>CM062811.1:1005849923-1006449923 GCA_031772625.1 Pinus tabuliformis
AACTATCTCAATCCACCAACCCTCTTCCCCATTAGCTTTCACAACTTACAGAATGAGATCCCCTTCTCTACAATATATTACCTCGGGCTATTCAACTTCCCTCTAAGGCTCTAGTATATATTAGCTAGAAAATCCAATTTTTGGGGACTCCAAGTATTCTTAGTTGTAATTATTTTACTCAATGACTAAATATTCCCTTGCACATGGTTAGAATTTCTTTATGGTTTCATGGTAGTAAATTTTCATATCTATATATATATATATATAGATAGATAGATAGATATATCACAACCATCCTATGGAAGATTGGTCTAAGAGAGAACATTTCTAGATAGAATGGATAGAAATTGCCCTTTGCATGCCCAACATTCATGGATTATATTTCTATGCATATGGGAGACCATGTGTCTTCATGGGAATCCAATATTTATCTCTTAACCACCAACCTTAAGCTCTTAAAACTTAGGAAAGTAAAAATAAAAGGCTTAATAATGCTATGGTTTAAGGAGTTAGGCTCATAATAAAATAATATGATCCTTCTTTAGCCCCCTTGAGACCCCCATAAGAACCCTTTCTTTCCCCTCTTGTGGAATCACAACCCCCCATTCTTTCCTCATTTCTTTGCACCATATGATGTATTTTTACTATTCAACGTTCCATTTACATATAACATTTTACAAGCATACATTACTACTTGTGTACTAATCTTTGATTTGTTTGTGTGAGTTGTTATTTAAGGTTTTCCACATTTCTGAAAATGCCATCTTTTTCCAAATACTCATTCATTATTTTTTATTTTTGACAATAGTTTCATCCATGTTTAATTTCATAAAACGATTCAATACAATGTTATAGAAACATGTCCCCTTGGTATCTAATATGAAACCCCACTTATAGTCTATTATCCTTTAATAACCCATTTCATTCATGCATTTTACTAATTAGGGAACTTGCTACCCATTTTGTTTTCATTGTTGTTTCTATGTGACAATCTTTAATATTCCCTAAATTCCAAGTCTCACAAGAATCCGACAAAGATGTGTATTGAAGTAGAATTCAGTGATGAAATAATTTACATATGTTAGTATTTTGTAGATCTAACTTGGTTGGAGCATGCAAGGTTACTCAAAGGTGAGGATAACCCCTAAGGAAGGGGAAAATAATCATGGTGGTGAGGGAATGTTGAAGGGAATCAAGAGTGATTATATTTCTTAAAGATATGGCAAGTATTTAAACATGCTCTACAATTATTAAATCTTAAGAAGGATGAAGGTGCTAAATGCCACATGCTTTGTAGTTTTTTCAATATCTAAACATCCTTAATTTCTAGTTTAAAAATATATGTTCTTTAAATGTGAAGGAATGGTGTATGATAGATGTTAGCCTCCAAGGGTCTCATTATATAGAAAAGGATGAATCCCACCCTATTGGTACTAGATAATTCAATCCTTCATGTTCTTCTATGGATTCTTCTTATGCTAACCATACCATGCATACCAATAGTAAGTCTTGTTAACAAAGTAAATATTTCAAATGAATGAAGGAAATAATTAGATATGATCATTTCTTTTGCTTAAATGACTTCCTAAATAAGCAGAATAGATTGTGCTAACCATACCATGCATACCAATAGTAAGTCTTGTTAATAAAGTAAATATTTCAAATGAACAAAGGAAATAGTTAGATATGATCATTTATTTTACTTAAATGACTTCCTAAGTAAGTGGAATAGATTGAATATGTTGAATATGATTATTTTTGTTATAAATTTAATTTTGAAGTATAGCTTTACATATATGATATTATCATCTAATTACAATTTGGTTCCTTTTCACAAGTTCTCTTAATGGGTGAAGTTTGTACTATAACTATTTCACATGTCATTTTTTTGTCGTGTATAAATTTAAGAATGTCTACATGGATAATGAAATATGCATATTTGCAAAATGTTGAGAGACCTTTATGCTTATTATCCATTATAAATATAACGAGTATTTATGTTAACATAACAAAAGAGATACTAAAAGAGATTAAATGTAGTTGTCACTATCATCCCCAATTAAGTGACATTATTTAGATACTTAAATTTTTAATTAGTTTTAGTTATAAGACACAGTCCAAAAACATCACTTAAACATGTGTATCTGTAAGGCAATATTATAAATAATTCTTCCGAAGTTAATCATTGAACATGGTTATCTTTGTTTCACATCCTATACTTTTATAACTATTTTGTGACTCCATCAATGCATCATTTTTCTTAATGACATTATATAATATTAGATGTTTCAAATGTATAGATTTATACTCACATCTAACAATACAAGAAAAAAAACTCTTAAGAGGCAAGATAAAAAATAACTCTTCCATTAAATCATTAAACATGACTATTTTTATTTCACATCCTATACTTTTATAATTTCATAATTATTTCAATCCATAGACTCTTTTTCTTAATGAAATTATATAATATTACAAAAATTATATTCACATCTAACCATACAAAATAAAAATATTTCACATCCTATAATTTCATAATTTCATAATTATTTCAATCCACTCATTCTTTTCCTTAATGAAATTATATAATATTACAAAAAATATATTCATATCTAACCATACAAAAATAAAAAATTGTTTTGTATAATATCGAGACAAAAGTACAATACAATAATCTCTCTCACACACATATTTAAATTTAGAAACCGAAACCATAAATATGGCAATTAACAAACAAACAAATTGTAAATATATTTTAAGATTATTTAATAAATTTTATATCAAAATATATTTCATTTATGTCAAGTAATTCTTTTAAAATTTGGTGAATTTTTTAGGTGTTGCCTAACTAAAAGATAAAATAGTATTTTTGGCTAGAATCCCACAATACAATTTCAAGTCAGATTATGATTTCTTGTTGTTTAAAATGCAATTTTGAATGAATGAATAGATTCAACACCCTAAAAAATGACTTGGAACTTTTTAGATTAAATATCTGAAACTCATGAAGTTAAAACTATCTACTGGATTTTGGAGTAGTCTAACTTATAGATGAAATAACCCTTTTCACGAGAATGCAATACAATCTCAAGCAAGAATGTGATTTTTTGTTATTTAAAATACATATTTGAATGCATAAATGGATTTAACGCCCTTAAAACCCCTAGGGAACTCAAATTTTACAAATTAAACAACTTAAACTCAAGTTTCTAAAAATCTAACTAGAAAAGATATGGTGGAAATGACCATTTCATCTCTAAGTTATAAATAAATATTAAGAAATTATTAATCGTTTTTTATGTTAGAAACATTGTAATGTATTTAATAATTATAATAACAGTGAATCCAGTAACCTCATTCTATTTAAGGGACTAGCCAATTACCAATTTCACTAATAAAAAAAATAATAAAAAGTATACGTAGTTTTTTAACGTGGAAAAAATGACGAATTAAAATTCTTCTTGTATATATATGATAGATTTTAAATATAAACATAATTTATAATAAAACAATTTCATTTAAAAATATTTCATAATTTTCACAGGGCGTAGAATTGATGGTGATGGAGTGTCTTATTAAGTCACTCTGTGATGTGAAGATCATTGGTACGAAACTCCACGGGAAAAAATCTTGTCGTGTTAAGGATTGGTATGACCCAAGCCAGTTGTGATCCACACGTGATTTTGACAACTTAGATGCCCTTGGGTCATGGTTTCTCAAGCAAAAGGTTAAGCATGTAGTCATCTCTAGAGGACACAAACAAATTAAAAAATAAAAGAGAAAACATAGTTCATAATAATGAAGATATGTCTATTTATTGTCGATGGGGGTGTCCCTATGTGTTAACACAAACCAACAACAAGGGTCCACCTCTTGAGCACATGTGGAGTAGCCAACATCATGCAGCTTGGATTCATTCCTACTAAAAGATGGAAATGTGGCCGAAGAGTTATCGATTCAAGGAGGGTATGAAGCGCACGTTGAATCCACATCAATTGAGCTTTCACCTAAGCAAGCGCTAGCCACATTGCATCCATACAATAATGATGGATATGGAGAGAATGAGGGTTGCAATTAATGGAATTTCTAATCCCAACACATACCACTCTAAAGCTAGAGGATGTACCAAAATGTTCTCATTATGGAGAGTGATCTATGCGAGGAAGAAAAGAAGGGTCATTGAGCAAGCAGGAAAATACATGGGGGATAATTTGAGTCACTAGGAAAATTGAAGGAATATGGCCTTGTGGCATGGTCTCCCCCCTCCTTTGTCTTTCATTTTCATGTTAAGGGTTCTTCTCTGTCAGTGAAGGAGTTCATCTTGGGTGGGATCCTATAGTCGAGGATGCTTGTTCAAGCTTGAAGGAGCTAACTCTTTCTCACCATTGGCATTCTCAGGTATATAGTATTGTCACGCATTCAAGTTTCTTCATTGAATTTTAGTCTTATTTATGATTTATCATTGGTTTGGCTCAATCTATTTGATACTTCTAGGTTCCAGTTATTGCTAGTTATTTTGTGCTTTCTCTCACTACATTCATACAAAAAAGCCTTTAAGGAAGTGGTGAATTGGGTTCCAAACTTGGGTACTCCACAAGCATCCCACAATCAATATCTCCACATGTTAATCTATATTGGCACCTTAAGAATATGTTGGGAAAAGTCCTCTTTGATCACAACAAAAGATGCAACAAGCTTCTCCTCCGCATGGAAGAGATACGCTTGCTCTACCAAATTATGGATGAGCCACCTATAAGTCAAACTGTGTGTCCTACTCTATACAACTAGCTTCAACATGCTCACAGGGTATGTTACAGCCATCCATTATCTTTTTGGTTTAAATGCTACATAGTCCTTATGTTTTATGTTCTTGGCTAATACAATGTCATGGCTCAGATGCCATTTTTTTGTTATCATTTGTTATGTTATGCACAACGAGTTCATTTTTATAAGACTATGGTCTAGTTTACAGACTAGTAGATCAGGGCTAATTGAGGTGCCATCCTGGCCTATGTATTATAGTTCATATTTCTTCAATTACTATAAGAATTAGAGCTTGCAAAAAAAGAAGAAGATATGTCTAGTTAATAAAAATGATAGTCAACGAGTTGTATTTATACTTTTTCATTATCATTAAATATGTGATAAATGATCAATTTTGATATTAAAATGAATATATATTAATAATAAATGGTAGTTAAAATGTGAATATATTAATTATTCGAATTTTTTTCCAAATTCTATTATTTTAAATAATGTGATATTTATATTATTTGATTGGAAATTAATTGAATGTGATAAAAAAATGATTAAGAGATATAAATAACTTTAATACTAATATGAATATGCAATTATAGATAATGATCAAAGAAGAGAATACACCATAAATATCATTTAGTAGTTACATGACAAATTAATTCATCACATACTAAAGCCAACACTCATTGTTTGAATCTGTATTTAGGGAATGAGTACATTCCAAAAAAGCAGAGTACATTCCAAAAAAGAGTTGGATCTGTTAGGTGGTAGACAAACTCTTGTGCAAAAAATGAATACACCTAATATTGTCAGAAATTCCAATTTGGAATCTGATCCCCAATGCCATTAATAATAATGGTGAATTTGATTCAGTAAAGTCAACCTTATGAAGAAAATGGTGGAAAATATTCGAAGAACTTAATTGGAACTTTATAGTATTCCCATAAAACTAAGATAAAGGGAGAAATCAGACTCTTGACTTGGGAAACGACAAAATGTTGTACCAAAAAATCATTCCAACATCATAGAAATTTAGTTAGTTGTAGATCTAAAACAAGAAAAAGCTCTGGACTACTGCTTTTCACTAGAAAAAAGAGAGTAGAGATAGAAGAATCTTCTCAATATTATTAAAGTGTAATCTCTAGAATGGAAAAGGAAAAGAAAAACAAAGAGAAAAATCAATGTATTGATTTATTTGATTTTGAGAAAAAGATTAAAAAAGGGGGGAAATTCCATATATCAATGGAAATTTTGTATAATAAATCAAAATTTAATGTTATCGATCTAAAAAAAGAAAAAGAGGAAGAGGAAAGAAAAATGAAGTTATTGACTTGACATGGTAAAAGAGGGTAAGGAACCGCAAATTGTAATCATTCAGGGTTGTAAATGGGAAAAAATACAAAATAGAGAAAGAGAAATGGGTCCCGGAAAAAGGATAGTGAATACAGTAGTGGTGGTCATACAAAGTACTAAGCACTGCATATGTATGAGCAAAATAAAGAATAAAAGGTTATTTGAGTTGGAAAATTGTAATATAATGAGAAAAATAAGAGGGAAAACGGCGGTGCATTGATTTGATTTGATCAATAGGGTATCCAAAATAGTCGAAAATATGGATAAATATTTTGAAAAGTTAGTAGAATTTTGTGCCATTAGTATAAAATTTAATTAAATTTAATTTTAGAAAGTTTAAAAAAACAAATGGAATTTGTATAAAATTTAATTATTTTCTTTTTATTTCACTGTAAAAAAGGATAAGTTTATTGAGGTGGAGGAATTGTTTGGACAGTGATTTTTAGTTGGAATTTCGGAAAAAAATTCAACAAATCTTGTAGTAGCAGTGTTTAAATTATGTTTTCCAAAGTGAAAATGGATTCAGCACCATCAAAATCCTCTAAAGCACTTACAATGTTGAAGTTTAACAACTATAACTTGAATTTACAAAAACCTCTACAAAAATTTATCAAAATATCACTAAATTTTTCATAATTAAAAAAAAAAAAAAAACAAAAAAAAAAAAAAAAACAAACCATCTGTTTAGACTACCATCCAAAAAAGAGTAACTAGAAAATGTTTGAGAACTTCATTGAATTTTGGTTAGATTAATAGAGTGCTGAACTAGAAAATCTTGAATCTTGGTTAGATCAATAGAAAATCAATCCTACATTTACGCGAAAATCCACTAGGAAATTTGCTACCGATAGAAATTCAATCCTACGGACAAGCCTTAAACCTGTCTATTGACTAGTTTTGTTTGGTTGATATAAATTCAATCCTACGGACAAAACAGTGAAGACCGTGAAATGAGATGGGCAAAAGAAAATGTGAGGTAATTCTTATTTTAATTGCTACTCGATAATAAAGGTTTTAAATTTTGGAGTTGTATATTTTTCTTAATTTTGGTTAGAAATATTTTATTTATTTAAAATTAAAAATATAGATAATGATAGAATATATAAAAAAAACATAAAATACAAGATATAGTGGCGATTAGTTACTTTATATTGGTGATTAGCCGTTAGAGATGATTGTTTTTACTCTTGGTTTGACAACTAAGTTATGATAGGTTTTCCCACTTGTAAAAAAGAAGAAGATATAATTAGTAATGTAATAGTATTCATAATTACATTATAAATTTTTTAAATTTTTTAGGGAATTGGTGTTTATAATTTTCAATAAAATCAGTGAATTTAAAACATATTTTTAAAATAAAATTATTAATTTATTTTTTTATTAAATTCATTTAAATTTATAAGTTTTTATTAAGTAATTTTCATTTAGTTTTGAATAATACTCAAATTTTACGAAGAAATCACATAGAGAACAAACGGTTGCATTTAGAACCCAGATGAGAACAAAGGGTCCCATTTAGAACCCAGATCTAGGTTCATCATTAAAACCATAATAGTTTGAATACTA
This sequence comes from Pinus tabuliformis, assembly GCA_031772625.1. Taxonomy (NCBI): domain Eukaryota; kingdom Viridiplantae; phylum Streptophyta; class Pinopsida; order Pinales; family Pinaceae; genus Pinus; species Pinus tabuliformis. The sequence continues at coordinate 1,005,857,601 of CM062811.1, forward strand.
AAATTTTCTTTAAGGTGATATATATGATTTTCTTATTTTCTTATTTTTTTGTTTATAAAGTGGCACAACTATAAAAATTAAATGATTGATATACATCCATTTATAATAAACATCAATAGACTTATCTCATAAAACATTTGACATTGTCAAGATTAAAATCAACTTAGATTCATCTTAACTTTGGATCTCTCTTGTCACTGTAAAAGAGGTTTGCATCTCAAGAGATTTGATCCCTCTCGGTGCATGGTAGATTTGACAGTAACATGAATCTAGGTTGATTTGTTTTCGCCTATTAAATAAGCTATATTCCACCTGAATACCATGAGTCATTTTTATTTTATTATTATCTTATTTCCATAGCATTCTTTTCATTTTTGTTTTATTTTCACTGAGTTTAAAATGTTTACAAGATTACAACATCTCTACCATACTTGGCTAAATCATTAAAATTAACTAAATTATAACTTTATTTTAAATTATAAGCTTAATACACTAAGAGTTGGTTGGAAAAAAAAGTAAGCAAGGGTATCCCTTTTCCTCTACCTTTTTGACATATAAATTGATAAGTTGGAAGAGGCCCCACTCTCACTAGTATGGTCATAATTCTTCTCCTTTTTGCTAATCATATTTTTCTTTTGGTAAGGAGTCATTACAATCTTGGGAAGCAACTTAGATTCCTCCGTGATTTTTTCTCCAAGATGCATATGACTATTAATACCACCAAAACTAAAGTCATGATAATTAAATCCAAAAATTTAACCTATGATAGTTTCATTTATGACAATAACTCCTTGGAGTAAGTTCCTTCATACAAATATCTAGGAATTGACATCCATCATAAACTCAATTGCAATTATAGCATTGAGAAAAGGATAATTGGAGGTTGGAAATGTTACTATGGCCTTAAAACAATTGTAAGTCAGTAGATCTTTGAATTTGAGATTAAAAAAAGCTCCTCTTTGAGATTATCATCACTCTTGTTATTGTATATGGATGTGAGGTTTGGTGTTGTAGTATATATAGAGAGTCATGGAGGAAGACTGAACAAATAAAAAATAAGTTTATATCCTACAGCCTAAGGATTAAAGATAATACTCCTTACCCTATCTTCTTGATTAAAGTGAGTCTATCCCCTATTGAAATCATGACTATGACTAGGTATCGTATGTATCAGACAAAGTTATACAACATGGATGTCAAGATATTTCCTAAAATTTCTTCTAATTGTCGCCAAAATGCCTACCTTCATCTCAAGTGAGGGTGGCATAAGGAGGCCAAGTGTTGGCTAGATCAATGGGCAGTAGAAGATCATATCATAAAGATCTAGAGGAGAAAATGGAACTAAGATATTATAAAGACTTGATCAACCCCAATCCCCTTTCTATCTTGACTAGTGTTAATAAGAAAATGAACATTGCCAAGATAAGAACTCATTCTCATGAACTTTATAGTGAAAATGGGCGTTGGCCAATACCCAAAACACCATGGGATGAAAGAGTTTGGCACGTTTGAAATTCTAAGAGGGTTGAAAATGAAAAGCACAAGTCTCTTAGATTGTCCATCTTCTATTGACATTCAATTTAATTATCAAAATAATTTTCACACTACCAACCTTCTCGACCTTTTAAGTCAACAAAACTATGGTGATCTAGGAATACTTCTCTAAGTTCTTTCTAACAATAGAAATAAAATGCTAAAGAATTTTGATTAATTTGTTACATTGTTAATGTCTAGTAAACCATATAGATCTTAGTGGACAGAAATCATCATCATCATATAAATTTAAAAGAAATATACAACAAGATTCTTAATCATGTAGATCCTTAACCTATAAATAGACTGTGTTACAATACCATGAGTTATCAATACCACATGCACAAAAAACCATAACTCATTTCATAGTTAAAATATTTTATATATTTTTATTTTAATTTAATTATGTAACAATATTTTAGTTAAATTGAAAAGAAAAAAGTGTTCGAATTAAGGAATTGTTGAGGGGGGGAAGGGAATGGAACGGGAGGGGGTGAATCAGTAATTTAAGAAACTCTTTATTTTCTTTTCTTATTGCGCTTATAGTTCCTTCTTATGTTCTTTCATATGTGAAAGAATTCATTCATAAAGCATTAAATATTATAAACTTTCATAACACATACTCAAACAACAATCTCATGACCAACATACACAGTCGTTTCAAGTGGAAACCCAGAGGGAAAAAACCACCAATTTGTTATTTTTTTATGATGTAATTTAAGCACCGACTTAATTACATCTGTTTGTTTGTGAGTACCCACTCACTAGAGGCACAAACCCCCTTTTGTTGAGCAAGCACCAACTTGCCAATAGGCACCAACCTCTTTTATTTAGCAAGATCGAACTTGCCTAGAGGCACCAACCTCTTTTGTTTAGCAAGCACCAACTTGCCTAGAGGAACCAACCTCTCAAGTGTGAAGACACCAAAATGTCACTGCCACTACCACTATTTTACTATTTCATACAATTTTCATACTGAAAACAAAGGCATACAAATCATAAGTAAAATACCAACTCAATGGCTCTTTGCAGATTCAACTTCTGCACTCTATTTTTTGAACCTTGTGGAAGTCTTCCTCTTGGTAGTCACTACAACACTTGCTTTGTGCTCTGCTTTCCCTTCTCAAGGATCTCCATTGTTTCACCACAGCACTACCCTTGCAACACTTTGATCCAATTCACGTTTCACTTCTCTGCTCTTTGCTCAGGGCTCTCCACTATTTCACCACAACACTACCTCTGCAACACTCTTCGCCAATACACAACCCACTGTTTTTCATTCTCGCTAGTATGCTCACACTCCCCATTCGCTCAATGGAGGTTCACAGTTTTGTTCATGTGTTTCTCTTGGCTCGATGTAGTCATTGCCATCACCAATTTTTCTCGTGAGTGTACCCCAGGCATGACACCCCATTCTTCTGTTGATTTACACAAACTCCAGTTCAAATGTTGCATTAAACTCATAAGTATGGGCGACGATCGCTTCTCTGTCATACAACTGACTCTCCATGATGTGTATTAACTCACAATCCTCCTTAAATATTTCACAAAGGCTCGCCACACTTTTTTATGGTTCACAGAGATCTACCTCTACATCATCATGGAGTCTCTATTTTGCATTTATTAACAACGCATGAATGGGAGCTATTCGACCATCAACCTTATAGTTCTGCATTCAAAAACACAACTATCAATTCATACATATTAAAGGCACCTTGTACCAACATATCAAAGCTTTTCATTGCAGTGTTGTGTAGTGGTGTAACACTATGAAATAACTGATTGTCGACCTTCGATTAAGTCTAGCCCCTTTTGCATTAGACCCCTGCTATATCTCCACCATAGGAATTGGCTCGGTGACCAAGCGCCAACCATATCGGAGCCCCCTATAGGAGTTTTTCATTTGTGGCTAATGTGCCAGCAACCACAAACATGTGATCACCGATCTCCGATTTTTAAGCTACTTTTGCTCAGCTCTTACCATATACTTCTCACCATAGAACCGAGGGTGGTGACCAGGGGCTTCGCCTTAAGGCACTAAGTCTTTCAACGGTCTGTCAGGAGCCTTTGGTTCCCTTATAAAGTGTCGTGCCCTTGGTTTATTTTCTTACCTCTAGACCATGTGCTTATGACATTGGAGCCCCTTATTGGTGATTTCCACTTTGTGACAATGTGTTGTCCCTCACAAATCACTGATCATCGATTGTCGATTGACACCTTTGTTTATCCCAAACCCTTGGTTCCCTTAAGCCTTCGCAACCACCTGCTATCCCTCATCTTGACAAAATTTCATTGTGGCACATGAACCAACCATTGCAAACCTCTGATTTGTCAGGACCTCCGATTGCAATTCGCTAGCACCTCCGATTCACTAGGACCTTTGATTGGCCAAGACCCCTGATCTCCGATATTCCTCACTATACAAGGCCTTAATCATCTTGAACTTTAGCAAACCATATCTCTCAAACCACAAGTCCATTTCTTGACTTCCATATACTGTTGGAAATATCTTTCAGAGCACTTTCCAATGAAAGGAGCCGGATTAGCCACTAAGCCCATCTTGTTGGCATTATGATGTATGTGTTGTACTTGATGGCAACCCACTTGTAGCAGAACAACTCACTTGTATATGGTAACAAGATGAATATACGTAACTAGATGAATCTATAGGAGAGATATCAGATGTAACAGAATGCATGGAAGTTGTGTTTACAGATGTGAAAAAAAGCAGGGCAGTTTAAAGGAATCATTTCAGAAATAATATGGAAAATTATAGTGTAACAAGTCTATTCAGAGGTAACAGGGCACTGGTACAGAAGATCAAGAAGATGGAACTAAGGTCTACTGATCAGAATAAAGAAGGTAAAGGAAAAGGTTGATGTAAAGCAATTTAAGAAGTATACGCAGGTCCACTTAGTCAAAACAACGTATACACGTTGGTCCACAAAACAAAAAGCGTGTATACGTATACATACACTTTCACAGAAGGAAAAGCATGTATGGGATGGAAAATCAAGGTTTTGGTCCAAGGTATTGGTCTGAGGTATATGGCCCAAGGTATTTTGTTTGAGGTATTCATCCAAGGTATTGTTCCTAAGTGGTTTTGGTCCAAGGTATTGAGAAAGGCCTAAAACTATATAAGGAGGAGAAGATCATTAGGCCAAGTGTGCAAGTAATAAATATCTTATGAAGAGTGAGATCAAAAGAAAATATGCATGTTATAGGTTTATGGTGCTTTGCTTGATCTGAACTAAGGATGAACCTTAGTGGTTGATGGGGATGAGATCGAATGATGGATCAGGATCATGAGACCTAAAATGAATTATTATTATATGGTTTGATCATGTATAGTCTAGATCTAAATGCTAATGCATGATTTACACTGTAAATGTTCTGATCTGGGTATGTCTAAATTTCAGAGGTGCAACGAAGTTATGAAGTAAGTATTTGCATATCTGTACATTCGTTCGCTTTGGTGAATGTGCGTATACACACTGGTTTGGCTCTTCAAGTAGCATATGCAAAAGAAAAGCTTGATGTTCAAGGATGACTGATCTATCAGATCAGTGCTACTATTTTACTGTTGTCTGTTAATAAATTCTTCTTAGATCTGAATGTACAACTGAATGAATAAGGATTTTGATATTTGATAGATTGATTGTATAAGTGACAAGAAGTGATCTCTGTTTTTGCATGTGTAAAGCTCTATAAGTTGACACTAGATGTTCAGTATATTGATGGTTGGTACAAACTTGATTCAAAAGTTTATGTTTGCAGTAGCTTTGGAGGTATACATAGGTTTGAGTAATGGAAGTAGCGTATACATGTAGTTTGGGTTCAGCCAAGTAGTGTATATAGTCTGATGCATGGTTTCTAAGGTTACAGCAGGTTCTAAATGATGATGCAGGTTTGTGGGTTCAGCACAATGTTCTAGTGACAATGATCTGATTGTTTCAGGTTAACTGCATGTTGGTTGATGAAGTTTGAGTTTCTAAATTTCTTATGGGTTATTGATGATTCAAGTTCTTCATATGTCTTGATATGTGCCAGGAGCATCCATTATGAAAATTCATGAAACGTGGCCCCTGGTGGAAGAGTGGAGTTTTCTGTAGGCTGGCACCTACGTACTAGTAAACATATTGGCTAGTACAACAGCTAAGGAGTTGTAGCTCCCTTCCAGTAGAAGCTGGAGAATGAAAGAAGGTTGTAACCTTCTGCAGGTAGAAGCCTGCGTACTAGTATGATTTTGCACCAGTACAAGATTGTAAACAGATTTTCTTATTATTAAAAGAAGATAGAGACGACAGTAGCAGGTGGTTTTCACCCACATTGGGTTTCCACCTTAAATCTTGGTGTTCATGTGCATTGCTTATGTGTGATGCTTTATTATGCTTTTATTACACTGTCTAATAAGTTACTTGTGTACTGGTTTAAGATCAACACATGATAAATTGTCTAAATCACACGTTCTCTAGATATACGTTGGTTTCTCTAATCACAGTTGTGTGTACATGCTAGTTCACTTCATTGAAGTAGAATATATAAATATGTTTGAGAAATAAAATTATTGATCTAATAATACTGATTCACCCTCCTCTCAGTATTATTTCCAACAATTGGAATCAGAGCAGGTCCTTCAGAAGAAGATTGATTGCTTGAAGGAAGATCCATCAAGATGAATAATCAAGAAAGCATGGGATCCATCAGACCTCCAATCTTCAATGGGAACAACTTTGTTTATTGGGAAATAAGAACCACAACCTACCTACAATCTCTTGGAACAGATGTCTAGGAAATTATGGAAGGAGGATATAAATTTCCAACAACAATTCCTATAAACATGGCAGGTAAAAATCAATATGAAACCAATGCCAAAGCTGTCAATACTTTATTGGGAAGTTTGTCACAATCAGAGTTTGTCAAATTCATGCAGCTCAAATCAGCCAAAGAGATATGGGACAAAATCGTTCAGAGCTAAGAAGGAGACTCTCAGGTAAAACGTGCTAAGCTTCAAACTCTCAGAATTCAATATGAAACTCTTAAGATGCATAGTGATGAGAGTATAGCTAGTTACTTCTTACATATAGATGAGGTTGTTAATTGTATGAAGAATATGGGTGAAGAAATAAAGGAATTTACCTTAGTTGGGAAAATTTTCAGATCCTTATCTGCTAAATTTGAATCAAAAGTGTCTACCATAGAAGAAAAATAGGATTTTCATAATATCACTATGACACAGCTTCACAGAATCCTAACTGCTTTTGATATGAGAAAAGAAGGTCCATCAGATATGAGAGAAGCCGCATTTAAAGCTTCAGCAAAATTAAAATAAAAGGAAGAACACAATGAATCAGGATACATTTCAAATAAAGAAGATGAGGTAAATTCTGTCAAGAAGCTTCAACGGGGTTCTGGAAGGTTCAAAGGTAAGCTACCTTTCAAATGCTTTTCTTGTGGTAGAGTCGGTCATTATTCTGGAACATGTCCTCATAAAGATAAATATGAAAAAGAAATAGGAAAAAAGTTGTGAATAGAAGGAGTTACTATACTCATGAATATAGCGATGGTTTATCTAATAGTGATGAAGATGAAACTGGTCAAGATTATAGACTTCTCATGGCTTATGATAATGATGATTTTTTGGATAGTTTAGAAGAGGATAGTGATGGTTGATCTAATAGTGATGATTATAGACTTCTCATGGCTTATGACAATGATGATTTTTGGGATGCTTTAGGAGAGGAAAACTTTCATGAAGAAATATCTAAACTCAAAATCTATTTAGAAGAAAAGAATATGATCATAGATACCTTGACATACCAACTTGCTAAAAATGAAAAACATAATGAAAAACTAGAATGTGAAATTGTGGGTCTAAGAAAAGATCTTGAGAAAACAAAATCTCTCAATCTGAGATTTGCTAAAGGATCAAAAACTTTACATGAAATTATCAAAATTCAACATTCTCCTCTGATAAAGATAGGTCTTGGATATACTGAAGAAGAATCTCAATCACAGAATCTGTCAACCTCCACCAAAAGCTATCTTGATGCAGCAAAGACCAGAAAACAGTATGACAATCATCAGCAAAGGCATAAAGCTGATCACCAGGTAAATCATACTCAATTTTCTCCAAGGATGAATATCAATAAAAGCCACAACCAACCTCAGGAAAATCATACTCAGTTTGCTCCAAATATGAATATCAAAAGAAATTATAATCAACAGGTAAATAGTTTTGATAGCTGCTCAATGCGTTGCTTACAAAACAATCATGACTAGAGAAGTACGAAATCAAAGGAATGTAACAAGGATCAAGAGAAGTTCCTATAATACCTTTTCTCCTCTTGAAAATCAAATAGAATTCTCAATTTGTAACAACTTTGGTCATGAAGAATCAGAATGCAGGAGCAAATTTCGGCAAACACCTCAAAAGGACCAAACGCCATTAAATCCGAAGTTATGGAGAAGGAAAGAATCTCAAACAGAAAGATGTGGTATAGCCTTATATGCAGAAGGACAAGAAAATCAGTGGTACATCGATAGTGGATGCTCCAAACATATGACAGGTGACAAAGAGAAAATTCACTCATATAGCGCCTTAGAAAAAGAAAAGAACATCTCATTTGGAAATCACACTCCAGCTATCATAAAAGGTAAAGGTTCTATTTTCTTGAAAGAAAAGGTTAAAGCTGGAAATTTTATGTATGTAGATGGTTTAAAGCATAACCTATGGAGTGTCAGTCAAATGTGTGATCAAGGAAATGAAGTGGTGTTTCGATCAAATAGATGTGTTGTTCCGAGCTTGATATAGGAGAGATCGTGATCAAAGGTACAAGAACTCCAAACAACTTATACATACTCAAAGGAGGACAACAACAGTGTTATCTAAGAAAAAATGATGAAAAATAGTTGTGGCATACAAGATTGGGACATCTAAGCTTTTCTCAAATAAGAAAAGCATGTAGGCTCAAGGTTGTTCATGATCTTCCAGATACCAACATCCGAAAAAAACAATATTCAAACCATGTCAAATCCGTAAGAAAACCAGAGTTCACTTCATGGAAAAGGAAGAGTTAGCTAGTAAGATTCTTGAACTTATACATACTGATTTATGTGGACCAACAAGGAAAAAGTCACCTTGTGGAGAAGAATACTTTATTTTGTTCATTGATGATTTTTACAAAATGTGTTGGATAGGTCTTCTAAAGCATAAATATGAAGCATTTGAAAAGTTCCAAACCTTCAAAGCTTTGGTTGAAAATGAATCAGATCGAAAAGTCAAATGCCTCAGATCTAATTGAGGAGGGGAATTTATAATGGATGAATTCTTTGACTTTTGTGAGCAACATGGAGTAAAAAGGAAATTCTCCACTACGAAAACTTTTCAGCAAAATGGTGTGGTAGAGAGGATGAACAGAACAGTTCAAAAAATGGCTCGAGCTATGCTAGATGAATCTGGAACTCCTGCAACCTTCTAGGGTGAAGCTACATTTTCTTTCATGACTATTCTCAACAAAGAAAATGTTCAGGTAAATAGAACTCAAACTCCACATGAACTTTGGTATGGTAAGACTCCTACTGTAAAATATTTTAAAGTTTTTGGAAGAAAATGTTTTATCAAAAGGACTGATGAAAAAATTGGTAAGTTTGAACCCAGAGTAGATGAAGGGATTCTTCTTGGTTATTCTTCCAAAAGTAAAGGATATAAATGTTATAATAAAGGACTTGGGGAAATTGTTGAAAGCATTGATGTTGTATTTGATGAAGCATGCAGAAATCCAAAATAGATAAAATCAATAGAAGATTATGACAATGAGGAAGATGGGGTTTACTTTCCCACATCAAATCAAAATTATATGGAAGAAGAAACCAATGAAGCACCAGAAGAAGATATAATGGTAGAAGAAAAGACTCCGTCCAGGTATGTTCAGAAAAATCATCTAGAAACTCAAATTTTAGAAGAAAAGGAGGCTAGTGTACAGACAAGAAGAACTATTATAGGGACCTCAAGCTATCTAGCATTACTATCCTCTACCAAACCTAAAAATGTAAATGAAGCATGCAAAGATGAATGTTGCATTAAGGCCATGGATGAATAACTTGAGAAAATTAAAAAAAATGACACTTGGGAATTAGTTCCTAGACCTTATGATAAAAACATTATAGGAACTAAATGGATATTCAAGAACAAGTTGAATGAAAATGGAGAAATCATTAGAAATAAGGCCAAACTTGTTTGTAAAGGGTATTCTCAACAAGAAGGCATAGATTTTGAAGAAACTTTTGCACCTGTTGCCAGACTTGAAGCCATAACAATGTTCTTTTTCTTTCCAGTTTTCAAAAATTCAAAGTATACCAAATGGATGTAAAATCAGCCTTCCTTAATGGAGATTTAGAAGAAGAAGTTTATATTGAACAGGAAGAAGGATTCATTCTTGGAAATGATGCAAAACTTGTATGCAGCCTCAAAAAGGCTCTCTATGGTCTAAAACAGGCTCCAAGGGCTTGGTATTACCACCTTGACAAATATTTACACCAACAAGGTTATACAAAAGGTTCTGCAGATAGTAATTTATATACAAAGATTGAAAATGATAAATCGCTAATTATTATTGTTTATGTCGATGATATCATTTTTGGTAGCAATGAAGAATCCATGAGTCATAATTTTGCTTTAGTAATGTAGCAAGAATTTGAAATGTCCTTGCTTGGTGAACTTACCTATTTTCTTGGTCTACAAGTTCAACAAAATAAAGATGTTATTTTTCTTTCACAAACCAAATATCTCAAGTAGATATTGAAAAAGTACGGAATGGAAGATTCTAAACCTGTATGTACTCCAATGGTAATAGGAGGTAGTATCAGCTCAAATGATGAATCAGTAGCAGTACATCAACTGACTTACAGATCCATGATTGGCAGTTTCCTTTAACTAACAGGTACCTGACCTGACATCATGCATGCAGTAAGAATAACTGAAAGATTCCAAGAAAATCCAAAAGAATCACACCTTTATGGCAGGAAAAATAATTTTCAAATATCCTCAAGGAACTCAAGACTTTGGACTATGGTATCCTAGAGATGCAAATCATACTCTTCATGCATATACAAATGCAGAATGGGTAGGAAGTGTTGATGATAGAAAAAGCACTAGTGGTGGTGCATTCTATATGGGTTCCAAGTTAGTATCTTGGTTCATCAAGAAACAAAGTTCAATTGCTTTATCTACAGCTGAAGCAGAATATGTGGCTACTGCATCTTGCTGCACACAACTACTTTGGATGATGCAAACTTTGCAAAACATTAATATCACATGTACTCCACCCATCTCCATTTTATGTGATAATACAAGTGCCATCAATATTTGAAAGAATCCAATCATGCACTCCAAGACCAAGCACATACCCATCAAGTACCATTTTCTACAAGAACAAGTGCTTGAGAAAAGGGTAAAATTGGAGTATGTCCCCTCCAAAGAACAGGTTCCTGACATATTCACTAAACCACTACCCAGAGAAACATTTGAATATCTTAGACAAAAGTCGGGAGTAGCTACTGCATCATCGTGTTGTTAAATCCAGTTTTTCAGAGGAAGGTTATTATACGTGGGTTTCATGAAGCATAGTCGTGTATACACGCGAGTTTCTGTGGCTGAAGAAGTGTATATGTCTTTATGATAGGAAAAACAGTGGGTTAGACTCTGATATGGGTGCTCTTTCTGATGTTGATGATTACAGTCTAACGATATGTTTTGTTCATTAATTTTTATCATACTGACAAAGATGACTTGATTAATGACTTGTTAATAATGCACAGGTAGCACAAGTTCAAGGGGAGCATTAGCCTTCACACACATTCTGCATTGTTGTCATTATGGTTGCTGAGTCCAGCTATGGCTTCAGATATTTATACCATTTGTTGCTTATGTCATGTAAATGTCTACGGTGTGATATGACTTCTCATACATTTGAATGAGTCCTATTGGAAAAATGATGTAATTTGTATCCCCACTTTGCATGGGATGGATGATGTAATATTTATTGTATTTCTGTCATGTATAAACAATTGGTATATCCCCAATTGGCTGGGTGGATGACTCAAATTTGGTATATCCCCACTTGGTTGGGAGATTGATGTATGTATGAGTCATTGGTGATAGGAAGGTCAAACTCACATAAGTGAGTTATAGAGTCATGTTATTCTTTTGCAAAATATTTTTGCAAACTCTGCATGTGCTTAGGGGAAGCATGGATGGTTTAGTGCATCATAGCATCATCGAATTCAGCATGTGCCGAGGGGGAGCATGATCAATGTTTATATTCAATTGTTCAGATATGAAAGCCTTCACTTTGGTCACCCCTTTTCCCTTGATATCAAAGGGGGAGAATATCTTGGTTTGCCCTTTTCCCTTGATGTCAAAGGGGGAGAGTAGTTTGGTGTTGGTTGTTATCTCTAACAATTTATACAGCTTGCAGTAATCAACAACAACATGGTTGCCATCAAGTCCACAGGGGGAGATTTTTGGCATTATGATGTATGTGTTGTACTTGATGGAAACCCACTTGTAGCATAACAACTCACTTGTATATGGTAATGAGATGAATCTACAAGAGAGATATCAGATGTAATAGAATGCATGGCAGTTGTGTTTAAAGATGTGACAAAATGCAGGGCAGTTCAAAGGAATCATTTCAGAAGTAATATGGAAATTTACAGTGTAACAGGTCTATTCAGAGGTAACAAGGCACTCATACAGAAGATCAAGAAGATGGAACTAAGGTCTACTAATCAAAATAAAGAAGGTAAAGGAAAAGGTTGATGTAAAGAAGTTTAAGAAGTATAAACATGTCCACTTAGCCAAAACAGCGTATACACGCTGGTCCATAGAACAAAAGGTGTGTATACGTATACACGTACTTTCACAGAAGGAAAAGCGTGTATGGGATGGAAAATCAAGGTTTTGGTCCAAGGTATTGGTCTAAGGTATATGGCCCAAGGTATTTGGTCCGAGGTATTGATCCAAAGTATTGGTCCTAAGTGGTTTTAGTCCAAGGTATTGAGAAAGGCCTAAAACTATATAAGGAGGAGAAGATCATTAGGCCAAGTGTGCAAGTAATAAATATCTTATGAAGACTAAGATCAAAAGAAAATATGCATGTTATGGGTACATGGTGCTTTTCTTGATCTGAACTAAGGATGAACCTAGCAGTTGATGGGGATGATATCTAATGATGGATCAGGATCATGAGACCTAAATTGAATTATTATTATATGGTTTTATCATGGATAGTCTAGATCTAAATGCTAATGCATGATTTACACTGTAAATGTTCTGATATGGGTATGTCTGAAGTCCAGAGGTGCAGTGAAGTTATGAAGTAAGTATTTGCAGATTTGTACGCTGGTTCACTTTGGTGAAGGTGCGTATACACGTTGGTTCAGCTCTTCCAAGTAGCGTATGCAAAAGAAAAGCTTGATGTTCAAGGATGATTGATCTATCAGATCAGTGATGCTGTTTTACTGATGTCTGTCTATAAAGTCTTCTTATATCTGAATTTAAAACTGAATGAATGAGGAGTCTGATATTTGATAGATTGATTGTATAAGTGAGAAGAAGTGATCTTTGTTGTTTCCTGTGTAAAGCTCTGTAAGTTGATAGTAGATGTTCAGTATATTGTTGGTTGGTACAGACTTGATTCAAAAGTTTATGTTTGTAGTAGCTTTGGAGGTATACACAGGTTTGATTAACAGAAGTAGCATATACACGTAATTTGTGTTCAACCAAGTAGTGTATATAGTCTGATGCATGGTTTCTGAGGTTACAGCTGCTTCTGAATGATGATGTAGGTTTCTGGGTTCAGCATAGTGTTCTGGTGATAGTGATTTGATTGTTTCAAATTAACTGCATGTTGATTGATGAAGTTTGAGTTTCTAAATTTTTTATGGGTTACTAATGAGTCAATGTCTTCATATGTCTTGATATGTGCCAGGAGCATCCAGTCTGAAAATTCATGAAACATGGTCCCTCGTGGAAGAGTGGATTTTTTTGTAGGCTGACACCTATGTACCAGTAAACATATTGGCTAGTACAAGAGCTAAGGGGTTGTAGCTCCCTTCTAGTAGAAGCTGGTGAACAAGAGAAGGTTGTAACCTTCTGCAGGTAGAAGCTTGCATACTCATATGACTCTGCACCAATACAAGATTGTAAACAGATTTTCTTATTATTAAAAGAAGACAAAGATGACAGTAGCAGGTGGTTTTCACCCACATTGTGTTTCCACCTTAAATCTTGGTGTTCATGTGTGTTTCTTATGTGTGATGCTTTATTCTTATTTTACTGCACTACCTAATAAGTTACTAATGTACTGGTTTAAGATCAACACATGATAAATTGTCTAAATCACAAGTTCTCTGGATACATGTTGGTTTCTCTAATCATAGTTGCATGTACACACTAGTTCACTTCACTAAAGTAGCATATATAAATCTGTTTGAGGAATAAAATTATTGATCTGATAATATTGATTCACCCCCCTCTCAGTATTATTTCCAACACATCTTCTATCTCAAAATATGGATCCAAAGTATTTACCTAGCTGGAATCACAACCACCAAGGCATGAAGCCCCATCATCAGGTTGAGCCTTGTTTGACATCAATGCCAACACCTACATAGCCAACCACCTTCATACCATCGAATGTACAACAATCTCCCCCTTTTTTATTGATGGCGACACTACAAACTCCCCCTCAGCTTGGCATGGTTTGCTCTGATGCCAAATTTCTCCCCCTTTGACATCAGTGGAAAATAAAACTTCACTTGCACTCCCCCTGAACCAATGCAACCTACTCTCCCATGAGTTCCTCTTGTTGAGTAGCTGCCACCTCCTACCAATATGAAGTCATTTGGAGGGAGGAGTCACAAATCCTATTTGTTGCCTGAGATACTCAAATGGTTCTCTTGTAAGTGGCTTGGTAAAGATATCTTCCAGTTTCTCTTTAGTGGGCACATATACAAGTTTAAAAGTATTGGATGCAACTTGTTCCCTCAAGAAATGATACTTGATAGGAATGTTCTTGGCTTTTGAATGCATGAATGGATTTTTTGAGATGTTGATTGCATTAGTGTTGGAAAATATTATTGGAATGGGATTAGGAAAATCTACCTGTATATCCTTTAACTTTTTCTTCATCCATAGAATCTATGTAAAATAAGTTAGAACAAGAATATATTCTTCTTCAGCAGTCGATAGAGAGATGGAGCTCTGCTTCTTGCTAACCCATGATACCAAGCAGTCACACAAAAAGAAAGTTGCACCAGAAGTAATCTTCCTGACATCTACACTTCCATCCCAATCTATATCTGTGTAGGCATTCAGATTGAAGTATTTACTCATGGGATACCACAATCCATACTCTATTGTACATTGAAGATATTTGAAAATTATCTTTAAAACCACCACATGACTTTCTCATGGACAAGCATGAAATATTGCCACAATTCCCACTTCTTGCATAATGTCTAGCCTTGACACTGCCAGATACAGTAAACTTCCTATCATCGATCTGTATTTAGTCTGATTTACCTGTGGTGTTGCATATTCCTTACATAGTTTACAACCTATAGTCATGGGTGTGCTAACAGGTTTGCAATCCTCTATTCCAAATTTCTTCAAAGTTTCCTTGAGGTTATTGGATTGAGATATAAAAACTCCTTGGGGGCACTGAGTAATTTGCAGACCCAAGAATAAGGAAAACTCACCAATCATGGGCATTTCAAACTTTGTTTGTATACAGTTCACAAACCAATTCCCCAGCTACTCCACATCGCTGCTAAATATGATGTCATCCACATACACAACTACTATCAGTAGATGATCATCTTCAGATTTTACATGGAGACAACTGAGCCTTTCGTAAAACCTTGTTGCTAGAGATACTTATCCATTCTTTCATACTAGGCTCTAGGGGCCTGTTTCAAACCATACAAAGCCTTCTTTAATTTGCATACAAGCCCTTCATCAGAGGAGAGCATAAAACCTTCAAGCTACATAATGTAAACCTCCTCTTCTAAGTCTCCATTGAGAAAGGTAGACTCTACATCCATCTCATAAACTTTTATGTTCTTGTGAATGGAAAGAGAAAGTAATATTCTTATGGCTTCTAGTCAGGACACTAGTGAAAAGGTTTCTTCAAAGTATACCCCTTTTATCTGGGCATACCCTTTACAAACCAATCAAACTTTGTTCCTGATTACTTGACCATTTTCATTCAGCTTATTCTTTAAAACCCACTTGGTTCAAATACCATTTTTCTCTTTTTCTCTTGGGACAAGCTCCCATGTGTCATTCTTTTCAATTTGGTCTAGCTATTCATTCATGGCTTTAACGAAGAACTTATCTTCACTTGCTTGATAGAGTTTTTTCGGTTCTATTTATGATAGTAGAGCCAAATTTGCATGTTGTGTATTTCCCACAAGTTTACTTCTGGTCTAGACACCCTTTCTTTGATATGCAAGAATGTGATTCTCAGGGTGTTCCTTTTCCACATACTTGGAAGGCGTTCTTAGCCTTGAAGATGTGCTTGCTTCCTCACCTTCGTTGTCTGAATTTGTTTCATTCAGATATGTGTTCCTCAACTCTAAACTCTCTTAATCATATGAGTCCAAGTTAATTTCGGAGGGTTCAGGTTGTGAGCCTACTTCATCAACCACTATGTCAATGCAGTCTTCTATCTTCCTTGTCCTCTTGTTGTAGCATTTATACCCTTTGCTTCGAATACAGTATCCAAGCAATATTCCTTCATCAACACATGAGTCAAGCTTCCCAAGGTTCTTTTGATTTCTTTTAATGAAGCACTTTCTCCCAAACACCTTGAGGTGTTTAACTGATGCAAGTCTACCCTTCCATAATTCATATGGAGTTTTGTCACTATCAGGCATGAGATGAGTTATGTTTGACAAGTATATTGTTTCCTGAGCTACTTCTTCAGTGAAGTGGTGAGCCACTCTTGCTTCATTCAACATTGCTCTAGTCATTTCCTGTATTGTTTGGTTCTTACTCTCCACAACTCCATTTTGCTGAGGATTTCTAGCCATTGAGAACTGCCTTCTAATAACTTGCTCTTCACAGAATTCATCAAACTCTTTTGAGGTTAACTCTCCCCCTTTGCATGATCTTAAGAGTTTTATCTTTGAATCTTTCTCATTCTCTACCTAAACCTTAAACTTCTTGAAGTGCCCAAATGCTTCTGTCTTTTATTTTAGGAGGAGAATCCAAGTAGCCCTCGTGTAATCATCAATGAACAACAAGAAGTACCTTTATCCTTTTGAAGTTTTTGTTCTTGTGGGGCCACAAATATATGTGTGAATAAGCTCCATAGATATGGACGAGGAGAAATCTTTCGATTTGAAATCAACTATAGTCTTCTTTCCAAACTAACATGAGTTGTAGATGGTGTTATCAGGCCTTGACAATTTAGGTAATCCTTTTACCATGCCTATCTTGCATATCCTTATCAAAATGTCAAAATTCATGTGTTCGAGCTTCTTATGCCACTGTCATGCTTTGCTAGTTTTGCTCAAGTAACAATTGACCCTTGAGTCATCAAATACATAAATGTTATTGTGAGTCCTGACTGCCTTCTCCACTAGTTTTCCATTTTTTATATTTCGGATTCACAATACTTATATCGGAAGGTCACATCATAGTCATTGTCACACATTTGGCTAACACTTAGCAAATTGTGTTTGAGGTCTTCCACAGAGAGCACATTTTGTGCTTTTTTCTTCTGATCAAGATCGACGACCCCGATCAAAGGTAGTAGTTGTTCCGGCCACCACTCCTTTTTCTTTGATTCTTGCTAGAGTGTTGTTGCCAAAGGTGACATTGCATCCTCTGTATTTTTCTTTTAGTGAAAAAAACTTTCTCTTCAGGGAAAATTTAAAGGATGGAATTTCTTTAAAAGTTTAGAAACCTTGACAAGTCTCACTAGTACATAATATGAAATTTGTAAAATGTTTGACAATGTTTTTGTAAAAATATTCAAATTTATAATAATTTTGTATAGTCTCTTTATAAAATCTTGGCGATTTTTAAGGTAAAACAATTTTATACTATAAAATTTTGACAAACAATTTTTAGAAAAAATGGAAATTAATGAATCGTTTTTTTGGAAAAACCATAGAAAATTAGCTCACTTGCGAATATTAGCCCCTTAAATTTTCCTTGTTGCTCTTGTCTCCCGTCATGTGTTTCGAACAACCATTGTCTACATACCATTTGTTTTATTTATCATGCATTGATAAGGTGAGCCCACATGGCATGCTATTTCTGGCCTTTTGTTTCTAGCTTCTTTTATCGTTTTGTATGCGAGTCTGTCTGTCAATTTGAGATTTAGACAGGTATTTAAACCTGCTTCTACACTCGCTGGCCTTATGCCCAAAATTATTACATTAAAACATTCAACTTCGCTTTCTAGGCGAGTGAAGGCATTCTGACTCCTAAAAGATGAATCTTGTGATTTAACAGTATTGTGTGAATTAAACTTGATATTTTCATCTCTTTCAACTTTAACATTTCTACAATTAATATCTTTGTGTCCAAATATATGACACTTGTAGAAATGGCCATAAAATAAGTATGCATGCCTATTGTCAAAAACATTATGAGGTTTAGTAGAGAAATACCTTGGTCAATTGTCTGTTTGACTCGTCCTCCATTTGTGGTCTCCTCTTTTTCCAGATGCTCTTTTGTCTTAATGAACTCCTTCATGATGATTCCTCCTATGACTCCGTGGTTCTTCAACTCCTGCGGACTTGAAATTTATTTTCTTCTTCCTGATAGAATATTCTTGTTCCTTTGAGTACCCCAGTCTAGTTCTGATTCTTGAGGGCCTTTGATAGCTCAGAATCTGATTTAGTCTTCTAGTCCCTTAAGCAAATCTCTCACTTAGACCCTTCTTGATCTTTTATTTCTCAAGGTTAGTTCTTAGAGATACCACCTCTGCTTCAAGATACTGAAAATTTTCTTCCCATTCTTGAATCATATCTTGAAGTACCTCTTCTTTTTAGCCAACTTCCTCCATCTCAACGTTTAAACATAGAAAATCATCTTTGTAGATTTTTTAGGTCGTTTCCCTTTTCAACTTGAGCACCTCATGTTTCAGCTGCTTGTTCTCCTCTTTAGCTTCTCATTTCCTTGTTCTTATTTCAATAGAAGAGCTAGAATATCCTTGCTATTGATAGCATGTTCAAGTTTTTCTTTTCGATATGAAAACTCTTCATTATTTGAGTTATACATTCCTTCTTCTACATGTTGCAACTGTTACTTTAGCTACTTGTTTTTCTTCCTTGATTTCTTTAACTCATCAAGGGCATTCATGAGGTCTCCCTCAAGATCTACCACTCCTTCCTCTTCTTCCTCTTTAGAGTCCATAAGACCAAGTTTCTTGGATTTTGTTTCGAGGGCCATAATAAGATACTCATTTAACTCATTTTTTGATGAGCGTTTACAATCTGATTTCGGGTCTAAACTATCCTCTTTGGAATAAAACCCCTTCTTCTTGTACAATTTCTTCTTCTGAAATGTCTCAGACTTATTTCTAAATTTCATACCTTCTTCTCTTTCAGTCCCCTCTTTGTAAAGGCATTTGGAAGAGAAATGTCCCACTCTTCCACATTCGAAACACTTAAAGGGAAACTTACCTTTATATTTACCAGAGCCTCACTTCAGTTTCCTCGTTAGTTGAGCCATATCTTGATCAAATTCATTACTAGTGATCTGAAAATAACTCTTGAGTGACCTCAGTTAATTAATTAATGAATGAAGGTATTACAGACTCAGGTGCTGGTGTGTGTCTATGTTATCTTAGGCAACGGATTGATAAGATTGCAAAATACACAGACACTGGAAAATGGAAAACAGTGAGAGAAACACAAGCATAACAGAACACAACAAATTAATAAAAAGTTCACCCAATCCTCCTGGGTTGCGTCTCCGATCTAGCTTTCAGTGGTGGCCTTCTTTTATTGTGTCTTCAAGCAAAGTTTTCACAATGAGGAGCTCAATTTGAGTCTCTTGAAATAGATGATGCTCAGTAGGGTGGTTCTTAGATTCCCCAAGCCACTAGAGTGCACAAACTCTTCCTTACCAAGTCTTGACCTCAACAGGTCTTGATGGGATGAGTCCAATTTGGTACTCAGTTCCCGATAGATATCCTCATAGGGATTGCTTGAACCTCTCAAGCCTTCTATCTACTCGATGCTGCCTTAGCTCTACAGGTTAGCTCGGCTCTCTGCATCTGCTTCTGTCTCTTCTGTCTCATTGTCTCCTTCTTCCCTTCTAACTATCCTCTTCTTTCTTACAGTGTTTTTCTCTCTGTTCTCTATCTGTTCGTTCATGGCTTAAAGCCAATACGTCTCATGACTGTTCACTTCCTCTTCCGCCTCTTCGGATCGCCTGCTGCTGTTCGCTTGGAATTCCCTGCCTTTACATCATCGCCACTATGTAACGTCTCACAGGGAAGTGGCCACTTGTCCTTTCACAAACTGTGCCAGCTCTTCCTCAAACGGTTTGGTATTTCGGTTACTCTGTGTAATGATTCATCTACCAACTCAGTGGTCAAATCAGACTTCATACTTTTATACTCTGTCACTTAATTCTCCCTCTAGATCCAGTCATTTATCGAGTGCAATCTCCGCCGTTAGATCTGGAGCCCCTAGATTCTACGGTGTTCTCTCTTATCACGTGGTTGACTTGCTCGGACGTTAGCCTGCGATGAGAGGCAGTTTTCTCTCTCATCCGCCAGACATGCGTCGTTCACTGTATGGCATCACTGGGTCTCCTGACAATTCCACTTACCACCCAAAATGCCTCTGATATTCCACTAGTTTTGGAGTGCAGGACTCGCATTTCGCTTTAGCACTTTTCCATTGGTTTTCGGCTTTCCTAGTGACCGATCCCTCGGGGCCTTTCCATTTCAAGGGTTTTTACCCAGCAATTAGCGCTTGGCACTAATTGTGCATCAGAAACGGCCTCCATTTTCTGATCCGGACTTCCTAACTGCTAGTTTGCATCACTGCGCGGTCTCCATGGGCCTCGATCAACGCGCTTTGACCAAGGTCCTTGTTGTTCCTTACTGGCTACAAACTGCCACTGTCTAGAGGTCCTTCCTGATAGCTCTCATTCACAAGTTTTTGAAGTCTGTCCTGATTTGATACAGTCATAGAACTCTAATAATTTTCATGGATCCAATTCAGATCAACTATAGTAGTCTTGATGAACTTTTTATCATTGCCCTTATTAGATACTCTGAGTGCAACTTCCTTTGGTTCATATTTCTCCATTCCTATTCTCATCTCATAGGTTGTAAGAGTAACATGTAACTTATCCATCTTGAGATCCTTTAGGTTGACCATTTCCTCTATAGCTAAGATTTTAGCACTAAATCTCATGGGTAGAGATCTTAATACCTTTTAAACGATCAACTCTTCCTTGACTTACTCACCAAGTCTTCTAATCATATTAACTACTTCATGAATTATGAGGAAGTTCTAAGCTATGTCTTCATTCTCAGTCATCTCCAATCATTCAAACCTCATTCTGAAAGTCTAAATTTTTTCTTGCTTCACTTTATCATCTTCATCATGACACTGGTTAAGTTTCTCCCACATCTCATAAGTAGACTTACAGTGCGTAACCTTCACGAGTTCTGACTGACTGAGACCAACAAGAATGGAATGCTTGTCTTTACCATTGCTTAGATACAGTTACTTTCCATCTTCATCTATGGGGGGGAATATTTGGGACATTGTAATTTACTAGTACTAAGGTCCACACATTTACACCCAAGGACATAAGATATGACTCCAATTCTTACTTTCCAAAATGCATAATTGGCTCCATCAAAGACTGGTACCCTAATTGAGTAAACTTAATGACTCTCTTTCCTATTCATAATTCCTTAGGGATCTCCCTTCCAATGGTTAAGTGGTGGGCTCCAGTATTGCAGCAATAATGCTGCAACTCCTGGGACTCCCTTCTTTACTTTTATCAACCCGGTAGTTCGTAACAAACTTGGAAGCGACGGTGCTGTATGCACAAGTACTAGCTCTTGCCACAGCTGTCACTTGGTCAGCTAGCACAAGTCCGCTAGGGGCTTAAGCCAACTTCTATGAGCTCTTAGAAGAAGCTTTTTAACTGATGGAAGGAAGCTAACTCAAAGGAAGTTGATCTACTTGCAGAAAAAAACTGAAAGCCAAAAAGTATCGCAAACCCTAGCAAACCCTAATGCTACTAGCTAGTCCTACTGATGCAAAGGAAAGAATGCAAACTACTGAATGAGATGATGCCATTACTTCTATGAAGGGAAAATACATGTGTTTAGACTACATCTATCTGCAGAAAACATCTTTTTGTATTTTTGAATGAGTTATTAGAATTATCATGCATGTGCTTCTAACTGGCTTTTTACTATGCAGGGGTGGATCAAGGAGGAGAAAGGCTTGGAAAAGGTTGGGAAGGTTCAGAGAGGGTCTAAGGAGTCCCTAACACCCTTCCTGAGAGTTTCCCAAAGTTTGGCTTTCAAGAGACCTCATTTATGGGCTTCTACAGGAAGTCTGCAGGGGTTCTACAGGATGTTTCAGGGATTTCTACAGGATGTTCAAGAATTTCTACAGGATGTTGGAAAATCGGATTTTGGAGGATGGGTGAGTGAGGTAAGGTGCATGAATGTATAGGGAGGTAGGGTAGGGGTCTGAAATGACCCAGTGACTGATGGATGAAGTGATGAGAGGGTGTGGAAAGCTGACTCGACTTAAAGAAGGCTAATGACAATGGAAGAGCAAGAAGGTAGGGGTACGTGGGCAGAAAAGTAGATGTGAGCCGAGGAACCTAACTTGGAGATGGAGCATCTAGCTTGGACTAAGCTTAGGTGGATGAGAGAGAGAGAGATGGAGATGCCCTGCACGGTGCACACTTGATCAAATCAACTAAGTCCTGCACACAATCAAAATCTTAGCTAATCTATCCTAACTGTCAACGAAACAAATGAACAGCAGCTTTATTCATAAAGAGAACCATGTACAGCACTTGATCAAAGAAACATCTAAAAAGGTCTGAACGCATGACTAACTTCTACAAATGAAAACATTACACTAAAGATTGCATGGTCAAGCAAACTAGTGTTTTTGTTGAGCAGCACTGGTTCTACAATTCCAGCCCCTGATCCAATAAGGGAGAGGTGAAACTGAGAGTGCATGCAACCCTTTTCTGGAGATTTTATCAATTCTTATCTTATTAATCTATTCTAGACATCTGAAGCAACTCCATTCCTCAACAATGACCTACTTAACCACACAACTAAGTCTAGCTCAACAAACTTCGTTTCAAACGCATAAAAGGAAAATCATAGTGTTGAAAGGAAAGATAACAATACAAAGAAGGAGGCCCTAGACTCTCAGGTTGGACCCAACCCCGAGAGCTATGGCTCCTATCAAAAACTCAGAGCTGATATCAAATCTGACTGCTTCCCATTATCAAAAAATAATCATAAGTCAAGAGTCATGCCAATAATGGCTACAAAAGAACAAAACAAAGCTAGCAGCTTGTAGTGCAGAATATGCAAAAGTTTTTCAAAAGTCCCTTTCGAAGGCTGAAGCCTTAACATTTATACACCACGAGGCCCTAGCTAGCCTCCTAAATCTATGGGACTTGGCTGCCCAAACTGTGAGTGAACAACTCCTTTCAAGAAATCTGTTTGGCTGCCTTCTAGATCCGGTTTTGGTGGCCTTTGGAGCTCGGAGTTGGGGGTGAAGATCCCGAGGGAGGCTATTTAATGCCATAGACAACCCCCCTACGAATCCTCAACCCAAGCTTGGTTGTCTCCTAGCCCATGTCTGCTCAGTTTTGCTCCAACATGTGTCAAAAAATCTTGAAATGAGCACGTGTTAGCCACCTAGGAATACTGACTACCCTTATTCGTACAAATGACATAAACATACTAAAAAATAATGCACAAGTTATGAAAAATGAAGGATTGAACAAGGGTAGTTAGGCCAAATGAGCCCAAAATGTGTCCAAATTTGGGGCTCATCATCACCCCCTACTAAAATTATTGCTCATCCCTGAGCAACTAATCCAGCTCCTCGTCCTTCATTGCTTTAACTGCCACTCTCACATCCCAGGCTTCTGAAGTAGTATCCTCCTCACTGTCATGGAACCCAGCCTTCCTTTCCACCTCTTCCCACTACTTATGCTCTTCTTTTTCTGTGCTTCCTTCCACCAATCCCAAAAGCAAAGGTGGTCTTAGCTTGAGGCCAATCCAGCTGGCCTGGAGGTTCTGCATGGACTTCTTGTAGAGAGGCACCCGTACTAGGGCCTCCCTCATTCTAGCTGGAGTGTGATACTCCCTAATCTTGAGGTTGTGGGACAATGTGTTCCACCTTCGGGTGCAAGCATGAACACAATTGTCCCCTAATAACCGTTCCATGTCCTCGAAATGTGCTATAGCCTGAGCCTGCTGACCCATGTATTTTAATAAAGCCTAAGAGTTGGTTGCTAGGTGCTGGTGGGTTGATATCAATGCAGTGGGGTCCCCTGGCTCTGCTCTAATCAGCAGTGGTTCATGTAACTCTCGGTTCATGACCTCTTTGACCTCTGCTGCTCTCTTTTCTTCATGGTTTAACCATGAGGTAAATGCATCAGCTGCATATCTCCCACAACTGTGTTGGGATCCCATGCATTTACATTAGGAAGGGCCAAATTATGGAGGTAGAACTCCGATAGCTTGGCCTTGTCCTCTGTTGAACTGCTGTTGCATAAATCTGTGAACTGCTGGGGGTCTTGGATTTGGGAGATACCCCTCTGTGCCAATGTATTAATTTGGAATTGCAACCACTGGTCCCGTAGGTATAGGCCATAAGATTGGGCCGGATGCCTACATTGTAGAGCATCCATGGCCCAACTAGCCATGCAGGCCAGCTGTGCCTCTTTTTGTTTCAACTGCTGTTTGAGAGCTTGTATCTTGATGTGTGCTTGCAATTCCCTTTCCTGTAGATGTTGGTTTAGTTCCTCAAGACCAGCTTGCATTCCTTCTTTTCCTTGAGGTTCTGCTATAGTGTCCTCTGATGTTGTGCCCCTTTCTTTCCTCTGTTCCTGTAGCTGCAGTTTGAGCTTCTCATTCTCTTCCTGTAGAAATACCCGCTGGCAGTTTCCCACGTGTTTTGCCATAGCTAATTCTCTTCTTGCCTCCTTGAGTTGTTCCTCCAAGGGGCCTATATCTGCTACTCCTTTAGATTTAGCTATCCTCATCCATGTGTGGGTTCTCACTCTTTCTTCCTCCAACGCAAAGAAAAGCGGCACTGTGAATTTCTGTGGAATAATTTTTCCAGCCTCCAAAAAGTTATAATAAGAGCTCAAGCTTGGCTGGGGACTAGGTTCTGGAATGTGCTCTACCTCTTCTTCCCTCTGTGGCTCTACCTCTTCTTCCCTTGGTGGTGATGTGGCTGCCTCCCCCTCCATTCTTTCGGTCTCCTTGAGCCTGGCCAATGTTTCCTGTAGAACGGCTTCAGCATCCTGTAGAGGGGTTTTTGAAGCTAACCCTTCCATTCTCTCCCTCCAGGTACTTGTCTTCGGGCTCCCCCACTCATAAGTGACTAAGACTTTGGAGGGGGACTTCTCCCTTGGCGAGGTAGGGGTGTCTTCAATGGTAATTGGGTCTTTGGATTGAGGTTGGGGCCTCATGGTTTTAATTCTTACACTCCTCCTTTCTTTGAAATACAGAGGAGTCTCCCTCTTTCGTTTTCCCCTTGGCTTGGGAGAGGTACTTAGGGTGTCCAGCACGGCTGCTGCCTCCCTAGCAAGAATTTCGGCCGTTTTCTCCTTCTGTTTTCCTTTCTCAGGACTTCCTGTAGAAAGCCCTGTAGTGGCTGATTTCTAGCTTCCTGTAGAAGTCGTTTTTAACTTTCCTGTAGAAACAGACGGCACCATTTTAGCCTGCTTGGCTGAGGGTGCTTTTTCCTTCAATTTTGCTGAGGCTGCCTTAGAGGTTCCCTCACCGACATGGACTTTTTCAGTCCTTTCCACCCTGCTCTGTAGTCGTTTCTCCCTAGGTGTTAGTGTGGTTTTGTCACCTTCTATTTTGGCAGCTTGGTTTTTCTCTTGTTTGCCCTTGTGCTCTTTCTTTGGTGCTTTGGCCATGGTTTCTTGGCCTTTTTCTTTCTTCTCTGTTTGAATTGGTTCCTTCTCCTCGCTGCTGGAGGAGGTGAGCTCCTCAGCAAGCACTCGGATGTCATCATCCTTAGTCAAATTTTGAAAGATTTCCTAGGAGAGAGGGACGGTGTACATGTAGAGTGCATCTTCCATGAGGAGCTTAATGAGCCCATGATGGGCTATCTGGTCTGGTGTCCCCTCTCTCAACTTAGTGGCACACTCAATCATGGACTGCAGGAGGAAATAAGGAATGCTCAACTTTTTCTTTGAGGGTAGGTCCATCTAGTGCCTAAGTTCTGTGAGTAGTCAGAAATGGTATCCATACATGATGCTGAATCTCCCCTCGCACGTGATATACTTCATAATTTGGAGGCTGACCTCACTCCAGAACGGCTGTAGGTTGGCTCTTTGAACTCCATTCTTATCTTCTGAGAATTGATCCTCCGGCAAAAAGAACTCCTTTTTAGCCTTCTGGCCCAGTTTTCTCTCCTCCTTATCCCAAGGTACCCCCATCGGTAGATCAGTGACTCTGCTAATGAACTGTGGGGTGAGTCTGAGGGTCAAACCTCTGAAGTTGACAACGGCCAACGTTTTTGACTTTGGCTGCAAAGCTCGCAGGAATTCTTCTGCAACCTCGTCATCGTGACCTTGAAGCTTGTCACAGAATGACATCCACCGTGCACGAGAAAACAAGTCTACCACCTCAGGGGTTTCCCATAGCTTCTTTGAGTCTGTAGGCTCTTTCCTAATGAACCCACCCAGCATGGTAAAAGCTTGCTGTGTTGGCCTGAGCTGGCTGGTGCATATAAAAAGATGGATCTTTGGGATTTCCTTAGACAGAGCGCAGAGTTACGCCTCTATCATGCACACAGTTTATAAATTCACGACTGTCTACAGGTGAGCCTTGACAGTGGCTCAATTATGAACCAAACCCTGTAGAAAATCCCGCATACACACTACGACGACAATTCTCATGCAGAAATAAGACGACGCTTGCAAATTCATGCACAGACTGTAATTTACGGTTTTCTACCCCTTTAATACGTCGACTTCACCACCTTTCGAACCAATTGCATGGGAGGACTATGTTCAGGCTTACCTCATTCCAGACTTGCCACCTTTGACGTGAACAGTTCAATTTCCTCCGTAGCGTTGAGCTTCCTGTAGCGCAGCTTCCTGTAGAAGTCGTGCACGGGTTCTGGAGAGCGCTTCAGTGGTTCTGGGCCTTCTGTGCAACAACAGGACGTTTGAACAGGCCGAGGACTCGGAGTAACAGCCTTCAGGAAATTGCGGATGCGTACTCGGCTGCAAAGCGGTTGAGAATAAATGAGTGTAGTGCCATACGCGATCTAGCCGGTGGATTTGAATCTCTGCGGAATTCGTGGCACGGGGGTGAGCTGTCCCCACTAGCCCGTTGGCCGACGTCACCTACTATCATTCCACTGTAAGTCTGCCTGACCGCCAAACCATTCCCTGCATATCTACCGCCACCACTCCTGTTAGATCGCCGCTTCTCTCCGACTGGACACTTCCCACGTGTCCATTTCCTGTCTCGTCGACACACCCAAAGCTTTTCGGATCAGACAAGGCCATCGAGCTGGTTGTGGTGGCCAGTTGAATGGCTACCCAACTTGCTTAACCCATTCATTTTCATATTTACACACATTTTAGAGCATTTTTCATGTAATTTGACGAAACAGGGTGAGGCACTTACTTATGCGGCCGTGACGTTATTTTTCTCATGCTTCAGGACGAAGTTGACGGATCCGCTTGTTGCCGCTTCATGCACAGGTACGGGAGATCCTTTTCGCTGATTGCTGCTGGTTACGAGACCAGTTGCTTGGCTGTGGATGGTGCATGCGCCGGCTTATGAGTTTCAGGTATCTTCATGGCGTGTGCTCTAGCCGAATCAACTGCTACAGGATTCCTGTAAGACATCCTGTAGCCATTTCTCCTCCTCGGGTGCATGCCGAAACAGTGGAGTCACGTTCACGGTTGTAGGGTCCTCGGATTTCCTTGACAGGTAGCGCATTGGGCCTCTGCATGCTTTATTTTCCATTTGAAAATTATTTCTTCTGAGAATCCAACGTTCTGGTTTGACTGTGCAGGTATTTCAATTGTATGGCAGCAAGGGTGGTAGAAGGAGGCGACAGCAGTGGGTGATGGAGAAAAACATTGGTTGCATGCCTCCTTATTGGACTTCGGGCTTCAAATTCTTCTACACAGTCGGTCCTGGCCCATCCAAAGATTCTACAGGAAGTTTCCTGTAGAAATACAGAACTTCCTGTAGAAAGTCCTGTAGCTTCCTGTAGAAGGCTAAACTGCGACCAGATCGTGCCCAGACCTTGGAGGAGATAAGTGTTTAATGAGGGAGTGCTGGTGAGGTCGCCTGGTAGCATGGTAGGGACCCTTGTCCTTGAGTTGAGAGGCCTCCTTCTTCCATGGAATACCTGCAACCTGCATTAATTTCCAAAGATTGAGCCTGTTTTTCTCTCTCTTCTTTTTTTTTCTTTTTTAGGAGACAGCAGGGGCGCCTCAATGAGGTTTTCACCCCTACTATTTTCCTTGGGCGCCTCAGAGAGGTTTTCACCCAAGGGTCTTTTTTTTTTTTTCAGTTTGTTTTTCAGAGAGACAGCAGGGGCGCCTCAATGAGGTTTTCACCCCTACCATCTGCCTTGGGAGCCTTTGAAAGTATTTCAGCCAAGGATCTTTATATATATATATATATATATATATATATATATATATATATATATTCAGGGTATGCCCAAAACAGAGGCAGAACCCTTCTCTATGACCAGCACTGATTTTTCCACAGTTTTGATGAATTCTTGCCTCAAAAGAGGTTTCCTGTAGATCTTCAGTCGATGCCCATTGACGAGCATGGGGATGGCTTCCTCATCAATGGTCCGAATAAGAACAGAACCATTGTCATTACACTTCTCCACTGCATATGGTCCTAGCCATCTTGTCCTCAGCTTCCCCTTAAAATCCTTATGTCTGGAATCATACAACAGCGCCCAATCTCCCGGCTGGAATTGCTTATCATTGAGGTGTTGGTCATGCCATATCTTCCTCTGAAGTTGAACCACTTCCGAGTGGAGAAGGGACTGCATTCGGTGTTCATCTAGCCCATTTAGCTACAATAACCTTTCTTGTTGGGCATGGCTGAGATCTAGGTCCATCCTCAATGTGTTGTACTCGAACTCAATTGACAGCAAAGCTCTCTTCCCATAGACCAGTTCATAAGGTGTGAAGCCGGTTGTGGTCTTCCAAGTGGTATTGTAAGCCCAAGTGGCCTCAACCAAGCGATCTGCCCAATCCTTTCTACTGCTGCTCACCACCTTAGTCAAAATCCCTTCTAATGCTCTATTGGTGACTTCCACCTGCCCATTTGCTTCAGGATGATAGGGGGTGGAAGTCCTATGCTTGATCTTGTGATGAGCAAGCAAGTCTTCAATTAAGTTGGAGGTGAACTGGATTCCTTGATCAGTGACTAACTCTCTTGGGTAGCCAAATTTGTAGAAGATGTTTTCTCTTAAAAACTCAGCCACTTTTTCTTCTGTCGCTGCTTTGATTGCCTTGGTTTCTGCCCACTTTGTCAGATAGTCTGTGCACACAATGATGTAAGACCTTTGCCTTGAAGGAGGATTGATAGGACCCACAAAATCCATGCCCCACTTCTCAAATGGTTCAAGGGTCACTTGAGGTTGGACAGGCATTTCGTCCCTTGGGGTTGGCTTCCCCATCCTTTGGCATCGGTCACATTGGCTGATGTATCTCTTGACATCTTGATGAAGCATGGGCCAATAGTAGCCTGCCTATAGAATTTTGAAGGCAGTCCTCTTGGCTGCAAAATGTCCTCCACAAGGCCCGTCATGACAGGTTAGGAGGATGTCAAAGACTTCCTCCTCCCTTACACAACGCCTTAAGATCTGATCGGGGCCAAGTTTGAACAGGTTGCCCCCAATCCAAGTGAATGAGGCACTCTTCCTTACAATTCTGCTTTTCTCTTTGGAAGATAGATGCGGAGGGAACTGTGCTGAGACCAGATAGTTTGCTATATCAGCAAACCATGGGGAGAGTACTGAGATAGCAAACAGATGTTCATCTGGCATCTGGTCATCCACTGTCCCATCTTCACCTGCAGGTAAATCCAATCTAGACAAAAAGTCAGCAACAACATTTTCTTTACCTGGTTTGTCCACGATAGTCAAATCAAACTGCTACAACAAAAGTAACCATCTAATAATATGAGAATTCACATCTGGTTTATTCATTAAATATCTAATTGCAGCATGATCAGTATGTACAAATGTTTGATAGCCAGTGATGTAGTGTCGGAACTTG
Organism: Pinus tabuliformis; assembly: GCA_031772625.1. Lineage (NCBI taxonomy): Eukaryota > Viridiplantae > Streptophyta > Pinopsida > Pinales > Pinaceae > Pinus > Pinus tabuliformis. The sequence continues at coordinate 1,005,887,695 of CM062811.1, forward strand.
TTCAGGGCATGGACCACGGCCAAGAACTCTTTCTCAGTTACAGTATAATTCAGTTCTGCCTTGGATAAGTTTTTGCTGACAAAGTATATGGCGTATGGAATTTTTTGTTCAACTTGTCCTAAGGCTGCCCCTATGGCTTTGTTCGAGGCATCAGTGTGGATGTGGAAAGGTAGGGCCCAATTTGGACCTCTCAAGATTGGGGCAGACACCAACTTATCCTTTAATTCATTCAGAGCCCTCTGACAATCGTCAGTCCATCTAAACTCAACATCTTTTGCTAAGAGGCCAAACAATGGCGAGGCTAGCTTACTGAAGTCTTTAATGAATCTTCTGTAATACCCTGCTAAGCCCAAGAAACTTCGAACATCTCTTACCTTCTGAGGAGGTGGAACCTTTTTGATGAGAGCAATTTTATTAGGATCCACCTGCAATCCTTGGCGAGAAATGGTATGTCCTAGCACGGTCCCTTCAGTCATCAAGAATTCACATTTTTCAGGACTAAGGAATAGGTTCATCTCAATGCACTTGGTTAGGACTTTTCCCAGATTGGCCAATGCTTCTTGGAAGTTGGACCCATAGGGATTGAAGTCATCCATATAGATTTCCACCGAGTCATGGACCAGCTCAGAAAAGATGCTCAATACTGCTCTTTGGAAGGTGGCAGGAGCGTTGCATAGCCCAAAGGGAAGGACTCAGTAAGCAAAGGTACCCCAAGGACAAGTGAAGGTGGTCTTATCTTGGTCTTCCGGGCTGATTTGGATCTGGTTATACCCGCTGAACCCATCTAAGAAAGAGAAAAACTTCTTTCCCGCCAGTCCATCCAACACTTGATCTATGAAGGGCAAAGGGAAGTGGTCTTTCTTGGTGGCTTTGTTCAGTTCTCGGTAGTCCACAAAGATTCTCCACTTTCCATTTTTCTTGGGTACCAACACCAGAGGGGACACCCACTCGCTATCCGAGATGGGGTAGATGAATCCTGCATCCAACAGTTTTTGCAATTCTTCTTTGACAATGTCCTTAAGGGCTGGATTCATTCTCCTCTGAGGTTGCCTGACCAGTTTACAATCTTCTTTGATGTAGATATGATGGGTACAGACCGAAGGATGGACTCCATTCATCTCTTTATAGCTCCAAGCAAAAGCATCTAGATGACTGGCCAACATACTACACAGCTCCTTTTCCTGGGAAGGAGATAGGGAGGAGCTAATCTTTAATGTTCTCTCGGGTCCAAACTCCACATTTTTTACTCTGGGAGTGATTGGATCGGTCACACAAAGGTCCACTAAGGTGCTGGCTTGAGTATCCTCCACCAATTTCTCTAAGGACAATGCACTTGGAGGTGGATTCTGAATAAAGGTCTCAATTAAATCATCCTCAGTTTGAGGACCTCCCCTGGTGGTTTCTAAGGTGCACAAGGGTGCAGAGTACACCTCATCCTCTTCTCCTTCTTCCAACCAAAGTGGTAAGTCATGCTCTAATAGAGGTTGGGCAGGAGGGTATAGGACTAGCTGCTTGGACATAGGACCATTTTTTATGGTCATGTTTCCTGCTTGGCAGCTTATGTAAGCATCCGCAATGGCTAACCAAGGCCTTCCCAAAATAAGGAGGTATCCAGTAAGCTTTGCCTTTGGTTGAAGAACCAAGAAGTGTGCAAGGTACTCCCAAGAGTCAACATAGACCAAGACATCCTCCACAATCCCTTCAGGAGTCACGGTGGAGCGATCTGCTAGCTGCAGGACTGTTGAGGTCTTTCTTAAGGAACCCTGAAGGTTGAGTTTGAGCATGGTATCCCTGGTCATCACATTAATGGCAACCCTTAAATCAATCAAAGTGTGGGGTATGATGGTGCCATTGATGTGGACATCAACTACAGGACTCCCAGGATCCAAGTACTTTGGACAGATTACTTGCCCCAACATAAGATCAAACAGTTGTCCTATGACATTGATGGTTGAGGCATATCTTTTTCGCCTGCCTGGGTGCCTGAAACACTTTTCCTTAACCAATTTGTTGTATATCGGTAAATCTTTGATGGCTTGGAGAAGTGGTATTTTCGCACACAACTGTTTGAGTTCTCCCAGAAGCTCATTCTCTTCTAGGTTGGGTTGTGTGGTTGCTGTTAGTCTCTCAGGAAAGGGTGGAATGGATTTTGGTTCACTTTCCTGTTTATCTTCCTCGTCCTCTGGGGGAGGAGGTTGGCAATCCGGAAGAGTCTTCCTAGATTGCAGGTTGATCTCCTGGATCTCCATAGCATAGGTAGGGCATGTTGTTTCCCCAGTATATACCTGTTGGGCCTGTCGGTTGTTGGGATTCAGGTTCGGTTGAGTAGGCATCTGGGGTTGTCTTGGAGGAGCAGGAGGTAATGGTTGTGGCTGAGCTGGTGGTGGAGGTAAAATGGCAGGAGGAGTGTTGTACTAGGGCCTCCACCCCTGTTGAGGTGCATTCCACTGAGGCTGTGGCTGGACATGTGAGTGAAACAAATGAGTAGTGGGCTGAGTATGGTATTGAGGTGGGTAAGACCATGGAGGAGGCACAGACCAGGAAGGATGAGCAGGGGGACCCCAAGAAGGCATGGGAGCAGATTGGTTGGGGCTATAATAAGCTTGGGATGTCCCTTGCATCCCCTGCTAGTAAGGTCTAGGTCCATGTGGCCTCCTTTGGTTAAGGAAGTAGAGAGGTTCAGTGGGTGCCTCCATTCCTTGGTACATGGCTTTAAGCCCAGGTAAGGTTGGGCATTGGTTTGTGGGGTGGTCCTCCTCACAAACGAAACATACCTCTACTGAATATAATGGACACTCATTCTTAGGGTGCTTCCTTGTACACCTAGGGCAGAAGATGGCCAAAGCCCTCTCAGCTTCCTCTTTCTTTTGCTGGATTCGGAATGTATCAAGTTGCATGGCAATGGTCTGTCTCACCTCACTCTTGAGGTCCTCTAGCTGATTTGCAAACTCATGCTTGGAGAAAGGAGTACTAGCTAAAAGGGGGTTTCCCCTACCTCTTTTCCGGGCTGCCCTAGAGTGGTTTCTAAACACAGTCTTTATATCCTCATAAGGTAGTTGGTAAATATCTCCTCCAGCTAGCATGTGAAGGGTATCTAGAAGGTCTTCAGGGACTCCTCGGAGCAGGACCAACTTGAGAGATTCAGGGTCAAGTGTGCACCTGGCCCGTTTATAGCTAAGTTGGAACCTTTCCTCGTAATCTTCTAAAGACTCATCATTTCCCATGGTCATCCGAAAGATTTCTCCCTTGGCTTCCTTGGACCTACAGTAGTCCCGGTATTTGGTATTGAAAGCTTGCTGCATCTGAGCCCAAGTGGTGATACCTTTTCCAGGTATGCCCATGAACCAGCGTAATGCTGCATCCTTGAGGGTAGAGGGAAAGAGTTTCAATTTTTGCTCATCTTCGGTATAGTCATAAGTTCGACAAAGGATAGCAAACTCAAACAGGAAGGTATCAGGGTCTTCAGTAGTCAATCCATGGAAGTGAGGTAAAGTGGAGGGGCTTATGTTTTTCATTTTCATGTCTCCATTGGTCTCTCGGATGGGAAAGGCACCTTCTATTCTCTCATCTTCCCTTCTATTCTCAGCCATGGCTTCAGATAGAGTGTTCTCTAACTCTTCTTCTGTTATAGGATCTTCGTATATTTCAGGAGGCTTGCCTATAGGTTCTTTTGGATCACTGTCACCAAAGAAGAGAGAAGGGTGACTCAGTGAAGTGGTGGGGGTGTTGGGTAAGAATTTGCTTATTTTATCTCTGTTCCTACGAGGCATGAAATGGAAAGACTTTTGATTGCTTTTGTTTTTTTTTCTGGTACCTGCAAAACTAAAATAGATTGAACTACAACTAACTATCATGCTAAAATGAGATGAAAGTAGGAAAGGACTAAGCTATGTTACTCAAATGAAATTGCAGGAAGGAAATGCTAATCTACGCTTGCAAAATTGAAATTCTATTTTATGCTTGCAGAATTGAAAGTCTAATCTATGAAAGCAGGAAATGTCTACTTTACTTTTGCAGAAATGAAATTGCAGAATGGAAATGAAATAAACTACTTAGCAGAAGGCGAGAGTAGGAAAATAGTAGAAAAGCAACAATCACCAATACTCTGACGCTTCCCCGGCAACGGCACCAAAAAGATGGTGGGCTCCAGTATTGCAGCAATAATGCTGCAACTCCTGGGACTCCCTTCTTTACTTTTATCAACCCGGTAGTTCGTAGCAAACTTGGAAGCGACGGTGTTGTATGCACAAGTACTAGCTCTTGCCGCAGCTGTCACTTGGTCAGCTGGCACAAGTCCGCTAGGGGCTTAAGCCAACTTCTATGAGCTCTTAGAAGAAGCTTTTTAACTGATGGAAGGAAGCTAACTCAAAGGAAGCTGATCTACTTGCAGAAAGAAACTGAAAGCCAAAAAGTATCGCAAACCCTAGCAAACCCTAATGCTACCAGCTAGTCCTACTGATGCAAAGGAAAGAATGCAAACTACTGAATGAGATGATGCCATTACTTCTATGAAGGGAAAATACATGTGTCTAGACTACCTCTATCTGAAGAAAACATCTTTTTGTATTTTTGAATGAGTTATTAGAATTATCATGCATGTGCTTTTAACTGGCTTTTTACTATGCAGGGGTGGATCAAGGAGGAGAAAGGCTTGGAAAAGGTTGGGAAGGTTCAGAGAGGGTCCAAGGAGTCCCTAACACCCTTCCTGAGAGTTTCCCAAAGTTTGGCTATCAAGAGACCTCTTTTGTGGGCTTCTACAGGAAGTCTACAGGGGTTCTACAGGATGTTTCAGGGATTTCTACAGGATGTTCAGGAATTTCTACAGGATGTTGGAAAATCGGATTTTGGAGGATGGGTGAGTGAGGTAAGGTGCATGAATGGATAGGGAGGTAGGGTAGGGGTCAGAAATGACCCAGTGACTGATGGATGAAGTGATGAGAGGGTGTGGAAAGCTGACTCGACTTAAAGAAGGCTAATGACAATGGAAGAGCAAGAAGGTAGGGGTACGTGGGTAGAAGAGTAGATGTGAGACGAGGAACCTAACTTGGAGATGGAGCAGCTGGCCTGGACTAAGCTTAGGTGGACGAGAGAGAGAGATGGAGATGCCCTGCACAGTGCACACTTGATCAAATCAACTAAGTCCTGCACACAATCAAAATCTTAGCTAATCTATCCTAACTATCAACGAAACAAATGAACAGCAGCTTTATTCATAAAGAGAACCATGTACAGCACTTGATCAAAGAAACATCTAAAAAGGTCTGAATGCATGACTAACTTCTACAAATGAAAACATTACACTAAAGATTGCATGGTCAAGTAAACTAGTGTTTTTGTTGAGCAGCACTGGTTCTACAATTCCAGCCCCTGATCCAATAAGGGAGAGGTGAAACTGAGAGTGCATGCAACCCTTTTCTGGAGCTTTTATCAATTCTTATCTTATTAATCTATTCTAGACATCTGAAGCAACTCTATTCCTCAACAATGACCTACTTAACCACACAACTAAGTCTAGCTCAACAAACTTCGTTTCAAATGCATAAAAGGAAAATCACAGTGCTGAAAGGAAAGATAACAATACAAAGAAGGAGGCCCTAGACTCTCAGGTTGGGCCCAACCCCGAGAGCTATGGCTCCTATCAAAAACTCAGAGCTAATATCAAATCTGACTGCTTCCCATTATCAAAAAATAATCATAAGTCAAGAGTCATGCCAATAATGGCTACAAAAGAACAAAACAGAGCTAGCAGCTTGTAGTGCAGAATATGCAAAAGTTTTTCAAAAGTCCCTTTCGAAGGCTAAAGCCTTAGCATTTATACACCACGAGGCCCTAGCTGGCCTCCTAAATCTATGGGACTTGGCTGCCCAAACTGTGAGTGAACAGCTCCTTTCAAGAAATCTATTTGGCTGCCTTCTAGATCCGGTTTTGGTGGCCTTTGGAGCTCGGAGTTGGGGGTGAAGATACCGAGGGAGGCTATTTAATGCCATAGACAACCCCCCTACGAATCCTCAACCCAAGCTTGGCTGTCTCCTAGCCCATGTCTGCTCGGTTTTGCTCCAACATGTGTCAAAAAATCTTGAAATGAGCACGTGTTAGCCACCTAGGAATAGTGACTACCCTTATTCGTACAAATGACATAAACATACTAAAAAATAATGCATAAGTTATGAAAAATGAAGGATTGAACAAGGGTAGTTAGGCCAAATGAGCCCAAAATGTTACCAAATTTGGGGCTCATCATTAAGTTGTTACTGAAGGAACTTGACTCTCATACCAATTGTTGGGATTAGGGAATTGCTGAGAGGGGGGTGAATCAGTAATTTAAGAAACTCTCTATTTTATTTTCTCATTGTTCTTATAGTTCCTTCTTATGTTCTTTCATATGTGAAATCATTCATTCATAAATCAGTAAATCTTATAAACTTTCAAATCACATACTCAAACAAAAATATCATGACTAGCATACATTTGACACAATGTTTTCACGTGGAAACCTAGAGGGAAAAAACCACCAATTTGTTGTTAGTTTTATGATGTAATTTAAGAACCAACTTAATTACATTTGTGTTTTTGTGAGCACCCACTCACTGGAAGCACCAACTCCCTTTTTTTTAGCAAGCATCAACTTTCCAAGAGGCACCAACCTCTTTTCTTTAGCAAGAATCAACTATCCTAGAGGCAAAAACCTCTTTTGTTTAGCAAGCACAAACTTTCCTAGAGGCGCCAACCTCTTAAGTGTGAAAACACCAACCTGTCACTGCCACTGTTTTACTATTTGATAAAATTTTAATGCTAAGAAAAGGCATACAAATTACAAGTAAAATGCCAACTTAATGGTTGTCTACAGATTTAACTTTTGCACTCTGCTTTCTGAACACTTGTGGAAGTTTTCCTCTTGCTACTCATTACAACACTTTCTTTGTGCTCTACTTTCTCTGCTCATGGCTCTCCAATGTTTCACCACAACACTACCCTTACAACACTCTGCGCCAATTCACAACTCACTGTTCCACTCTCTGCTCAGGGCTCTCCACTGTTTCACCACATCACTACCCTTGCAATACTCTTCTCCAATACACAACTCACTTCTCTTCACTCTCGCAAGTATGCGCACATTCCCCATTCGCTCAATGGAGGTTCACAGTTTTCTTCATGTGCTATTATTGGCTTGATGTAGTCACTATCATCATCAAGTTTTCCCATGCATGTACCCTAGGCATGGCACCCCATTCTTCGTCCAATTTATGCAAACTCTAGTTCAGTCGTTGAATTAAAATCATAAGGATGGACGATGATCACTTCTATGTCATACATATGACTCTCCATGATGTATATTAACTCTCAGCGCTCCTTACATATTTCACAAAGGCTCCCCATACTTCTTTATGGTTCGTAAATATATACCTATACATTATCATGGAGTCTATGTTTTGCATTTATTTGCAATGCATGCATGGGAGGTGTTTGGCCATCAACCTTATAGTTCTGCATTAAAAAACACAACTACTGATTCATACATATTAATGGCACCCTGTACCATCATATTAGAGCTTTTCATCACAGTGTTGTGTAGTGGTGTAACACTATGAAATAGTTTATTTCCGACCTCTGAACAAGCCTAGCCCCTTTTGCATTAGACCCCTACTATATCTCCACCATAGGACTTGGTTCAATGACCAAATGCCAATCATATCAAAGCCCCCTATATCGATGTTTTTCATTTGTGGCCAACGTGCCAGCAACCACAAACCTACAATCGTTGATCTATGATTTTTAAGCTCCTTTCCTTTAGCCCTTATCGCAGACTTCTCACCATAGGACTGAGGGAAGTGACCGGGGGATTGGCCTTAAGGTGATAAGTCTTCCAGTACTCTACCAGGGGCCTTTTTTTCCCTTATAAAGTGCCACACCCTTTGTTTCTTGTCTTTCCTCTAGACCGTGCACTTACAACATCGAAGCCCCTTATCGATGATTTCCACTTTGTGACAATGTGTTGTCTATCACATATTGTTGATCATTGATTGTCGATTGGAACCTCTGTTCAGCCCTAGCCCTTAGTTCCCTTAAGCCTTCGCAACCACCTATTATCTCGCATCCTGCATCCCGGTGAAATTTCATTGTGGCACATAAGCCAACCATTGCCAAACTCTAATTCTTCGGGACATCCAATTGGCTTGGACCTCCGATTACGATTCACCAGGACCTATGATTAATCGGGGCCTTTGATCTTTGATATTCGATATTCCTCACTGCACAAGGCCTAAATGATATTGATCTTCAGCAGGACATATCTCTCAAACCACAAGTTCATTTCTAGACTTCGGTATATCATTAGAAAGCTCTTTCAGAGAACTTTCCAACTAAAGGAGTCTGATTTGCCACTAATCCCATATTCTGCCAAAAAATATGTCTCCAAATTATTTACCTAGTTGGAATCACAACCACCAAGGCATGAAGCCCCATCATCGGGCTGAGCCTTCTTTGACATCAATGCCAACAATTACATAGCCAGCCACCTTCATACCATCAAATGTGCAACAAAAACATCTTAACTACCTTTAAAATAAATCCCAACCCAATATCCCTGAATATTATTAAAAATATTCCATCCCTACCATCCACTATTAATTATTGAACATTAAATTAATATTATGGAATTATTGTTCTAAACTTGATCAAGGAAAATTTTAATCATGGAAATTTATCTTAAAGTTTAGAAACTTAGGTGAATATTACTAGTCCATAGTATGCAAAACCTACAAAATTTTGGTGATATTTAGAAGAATATTCAAATCTCTAATGATTTTACATAGTCTCTATAAAATTTTGGTTATTTTTAAGGTAAGCAAATTTTGTACTAAAACTTGGACAAATCATTTTTAGAAAAACTAAAATTATCTAATAATTTTCTTCAGAAAAAAGCATGGAAAATCGGTCCACTCATGAATATTAGCCCCTGAAATTTTCCCTAATACCGATTGGCATAATAATTCATTAATAAACTAACATATCCTCAAGATGGTTGAAAGGAAATGCCAAAGTGAATTGTGGATGGACACATGGAACAAGGCATAATATTTGTGCTATCTCTACCATAGAGTTATTATTAAAGAAGAAGCTCATCGTCAAGTTTGTGGAGTGTTTGTGAGTGAAGATCGCATTCTCAACTACCTTTGGTGGCTTTGGGCTTCAATTGTACATACAAAATGTGAATGTGGATGCTAGTAATGGAAAAGGAGGTGGGACTAACATGGTAGTGGTCAAGAACATTGTCAAGTGAGGCTGGTTGATAAGAGATGAAATTGTCATTTGAAAAAGGAAAAGGAGAGATTGACATGCTTACACTCTAAAAAAATATTATCCCACTCAAAGAACAAGCAAGACAACATATCTCAAAATCCATTAGTGTTGGTGGGAATATCAATGAATTGCCTTTTTAGGTCATTTCCTAAAGCATGTTATGTTTAACACAACAATTATACAACAAGGAATAAAGGTTAGTGTCTATCATATTTTATATATTCTAAGTAATGCGTTCCTTATTAAGTTGTAATGATTATATGTAGCATGTGTGATCTTCATATGTTATAAGCTAGAGCCAACTAAAGGAAAAATTATTTGTGCCTATGATTTAATCATGTATTTTGTGAGTTGACATAAGAGAAGTGCATGATACTACCTTTTGAATATGTGTTGACATTACTGAGGATTGAAATGTCGATTTCCGATATGATCAATAACACGTTGTATACTTGTCAAAGGATCTTAGCTTGAGTGGTTTGGTAAACAATTTGTTTCCCTAGTTTCTTGGGTTCAAGTCTCGAGAGACGTGTTGTAATTGAATTTTTCATGACATTTATGAAATAGTTATATCTGGTGTAACAGTGGCAATCAATATTTTGAAGTTACCAATTCTCCAAAAATTCTCATTCTATTTAAAAAATATATATAATGTACATAGGAATAAATTACAAAGGTAGATTCTCAAGTTTTTTATTGACTATTGTGGGTAATGTGAATGTGCTCCAGATAGAGTATGTGTGGTTTATCAACACCAAGGAAAATGATCAAGGCATTCATGGGGAATTTTTCTTTCAGCTAATATGAAACCTTATCATGTTAGAGAAAGTTATACAATTGGTGAATGAGGACATTGATAATATATAATGCAAGTCTTAAAAATCCCATATATTTTGAATGTTGTTAGCATTGGCTTGTCAACATGGTGAAATAAGGGTGATGTTATCACCCTGTGAGGGTTCAAGTCACTCTAATTAAGTTCATTCTTGTTGCATACATATTCTTATGATAGCCATTAGAGCCCTCACATAGCAAGTTAGACAATTAGTGAAATCTTATCATGTTAAAGGAAGTTAGGTAATTGGTGAATGAGGACATTGATAATAGATAATGAAAGTTTTAAAAATCCCGAATATTTTGAAATTTGTTAACAGTGTCTTGTTATCTTAGTGAAATAAGAGTGATGTTACCACCTTGTCGGGATTCAAGTCTCTCCAATTAAATTTATTCTTATTGCATACATATTCTTATGGTACCCATTAGAGCCAAGTAAAAATCCAATAGATTTAATGAAGTAAATACCCCTACTAATAACTTCTTAGATAAAAGATTTTAATTAAAATATCATAAAAATAACTACAATGATAATAGAATTTCATATATTAAGGAATGGAGAACTTCCCATATCAAGATAATCAAGGACTAGGAAAAACATATATGAATGGAAGGATCACGACTGCAAAACAAGATTTTACACCATCAATGTGATTGGCCCACCAAAGAAAAGGGAACATTTAAATGTCCATATCCCATGAAAAAATGAAAGTTTCTAATAAAATTGAAGAAAAGTAAATCCAACTTATAAGTGTTAATATAAGTTTATCAAAATGATTTACCAAAATATGAGAAAGGAAGCATTTCTTCTACACACATTTGCGTCGATGTCAATATTAAAAATGACTATAATGATAAAATACACCATGATCATGCAATTTATAAAGGGATCGGTGCTTTTGGTCAAAAGGGGAGAATAATGTGTAGATGTTAGGCTTAGTGCATTAGGCGAAAAAAATCGTTATAAAATTTTCTTTTTAATTGTTGTTTCATATTATCACCTTGTATTTCATTGTTTTCACCTTAAAGATCAATCCACATCCAAATTAATGATAGGGAAAAGGAGACATGTTTGCTTCTTAACCATTTGATTTATAACCATAAGATATTATATCATTTGACACATGTACACATGTTGTAGTGTTATATAGCTAGGTAGTATGAAAAACCTCAAGCAACAAATAAACATGCCTTAAATGAAGGATTTAGTACGATGTGTTCTACTTTAAAAAACTGCAAAACAATAATGTTCTACGTGCCTTTTGGAAAAAATTATGATGATATGCAATGTAGAATTGTATGTTTATGTGATTAACTACACTACTTTTTAGTTGGAGATATGTTATAAGGCGTTGAATCACATAATATACGTGATTGGTTACACCATTGCTTTAGTTGGAATATTTGTTGTTTTGGCCAAGTTTTTAAGTTTTATCTTGTATTAGTGAGATGAATCTATACTTTGTTTCAAATATTTATGATGTGTAGGTTGTTACATTTAATGTCAAATTATCACATTTATATAAACTATCATTTTTGTAAATCAAATTTGTAATGGGTTGGAAATTAACATCTTTGTAAATTTGTTAAGCTTTAAGTATTTTTTTATTTTTGATGTACACAACATAGATTTCTAACATTATGCTTTGTGGACTTAGCACATTTTTTGCAATTTCCATTTATTTTTACATTGTTTACACATCATTTTTTGTTATGCATTGGTAGAGCTGGTTAGTTGCATCACAATAAGGCTTCACTTCAAGGAAATTACATCTAATTTTTTGGGTTCCCTTAATTTTAGGGCCCCAAAACAAATGTAAAATAAAAGGTATTATTCCCCTAGGGACAAAATAACTCCCAAAGGAATCACTACTAATGGGACCATATCTCGCTCTGGAAGGATAACTATTGCAAGTGAAAGCAACCTCATGTGCAAGAAAAAATTATGAGGAGAATTATATTAGTAGGGACACTTTTCCCTTATGATTGGTACCATTGAAAAAGTTTGAGCCTTTGGGAAATGTAATTCAACCTAATGAAATATTTCCCTAAGGATTATTGGACCCTCAAAAAACAATATTACCCATTTTACATTGTAGCCCCTTGTATACCACATGTGGATGATTGTCTCGAGCTTAGAGTAGCATAAATTGATTGGAAGTAAAATAGATATGGGAGGAAACTACCCAAATATAGGTTGTGAGATTTGGTTTTGTCCCACACCAAATACAAATCTAGCAGGGGATAGGGACATTAAGAAACCAAGTAGACTAATCAGCATTGTTTGGAACCAGTGGTATGCCCCGAAGAGAGAATGGAAAATTTTGAAAGAGTTGGTCCTGATCAAACTTGTTGGTGGTAATGAGGAAATTCTGGTGGAAGCCCTATAAAAACTTAGTGAAGATGATCCTACCTCCACCATTATTAAGGGTTTGTCGTCACCAACTGTCTAACAAGAAAATAATGAAAAACGATTTTGAAAATTATCACCCACCTGAATGAGAAAATGGTCAATAGGGTTAGTCAAAAGAGGATTTTCATTGGCTCGTGTAATTTTGTTGACCACTTTGAGGAAAAGTTGTTCCTTCCCCTTTAAACAATAAACAATCCTCCTAAGCTCTTCTCGGTATAAGTCCTTCTGTAAAGCAATTATCGTATGTCTCTATAATGGTAGACCCTCCTCTTCTAGAGGAATGTTTTGAATTCATTGAGAATGATGGATGTTTTTTCATCCAAAATGAATAAATATGTTTAACTATAAAACAAGACACCATTATGTCCAACTAGACTCAAACTGAAGAGCACACCACTAGAAAAACTCAGAGACAATAACAAGAAAAACAATGGATATGTGGGTCTTTTGAAGATCATCATGGGATTACGATGGAATAGGTCTAACCAACAAAGGTAACAAAAATAATTATTCTAACCTTCCTATACCATACTTTACTGGCATATGTGACCTCACAATTAACATATATTCAACTCATAGGAGCATTGATATGGAAATGTAAAGTCTATCTCAGGGACCATAGGAACATCCCACCTATAGTCACCTAGGTATGTTTCCTAAATAATGGCTACATACAATTGAACCATTGGGGGGACAATCATGGGTTGATACCACAAACGTGGGTATGGAAACTAAGCTTAAAATTTCTAATGGATTTCTTAGAGCTAATTGTGTCCTTAAGGGATCCACACACATGTAGTAATCCTAAAAACAAAAGAAACAAATGGAGAGGGGACACCACTTCACTTGTTACTAAATCTAAATAATGCTTGACTCTCATGTTAGACGAGCTTCCCAGTAAGTGATATTCAAAAATGGATTTTAGTCACTCTCTATTGATCTCTTGTCTTGATTTTGATGGCCTTAGAGATTTTAATCTCTAATCGTATAAATATCCTTACACCATTATCTATGGTTGGTTTCGTACAAATGAAAAATGTCTAGATTGATTTTATTAGAACTTGTTTTTAATGGCTATTATTATCCAAGGGCATGGATTTAAATCTTGATGATTTTTACAACTCTTCACGAATCCAAATATATTCTATTGAAATGAAAAATGCAAACATTTCCATTCAATTAACACTATCTATGGAAGGGAAAGAGAGGCCTACTCCTCCTTAATCACAATTCAAAGATATCACACTCTCTCATTGAATGCTCCAAATCAATCAAGTATTTTAAAGACAAATATAACTTTTATAGGCCATTTTGTCTCATTTGGTCAATAGGCCTACAAAATGGATCAATAAACATCCATGAGCACCTTTTCCTCATCCCTACACAAAGACCTAAGAATGAGTCTCTCAAATCCATGAGTTTCTAAGCTTTACTACTTCATTCTAGTGCTTTTAAGGCCCAACGCACCCTGGCCCTTTAGGGACCTACGTTTAGCAATAGGTTTCTCAGTTCTGCACCTACTGTGAGAAAAGAAGGTTTGTCCTTGTTGGGGGTGTATTGAATCTAGAAATTTGGTAAAAAAAAGAATCTTGAAGCTTCCTCTTCTAAAAGCCTCCAAGAGTTGTTACAACCATTTACCTTGGATAAGAACTTCGAATCCTATCTCATCCTACCTTGGAGTTTTTACCTCTTATTGCTTGAGCTCATCCTCCCATCAAGAGTGGATCTCAAGCCTAAATTGGTAAATGGATAAGAATTCCTAAACTACCATCCTATCCTATAGATTTACTGCCATTCATACGCTAGAGGTTGGATTTTGGAGACTAATCATACCCTTATGTTGTTTCTTTGATCATAAGAGAACTATCATTCCCATGAAATAGCGTGGCTTTGAGTTTTACATTATGGAAAAGAAGGGTAAGTCAACTTGGGAGGATCTCTACAAGATCTTTTTCCACTTTTGGTTGTAAAGTCTCTCCCTTTCATATCAATACAAAGAGTATATTGTTTTCCTACATGTGTTATTTTATGTTTATATACATGTGTTTCAATGCTACGATGATCCATTGAATAGAGTGAATGGATAATGCTACACAAATGCCATAGATCTTTGGCTTGTGTTGTTTGTTTGTGCAGATTCTAATTATAGTGTTAAAAGCTATGGTTGGAGCTGATAAGCCTAGAAGAGAGAAGATCTTGCGATAGTAAGCATATTTCCATTCTCCAATTCTTATAAGGAGAAATTTATAGTCTTTGATTTATGTTGTTTTAAGACCAGTCTGCTAGGTCTAGGGAAGATACTTCTTTCCATAGTCGTAGATTTTGTATAACAAATTGGTGACTCCATTTGTGACACATGCGGATATTGGAACCGTTCAACTAGTGGGCTCTTCTTATCTTCATCATGTAGGAGATCCATAACAGGAACCAACAACAATATAGGTTGTTGTAGTAGGATGAGAGGTACTACAAGATCTCAATGTGGTCGAGACCCTTGTAGAGGTTGAGCATCATATGGAAGGTTTGACCCATGGCAAGCTAAGACTAGGGTCAGCGATCTCCCTATGAGACTGCAGCAACAAACTATCGACATGTCTAGCCACATCACTCGGCTACATGTAAGATGGCTCGTGTAGGGGCGTGCTACCATGAGCACTATGAATAGTCTACTAGGAGTCTTATAGCCATATTTTAACTACATGTATATTTTAGGTTGTGTGGCCACATGTGTCTCAAGAAAGTTTTTTGTAAAACCAAAAATATGATATATGTAACTATATTCAATGTTTCTTATGGTTCTATTATTCCTTTCAATGTGATATGATATTTATTGAATTAATTTACGTGTGTCGTAAATATCCATCTAAAACATCATTAGCTAATGCATCTATCAATGTATTTATATTTCTAGAAATATGTTGATACTGAATGAAATCAAAATATATTTCCAAAAGGAAAACCCTCATGAACATGCGAAACATAGTTGGAATTATAACTGAATAGACATTAGTCAATTGTAGCACTACAGGTTGTGAGTCAAGTCTTATAACTATACTAGTTCCACATTGAAGTCATTATGTTTCAAATCATGATACTCGTTCCGTGTTGTTGATGGGGGGTACATCAATGCCCTCTTGTGATGGGTTGCTTCTTGTCAACATCAACTCATTATCCAGGAAGTTGACTTAGGAACTCTTCCTTCAGTACCTTGGGGCTTGCATACATCAATTACAAGCTTCCACTCTCTCGGCGAGAAATTTTCATCATTGACCTTGAACCGACAGATTATGTGTGGTGTTCAATTTAAACTCAAACATTCACATCATATGGATTGTACTGCAGTACCTTCAAAGCCATTAACCTTCATATGGTCCTGATGATGAACCACACTTGTTGGTTCGAAATGCGTCGACCAAAAATTTCTCTTATGTGATTTCCACCGAAAGACTTTTGTTAAGCCATTAACATCATCAATGATTTCTCTCATATCTATTAATGACTTACATTATTTGACGGTAATCAGATGGTGTATACCATGTTCGACTTCAACTCCTTTATTCACATGGCTAGATTGGTACGTTGGAAAATCGAGTGAATGAGATAGATTACCCTGTATCTAGTTCCGTCCATCCAGGATGTGATTTCAAGATTAATGCGAGATTACAAAGCATGATGGCTATGATCATATAGACAGTCATCCAATCATGGGTCCACCCTTTTTCATTAGTGGACATGTATTCTTGATCATTGTACATGTAATATTAGCTTATGTGCTAAGCATAGGTATGCCTCCCTCAACAAATATATCACGATGTAAATGTATTGTAACAGATGATGATTCAACCAGTTGTTCTTGATCCTAACTTGTCACAAGGTAAAAAAATTCAGTCATTAGTTTCCATTTCTCACTTTGTGCTTTAGGGGGAATCTGTTATAGTCCATTTTGTCACATTTGGTCAATAGGCCTACAAACTAGATCAATCAACATCCATGAACACATTCTCATCATCCCTACACAAAGCACTAAGAATGACTCTCTTAAATCCCTAAGTTTTTGACCTTGATTTTTTCATTCATGTGCTTTTAAGGCCCAGCACACCCTAGACCTTTAGGGACCTACTCTCAGCAACATGTTTCTCGATTCTACACATGCTCTTATCAAAGTAGGTTTTCCTTGCTGGGGGTGCGTTGATTCTAGAAATTCAGGAAAACTAAAAGGAATCCCAAATCTTCCTCTTCCAAAATCGTCCATGAGTTGTTACAACCATTTACCTTTGATAAGAAATTTGATTCCTATCTCATCCTACCATGGAGTTTCACCTCTTATCCCTTGAGCTCATCCTCCCATCAAGAGTGAATCTCAAGCCTAGATTGGTAAATGAATAAGAATTCCTAAACTACCATCTTGTCCTATATATTTACTGCCATCCATAAGCTAGAGGTTGGATTTTGGAGACTAATCATAACCTTATGTTATTTCTTTAATCATAAGATAATTATCATTCCCATGCATTAAGGTAGCTTTGCGGTGTACACTATTGCAACGAAGGACAATTCAACTTGGGACAATCGCTACAAGATCAACTTCCACTTTTGGTTGTAAATTCTCTCCCTTTCATATTAATAAAAAGAGTATACCATTTTACTACATGTGTTATGTTATGTTTATATACATGTGTTTCCATGCTATGTTGATCCATTAAATAGAGTAATTGGATAATTCTACATAGATGCCATATATTTGGCTTGTGTTGTTTGTTTGTTTAGGTTCTAATTATAGCGATCAGAGCTATGGTTGGAGCTAAAAAGCCAAGAGGAGAGAAGAGGTTGGAATGGATCAAAAGTAAGCATCCTTCCATTCTCCAATTATTATAAGGAGAACTTTATAGTATTTTATTTTTATTGTTACAGACTAGGCCACTAGGTCTAGGGAATATACTTCTGCCCACAATCGTAGATTTTGTATAACAATAATATACAAGTTTTCTTATCCAATACAACATTACCGATGAATTTTGAAAACACAAGCACACAAAATAGAGAACTGAACTTTGTTGTAAATAAAATGTGAATATTTACTTATCAAATGAGGAGAAAAAACACACATAACTAACCAAGAAAGAAAGTTCAAGGCCGTAGAACAATAGGGCCATCTAAGAATCTAATCCCTCCAATGTCACTACAAAGAAACATGCCCAAAGGAAAAAATTAAACATCTAACACAAACACTTGATCATCCTAATGATAACTTGGACACACAAGAAAAGAGTACTAATTAGACAACCATATCAAGTAACAGACACTAAAGATCATGTTTGGATCACCTCTCACCAAACAACTCAGTCAAGCACCCAAATCAAAATATGAAATCCAGGCACACTATGAGAGACCCAAATCTACAAGATCTGGTGAGATCTATTGACAAGAGGGACTTATATATTTTATCACAAAGAAATCCATTCATCTATTACCTCTTAAATCCAAGACAAAATTGAATCACGAAGGAAATACCTAAACCTAACCCACTTGTTATAGATCTGATATGAAAATATAAGACAATGCAAATAACCCAAGAATAACAAGATCAAAATAGATAGAAATGATTCTCTTTATTGATCAAACCCTTAAGGTAGGGCAACACCATACATTCACTCCTTAAGGAAGGAGAACACTCCACAAGCCATATGCATGTTCATACAATACTCCTTCTCTATCTCCCATACGGAGTCTCTAGCCTCTATATAGGCCTCATACATACAATACCATGGATCATTACCATGGTTCCCTCATACCATCAACTAATACCATGGGCCCATTACATTTATTATTAACTACTTGTGGTCCCTTACATGACATGCGTTAACCACCTTATTTATTACTATGGCCCATCCCATTATTACATTATTACCTTGGGTGCCTCCCTTGGTACTCCATATTATCCCCCCTAGGTATATAACATTCCACCCCCCTAAGCATGTTTCATCCCCGAAACATGGGAAGAACCCAAATAATAAGATCTACTCAAAAGAGTAGTCCATTGGTACCATGCACGTGCATCTAGCCATCCAAGAGAAAGGTGAACCCTCGATCTCGCTGGTGTCTCGTTCGCTTGAGATGGAAGTTGACCGCGGCAGCTCTTCTGTGCTGATGTGTAGTAGGTAGATCTAGGCTTCTCTCGATATGTCATGCGGGGGTTGTTGCCCATGTGGCTAATTGATTGCCATCTTGCTGGTTGTCTTCTTGCGGGGTGATGTGGGTGATGATATGTTGAAGTTTTAACCCACGATGGCTTTTTCTTTTATTCACCCTGTTATGGTGCCTGTTGTGGTGTCTTCTTTTCCAATATGACTTCAACCACTGAGCCTTCTTCTGATGTATCATCACCTGTAACCTTTTCTTCTTTAGCCTCTGTTTGTGTTTGATTGTTGATCATCAAAGGCTCATCATCTGATATGTCAGTCCCTGGAAAATTTTCTGCTTCAGCCTCCATGTGCTCTACCTGTTTATTGATGGAAATATCCTGTAATGTAATTTTCTTCTTTTTATACCAGAGCTTCAAGAATTTCTTCTGTACATTAATATTGAGAGTACCCGTAGATTCCATCCAAGGATATCCCAAAACAACATCCATATTATCCATCTCTGAAGCATAAAAATGACCATGCAACACATATTTATCCATAGAAATCTTCAAATCCTTGTACACTTGAACATCCTCATCATCAACTTGTGCAGTTTCAATGTGTTTTGCTGGAACTTGCAATCTTTTTGCCAAATTAACACTTATAAGATTTTGCTTGCAACTAGGATTTATAGACACAACGATTTTCTCCTTCTGAATCAATCCATGAACCTGCAGTAAGGAGATACCAGCAGAACATAACCCCTGACGTGTCTCATTCTTTTTTCTAGCACAAGACCATTTGTCCATAAAGAGTTTTTCAAATTCTTTATCCGACAAGTCGTTCAACTGTTTGATGCCAAGTGATTTCCACCATCTGTCAGCCTCTTCTGTCAAATTAAGCCGTACTATAGCTTTCCAACATATCCCATATTTGGACTTTATTCTTTGTATGAATTCTTCAATAGTAGGACCATTATCTTTCCCTGTAAAATATAGCTTCTCCATGAAGAGGGTTTGAGAAAAATTCACTTACTTGGCGAAAATTTGAAATTGTCACAGTTTCGTCAATATTGCTAAGAATCCTTATTATGACCTGCTTTCAGAAATGGAACAATAATTCTGCATCTATCCATGTGATAGAAATCCTGATCCAGGCACTAGAATTCTAGATCTGCGCTGCAACTCTCCCGCCGTAACCCAAAATTTCTGCAAAAAGAGCTGATTTTAAATCAGCGATATCTCCCTCATCCGGACTCCGATTCGACTGATTTGTTTTTTGAAATTAGGTTTCTTTTCACAAAGATTCCAGATCTACAATTAGATCTTGCACCAGGACGTCCAGATC
This sequence comes from Pinus tabuliformis, assembly GCA_031772625.1. Lineage (NCBI taxonomy): Eukaryota > Viridiplantae > Streptophyta > Pinopsida > Pinales > Pinaceae > Pinus > Pinus tabuliformis. The sequence goes on from CM062811.1 coordinate 1,005,907,711, forward strand.
TGTGCCGCAACCTCGCTGCCCGGAAAAATTGTCTGCAACCCTACTGATTTTTAGATCAGCGATATCTCCCTCATCCGGACTCCGATTCAACCGATTTTTTTTTTTGAAATCGGCTATTTTTTCACAAAGAATACATATCTCCAATTAGATTTTGTAGATCTTTCACCAAAATGTGCAGATCTGATCTGCAAACTCGCCGCCCCCGAAATCCTGCAAAAAATTAAAAAAAAAAAATTCCACTTTTGTGCCCAAGAAAGTGCTCTGATACCACTTGTTGTAGATCTAACCCAAAGATATTATGATAATAGAAATAACCCAAGAATAACAAGATAGAAATAGATAGAAAGGCTATTTTATTATCAAACCCTTAAGGTAGGGCAACACCATACATTCACTCCTTAAGGAAGGAGAACACTCCACAAGCCATATGCCTGTTCATACAATAATCCTTCTCTCTCTCCCATATGGAGTCTCTAGCCTCTATATAGGCCTCATACATACAATACCATGGATCATTACCATGGTTCCCTCATACCATCAACTAATACCATGGGCCCATTACATTTATTATTAACTACTTGTGGTCCCTTACATGACATGGGTTAACCACCTTATTTATTACTATGGCCCATCCCATTATTACATTATTACCTTGGGTGCCTCCCTTGGCACCCCATATTATCCCCCCTAGGTATATAACAAGTAGCCCACGAGATCCATGGATGGGCAGGTGGGCTGATCTGATGAAATGTCTAGGAGGTGGGGACGTACCGCGGACAACTTTTGACGATGATTTCTTCTCCTAGCGGGAGCAGCAAATCATCGTAGTGGATGATTACCCCTAAGCTGGCATGGACTTCCGAAGAGATCCTGATCTAGCATTACCACCAGGCGTGGCATGGGGAGATATGGTAAGAAATATTTTATTGCTTTTATGATTTTTATGATTTTTCAAATATGAAAATGAACTTAAAAATATTTTTGGTGGGATTCAAATGACTAATGTAATGATCATATTCCAGATATTGGGCCAGTACAACTACATGGATTCCCACGACATGGATGTCGTGGCTGAGGTGCCGAAGAGGCAGTTGCCGATACAGAGCGGGTCCTATATGCAATTCAACGGAACTTGGTGAGATTGACTCACCGAGTACCGATGGTGGCAATAGAGGATCTCCCTGAGGATATGCAGCGTCATGTGGTTGGAGTGCGACGGGACTGGGTTCAAACTCTTAGGCGTGTGGCTAACGTTGTAGTCACATACTTGGCTGCTCATCCTGAGCCGGGTCATAGATAGTCTAGACATGATTATGGGCATTTTAGTCCCAATTTTTGTATATTATTTTGGACACACTTATGTACATTTAGGATGTTTTATGATATATAGATATATATATATATATATATATATATATATATATATATATATATATATATATATATATATATATATATATATATATATATATATATAGATATACAGTTTCGACTTTTTGATGCTTATTTTTATGTTGATGAATGAATGATATGCCAATTTAAAGCTTGATTAGCAATAGAATCTGCTAACAAATTATGAGATCTTGAAATGTGCAAATAAATAATATACACAAATGATCTTTGTAACAATCTCACTTTTAAATATTGGCGATATAAACATAGCTCCCTAACCCGATATATGTTATTTAATTTAGACACTATCAGTTGTGAATCAAGATACACTACTAACGAATCAATTCCATAAGAAATAGCTTCGAATAGTAGATTAATAATAGCAGTATACTCAGACATATTATTTGATGCAGGACCAATGCATACTCCCCTTGACACCATCAACTGACCAGTTGGATAGTAGATCACCCAAGCTGCGGAAGCGAGGTTCCGAGTGTGCCGACTAGCACCATCGGCGAATCCAAAATAGACCAAATCATCCATCAACACCTGCCACAGCAGATCAAAAAGTGTTGATATCAAAAACTCTCGATGAGATATGTACAAAAATACAAAATATATAAAGAAGCCATTACCTAGCTGCTACCTAAGCAAAGTACTTCTTAAGGTATAGCCCATTTCGAGGCTCTGCCAACTTGTTCCCTTCGAAATCAACTAACTCATAAGCCCCTTTTTCTAAAACTTGTTTAACTATAAAGGGACCGTACCACATAGGCTTGAACTTGCCTGCCCCTAAGGCATCTTTATCTTGGTCATAGACCAATACAAAGTCACCTTCAGAAAAGACTCGAGGATGGACAGCTTTTTCATACTGAGTTTTAACCCTTTTCTTATGAGCTTCATTAATTATGGTGGCATCTCGACGCTGCTCATCTAGATGTTCCAAATGAAGGAGGCACTCTTCGAGACTCAAAGTCTTGGGGAGGAGCTCGACAACCAGTTTAAGGGATGGAATTTCTCTTTCAATGGGAAATATAGATTCCAATCCGTAAACTAACTGAAAGGGTGTAAGACTTGTAGCAGTCTTTACCGAGGTTCGGTATGCCCAAAGAGTCGGATACAACATAAGATGCCAATTGGACTGATTTTTGTCGATCGTCCTTTGCAGGATCATCTTAAGGGTTTTGCTCACAGCCTTTACCTGTCCATTGGCCTAAGGATAATATAGAGATGAATGCTCCTTCCGGAAACCCAATTTAAGAGCCAATTTAGACATTAGTTGGTTCTGGAAATGACTGCCATGGTCAGTGGCAATCTCTCTCGGGATATCGAACCGCGATATAATTTGATTGAAGAGGAACAATGTTGTTGTCTCACTATCGTTTTTATAAGTGGGCATGCCTCGTGATTTGCTGCTGAAGGAGGATTACAAGTAGTCAAATCAATACCCCACTTAGTAAAAGGACCGATGGTGATGACAGGGAAAAGAGGAGCTGGATGCGAGCACATCTTGCGGGTATAAACTTGACACGGGTGGCAACGTTTGACCGCTGGGCTGTAGCAAGCCCTGAAAGATGACCACCATAAGCTCCACTATGGCAATAATTGAGCACAGACTATGCTTCCTCTAAGGTTAAACAATTCCTAAGGATCGAATCAACCCCTCGGTGGTATAGCGTATCACCAATGATGACATAGTTCTTAGCCAGGTGAAATAATTTTCGACATTCATCCTTAGAGAAAGTAGAGGGAAACTTCGAAGTCTAGAGATAGACAATGATATCTCCATACCAGGGGTCTTGTGAAGAGATGATGAATAGATGTTCATCGAGAAAACTTTCCTCATAAATAGTATCCTCTCCACAAGGCAGCTCGGAAATTAACTCTGCGAAAACCAATGATTTCTTAGACTTGGCAGACAAGAACTCGAGATCAAACTCGTGTAAAATAACAATCCATCAATTGTATTTGCCCCCAATCACTCACCTACTGAGCAAAAATTGGAATGGATTGACTACTGCTAAGACAAAAGTTTTGCGTAGCAAGATATAATGGCGGAGCCGCTGGAGAGCATGGATAGCTGCCAAGGCCAACTTCTCGACTGGAGAATAGCGAAGTTCAGGACCTACCAAGCCTCGGCTCAAGTAATAAATCACATGCTCTATGAGAGCATCATCTTCTTGAACGAGAACCATACCTATGGTTGATTCTGCAGCTGCGAGATATAAAAGGAAATCCCTACCATAATCTGGTGGACTCAAAAGCGGGGCAGAGACTAATGCCTTCTTCAAGGCATCAAATGATCATTGTGCAAAGTCGTCCCATACAAATGGAACTCCTTTCCACAGCAAACACATAAACCCTTTAGTGATATCGGCATAATTCGCTATAAACCTTCTTAATAAATTAGCCTTCCCCTGAAGACTTTGAAGTTGTCGAATAGAGGACAGGGGAGGAAACTGAATTATTGCCTCTAACTTGAAGGGATCAACTCGAATCCCTTCAGTTGACACAATGAACCCTAATAACCGACCAAATGTAACCGCAAAAACATACTTATTGGGATTCAACAGGATCTTGTAAAATTGACATCTTTCAAAAACCAAACGAAGGTGATTAGGATGATCGATTCTCTTTCGAGAACGAGTAGCTAAATCATCCAAGTATGCTTCAATGATATTCTTGATGTCGTGGAAAGCGTATGACATCGCCCTCTAGAAGGTAGCTCCAGCATTTTTAAGACCAAAAGGCATATTTTTATATGAAAAGGTACCCCAAGGACATATAAAAGTTGTCTTATGTTGATCTTCAGGACGGATAGAAATCTAATTATAACCAGAGAATCCGTCCATGAAGGAGAAAATCTCGTTACCCGCACATTCATCAATTATCTGATCAATAAATGGTGTGCGGTAATTATCTTTTGGGAAAGCCTTATTTAGATCCCTAAAATCAATGCATACTCGGATTTTCCTTGCTTTTTATCAACCGAGACTGGATTAGAAACCCAATCTGTAAGAGGAACAGGGTATATAAAACCTGCCTTAAGCAGCTTTTCTACCTTAGCTTTAATAGATGCTTCTTTTGTAGGGTTGACCAGCCGAATATTTTGACGAATCGGCTTAGCATTTTCATATGTCTTGATCTCATGTTGAATGATGGATGGATCAATACCAAGAATTTCTTCATAAGACCAAGAGAATACATCCCGAAACTCTTTAAAAAGGTTGGTATAAATTTGAATTTCTTCAGAGGAACATTCGGCTCCGATGAAGAGATTCTCGATCACGTTAGGGTTCCTAGAGATGTTTATAGGTATATTTTTTGAAATCATTGACATATTACCTTCGCCACGAATGTGTGATGGAGCCAAAGGATTTGATACCGTACAAAAATCACTAGTAAGCAGCTCGGAGAACCTAAATTCGACTTCCTGCAACGGAGGAAGAAAATATGAATGATGGTGTAAGTCTTCCCAAGGTCTATCTACACCTGCCATTGCTTCTAAAATTGCTTCTTCCAATGGTAAAATTGTATCTAAGCAGTCCATGGTGGAAGTGGAATCAAAGGTCTAGGCTGGGGCCACACCACCATCTAACTCTTCTTCAGAAAAAGGAGTAGGATGGTCATCTGCAGAGTTTACGATAGACTGATATCTAAGCTCTACTGCAGACATAGGAAATGCCATTCCACTGACTTGTCCTTCATCTAATGTGGTTGTAGAAGACGGCAAGGTCCAAGGGTCCGAAAAATAATGAGTTCGGAGGAACTCTTCCCGTGAAGACTCTTTGGATGATGAAATGACATTGATTCTAGCAATAGGAGAGGGAAGATCAAATGTACCCATCAAAGAGGAATACATCCCAACTCCTAGATTCTTGATAGGCTGATGGGGGTTATCCACTAACGGGACACTAGAATCAGAAGTTGCTCGAAGATCAACTGGAGAATAATCCAATTGATCAACCTTAACAATTTTCCCCTCATGAGGAAAGCAAATGACACGAAACAGAGTTGAAACAACGACATCCATTTCGTAAACCCAGTTTCGTCCTAAGAGGAGATTGTAGTCTAGGTTAGCATCGGCAATTTCTACTTTGATATTAATGGTCTTTCCCCCAACACATATAGGAAAGGCCAGCATAATCCCGTGTGGCCTATGAGAATGCCCATAAAATGCTGTCAGGGGGGTAGGTGAAGGAACAGCCGAAGGGGATCCAATGGCCTTCCAGCATGATATAGACATTACACATGTGGAAGCTCCCTCATCTACAACTGTTCGAAAAATATTAGTTTTTCGATAAGTAGACTTAATTTCAAAATCCATATGATGAGGAAGTCACTTTTTGACATTAAGCATGTCAAAAGTGAGCACTAAGGCATTATTTGGATCAATTTCCCCTATCGCCGAAAGAAAAGCACTTCGTTGAGTTGGATATGACTAGAGAACCTCTAAAGCGGACATAGCACATGGACTCTGAGCCAAATCTTCTACAATAGAGTAGTTCTAGGCTGCCCTAGCATTAGGGTTGATAGTCGCGCATTTAGCGGAACCTTTCAGTATCTGAGGTATAGGCTCGACAGAGGGTCACTCAATATGAAGTGGGTCGGTAGTTCTGGGAGAAGATTTGTCCTTGGATATTTCAACTTCACCATAATCACATGATCGAGGGGCCACATTAGCATGAGAAACCATCATGAAAACATTTGATGATTTATCCCCTTCCTGGTTGCCCCCTACTGAGGTACCAGGATTTGAGTTTGCATCAGCAAGCAACTGTTGCCCTTGGGGAGAAGGGTTGGTTAACATAGCTTGAGAGATAGAAGACCCTTGCTATACTAACAAGCACTGAGCATCTTGAATTTTAGGGCAGAGATGAGTCAAATGGTCTCCATTGCATAACTTGCATGGAAACTTAACTTTCTTTTGGACTGCTTTCCACCCTCACCAGCATTATTGCCAGGTTTATTTGCATCAGCCTTCCCATCTTGATTCTTCTTCTTACCTCGTCCTTTCTTCTTCCCATTGGAATTTTGATTTCCTTTGGGGTTAGAAGATTGGACGGTGTTAATGGAAGAGGGTTGGGGAGGCGAAGGGTTAGACGATGTGACCTAATTGGTAGAAGAAGTTTGTAAAGACAACTGCTGCAATTGGCTTAACAGGTTCACCACATTGGTGTCAATTGATCCAACAATACCGTCCACATGGGGACCTAGCTTCGATTTGGCTATATCAACCGTAGTCCTAGGAGCATCAGGTAAGATCTTCTGAAGAATCCCAGACTGAGAATAAATCAATTCTAACTGTTGGGCCTAAAAAATAGCTTGCTCTTCATAATAGACTCCGAAAAAAGAGACATCCTTGGAGATCTTAGGTTGTAACAATTTCAAAAACCATTCGAGACAGTATTTAGGAGGAATTTCGGCTTTAATGAGCCTCTTTCTTCGTCTCCATTCCCGAATATGATCAGAGATGTGAGTTGTCATATCCTGATGGAAACTGGCCAGAAGTTCAGTTTCGGCATCATAATGGACAGGAAACTGGAAATGGTTTAGAAAAATGTTAACCAAATCGGAGAAAGACGTAAAGCTGCCCCCTGGCAACTCTATATATCACTTAGCCGCATTGCCAGTCAAGGTGCATTGAAAAAGTCTCAAACTAATCGAATCATCGATGAGGGAGATTAATGAGCACCACAAATGGAATGTGGTGACATGGTCACCTGGGTATTCACCGCCCTTCCCCTTGAACTTTGGAATATCCGATGGGAGTTTGGTTGGGACCGGAGGCCAGGCCAGATTGCACTTGATTGGATCATTTGCCAATTTTGTGAGATCTGGCAATTTCAGCGTTGCCAGAAAGGGAAGTCTGGGAGGACCTTTGGGGTTCCACCCAAATTGGGCGGAGTTCCTAAAGTTCTAAAAAGATTGGCCTGGATTTTGAAAGGCACCAGGTTGCCTGAAGTAACTAGCAGAACCCGCTAAACCAAAAGGTGATCCTTGTGGTCCAGAAAAATTCAGAGTTTGACCAACTCTAGCGGAAAAACCTCCATAACCAGCGAAGTTCCCTCCTAAAGAATTATAAGGAGCCGATAACCGCTAATAAGGATTCCAAGTGGTAGCTAAGGGAGAAATACTTCAAAACGAACTAACTGTGGAGTACGGCCTATTCCCTTGTTGGCCAAAAAATGGATTCCCAGTTCCTATGCCACTAATCACAGGGTTAATCCAACCTTGAAATGGATTACTTTCTTGACCTGTAGAAGAGAAAGGAATAGATCCTATCGTCGAGTTGGAATGTGATATATGACCACTTCCAAAAGGAAAACCCTGAAACGAAGTCAATCCACTCATCATGGATGTGGAGGCATTAAACAGAGCTAACGGAATACCCTGAAAATGGGTTCCAAATGGGAAAAATCTAGAACTAGATGCATTGGCTTGGGAATATCCACTTATAGATGGAATGGAGGTAGACCCAACTAAGGATGTGCTAGCAATAGACCCAAATAAGGATGCCGAGGGGATGGAAATAGTTCCTCCCCCCCTGTACTGATGTTGGAGTCTGCATGGTTGTAGCACTCATGGTAGATGTCATGCTTCCAGCCATGGTCATTGAAGGTAAGTGCGTGAAATAAGCTGGACTTGATGGTCTATGCATCAAAGTCCCAACGTATAATAATACGTTTGGATGATCAGGAGGTAGAGGATAATTTGAAGCCGCTAACGACTCTGGGAGTTCTTGTACCTCAATGTTATCTTCCGAGTGGAAGAGAACTCGAGAAAGACCTGGGGAGTTCCTCTCTAACTCTGTGGAAGTACCAAGCCTATCCTGAACACTAATGCCCCCAAGTGGAGGATCAATCTCTGATGCGTCGGCTGCCATGGGGTGAAAACCACTAACAGTATTGCCCCTACGCCTTCTAGGAGACGGCTCTGAACTTGGTGGTGAAATACCACGAAGTCTACGAGACCGTCTAAGCCATCGGTCAGCCACTTTGAATTTTTTATTAAGATATGATTAAAGACCCAAGAAAAACTAGGCCAACTAGGAGCACAGAGCACACACTAAAAATGTCCCTAAAAGAAATTAGCCAGTCAAACAACTTTCAAGTATTTCCACTTCGGGTGATGAGGATCGAACACCAAAATGCAAGAAAGTGAAGTAGGGGCCTTCCAAAGATAGTCTGGGATAATGACGGCCCAGGCCTACCAGTGAAGGTATTAGAGGAAGTTACGCTAACCTCCAAACAACAGCTTGTGCTGGTGCAAGCCCCCGAGCTTCGCAAGGGTGCCCTCCAGAAGTACTGCTGAGAGTGATACAATGTCGACCTCAGGTGCCACGGGATTCCCCTTCGCAGCCACCTGTGTAGATCCCTAGGATAAGCAACTAAGGTTACCAACTTGTGTCAAAAGCCAGGCAGAACAGTCTTGAGGTAAGATCCGACAAGTAGGAGAGGGGGTATCTCTCTTCCTTAACTTCAAAAACCCTATGTTGCACAAAAATTGTCACCTTGACATTCTGTAATCTCTGTGAGTCCATTACCACTCATACTTTCCTCCTTTGCAAGTCTTAAGCCTCAATTCCTCATATCAAGCCTTGAAAATAAGAGAAAGCCCTCAAAAGTCTATAAAACTCTGGTTCCGTACTTTCTCTTAGCATTACCTGCGGTCCCGCACCTAAAGGTCAGGTCCCCTATGCACCTGACTGCTCTGTCTCAGTGTTATGGGTGCGGACCCCTATAAATATCAAAAAGGCGCAAGTATATTCTTAAAAACTCACTTTGAGTCATTTCTAGAAGCTTCTGGAAGGATTCTTGAGGTGGCAAGTTCGCTCCCTTAAGGTTCATGCATCCCATACATTAAGGAGCTAACCCCTTGATGTGAGGAGCTTATCCCTTTGAAGGAGGACTCTATCCCTTCATAGGTGGACCTGTAACTTCCTTCCTCTGCACTATAAAATGAAGCATTGGGCTAGTTACTTGGGAGGTTGAAAGCTGAATATTTTTTAGGTGAAATGTTGCTGGAACTTAGTCTTCCTAATCGAGCTTTTGTGAGGAGAGATTACATACCTCTTTGATCTCATTTGGAAGAGTGTGAGGCTTGTCAAAGCGAAGGAGATTCTTGTTTCGGACCCTGGGAAGAGCTTGTTCAACATCAAGGCACCAAAGGTTGTAAAGTTCTTCTATTTCAAAGTTAATACAAATAAGTTTATTTTTCTCAATAAGCTGTGTTTTATGGTTTATTTTATAGATTCCTTGATCACCATAATGAACATGGTTTATGATATTAGCTATGCAGGTGTTATTTTATGTTTGCTTGTTTGTGTTTGCAAATTCTCAAAAGGAAACACTTTCGAACGGTTGAAGGATGACTGCTACAAACTAGCGTTGGACTTAAGGTAGGGTCTAAACACCTCTATAGTTTTTGTTTATAAATCGTATATGTTTAGAGAAAGATAGATTTGCTTGTCCTGCTTGTTGCTAGATATCTTTTGATACTAGGGAGATCAGCCTTGTCCGCAAGATCGATTTATCTGGCCAACAAATTGGCGACTCCACTGGGGAACTGAATTTGGTTTTCGATTTTCCTTTGTCTTTGACTTGAGAAACTTGTTCTTGTTTCTGGTTTTTGATTGATGTGTGTGGGATTGGGTAGTTTTTAAGATCTGGATTATTTTTTGTTTTCGAATTTTTCAGAGGACCACACTTTCTTTTTACAGACAGTGCAGACATCTCCGCACTTTTCCTTTAGAACACAGAGCGGTACCGCATCTGGTTCTTCTGGAAGCTTGCAGACCCTGTGAAATTTTTTTAAAAACCTAAAATGTTTTCTTCCAGTTACATTTAGGTTTCATTTAAGGCTTTTAGGGTCTACCCAGATCTGCATGTGTTCTGTCAAAAATCTCTTGTGAATAAGTTCCATTGGTATTTTTGTTTTAGATGATTTTCTAGAAGTTTTGCATGCCTGGATTGATTTTTACTTGGTCTCTATAGTGACTCAAAGATTAGAAGCCTAAGAAACCTTAGATTACCCTGGTGTCTTTAGTCTTCTTGATGAGTCTGGCTGGTTTGTGAAATCTGTCCTTGGTGAGAAATAGAATTTTGTTTTCTCTTTGAAAATCTTTGAACAAACTTGGTTATAAGTTTTGAATTTCATTTTTATAAAAGAAAACATATTTGGATATTTTTGATTGATTTGTTATTCTAAACAAATTAATCCTTAGTTTACTAAATAACTAAGTAAAACGTCCTCAAAAAGATTTGAAGCTTTTATACAATTAGTTTTTTGGAAGTTTTTAGATCTCAAGATTAGTTTTTTGTAGTTTTGAGTGTTTTCTAGAAATTGTAGAATCTCTTTTGAAAGAAATTGTTTTTTTTGTAGTTTTGAGTGTTGAAAAAGGAAAGGGATTTATTGTGAGCATAATTAGTAGTCTCGTTTTGAGTTCTTATTGAAAAAGACAAAAAAAAATTCTTTTCATTTACATGTTGAAAGAAAGATTTGTTTTTCAAAAGAATTGCATTCTCAAACTCTTTCTTTTAGCTAGAAATTCATTAAAAGAAAAACGGATTGTTTATCATTTTAGGTGCATTTTTTAGTGTTTTTGGAGTCGAGTCTTCACACCATCAAAGTTTCATTTCCATACCTATTGACTTAAGAAACAACCCATAAAAGTAACGCTTAATTAAAATTGATCTAGCAATCTTTTTTATTTCTAGGGCTCTTATCACCAATATAGCTTAGGCTAGTATCTTGGAGTAGGGAGTAATTAACTCTCCAAGACAGTTAAAACAAACAAGTAGCTATATCTTGCGGTAGGAAATAAATCTAATTGTAATTGATATAATCTGGGAAGCTTCTCTTAAAGGAGTCAATCACAAGATCATGTCCGAACCTTTGAGACAATCAAGTCTGTCTCATTGGGAAAGATAGAAGATTTGCCTGTATTATAAACGGTAAACCTTAGATTAACCATTATCGAGGAGCCTGGGGTCACTTGTTGGTAAACCTCGGATTGATCATGTCAAGGATCCTTCAAGGGGATTGATTTTTGTTACTCTACCCTTGCGCGTAAATCAAATCGTAGACTATTCCCCCAGTTGTATTTATTGCTATTGGTAACCTTAGTGTCCATAAACTTAAGATTATTTCCTAAGGTGACGGTGAAGGACGGGTCTCACTGTACCTGGAGCAAACGTCGACTAGACTCACTTGGACTCTCTAGGGGGTTCTCTTCACTCGAAACGGTTTTGTGAAGAAACTTGTGCCAGTCTGTTTCATTAAGCAGGTTGTGGGGGTAACTGTTCCAACCGCCCTTTCTGTATTGAATTCTATGACGTTGGATTTCATCACCAACTAGTGTTTTTAGTACGGGAAGTTATTATTTGTGTGTGGTTTGAACTCTTAGATTTTCTTAGGTGTGGGATTCAATTGTTTGTTTATTTAGAGACTTTAGGTGGTTTTATTAAAATTTTCTTTGTTTGCGTGTGAGTAATTAAATATTTAATCGTGGCTAAATTACCGAGACAATCCCGTAGACTTCGGGGGCAACCTCCCGAGTATACACTGTTGAGCTAATTTATTCACACAAATTAACACAAATATTCCTTATCAATCTGGGTTGGTAATACTTAAAGGCAAGTCCACTATATATGAATATCAGATGTAATCAAACTTGAAAGATAAGTTTTTCAAAAACTAAAGAAGTGCATATTACAATTCCAATTCACTTTGTAAAGAGGGAAAGCTGAAATGGCTCTTAACTTAAGAGGTCCAATTCTTCCTCGATTATTACTTGATGAACAGAAATCAGAAACTAATAGCTTAAGATGGAAAAATTATTAATGAAAGGAGGCTCCTAACTTAAGAGACCTTTGATATGTTTCATCATAATTCATTCACCATAATGCCAAAAATACATAGGAAAACTGCTTGCATGTAATCAAAGAAAACTAGTTACAATTCACCAAATTAACAGAAGGAGTGCTCAACTTGAACACTTTGTTTTTCCAACTTACTAAAATGATGAATAAACTAAGATCTAATGAAATCAATCACCACACATTAACCATAAACCAATCTGAAACAAAGTATCATTAACCATAAACCAATCTAAAACAAAGTATGTAAACTAGTTCTACAATAACCAGATTATGGAAAATTAAACTAGTTTAAAAAAAGAAGTGTACTTAGCATGGAATGGGGGCCCTCCACCCTTTCTTTGCACACTTGAAGATTGATATCAGAAGCTTAAACTCAGTCACACATCCACATTATTGAACAGCAAAATAGTAGTAGAACAAGTTCTTCAAATTAGCTCTCCAATCCAAAATGTCTCAGCATGAAATTATACAAAAGTCAATACATAAGCCATCAAAGTCTTGGATTTAAATAGAAGTCTTATGAAAAAAACTGATCTATAATCATTCTAACAAACATATCTACTCATATTCATCTATCTAAGTCAAATTCATCAATCCCATCCCAAGAAATATGGTCAATCCCATAGAATCTCAAAACTGCTCTATTTCTATGGAATTTTTGAGTGACTAGTCATGGTTGACCAGCACTAAATGGGCCTAATAAAGCTTGTTCTGTTTGAACTAAGTAGAGCTGGCTCAGTCCTAGTTCCCAAGCTATCCATCCATGCATCAAATTCGTGCCCAAGTGTCCTGCAAACATGTCAACCATATAGCTATTACGAGAATTTCTGAATCTGTCAATATTTGCACTTGAAACCAAATTTTCATAAAAACTTTAGAATTTGAAAAATTAAAATTAAATACCTGAATAGACATGAAATACATCAAAATGGGATGGATAAAGTGGAAAATGGAGGAAAATAGATGGATTAAGTAAGTTTCCTTTAGCAAAAATAAGACCAAAATCGAGGGCCAACATCTCCCCCTTGCTGATTGTCAAGCATGTCCTCATGCTTGCTTATTCCTCTTTGATCTTCTGTTCCCTGTAGTAGATGCAGTTCCTGTAGATGCTTCCTATTGTGCTGCCCTTATCAAACAGTCCAAACCTGAATCATGTCCTTCCCTGTACAAAGCAGCCTTAACTTTCTGCTTCTCATACTTAGCCTGCCACATGTTCTTCTCTTTTAGCCATTTAAATGCTTGTTTGGAAAGTAGATCATTCTTCCTTTTCAATCTCCCTATTTCTTCATTTAATCTTTCATTTTCTTTGACCAATCTAGCATTATCCTTTTTGCTTGCTTGGTTTTCTTCTTTCAAATGTTTTTCCATGATTTTACTGATTTCTAGTTGGTCTGTTAATTCCCTGATTTTGCCCAAGTTTATTTCTTTTTCAAGCTCTTGTGTAGTTTTGATTAATGATGCTGCTGCTGCATCATCATAATAAGAATCTCTCTCTAATTCCTCCTGTTCAAAATCATCCTCTACCTGTTTTCCTGTGGAACATGTATCTACTAACTGAACTTCTTTTTCTCTGCTATTTATTTCAATTGGAATTTTATTCCTAAATCTTCTAGGAATAGACATGAGAGACACTTCATTTTCTTGCATGGCTATATTATTTTGCTTTTTAGCTCTAGTCCTGGGATAGAAGGGTGAACTCATCATTCCCCTGGTTTCCTTTTCTACTTTGTTCTGTCCTTCATTGATCTGTTCATTAAACTGGTTTTTAGTCATGAACTCCCTCCAAATTATTCCTTGTGACCTTACTTGATATTCAACCAGGATTTTTATCAACCCCTGGTGATAAATTTGTGCTTCTTTGGGCTTGTGTTCATGTTTCACTGTCTCTATCATCTTCAGGAGGCTTCTAAAGAGAAAGTATGGCAGATTAATCTTATCTTCTCCCTTAATGTGCTGTAAGAGTCGGATATGATATAGATGGGCAACACTATATCCCCTATCACATGTAAGAAACTTCTGTATAACTAGAACCAACTCACCCCATGGTTCATTGAACCATTCCCTTGGTATTCCTTTGGTTCTGTCAAAGGTTCCTTTTCGGTTCTTTTCAAGGAAGAAAGTCCATGCTTTCTCCTTGAAATGCAAGCCTTTATGATACTTCTCTCCTATCATAGGGAGGTCTAGAGCTTGGGAAAGGAATTCCTGAGTCACAGGAATGATAACATCTCCTACCCTTGTTTGGTCTTGGCTGTAATTGTTTATGAACTCCCTTGTTATCTCCTCACTGTGGCCATTAAATCTCTGCAAGAATCCTATCAGTCCCACTTGGTAAAGCTTCTCTATGGTCTCTTTTTTCCAGTTTTCTATTTGAAACTTCGGCTCTATCCTTGTTGACATTGTGTCTGAAAACCATTGAATGTATGCCTCTATTGTCATTATCTTCATCTTAACAATGAAAATTTACAACTATTATTTTTTCAAAATGAAATTTTGAAATCAGAGAAGCTTACCTGCCTTATGCAACAAACTTAATTCAATCTACTTGGCCTCTGTTTGTTTCTTTTTGCAGCGACACAGTTTTTTTAATCCCCTGTTGTATCCAAACAGTCAAACATCCTACCTTATATATCTCTGTAAAAACACTAGACTCTGTTCTGGGAAAGAAATACATAAGAAAACAAAATAATCATGACATAATTTTGTATTTCTTAATGTATTCTTGAGGCAATTTTTTTATAATTCATCATACAAGCCTAATCCTCAGCGCTGTATGAAAGGAGAACAAAAATAGTTTTCAACTTTGTTGTAACAGCTCTAAACAACAACTCATTTCTATAGAGATACAAGCGATTCAGCTCC
The DNA here is from genome assembly GCA_031772625.1 of Pinus tabuliformis. Taxonomy (NCBI): domain Eukaryota; kingdom Viridiplantae; phylum Streptophyta; class Pinopsida; order Pinales; family Pinaceae; genus Pinus; species Pinus tabuliformis. The sequence continues at coordinate 1,005,922,845 of CM062811.1, forward strand.
TTACAACAGCACTTAAAAGAGAATTTTCCTTTGTTTTTACAGTATACAACCCCTGTTTGACAACAACACACAATACAATCCCCTGCAGCAGCACTCAAAATTCATCTATTTACACAATATACATTCTCTGTTACACATTACAGTCCTTGTTATGCAACAACACGCAATATAACCTTGTGTAACAGTATTAAAAAAAACTCTTCTGCAATACAACCCCTGCTTTATGAAACAACAAAAAAAAAATTCATCCCCTGCTCTACACAACACGTAATACAGCCCAAAAAAAACTCTGTCTCTGCAATACACAGTCTTTGCTTTACAAAACACACAATATGGTCCCAAAAACTCTGTTTTAATGATGCATTTGGCATGCAAAATGTGGTTGAAATGCCGCATTGTCCGCACAGGTGTAATCTACTAGTCGTTTTGCATGATCTACGTGCTTCACTCATATCCTTGATTTTTGCAATTACACCTATGAATAGATCTGTTCTTTAATGCATAGCCGTTTGCTTCATTAATTCACTACTATTTATCTAACCCTTACATTTATTATTTCTGGAACCATGGTGAGTTTTCGGTGTTTACCTGGCTAATGGCGAGACTTGTGGACTGTTTAATGGCGCTCCATATCCCTATATCTTCTTTTCGTGCTGACTGGTGGCAAGAACAGGCATGTTAACAGTTAAATGACAGGTAGTTTTGGTAATTGAAATCCCGACTCATCTTTGTAAGAAAATCGAATCACGTTTTTACCTGAGCTTTCCTGAGATTTTGGCAACCGACTTGCGTTATTTTCGGGAAGTTTTTCTACTTATCTCTCTGCAGATTTGCTTACACTTTCCCTCGCTTCGTCTGTCAAATGTGCAGCACTTCATCACTGTTCTCCTGAGCTCGTTAAGGCGATGATGGCATACAAATGTGGCTTAAACAACTTGCAAAGCGGTGTTGAAATGCACAACAGACCGGCGGTGTTGAAATGTTTTCATGACCGTTTTTCGTTTTTCTACCGTGCTCTTGGCTAAGTAAGCCATAAGCACCTCTATTGGCCAGTGTTTGCACGTAAGCATGTCGTGCATGTCATGCCAGTCCTGTTGACCAGTCGCCTGACTGTGTCATTAGGATGGCCTGTCATTTTTCATAATTCAAATATGAGCTTACCTGTATGCGGGTCGTGGCTGTCCTCCCATGCAGCTTACGGCTTTGCCAGCGTGCCTTCTGTGGAATCGTTTGAATGCACCAACCATGCAAACGTATGACGGTTTGCGTACATCTCTCCAATGGTTTGCGTGTACCTCCGTTCCACGTCGTTCAATCCACGTTCCCGTTTGAAAGCCTGTTTGATTCATGCGCTTGGTTTGGATGTCTGTTTAAATCATAGCCCCCACCTACTACCAATTATACCGCCATACCATGTGATTATATTACATTATACTGCCATATGATGTGATTATACTGTGTATATGACCACAAGCCCGCCTACCTTATACCTCCACGTTTCATCATGCAAATCCATATGTTTTAAATGGTGTGCCTTTCAATATGTTGCAATATAGCGCATATGTGCAATATGCAAATGTTTTTAGCGCGCATATATTTCTTTATGAAATTTTTGCCTTATAATATATTTCCTTTTTCTCATATAGTTCCTTATGAACTTTTGCCTCCCTTATTGCCTTTGCGCATGTATTAGAAATATTTCCCATATTGCTCATAATCTAAGGTTGTGTGCACACCTAGGTTCACATGTATTGCCTTTTTGAAATACTTCTTATAATTTTAAAATGACCATCTAGGTCATATTTAAGATTATTTCCACATCTAATATTTGAATTGTTTGTGCAAGTTTCAACATGTTGCACTCTTTTGATCCCTTTTTTCTTCTAAGGAAAAATACTTAGGGGTTAAGGTCATGAATATGGAATGATATAGGATGTACAAGGGTTATAGGATATGATACTTAGGAGAATGGGTGGGGATAATAGAAAATATATACGTCAGGTACTAATCTCAACTTAACAAAGACTACAAATTTCTAAAAAAAATTGAATTTACAAGAGAAAAATGACTATCCTTATACTTCCCTGGTAATATTGGATGATGTCTTCTTCTTTACAAGCTGGATGAAATCGTTTGATCAAATGTCGTAGATAGATTGAAAGGTAGAATTTATTGCTGCTTCTCGTTCTTCATGCTTCATTGGTTCGGGTTCTTGAATTGTTGGTTGTTGTTCAGGTCCCTACTGTCATGCACATGTTTATGTAATATGTACATGTTTCTGCTAATATTTCAGGTCCCTCTGCTATGGTTGTTCAGGTCCCAACTGTGAACAATACAAGTTTCAGCTACACAACTAAAGTTCTTGTGCAATCCTCCCCCTTGCTTGAGATTTGACTTGTCCTCAAGTCAAATTTATGTGGAGGATATCCTGCAAATCAAAGTTGTGATAAAAGTAGAACAAGAAGTGAATTCATACAGTCCAAGACATGTTGGTTTTCCTCTATGAATTCGTGTTTGCTTTGTGCCAGTATCCTGGTTTTCACTAGCAAACAATTTTATTATTTTTTTTATTGTACAAATATTTTTATTTTTTTTTATTTATGTTTTTTTTTCAGTAGTAGTTCTTTTCTTTATTTTTCTGTAGCACTAGAAGATGGTTGGGTCTGGTGTGCCATTATTTCTAGTTCTCCTCCTTGTATCAGTTGTTTCATGAATTCTTCTTTGTCAATAAGCCTGTTGTAAACTTTGAGCCTATGTCCATTTACCAAAAATGATGTGGATTCCTAGTCAATTGTTTTAATTTGAACAGCTCCATTATCAAAGATTTCTTCTATCTCATATGGCCCTAACTAGTGTGTTGTGAATTTGGCCTTGAAATCTTTGAATTTGGAGTCAAACAGTAGTGCCCAGTCTCCTTTGTTGAATGTCTTGTTCTTGATGAATCTGTCATGCCACTTCATTCGTTGCTGTTGTACCAATGTTGTATGTTCTATTGCCTGCTGGCGATGTTCATCTAGTTGATTTAATTCCATTATCCGTTGTTGCTGTGCTTCAGACAGTTCCAGTCCTAGTTCTGCTTCCAATTTTTATGTGTGTATCTGAAATTCTATGGGCAGTAAGACCTCTTTTTCGTATACTGACTGGTATGGGCTGAATCCAGTTGTGTTTTTCCATGTGATTTTGTATGCCCATAGTGCATCCCTTAGTTTTTCTGACCAATCCTTTCTGTTCATCTGTACTGTTTTGGTCATTATGTTCTCTAAGACTTTAATTGTTGCTTCCACCTGTCCGTTTGCTTGAGGATGATATGGCGTGGACTTTCTGTGCTTTATCTTGTATTTCTCTGTAAGATCTCGTACAAGCTTTGAAGTAAATTGTGCTCCCTGATCTATTACAATCTGTCTTGGTACTCCGTATCTTATAAAGATTTCTTCAAAGAGAAAGGTGACCACTGTATTTTCTGTTGCTTTGGTGACTGCCTTTGCCTCCACCCATTTGGTGACATAATCTGTACATACTAAGATATACCTCTTGCCATTTGATGGTGGATTTATTGGTCCCACAAAATCTAGAGCCCATTGCTCAAATGGTTCTATTAGAACTTGTGGTTTGAGTGGCATCTCATCTGATACTATTGGTCTCCCTGTTCTTTGGCAGCTGTCACATCGCTTGACATATGCCTTGGAGTCTTTGAAGATTGCTGGCCAGTAGTAGCCTAATTGCAGCACCTTGTAGGCTGTTCGTTTGTCTGCAAAATGACCACCACATGGTTCATCATGACATGCTTTCAGGATTTCTAATATCTCATCCTCTCTCACACATTTTCTGATTATTAAATCTGAACCAGTATAAAACAAATCACCATTTACCCAACTATATCTAGAACTTTCTTTAATAATTTTTCGTTTTTGTTTCTTGGAGAATTGTGTTGGAAATTTCCCAGAAGATAAATAGTTTTCTATGTCTGCAAACCATGGTGTTTTTATTGCTATTGCAAACAAATGTTCATCCGGAAAGTTGTTCGCAACTGGATTTGGATCGTTGGGTGAATGTATACGTGACAGAAAGTCAGCCACTTGATTTTCTCTGCCTGGTCGGTCTTGAATTGTGATGTTAAATTCTTGCATTAACAGTAACCATCTTGTTATTCTCCCATTGGTGATAGATTTATTCATCAAATATTTTATTGCTGAATGATATGTATGAATAAATACTTGGTATCCTATTATGTAGTGCCTGAATTTATTTACTGCGTGTACTACAGCTAACATTTCTTTTTCTGTGACTGTATAGTTCAATTCTGCGGGTGTTAAGTTCTTGCTAATGAAGTATATTTCATAATTGAACAAATTCTCTTTCTACCCAAGTGATGCACCTATCACGGTATCAGATGCATCAGTTGAAATATGAAATGGCAGAGACTAGTTTGGTCCACGAAGAATGGGTGCAATTGATAGTTTTTCTTTCAATATTTGAAATGCATTTTGACAGTGATTCGTCCATTGAAATTCAACATCTCTTGCTAATAATTTGAATAGAGGTTGGGCTATTTTACTAAAGTTTTCGATGAATCATCTATAGTAGCCTGCATAACCCAGGAAACTCCTTACCTCTTTTTGTGTTGTAGGTGGCATTAAATTCATGAGGACTTGTATTTTTGCTGGATCCACCTTAATTCCTGAAGCGGAAATATGGTGTCCCAAAACTATGCCTTCTGTCAACATCATATAGCATTTTTCGTTACTCAATGACAAATTTGTTTCTATGCATCGCTTCAAAACTTTCTCAAGATTGTTGAGGCAATCGTCATATGTGTTTCCATAAACCGTGAAGTCATCCATATAAACTTCTACACATTCGTGGATTAGATCAGCAAATATTGCAAGCACTGCTCTTTGGAAAGTTGCAGGTGCATTGCATAACCCGAATGGCAAGACATTATATGCATAGGTTCCCCATGGGCAAGTGAATGTTGTTTTGTCTTGGTCTTCTGTTGCTATTCTAATCTAATTGTACCCACTAAACCCATCCAGGAAGGAGAAAAATTTCTTTCCAGCTAATGAGTCTAGAACCTGGTCAATGAATGGTAGCGGAAAATGATCTTTTAATGTTGCTTTGTTTAATTCCCGATAATCTACACATACCCTCCACTTCCCATTTTTCTTTGGTACTATTACCAATGGAGAAACCCATTGACTATCTGAAATAGGATAGATGAACCCAACTTTAAGTAATTTTTGCAGTTCTTCTTTCACTATTTCTTTCATCATGGGATTCATTCGTCTTTGAGGTTGCCTTACTGGTTTGATCTGATCATCTGTATAGATGTGGTGGATACATGTATTGGGATGGATTCCTTGCATGTCGGTATAATCCCAGGCAAAAGCTTTTGAATATTTTTGTAATAATGCAATTACCTCTTGTTCTTGTGATGTTTGCAAATGGTTTCCAATGTTCAAATGTTTTCCAGGATATATCTCAATTGTTTTTGTTGTTGAATTGGTAATTGTGTTTACAGGAAAAATGTTTGTATAATAATTTCGCAAAGATTGAACTGTACAAGTTTCCTGAAAACATTGGTTTAAGAGATTACTTGCAGCTTCATATTGAATCTCTCTAAGCTGCTCTGAAATATTTGGTTCTGAGATGAAAAGATCCATTAAATCTTCATTCTCTTCTTCTTCTCTAAGGTCAAAAACTTGATTTATACTTAAAACTGATTTAGTTTGTTGTTGTTCTTGAGTTTCAAGTATTGATTCTAAAGAAGATGATTGTGCAGGTGAATAAAGTGTAATGTGTTTCCGTTCATCTCCATGTGAAATAATCATGCTTCCAGATCTGCATCCTATAAAGGCATCAGCCGTGGCTAGCCATGGTCTGCCTAAGATTAGAGGATGTCCTCCCAAATTTGTTTTTGGCTGCAAGATAAGGAAGTCAACAGGATATTCCCATGAATCCAAAGAGACTATGATATCTTCTAGTATTCCTTCTGGGACAACTTTAGATCTGTCTGCTAATTCTAGAATTGTAGAGGTTGATCTAATGTTGTTTAAATGCAGATTTTTCATTGTCTCCATAGTCATTACATTTATAGCTGCTCCCAAATCTATTAATGTATTTGGAACTGAGAAATTATTTCTTGAAATAGTAACCATAGGGATACCAGGATCAATATATTTCTCTATAGTTGTTTGCATTGACATGAGGCTTGCAAATTTGCCAATGACTTGGATTGTAGTAGGATCCTTCTTCTTTTTACCAGTTTTCTTAATGCATAATTCCTTTATTGTTTTAGCATATATTAGTATCTCTTTAATTTCCTTTAATAAATGAATTTTTACATAAGCATTTTTCAATTCATCCAAAATATCAAATTCAGGAAGGTTCATTTCTTTTTGTTGCTCTACTAACCTCTCAGGATAGGGTGGTGTTTGAGTTATAATAGTTTTTCCTTTCTGAATTTGTGTTTTAGATTGTGATGTTTCAGGTGGTTCTCCTTACTCAATTGGCTCTTCTATGATTGGTGGAGAATCCTTTGTAAGCACCTTTCCAGACCTTAAATGGACATCATTTACAGGAAGAATAGAATATGTTGGAAAATATGCTGCTTCTTCTACAGTGTATGCAGATTTATCCATCTTATTGTTCGGATTTTCCACTGGTTGGGCTGGTAATTGAGTTGGTCTAGGTTGGTTCGAAGGTAGCTGTAGCTGTTGTGGTTGTGTTAACAATGGTGGAGGATTCTGTTGCGGAAATGGCATGGATTGCGGATATGCAGAATTTTGTTGTGGAAATGGCATGGACTACGGATATTGTTGATATGGAAATGGCTGTTGATATTGTTGCTGGTATTGTTGTTGGTACTGTTGAGGTGGCTGGTTTCCATAACCATATCCTCTCCATCCTTGTGCAGGTTGGTTTGGATATTGTTGTGGAGGCCAAGCTTGCCATGGCATTGAAGTATTCCAAGGATTTTGAGGCAGATATGGATAGTTTTGTTGAGGGAATTATTGCGGATTTTGTTGAGGCAACCTTGGTTGCCATGGTCTTCGTGGTGCCACATAATAGAAACCTTATGTTCCTTGCACTTCTTCCATTGGATTCATTTGCAATTCCTTCAACCTTAGACAGTTTTCTGTTGAATGGTTTTCTGTACAAAGACCACATACTTGAATACTATCCAAAGGACATTCTCTTAATGGATGTTTCTTTCTACATTTGGAACAAAAGATTGCTAAAGCTTGTTCTTGTTCTTCTTTCTTCTTATTTGCTTTTAGAACATCTACCTGAGTTCCCAATGTACTTAGGAGGTCAGTTTTGAAGTTTTCTAATAAGCTTCCTATTTCTGCTCTCATTACTCCTCCTGCTGCTGATTTTGCTGCTTTTGAACTCCCATCTCTCTTTCCAGATTTTGATCTACCTCTAGAATATTTTTGACATAATTCAACAATTTCTTTGAATGGAAAATTTGAAATATCTCCCTTACCCATTACATTCAGAATGTCAAGGTATTCATCTCTTACACCCTTGAGAAAGATTGTTCGAATGGTTTCCTGATTTAGAGAGTGTTGTTTAGATTTTTGTAGATTATATGCAAATCTTTCTAAGTATTCTTCTAAACTTTCTTCTTCTTGTTGTGTCATTCTGAAAACATCTTCCTTTGAGTCCCTAGGCCTACAATAGGCTTGATACTTTTTAAGGAAGACTGATCTCATATCATCCCAAGAAGCTATTGTTTGCTCTCCTAAACCCATGAACCATTTTAAAGCTGCTGCTTTTAATGTAGCAGGAAAGAGACGAAGTTTGTGTATGTCATCAGTGTATCCATATGTTCTACATAGGATATCAAATTCAAACATGAAAGAATCAGGATCTTCTGTTGACATTCCATAAAAATTTGGCAATACAGAAGGTGGAATATTTTTCATTTTCACCTCTTCTCCTAATATTGCACTTGTATCTACTATTGGAAAGCCAAAGGTAGTTTCCTGATCACCACCATCTTCTTGTCTTTTCCTATCCTCTTCTGCCTTTCTATCATTTTCTCGTTTTGCCTCTTCCTCTCTTTGTCTTCTCCATTCTCTCTGTTGTCTCTCATATTCAAGTCGTTGTTCAGGAGTAAGAATAACAGATCCATGTCCCTCTTCTGCCATTGGTTTAGTTGTTTCAATGTTAATTGGAGATTCAGGTTGTTCAAAGACAGGTTGACTTACAGATGCAAAGATAGGTTGTTTTTCTTTAGTAGTTTCCTTTTGTTTTCCTGAAGTTGATAGTTGTTTTCTTTTTACTTCCCAAGCTAACAAAGTTTGCCTCTCAATTAAAGTTAACCTTTGTCCAGTTCTTTGTTTTTCTTCCAATTCCTCAATTGTTGGATTACCAGTAACTGGTGTTGTTGGCTTTGATGGTCCTATCTCTATTTGTGGGGGGTTTTTAATAAATCTACCTTGAGGATCTCTATATCTAGGCATAAAGAAACATAACTAAATGAAATGTAACTAATTTTTTTATTTTTGTTTTATGAAAAAATTTTAAGGTTTACTTGCTTATCTTCCTATTGACTATGTTGATATTTGCCCCCCGGCAACGGTGCCAAAATGTTGAGCTAATTTATTTACACAAATTAACACAAATATTCCTTATCAATCCCGATTGGTAATACTTAAAGGCAAGTCCACTATATATGAATATCAGATGTAATCAAACTTGAAAGATAAGTTTTTCAAAAACTAAAGAAGTGCATATTACAATTCCAATTCACTTTGTAAAGAGGGAAAGTTGAAATGGCTCTTAACTTAAGAGGTCCAATTCTTCCTCGATTATTACTTGATGAACAGAAATCGGAAACTAATAGCTTAAGATGGACAAATCATTAATGAAAGGAGGCTCCTAACTTAAGAGACCTTTGATATGTTTCATCATAATTCATTCACCATAATGCCAAAAATACATAGGAAAATTGCTTGCATGTAATCAAAGAAAACTAGTTACAATTCACCAAATTAACAGAAGGAGTGCTCAACTTGAACACTTTGTTTTTCCAACTTACTAAAATGATGAATAAACTAAGATCTAATGAAATCAATCACCACACATTAACCATAAACCAATCTGAAACAAAGCATGTAAACTAGTTCTACAATAACCAGATTATGGAAAATTAAACTAGTTTAAACAAAGAAGTGTACTTAGCTTGGAATGGGGGCCCTCCACCCTTGCTTTGCACACTTGAAGATTGATATCAGAAGCTTAAACTCAGTCACACATCCACATTATTGAACAGAAAAATAGTAGTAGAACAAGTTCTTCAAATTAGCTCTCCAATCCAAAATGTCTCAGCATGAAATTATACAAAAGTCAATACATAAGCCATCAAAGTCTTGGCTTTAAATAGAAGTCTTATGAAACAAACTGATCTATAATCATTCTAACAAAAATATCTACTCATATTCATCTATCTAAGTCGAATTCATCAATCCCATCCCAAGAAATATGGTCAATCCCATAGAATCTCAAAACTGCTCTATTTCTATGGAATTTCTGAGTGACTAGTCATGGTTGACCAACACTAAATTGGCCTAATAAAGCTTGTTCTGTTCGAACTAAGTAGAGCTGGCTCAGTCCTAGTTCCCAAGATGTCCATCCATGCTTCAAATTCATGCCCAAGTGTCCTACAAACATGTCAACCATATAGCTATTACGGGAATTTCTGAATCTGTCAATATTTTCACTTGAAACCAAATTTTCATAAAAACTTTAGAATTTGAAAAATTAAAATTAAATACCTAAGTAAACATTAAATACATCAAAATGGGATGGATAAAGTGGAAAATGGATGGAAAATAGATGGATTAAGTAAGTTTCCTTTAGCAAAAATAAGACCAAAATCGAGGGCCAACATACACCAAGCCAGCTTGAAGGGCTATGAGCTCTTGTATCACCTAGTGACAATAGAGTTGGGTCACCAGAAGCTGGAGAGTCATCTTTAATTGTTCATCCTGATTATCAAGTTCAAGCAACAAATTATATTTCTAAACCAATTTCATTTTCCGAAGTTACTGGTAGTATTACTCCTACTAGTGAATTAGCTGAAGAACCTAAAATTTCTGAGCCTCAAACCGAACCTGCTGCTACTCCATCTTCAGGATTTGCTTCTCCAACTTCTAGTGGTCCTAGTTCACCCAGGGTAGTAAATATCATTACCCAAGATCTTCCTTCTGAACTCATTTCTATTGAAGAACTTGTTAGTTCGGATGAAGATATAACTCTCCCTGAAAATGAACCAACTTTAGAACTTAGAAGCGTGAATCAATTTTCTACAGTCCTTTTAGGAGTGATGCTTGGTACGTATCATTGACAAATTTTTTAGAAAACCCGTGTCTTAGTTTTTCACCACCTCAAATTCCTTTTCATCCAATGCCCAGAGGTTATTATCCTCCTTTGAATATGTCGAAACGGTCATCTATGTTTTCCCAAATGCCGGAAACATTTTTATATGGCAATCCTTCTGTTCCTTCGGGGTATCAGTTACTCACTGGTACTTTTTCAGGAGCATCTCCTCAACCAATTGAACATGAGATATCAACTGGTAATAATGAAACTCAAGTGTTGAGCGTAGAAGAAATTCTTATGTTGTCTGGTACTATTCCAAATCTGCAACCTCAAGGTAGTGAGTTATCGCCTAGGGGGCAACCCCAAGGTGGTCAATTACCGCCTGGAGGACAACCTCAAGGTAGTCAATTGCCGCCTGGGGGGAAACCTCAAGGTAGTCAATTATCGCCTTGGGGGCAACCTCAAGGTAGTCAGTTACCACCTCGAGGGCAACCTCAAGGATAGTACATACCGTCAGGATAGTACATACCTCAAGGTCAACCCCAGACTCAGTACATACCTCAAGGTCAACCCTAGTATCAATATATACCTCAAGTTCAACCCCAGTTTTAGTGCCTACCTCAAGGTTATCAACCTCAAGGTTAGTACCCAACTCAAGGTTTCCAACCACCTTCTAGTCAACCATTTGTACAAGGAGCTAGAAATGTACCACTCAATTATCAGCCCTACGCTCAACCCGGTTATGGTCCTCAATATGCACAACCTTTTATGGGTCCATACCCCGGAATGAATATGGCATGGGATCCATTTCAAACTCAACAGACTATGCAACCTAATGTGCAGTTATCGAGTCAACCTGGACAACCTTTGGTTTCTGGTCCAACCCAGAAACCCGTCCAGACTACTGTTCAAACTTCTGCACCTGGTGTAGTTCATCAGCCTGGGCTTAGTTCACCTCGAACTCTGCCTCAAATTGTTGTTGCAACTACTGCAGCTTTTGTTCAACCTACCACACCTATTTCTAGAGTAATGGTAGCTCCGGTTTCTACTGTTCCTGTGTCAGTGCAAACTCCTTAGGCCTCTTTACCACAGTCAAGACTCACAGTTCAGACTTTGGTTCAGATGCCTGTAGGACAACCTGGTCTAAGTACGGTTGTCATAATTCAACCACAATTTACTTATCAACCGTACTAGGGATAGTACCAATTCGGTCCTACTGTACAAAACCCAGTTTATCAGTATCAACCTTACCCTGGATATACTTATCAGCAACCTCAACAACCCCAGTTTGGTCCAGTTAATCCTGGTTTTCCAGGAGGTTATAATATTCCTAATGCAAATCTAATTCCAGGTTATCCTGGATATCCTCCTCCTGGGGCTGGTCTTGTTACCCAAGGTTTTCACAATCCTAACTATTAGTTACCTTTCATTGCAACTTTGGATTTACCTGAATTGTCGCGCCTTACGAATGATCTGATTTACTATCTTCCGGATTGGCCACCAATGCCTAATAAGTTTCCCAGTGATATCCCGAAGTTTGAGGGTGAGTCAGGAGAAGATCTGTCAAATCATGTGATGACTTATCACCTCTGGTGTGCATCTAATTCCATTATTGATGATTTAATTCGCTTACGTCTTTTTCAACACACTCTGATTGGTCTTGCTGCCAAATGGTACATTGAGTTACCACAAGGCTCTTTTTATAATTTTAGTCAGTTAGCCACTTCTTTCTTAACTCATTTTCAGTTGCCTATCAGATACGACAATGGCACGGAATTATTAACTTCATTAAAACAATCTACGTCAACATATATTTCTGATCATATCCATGAATGGCGACGTAGAAGGCGTTTAGTGAAAGTTTTTATTCCAGATCAAATTTTAGCAGAATGATTTGTAAAATCATTATTACCTAAAATCACTGAAGATGTAGCTAAGGCAGGAGTTGTTACTGAAGAGCAAGTAATTGCTCAGGCTCAGTACCTTGACCTCGTTTATATGCAGTCAAGTACTTTACATGAAAAAATTCCTGACCTTCCGAAACACAATCAAATAACTGCATCTCCTTCAGGGTCTCATGCCGTTGATGGTATGATTGGTTCAGTTAGTACCAAAAGTAAGAAGAAATCTTCAAAGAATTCTTCTCCTATTATACCTTTACCAAATTCCCCGACGGGAGACTCTTCTGCTGAAATTCCTGTCGATATCCATGTCGTAGAATCATCTACAACCAAATCAAAATCCGGTGGTAAAAGGAAGGGGAAGAAGAAAAATAAACAAAACTCAAAAGAGAAAACAGATAAAAATGAATCTACTGACGAGAAACGTAAACCTCGCTATCCTTGTCTCATTTGTGATGAGGAGCATTTTACAAGAGACTGCCCACACCGAGCAGAGGTTTCAAAAATCGTCAAAGGTTCTCAAATGCCTGTTGTCTTGAAGGATCCTTTTCCTAATCATGATAGTAAGATGATCGGTTCTTCCTCGAATGCCTGAGAAGAACCCATTATGGTGATGTCTCATGTTAGGATTGCGACGCAATCGCAAGATTATGGTAGTAAAAACCCTGTTGGTGGTAAGGAATCAGAATCTTCTAATTCAAACCCATCAATTTCAACTACTTCTGGTTCTGATCCGCTACAGATCGAGAAACCTAACCCTGAGTCAATAATCAAACTGCCTGCTAAAGGTATACTTCGAAAATTAGCTTTCAATCCACATGCGAGAGCTGCTCAGAATTATAACATTGTTGAAGACTTAGCTATTTCTCCTTTAGCAATGTCGGCTTTGGAAGTGTTGCAGTCATGCCCAGCACAACGTAAATTACTATTGTCGGCTATAGGAGCTGTTGATATTCAGGATTCGAACCTAATAATCTTCGATTTAGAGAATAGTACACCTCACCTACCTCATCAAATGGATTTCCAGATTCCAATGTTAGTCAAAAACAGACCTTGCTTTTGGACTATGATTGATGAGGGAGCCTCTACGTGTATTATGTCGATCCAGTGTTGGAGATCGCTTGGTTCTCCTACACTCAATCAGTATCTGATGATTCTAAAGGCTTTTGATGGCCGAGGGTTCCATCCTTTTGGAATTTTGTAGGATTTACCTATAGGGGTCGAAGGAAAAACTGTAAATCTAGATGTGGAAGTGGTTGATGCCCCTCTAGATTACAACCTTCTCTTGGGTCACAATTGGTCTTACGCTATGACTGCTATTGTTTCATCGGTCTTTCGGCTTATCAAGTTTCCTCATAATGGAAAGATCGTTATGATAGACCAGCTGACTTTTTTTCATCCGACCCAGCCTCTTCGGATAGTATTCATCATGTCGGTAAAACAACTATCCCTTACAAGGATGTTGGGGTAGGTTTGATTAAAGATTCTGGTTTACTAGGAACTTTTTCCTTCCCTCCTCCTAACGTATTGCCTCCTATTGCAACCATTCATATGATTTCATCAAACACTATTGCTTTTGATGATCCTTGGATCGTACCTTCTGATTCTAAGGTGGATTCATTTGGTAACACGATGCCTTTGAGTCCCTTTGAAATTTCATATCAGGTTGTACAGTCGTTTTCTGACTCTTGTTCAACCGAAATTGATCCAATGAATGTGGTCCATGGAGAATCACTTTCAATATCAACCTCAGCTTCAACAACATTTTATGATCTTATTCATACTGATGAGCATATTCATGAAATTTTGTCTGTTGATGATTTACCATGGGAAGATCTTCATCATCGATCTTCATTTTTACCTGAGCTTGATCATTTTGAAAATGATTTTTCATATATTTTTACCACTGACTATGTCAAAGAACCATAGAATCCATTGCAACATCTAGATTCTAAATTAAATTTGGGAAATATCTCTTGAACGGTTCCTATTGACATTTTAGTTAAACCTAGAATTATTGAAAACATTCATATAGGTGCTTCCTGTACGGACAATGAAATCCAAACTTATAAAGCCCTATTTCAAGAATTTCGCGACGTGTTTGCCTAGTCATATGAAGAAATGCCAGGAATCGATCCATCAATTGTTGTCCATGAAATTAAAACTTACCCGGATGCTAAACCTGTTCGGTAACGTTTGCGTCAAATACATCCGCGAAAAGTTGTTTCTATTAAAGCTGAAGTCGAGAAATTACTTCGAGTAGGTTTCATTTATCCAATTCCGTTAACAGATTGCGTATCAAATATTGTTCCTGTCAAAAAAAAGCAAGGAACGATAAGAATATGTATCGATTATAGGGATATTAATCGAGCTTGTCCTAAAGACAATTATCCAACCCCCTATATCGATCAAATTATTGATGATTGTGCCGACAGTGAAATATTCTCCTTTATGGATGGTTTTTCTGGTTACAATCAAATCAACATACTCCCTGCTGATCAACCTAAAACGGCTTTCATTTGTCCATGGGGGACATTTTCTTATTGCAAATTACCTTTTGGATTGAAGAACGCTGGAGCAAATTTTCAAAGGGCAATGTCTTACGCATTTCATGACATCAAGCACATTGTGCAGCCTTATCTCGATGATTTACCTGCCCATTCATTACGTAGAGCCAATCATCTCACTCATTTACGAGCAATTTTTATGAGATGTAGGCATTATCGAATTAGGCTGAATCCACACAAATGTGTTTTCTGTATAGAAACGGGTCATTTACTGGGATTTGTCATTTCAAAATCTTGCATTCGTGTTGATCCCTCAAAGGTTGAAGCTATTGTCAAATTACCTCCTCCTTCGACTCTTCACCAACTCCAAAGTTTGCAAGGGAAAGCAAACTTTTTACGTCTTTTCATTCCTAACTACACCGAGATAACAAAAGGTTTTACCAGGTTGTTGAAACAGAATACTCCATTCTCTTGGGATGAAATAGCTGACAAATCTTTTGATGCACTTAAACACGCATTGACCCATGCACCGTTATTGCATCCTCCCAATTACAACGAGGATTGCTTTTTGTACCTCGCCGCTTCTCATTCCACCATTGGGATGGTTTTAGTTCAGGAAGATGAATTCAACAGTGAACATGTGATTTACTATCTTAGTCGAACTCTAAATCCGACTGAGCTTAAATATTCACATGTGGAGAAATTGGCATTGGCAGCTATTCAAGTTTTCCAAAGATTTCATCACTACATCTTATTATGCAAAACCACGGTAATTTCTGACTGTAACCCTATGATGTATATCTTGACCAAACAATTGCTAGGGGGCAAGTATTCCAAATGGATAGTTATCCTGCAGGAATTTGACTTGGAATTTGAAAAATCCAAGGCAATGAAATCATTGGTTTTTGTGGAACTGATGTGTGATTTCCCGCGTACTGATACTGAAACTGTGGCGGAAGAGCCCATTGCGGACAAATCCTTGTTTCTTATTAGTACTCTTGATCCATGGTATGGAGATATTATTGTTTATCTCCACCCAATCTTTTCGGCCTGAAATTTCACGATCTCAGCAACGGAAAATACATTTCCAATCCCAACAATACAATATTATTGGAGATACACTCTATCGTCGTGAGGCGGATTCTGTTTTCCGACGTTGTCTAACTCATGAAGAAGCTGAAAAGGTTCTGAATGACTGTCACTCTGGAGCATGTGGTAGTCATATGTCTGGGTATTCCACAACCCAAAAGATATTGCGCGTTGGTTATTTCTGGCCATCCTTATTCAAAGATTGTATCTATGCATTCTAGAAATGCCACAATTGTAAAAAAAATTATTGTAAGATGCGTGGTATCAATTTTATTACATGTAACCCTCACTCAGCTAGGGGGCATGTGTATATCATCCTAGCGGTAGATTATTTTACTAAGTGGGCCAAGGCGATGCCTACATTTTCGGCAGACGGCAAAACTGCTGCAATTTTCATTTTCAATCATATAATTGCTAGATTCGGTGTTCCTCAAGCTATTATTATTGATCATGGAAGTCATTTTCGAAACATCATGATGACTGAACTGACAGATCAACTTGGCCTGTGTCACAATAGTTCTACTCCATATTACCCATAGGCTAATGGTCTGGTTGAAGCTATCAATAAAGTTCTAGTCACTATGATCCAACGAATCATTGGTATTCATAGGTCGAATTGGCATAACATGTTATTTTCAGCACTTTGGGCATATCGAACCTCAGTAAAAACATCAACTGGTTTCACTCCTTTTCAACTGGTTTACGGTTTGGAAGTAGTGTTACCCATTGAATGCGAAATTTTGTCATTGCAAATAGCCATAGAATTACTCCCAGCCACTTCTGAAGAGGAGAAATGTTTTTTGTACTTAGCTCAGCTAGATGAGAATCGACGCAATGCTGCATTAGCAATCGAGACTCATGCAAAACGGATAAAAGCTCAGTACGACCGAAATGTTACACCTCGTAATTTTTTGGAAGGAGACCTAGTTTTACTATACGATCAAGCAAACGATAAGCTAGGGGCTGGAAAATTTGTACCTATGTGGCATGGTCCTTATATTGTTAAGTGAAATCTGGCAAAAGGGGCCTATGAATTGGTATATTTTGACGATGTCTCTTTGGGTAAACCAAGAAATGGGCTTTATCTGAAGAGATATTATGCTTAATTTTTGGTGTGGAGATTTTTGTTAGATTAGTTTCTTTCTAGCTGGTGTGTTTTAGATTAGGAAAGTGTGCCTAGTTTAGAGAGTGCTTTTATCATTATTCCTACTTATCTTGATTTTACTCTTGATATTATAGATGTCGACGTCTCTTCAAACATACATTGGTTTTGCTAATGGTGCTTGTCGTAATACACGGAACATTTCTTCCGCAACTTGGGTTATCTATTCACCCTCTGATGAGTTAGTATCTATGCATGGGGTAAGCCTCGGTCAAACAACGAATAATATTGCAGAGTATAGTGCAGTGATTGAGTTATTATCTGAATCCATCTCATTTGGGATTCGGAGTTTGATTGTTAGGTTAGATTCTGAACTCGTTGTATTACAGCTTAACAGGGTATATGCCATTAGAAATCCAGTGTTATTAAGATTATTTTTGAGAGTTTGTCTCTTGGAACGTGAATTTGATTACATTGAATATCAGCATATTCCAAGACATTTAGAAACATTAGCAGATGCAGTTGCTTCTCGTATGATAAATAGACATTTGCAATAATCAAAACAATAAATTTATAACATTCCATAACATGTTTCACAAGATAGCCAGTAAAAGTGATATATCATAGCATAGAAGTGTGTCAAATATACATCGTCTTCGACCATAGGTTGAAAAACACCTTATGATCGGCAAAAATGATAATACAAAAAGACATAAAATGTCATATGAGTCTACAAAAGCAACCATCCTATCCCTAGTGATGATCACGATAAGAAACCACTGCTCGGGCTAACCTACAAAGGAACCTCCTAAAAGGTCCTAGGACCCCAATCACATATCGTTGTAACCTATGTGGGATATCATTTATGCCAGTCTTTGGAATATCTGCTGTCAAACACTCTAGATGATTCTCCAATTCGGTCAGGGTCTCTGTAGATTGGTCCTATGGGGCCAGTACTGCTACAGCTGGGTGTCTCCTCTGATAGTGCTAGAGAGCGGCTGGTCACCATGGACCCACATCTGCATTTGAAACTTTTTATTGTCATTTTTGGATGATTTAAAAAAAAACAAAAAAAACAAAAAAAAAAATTAGTTAAAACTTAAAAAATGTTGAAAATCATTTTACCTGAATCATCCCACTGCTCTCCTGGTGGAAGAATCAGGTCTGGGTCACCGCGATAATCCATCCTGGCATATGGAAAATCCTAAATCACAAAAATTTGGTTCCTCAACCAATTAAAATACTCATGCAGAAATTGATCAACCTCTGAACCCTCCTCAGGATGACGGGCCATCACTGCAACCCAACACATTATCCTATGCTCTCGAGGTAGACCAGCCTCAACAGAAATCTGCTGTGGGACCAACATAAGGACCCTCTCTAGACCAAAGCTCACAACCAGGAAACCGTATCCAAAGTTTTTTAGTTGTCCGTTCTTTGCTCTAGTTAGCTGGCCTTTTACATTCGCCAACACAGCTTTGCACCAGTTGAAGATGGTACCTTGCTAACAGTCTACTGCCATTCGCATCTGGGATCCGGTAGCTACATGCAATGCTGCACTCCCGCATAGTCTGGTGACAGTGAATGCAATAACCTTAAGTTCAGGACGGGTGATAGTTTTAATATCGATCCGTTTGTCCTCTATTTGATCATTGCAAAACTCTAATCAGAGACTAGCAATAGACTGACCACCTGGCCTAGTCCCAAAAAGAGATAATCGTTTGCCTCTCTTGGGCAAACCACTCAAAAAATATATTTCCTCTATCTCAATTTTGAGCCGGTGGCCACCAATCATGAAACACTGGTCCTGTATGTTCCACCTGTCTACCAACCATTGCAAAACGTCTACATGGGCCCTCATGCCTAGTATGGCCCAGAACTTGAATAGTATGCATGCTCTCAATCCATCCAATGTGGGTAGATGATTTATTGTGGCAAGTTCCACATCCTCATGCTTGCGTTCCCGCCAAATAAGCATTTTGTATGTCCTACATTGCAAAAAAGACATATTAGAACATTTTAGTTCAAAAAAATTTGGGCGGAAATGGAGAAATTTGAAGTTTTAAAATCCATTTCACGGGGTCCGCACCTGCTGGTTACAGACAGTGCGTAGGTCCACACGTGTCGTAAGAAACATGTGCAGACCCATGACTTTTTCCTTTGTGGAAATAGTCGGGGTCCGCAGGGGCCGCATGCTGCACCTGCGGACCCCACAGGCGAATTTCTAAACTAATTTTTCCCTTGAAAATCAATCTTAAAGCCTTAAAATGAAATGTAAATGGTTAAAATGCAAGATAAGGATGATGTGGATTACCTGGAGCTGACGGTTTTCGATTCCAATGGATGGATTTTCCGCAATCTTCATAGGAAGTTTCTTACCCAAAAGCTCTCACTTCTCACTCTGAAGTCAAATGGTAAAAATGAATTTACAAAAGCCCTTTTTATAAGCTTTTTTGAATAAATCAATTTTTAATTTATTTATTTTTCACTTTAAAAAGCTAACTTTTTGATACATTTTTATTTATCTTAAACAGGTATGAGTAATGTTTTGAGTTTTTGTGCAGAATATTGGATTTTTCAGGAAAAATTGATCATTTTCAACAAAGAGTACTTTTATCACTTTTTCAAACTCTTTCAAAATTTACGAAAAAGTGAAATGTTAGAGTCCCCTTTAAGCTCTTTTCTGACTCGTAAAATATGAAAAGATGGCCGAGTTTTTTCTTTTTTTAAACTCGTTAAACAGAATTAAAAATGTGGTCCACTTACAGCTCTTTTCTGACCGTATAAACATGAAAAGATCGCCAGACTTTTGTCGTTTCAAGTTCGATATTGGTTATAAAACGACGTGTCTTCGATCACTTTTTTGCTTTTTCAGATCGGGGCCACTAATTATGAAAAGTACTCCTTGATCGTAATGGTCAAGTGGTTCTATCAAGTATTATTTTATACTTTTTCGGGCTTGGGGGACACAAATTTATGAAAAAGGACACCCATGGACTTTCCTTAAGTTTTTCTTCTGACTCCCTAAAATTGAAAAACATCAAGTTTTTCCTATACTGGACTCATTAAAATTTAACAGTAAAGGACCTGTTCAATTTTAAACAAGAACAAACCACTCCTTCTTAGGGTTTGAATTTTAAACTAAGTTGGACTCATCCGAAGGATGAGCTTATAAACAAGCAAATGTTATCCTCCTCAAGCTTGTCAAAAATAAAGAGGTACTTGCCAGAAATGGTGGGGGAAAAGAGAGAAAAATGAACCTGTTTGTTATACTTTGTATTTTAGAAAAACAGTTAACCACTCTTGAACACGACACTTTTTGTTCACCTGGGTTGGGAAATCCTTTGCCTAACAGTTAATCAAACCATATTGAAAGTCTTCAGCCGGTTTCTGGGTATTAGCTTTGGGTCAATTGTCACCAAACCATCTGCAATGTCGTTATGTGTTCAAGAGGTCAGTTCAAATAAACCGTTCATCTGCAAAATATATGTCATCCATTTTGACGATCCCTGAGTTAGTCCTTGCCAAATATATTTCTTCAAAACTTGATCTATGGTTTCGTGTTGTGGGCTTGCCTACGACAGATCGCTTTCTATTGACTTCAGCTCATTATCTAGAAAGATGATCTCTAGAAATCACCAGTACCTTGGAATTTGCATGCCCTAATGGCAGGTTTCTCGCCTTCGACGATAGGTTGCATCATTGACCTTCGATCAAAGGATTCTATGAAATGTTCGACATCAACTCATTTATTCACATTTCATGGATTATACTGAGTACTTTGAGGGCCAATGACATTACTGGTGGTTTCTCTCACACTTGTTAACAGTTCACATCATTGACTACTAATCAAGTGGTTTCTACCATGTTCGACTTCGACACATTCATTCACATGGATAGAATCGTACTAGTTCGGGAAGCAGAAATCAAGACCCTGGATCTAGTTTCCACCATCCAGGTTGCGAGGAATTTTGTTATTCATTATACAGTGGACTATTCATAAACATATGGCTGCATCCATACTGTGTCTACATATGTCTATACTCTTGATGTATTACAAAATCATTCCTGTTTCAGAATAGTTTAGTCAGTTTTGATCTGAGTACGGGAATGCCTACCTCAGCAATGATATGTTCACATATATATATTTTGCATTGAATGTTTTTACAGGTTCTGACTGGAGTGTCCACATGATGATCCTTGAAATGATAAAGTACTTCACTCTTCTTAGATGACAAATTCTATCTTCATTTATTATAGACTTTGTACTTTAGGGGGAAATCTGTTGCACAAAAATTTTCACCTTGACATTCTGCAATTTGTGTGAGTCCATTACCACTCATGCTTTCCTCCTTTGCAAGTCTTAAGCCTTAGTTCCTCATATCAAGCCTTGAAAATAAGAGAAAGCCCTCAAAAGTCTATAAAACTCTGGTTCCGCACTTTCTCTTAGCATTACCTGCAGTCCCGCACCTAAAGGTCATGTCGCCTGCGCACTTGACTGCTCTGTCTCAGTGTTATGGGTGTGGACCCCTGTAAAAGTCAAAAAAACACAAGTATATTCTTAAAAGCTCACTTTGAGTCATTTCTAGAAGCTTCTGGAAGGAATCTTGAGGTGGAAAGTTCGCTCCCTTAAGGTTCATGCATCCCATACCTTAAGGAGCTAACCCCTTGATGTGAGGAGCTTATCCCTTTGAAGGAGGACTCTATCCCTTCATAGGTGGACCTATAACTTCCTTCCTCTGCACTATAAAATGAAGCATTGGGTTGGTTACTTGGGAGGTTGAAAGCTGAATATTTTTGAGGTGAAATGCTGTTGGGACTTAGTCTTCCTAATTAAGCTTTTGTGAGGAAATATTACATACCTCTTTGATCTCATTTGGAAGAGTGTGAGGCTTGTCAAAGTGAAGGAGATTCCTGTTTCGGACCCTGGGAAGAGCTTGTTCAACATCAAGGCACCAAAGGTTGTAAAGTTCTTCTATTTCAAAGTTAATACAAATAAGTTTATTTTTCTCAATAAGTTGTGTTTTATGGTTTATTCCTTGATCACCATAATGAACATGATTTATGATATTAGCTAGGCAGGTGTTATTTGATGTTTGCTTGTTTGTGTTTGCAGATTCTCAAAAGGAAACTCTTTCGGACAGTTGAAGGATGACTACTACAAACTAGCATTGGACTTAAGGTAGGGTCTAAACACCTCTATAGTTTTTGTTTGTAAATCGTATATGTTTAGAGAAAGATAGATTTGCTTGTCCTGCTTGTTGCTAGATATCTTTTGATACTAGGGAGATCGGCCTTGTCCGCAAGATCGATTTATCCAGCCAACACCCTCGTGCTTAACTCCCAGATCCGGAGCTTTCCTGGTCTCCCTAACACTATTGGATTTGCACTCTTTATTCAAACTTCTATGTTTGACATTTTAAAATGGCCTTGGAGAGTTTTCTCTCCACTCGCCTAATCCAAGGCCCTAAATATTCTAAAACTTGTTGGTGTCTAAATTGACAATATAAAAAAATGTTCTAGTATATTTTATTTAGCGCTTGGTTTTAAATGGGTTGTTCTTAAGTCAAAGAGATAAGCGGAAGTGAAACTTATGGTGTTTGTCGATGCAAAAGAAATTAATAAAAACCAAACTATATGCAAATGCACTTGTTTCATTCTTCGATGAAAATAAATTTCTACTAGGTTCTAAGGAACTTCTAATAAAGCAATAAATTTCTCTTTTCTTTTCTTTCAACAAGCTTCACACTCACAAAAACTAACAAAAACTATTGGATACCCTAAAAGATGCACAAACTAGCCTAATGCAATGAGTATATGCTGATGCAAAAAACTCAAGATTACCCTAAACCAAAGAATGAAAGCAAATTGTTTATCGCTTCTAATTAGACACCTTAGATGTTCAGATAGAATATAAGTTCCTAATGCTAATTTTCATCCAAACACTAAAAGCAAATCTTAAGACAAACAAAATGCACTCTCACTCACAAAAAGAAACCAAATCAAAACAAGGCAAAAGAAAGCAAAAACCAAGTTTTTAAGAAGTTTTATTTTTCACAAAAGCAAAAACACAACTTTTCAAAAGTGCTCCAAATACTATTGAAGACTTTAAGACTGGAAAATAGGCAACAAAAGCACTTTGCAAGTTATCAACTCAATATGGGTGAAAACTCAACAAAATAGGTGTTTCAAGATGCCCTGAACGATCAAAAAGCAGCAAAAAGAGCTTGGTGACAATGATCAAAAGACCAAGAAAGACAACTTTCAAAATCGTCAATGAACAACTTTCGAAAAGTGAGAAAAGAAAATGGCCACAAGATGAAGTTTTGACACAAAGCAAGAATATCACAAATATAAAGTTTGTCACAAAGATTGAAACCAATCTTTCTGTTCTGGAAGACCAGGATAGCCAAGATTCTCAGAAAGAAATCTCGTGTTCTCAAAACACAAATGATGACACTTGCAACAAAACAATATAAGACCAAAACTTTCCACAACAGGAGAGAATTTGAAACCGTAAACTTGCTGCAAAACCAAAGGCTGACAACAAAAACTAACTACTCAGGAAATACTCAGACCAGCAAACAAATCTTCTGAGACAGAAAGACTTGAAAAAATCTTGGAAAATTAGGGTATACACGACTGTGTCAATACACAGTTGCGTGTATACACGATTCAGCCCAAAGACACCTGCGTATACATGGGTTCATATGGGGAAAGTTGCATACATACGCTACTGTAACCTATCAAAAATGTTTATATGATAGTTCACAAGAAAAAAACAAAAAGAGATCTGAAGAAACTGCTTAGACTTAAAGTCTAAGTTCCTATAGAAACAGACAAATCAGTTATAGCAAGAAAACAAATAGTTGAGCCCTAATTGGCTTAAATTAACCCAAACTAGGAACAACAATACTATTGTCCCCAGTGGAGTTGCCAATTCTATTGAGGGACTAAGTCCCCTAGGGCTTTGGTTCAACACCCTAGCAGAGCGAGGGGTTATCTATAGTAAAAGACAAGAATTCCACACAGACATGATACCTAAATTAGCAAACTATGCAAAGAGATGTGTACCTGGGGGTCCTTCGATCGAGTAGATACTTCCAGGGTCCAAATGCTCTTGGAGTTCCTCTCGATCCTTGAACAGGCAAAATAGCCAATTCAAAGAAGTATAGAAAGATATGGACAAAGTATCATATGGAAATCAACTTTACAAAATATTGAAAGATGGTTAATTGTACATTGAAACAATTATTCATATGTAAACCATAACAATAACATCATATGCATAAAGAAGATTGATTTCGGGAACAAGACACATGTTTCTTTATTGCAGATAACTAAAACAAAGCAAGGAAGGATATCACCTGAATCTTCCTCTTACTGGCTCCAAGCAGAACCATCCTCCAGGTCTGCCCAATCCAAAGTCTTCAAAAGGCTCCTTCCATGACTCACACAAGGATATCTCAACTAGTGAAATGATATCAAAACTCAAGGAAACAATAGTTTCCTGTAGTGGGGGAAGTGCTGGAAGCATAGGGATCTTCAGACTTGATCAGGGATAATCTTAACAGAGTAATTCTCTCTCTTCTCTCCTCCTTAAGGCCTTCCCATTGAAGCCTTTATATACTTCTCCCAAAGTAGTTTTTTAGTTGGGAATTCATTGGGAACAGTTGGGGCCACGGGCACTAATAGGTAATCAACAGGTAAAACCCGTGATCTTCACTTGAAATTAAGGAGATTTAATTTTTTTAAGTATTTTAAGACATATGCATGGGTTGGGTATACACTGACCCACGTACACACACGTTTAGCTCAGGGCAATGTCACGTACAAGGAATAAAGCACTGTTTTTTAAGTATTTGGACCAAGTCTGGAAGGAGGGGTTGCCTTAGGCCATAAATGCAGCATCACAAATATCAAGGGTGATATTTGGAGCTATAACATCACCCCCCCCCCCCCAAAAAAATCCACTTCCAATTTTTCTTCCATCCGACCGTTGACTTCTCCCGCACCTTGTGCATCCGTTATCCTCCGTCCAATAACAAACCTCCACATCATCCATCTATTTTAACTTATCCATTCACCACCCACCATGTTATAATATCGTTGCCCATATAGTCCGAAGTCGTTGTTATGCCTGATTATCCGTTTAAATGTCTGTTAAGCATTAATTCACATTTCCCCTGCAAATTGAATGCCTATGGCTAGATATAAACAGACAATTAAGCCCAATTGAACCTATTTATCCTTCATGGCTCCAATCTTTACCACTTTTCGCTTCCATCCATAAACCAAAAGCACCATTTGTTGCTCTGTGTATTTTCACCACTGTCATCAATTTTAGGTTAAAAGAAGCTTCTGGATTTCCCTTGCAATAGTGATGGCTCCTAAAGCAAAGATACAAAAGATTGTCGAAGAAGGGAATCCCTCCACAGTCTCCCTTGATCTGGATCATATGCCACTTGTAGATTCCCTTTTCAAGATCAATGACTGTGAATGTGAATTTGATTTCTATGAATTACATTCATGGTTAAAACTAAAATATACCGATAAGGAGGATTCCATTCACTTCTGGGAGAATCTTCTGCCATTATTTTCTTTTCCTAAGACCCATCAATTCCTTGATCTAATCTCTTGGTGTCAAGCCAGGTATGACCCTGTGCAAAGAATAGTAATGACTCAGGATGGAAAAATCCTGATTACCATCACTGCTCAGAGCATAAACAAGATGCTAATGATACCTCCATTTGATTCCCTTAGCCATTTCTCAGCTACAGCTCTCATGGACCTCTACAATAAACTCACCTTCCCACAGTGAGCTCTTATCTTTGAACTTTTCCTACCAGAAGATGTCGAATTACCTAAGATAAATCCTCCATGTTCATCTTCCATGTTCCCTGAAGCTAGTAGACACATTATCTCTTTGTTATCATACCTCCTAGGTTATGAAAATGACCAAGTTGTTGATGAATCCATCCTTGGATTATTTTCCATATTTAGCTAAGAATATCAACCTGCCTTCATGTATAATTATAGCCACTTTCTAGCTAATGATATACAAGAACAGTTTATGACTTTCACCACACAAGGAGTATTCAGGTACAGTTTAGTTATAATTCATCTAATTTTGTTTAAATAGGGAGATCTATTGCATATTCAGTTGAACAGACAAGATGAGCAGGTAGTGAATCAATCAATAATTCACTAGACAGAGCTAGTAAGAGCAGGATCATTAAATTTTACATTCTCCCAATTCATTGATTCCTTCATACATCCAGTTCTTCAATTACTCAACAGTTAGGCAGAGCCCAGAATTGGAGAAGAAATTAAAAATACATTGCACCTATCATAGTAAACCAAGACTGGTGACTGGTACCTATACCATAACTACAATGAGATTAGGATATATGGCAGTCAGTTGAATCCATACAAACTTCCTAAGTATGTGCTAATGAGAATATTTTCACTGGAATACATCAGGCAAATGATAAATATGAATGAAGTCCATTTTGTCTCATGCAAGAAGAAATCACAGTTTAAACTCAAAGCCAATGTAGGGTGTTTCATCCGTAACACTAGGTCTACAGGTACAGAAGCAAACAAATTGCTAAAAAGCATGAACCTCCAGCCAAGCTTCACTTGGGCTTATGATCCTTTTGGGATTATTTTAGCTCTCAGAGTGCAGTTGAAGGCAACACCTTGCAACCATACTCCCAGGCCAAAATTGGAGAAGTTCATGAACTAGGAGCAATGGTCTGAAGGTACTCTTGCAGAAGCTGATGAACAGGTTATATCAACTCCTCAGACAAAGACTCCAGCTACACAGAGTACTCAGCATAAAAGAGCCAGAGAGGAAACTCAATTAGCTACAGAACTAGGTAAAGAGTTATATATCTTACAAAATAAGTTGAAAATTGGGTTGTCAATGTCATCATGAAGCAAGCCACCAGAGATAATTGATCTTGTAGAATTGGAAGATGTTTCATCAGTAGGGACCACTAATACTAAGCCTCCCTCTACTTCTCCAACTCCTTCTTCAACTAAATATTGGAGATTATCCAATCAACTGAGACCAGCTCAGCAGGAGATACTAATATCTTCTCAACATTTTTGGAAATCAAGAAAAAGAATGAAAGTCTTCAATCTCAAGTTTGCAGTCAATTTTGGAAATGAAAATCCACTTCTCAGCATAGAATTCTCTCTGCTTTCGATGGTGAAAGAGGAAGGATGCAAATAGAGTTTTTGTAGGCTAAGATTCCATTTCCTAAATCCACAGCAGACTACAAGAACACCATCTTCTCATTTGATGTGAACCAGATACATCCCATTGATCAAAAGGACTTTCATAGGAAATCGTGTTAGATGTTAATTTCAACAAAGACTACAACTGCCATATCTCTTTCCAAGCTCAGAACTTCTTTGTCCAATGTACAATGAAAGATTAATATTTAAAAGTTGTCATCCTTGTCTAAAGATAACAAATTAAAATCTTTAGAAGATATCATTATCAAGATTGGATATTATCCCCATGACTGTAAAGCAATTGAATTAATACTGCAAAAGAAGAATGTTGAGATTACAGCCTTGAAAAAATAGTTTAAGATGCCTTCAACTGAGGATCCACAAACCAAAGAAATGGCATAAAATGAACATCACGGGGAGGAGATGTTAATGCTCATTATTGAGCAAAACATACATATCAAGAAAATGGAGAAGATATGACAAATGCTGAAGGAAAAAGAGACATCACAGCTTGTTGTGGCCTTAGTAACAACAATTCCAATGATAGGTGTAGATTTAAGCTCATCTCCTACTAACATTTCTTTGTCTTCAGCAATAGGTGAAACAACAAGGTTATCACAGGAGCTACAAGAACGAAAACAACAAAATGAGAAGTTACTCCAGAAGTTCCAAGCCTTGGAGTCAAAAAAGGTGAAAAATGATACCTTGTATGTAGAAGAAATGCAAAAGTCACATAAGTTAGAGCTCAAGGTTAAACAATTAGAAAGCAAGACTCTAATGGCAGACACTTTGGCCCAAGCTAAAGAAGATATCTAGTTAGATATTAGCCACTCTATAACAGAAGTATGGCCATCCATACAAATCATTTTTGAGCAGCAAGAACTGATTGCTAAATGCAGGGCAAAGATAGAGACCCAAAAGGAAGCATTGGGCACAAAACCCAAAGAAGCATCAAGAATGATCAGGGTATTGAATTCTAAGACTAGGCAACAGTTACAAGGGACGAACATTCCAAATAGGACAGCTACTATTTTGGAAATTAAGAAAGTCCTAGTGAAGAAGAATCTGTTAACTCAGCTAAAAACAATGTGTGATGCTTTGAACACTACAGTTAGGTGGTTTCACTCTAAATTCAGTATATTACATAAGAAAGGTTTACCATAGATAGTATCATCAAATGATCAGCTAGTAAAATTGGAGGAATACCGTGAAAGGCTTTATACCATTACAGTAGACAACAGTCAATTTGCAGGGATAAAAAGGCAGATTACTGGCAAGGATTTTTTGGAAGCTTTAAGCTTAGACCTCTCCATTAAATATGAAAATGGTCATATTTTTTTCACCAAACCCAATTTTGAGATATATACCGAAGTTGATGAGATACTTAGAAGGATGGTAAATCTCAAGATACCTAGTGAGAAAAGGTGGGGTCAATTGTGTGAAACAATTGATTAACTTTTCATTCCAGCAAGAAGACAACAACAACAGATTTTGAAGGAACATTCATCAACAACTTCCTATCTAATAGGGACACATCATGCAGTGTGTTTCTTTTCCTATATTCTTTCAAGCTATCTTGTAATCAGTTTAGGATATTTTTTTTAGAACTTGTATAAATAACCCTCTTCTATGAGTTATTAAGGGTGGTACCTTTCCATAAGCAATTTTGTAAACGAATTAATGTACAAGTTGTTTCTATATCACTGGTAATAAAGAAAAGGATTCTGAATTTGGTCTCATACAGTTTCATTTTATTCTATAAGTTTTTCATATGTTTCATTCATTATGTTTATTCTGCATATGTTTAAGTTTTACAAAGATATCATGTGAGAATAAATGTGTTACAGTTATTCTTAAAATTCCTTTATGAAGTTATCATCATAGAGAGACTGAGATAATGGACTGTCTGTCTAAAAATATCCCTCTAAATCATAAAATTGTCAGCATCTTATGTAATCTTAAGCATAGTTTGTTTAACTTTTAAACATTGGACAAAGTTTTTCCCACTTATGATAATTTAATTTCTTTCATAAATCTAAATTAATCTACCCCCTTACTATTCTTTATAAAAACCTTATAAATTCAAATCACTATGTGAAGTCAAATAGGAGCCCTTTGATTATCTATTAGTACAATATAAAAGAGTTAATACATCATTCTTACAGCTTGTTATATGTATTGGTCCTCTATAAAATCCAAAACAAAAACCCCTAAAACAAACATCTTAGATGCTCTGGCATGATTAATTGACCATTATCATCTCAGAGGAACAACAGAACACATAACTTATCTAGCATGTAGAGTAACCCATCCTAGAGATGGTAGTCAATGGTGTATTTTCCATCATGCACATGAATCTAACTCTACAATCACTGAGACACCTCCTTGAAGTCCTTATCATCTGAATACACCTCTCTGTATGCATCATTGGTGAAGGGCTCCATGTGCATAAGAGTCCCCAAATCTTTAATCTTTGATGTGGGTGGCCTTGAAAGCATATCGACCAACTTGTTTGTGTTTCCCTTATTATACTTGATGAAACTGCTATAAAACCCCATCCACTTGTAATGCCTGGTCTATTGTAGCTTACTCTAGGCCTGCAAGTATTGTAACGTTTGGTGATCTGTGTGGATTACCGTATTCTTTCCCATCAGATTGTGCTTCCACTTCTTCACAGCTTTCATCATGGCATAAAGCTCCTTATCATAGGTAGGGTAGTTAAGAACTACCCCATGAAATACTTTAGAATGTTATAAAACGAGCCTTCCTCCTTGCATAAAGACAACTCCCATAACATACCCACTCACATCTATCTCCACTTCAAAAGGTAGTTGCAAGTTTCGTACTGCCAGAACTGGAGCTTGACTGATCTTCTTCTTTAGCTACTCAAAATCCTTTTTTTGGCCTTTTCCCCACTGGAAACTCTTTCCACTTGTTGTTATGGCGTGGAATGGTGCTGATACATCTAAAAATGAGGCTATGAATTTCCTCAGGTACTGTGTTGCCCCAATGAAACTCCTAACCACAGAAACATTAATAAGAACCATCCATTTCATGATGGCCTCCATCTTGGAAGGATCTATCTTAATCTCTTCTCCACTGATCATATACCCCGGATACACCAAGGATTGTTGTGAAAACTTGCACTTCTTGAGATTTGCTAGTAGTTGATGCTTCAATGTTTCCATCATGTGTGTAAAATGTGAAATATGCTCCTCCCAGGTAGCACTATTACACTAGTATATCATCCAGATGGACAATAACAAATGAATATATAAAATGGTGCAATACATCATTCATTAATCTCATAAATGTAGTCGGTGCATTACATAGGCCAAATTACATAACTAACGACTCATACAAATCTTGCCTGGTTTTGAAGGCATTCTTCCAGGTATATTCTTCTTTGACTCGATCTTGGTGATATCCAAACTTCAAGTTTAGCTTGGCGAAGTACTTTTCTTGTTGCAACTGATCTAGCATATTGTCTATCCTAGATAGGGGGTATCTATTCTTGAGTGTGGTTTTGTTCAATGCCCGTAATCTATACACAACCGCCAAGTCCGATCCTTCTTCAGCACAATGAGGATGGGTGACCCACAAGGTGATGTAATTGGTTGAATGTCACCTTGTTCCAGCAGTTGTTGCATTTGTTTCTTCACCTCACTTCCATCTATAACAAACTGCCTGTAGAAGCCAATATTTTCCAATGGGGAGTTTGGAAATAGCTAGATCTCATGTTCCACTTCTCTCTTAGGTGGTAACCCTTTAGGCTCTCGGAACACATTATTGTATGCCTATAACAACTCCTACACTTGTTGTTTTTGTTTCTTAGTACACCCCTCTAGGTATGCCTTGCCTCTTATTAACTCCTCTTTAGACTGAATTTCTCTTAAAAACACTACAACATACTTGCTAGAACTGATCAATTTCTTGTCTTGGTTGGCACTTACCAGTGAAATTTTTGACTTGCCTTTGTTGCATTGATGATGAACTATTTTATATCCTTTATGAGCCGATATTGGTTATCTCTCCTCATGAATATTTCATCATAGATGTACATGTATGGACTCCTAAACATGACTCAACATGCATCAAGTGGAACGACATTCAGATCTAGTTCATCAATAAAATCAACACTAATAGAAAATCTAATTTTGCGTTGTTTCGTTACCTTCAACTCTGCATCCTGATTTACCCATTTGAGTGGATATGGGTTTGCATGGTCATGAAATTCCATCCCCAACTTCTTGGCCAACTCTACTACAATGAGATTCGCTTGCAATCCTGAGTCAAGCAAAGCATCAATCTTTGTCTTCTTGACCTATATCTTTATATGGAAGAGTTTGGTTATTTCTTTCTCTTCCTATTGTTGAAGTCTACTTAGATTCACCTCCTTCTACACTGATGTACATAGAATCTTTTCATCCACACCTGAGCTTCTTTCAACTTGGTTGCTCGAATTAGTAGTCATGAGATTCTTCTTCTTATTATATTTCTTCTTGCTCTTCGAGTTTAGCTTTGGATCCAACTTCCAACAATTCTCCTCTGTATGGCCATTAGTGTTGTAGTGGTTTCAAGGATATTTGCACTGGTGTGTTGTGACTACCATCTTTTTATCTTTTCCGCCTTTTTGCTTCTTCTTCCCCTCCTTAGAGGCTTCATATTGCTCCTTCTTCTTCAATACACTTAGTTACACTCTTTTCAAGCATATGTTCTCCAGGTATTGTGCCTGTACACAAGCGTCATCTAACATTTTGGGCTTGAACATCATCACTTTCTCACGTAGATGGTAGTGAAAACCCACCAAATACTTGAGGATTACATCTAGGTTTTTTGGAGAGATACCCAACATTATAGCCATCTTTCTAAATTTTGTGGTGTACTCGTGCATGCTTTGTACTGAGTTTTGCCTAAATTAATGCCACTGGATCCACTGGTCCTCCACGTAAATAATGGGATAAAATTGTAACTTAATGAGGGTTTTGAAATCCTCCCACTTAGTCATAGGAGTTTCTCCCTGCAACCTCAGGGTTTTTATGTGGCTCTCCCACCAAGTCAGTGCATGGACCTCCAATTTTAACTTAGATATTTTTCCCTTCCTTGATATGATGAACTGTGAAATAAACTTCCAGTTGCTGCAACCAGTGGTTCAGCTTCAGTGCGTCGATCTCACCATGGTACGACTTGATATTGATTGTTTCTTCCATTTTAAACAGGGATTGATTCACAACACTCTAATTGGGATGATATTTTTTGGGTTCTTTCTTCGGTTGGTTCTTTGTGTCTTCTCGACATCCTAATCCCACTTCTAATTTTTCCTCTACATTTGAACCCCCATATTCTCCAAATATCCTCAGCTTATTACTTAGGGCCACCATGAGGAGGCTTACATTGAATTTTATATCTGTGACTTATTGTTCGAGCAAGGAAAACCTCACCTTTGCAAGATCACAAGATTCATTTACAGATTTGTCGACCATGATTAGGGTTTATGATTTTTGGCACCACCGATCTAGATCCCTGCAATCTCCACAAAATACCCAAAGAAACATGCTCTGATACTAAATGATCCATAAATTGTCGTGTATATTCTACTAGAAAATTTGTCACAACAGATCTAATAATATTATATTAAAACTATGAAAATTCAGTTGGGATTATGATGCATGTGTTGTCCTTGATGGAAACTCACTTGTAACAGAATAACTATATGGCAACTAGATGAATCCACATGTCAGTTTAGAGGTGAAAAAATGATGGAACATAATACCAGAATGATGGGTCAGAGGTTTACAGGTCAAAGTGTTGTCCTTGATAGAAACCTACATAATGAGTTGTGTCTTGATGAAATCTACTTGTTAAAGGTATAAACAAGATGTGTTTACAAATGTGACAGAATGCTTGGTAGTTCAGAGGAATCAGTTCAAAGGAATGATAAAGTTTGAAGTTCAAGAACTATACCAGGGGTTCTGTTAAGCCAAGTCACATATGAGCACGAGTTTAGTGAAGAAAAGTTGCATATGGTTTTTGCACCATGGTATTATAAATACCAGGGGTCCTTACCATGGTATTGGCCCATAGTAATGAGTGCAACAATGGATATTGATCCCATGAAAGATTACCACCAAAACTAATGTAGTTTTGACCCATGGTATTGGATAAGGAATAAATTATATAAAGAGGTGAAGATCAAAGTGCTAGATGTGAAAGTGATAGAAATCTTAAGAAGAGTTAGATCAAAAGAAAATATGCATGTTATGGGATTTTTATGCTTTGCTTGGTATAAACTAAGTATGCACCTGAGAGTTTGATGACGGATGAGATCCAATAGATCTGAAATAATTATGCACTAACGAATACAATGACAGATCATGATCATGAGACCTGAAATGGATTTTCATTGTATGATATGATCATGGATTGGATAGATCTAAGTACTGACGCATGTTTTTATCTCTTAATATTATGATCCGAGTCTTTCTGAAGTTCTGAAGAGCTGCACAATTTGAGGTCAAAATTTGCAGATCTATACGTTGGTTGGCCTCGGGAAAAGGGTGTATACACGCGAGTTCACTTCTTCAAAGTAGCATATACAAAGTAAGGGTTTCTGCTCATAAAAGATTGATCAACCTGATTAGTGTTGTTGCTTCTCTGTTGTCTATCAATGATGTCCTCATGATTGATCTCGTTTGAGTGATAATGTTTGAAGTTGAACTAATTGAATGATGAAGTTGAATTTGGTTATTGATTGATTGAAGAATGTAAGATTACTTGCTAATTGTGATTGAAGATCAGAGACAGTTCTGTGGTTGGTTCAGAATGTTGGAGTAGATCTGAGTATGATTCAGTGTTCTTTTTCAGAATTGGAGTGGTCAAGTTTTCAATTTTCAGCATATTAAGATCTGTATGCGGGTTTCTCTACAGAAAAGCGTGTATGCACTCGAGTTGCCTTAAGTGAAGTAGCATATACATTTTGGCAGATGGTTGATCAGGATTTGCAGTAACATAATATGGTTTCTGTGATGTGCAGTATGATGTTTGATATTCTGGTTACATTGATCTGATTGTTTCAGTTGATTGGTTGAGTTTTGATTAAGTGTTAGTTGATTGGGATTTCAGTGAATGGTTGATTCAGTTGTGTCATAGACTGATGATTGGGTTTCAGTGATTAGTTGATTCAGTTGTGTTAGAGATTGATGATTGGGTTTTAGTGATTGGTTGATTCAGTTGTTTCAGAAATTAATGATTGGGTTTCAGTGATTGGTTGATTCAGTTGTGTCAGAGATTGATGATTGTGTTAGAGTGATGAGTTACAATTTGATTATTGATATTTGAGCTTAAGTGTTGGTAGTGGGTCCAGTCTGAAAAGGTGATGAAAAGAGGCCTACAAGTTATGATGTTTTGTAGCAGGTGGATCCAGTGTGAAAATTTATGAAACATGGTCCATGAATGTTCTTAAGTTTGGAGCATTAAATGAGGAAGTCAAAACTTTCTTCAAGTAGTAGCTAATGTTCATATCAAGCGGTTGGAGGTCCCTTCTAGTAGCAGCTAGAGAAAGAGTGAAGGTTGTATCCTTCTAAAGGTTGGTGCCTATGTACTGGTACAGGTTTACGCCAGTACAAGAACCCAGGGGGTTGGAGCTCCCTTCCAATAGGAGCTGGAGAATGAACAAAGGTTGTAGCCTTATCGAGGTGCGTGCTTACATACTGGTATGAGTCTGCACCAGTACAATATTATAAACATTTTTTCCTTATATTAAAAAGAAGATAGAGATGACAACAAGTGGTTTTTTCCCGCATTGGATTTCCACCTTAAATCCTGGTGTTCATGTGTGTTGCTTATGTGTGATGGTTATTTTGTTCTTACAACACATGGTTATTGTTTATCTAATGTTTAATAAGCTTCTGACATTGGCTAAAGACAAACATATGATGAATTAATTGAATCATAAGTTTATTGGATGTACACTAGTTGTCTTAAGAACCATTGCGTACACACACAGGTTCCTATTAGCAAAGTCACGTATAGAAATCTGAATATAAAATGAAAAAGTTATTGATTTTAAAATACTGATTCAACCCCCCCCCCCCCCCCCCCCCCCTTAATTACTTTTCCCAACAATTGGTATCGTAGCAGTTCCTTTGGCAGAAGCTTGATCACTTGAAGGAGATCCATCAAGAAAATGGGAAAGAAGCAAAGAATAAAGCACCTCAAAAGAAGAAGACATCTCAAAGAGATAGTGACAGTGTTAGAGACAATTGGCTATTAGGTGGAAACAAATATTTAGATTTAGAATCACCTCAAAATGAAGATGAACAAGAAAAAAAATTATTAGGTACTGATTTTTGGTCCTCTAGTGATACCTTTCTCTGTTCATGCAATATTGAAGATAATAAATGTGACAATGAAACAACTTAATTTTCTCTTATGGGTGAAAGTGAAAGAAATCTAATGACCATAGAAGTAGAAGTTATAAGGCTCACAGATAAAATCAAAGATTAACAAGATCTATTTGATAAAATGGAATGTACCTGTAAAGAGGAGGTTACCAAGTTAAAAACTCAGTTGGAGGAAGGAAACTGAATAAGGAAGCTATTGGGCAGCGCATCCCCCCATAGCATGTTTTTGGGGCTTGAAGCCCGAATTTTCGTCAATGAAATGTAAAGACCTCGCAAAATGCGGGGGCGAGGCGTGAGATTCTAGGGTTGTCCGCCCTAAAATAATGTATTTTAATGTAAAGTGTGTCGACCTACCCATGGTCCGCAGACCATGAGATTGTATAAATAGAGCAAGGCTCTAAGTGTATAAGTCAGTCTTGAGTCTGTTGGGAAGTAATAGATAGATGCGAAGGCATGGTTAGACTATATCAATGAATGTGAAGTGTATTGGGTTGTAATAGAGGGTAGAGGCTCTGCAGCTGAGTGAGTAGATCCCTAGAAGAGTCTGCAGCTGAGTATGCAGACCCCTGTAGCTGAGTGCGCAAGGAGTCAAGTCTGTACAAGATCCAGCTTTGAAAGCATTATTAATAAATATCGGTTGGTTTGATATATTGTGCATCTGGTTCATAGATCTGTAATTGAATGTTATGTGTTGATAATACCTATTTATTTATCTGCGTGCACTTATATGTATGTTTATGATTGAGAATATTCTTAGTAATTAACGAAAAAACACTAATTAAGGAAGAACTGGGTAATTAACATTGATTGCACTATGGCTGAGGCTGTGTGGTTCCACAGAACACCATAAGCCTTTAGGTATGCGTAAGCTAGTAAGCGCAAAGAGTGGATCAGGCACTGATCGTGCACATCAAGACATCCCTAGGGTGCAAAAACCTGGTTCCAGCACCCTCCCATACTACCTCGGGTGAGACCTCAGTCCGGGCCGGTAGTACCGGGATTTTCTTGGCTAAACTCATTATTGAACCTAGGTCAGGCCCCAAGTAGCCAACAAATGGTTCCATTGCCGAGACTGGGATCTGCCTAAGGGATGTCTGATGTTGGAACACTGGAATTGCACGAAGAAGGAAATTCAAGAGTGGTTGGATCAAAATATTCACGAGATCTTAACACAGGAAAACAAAAATCCGCAACTAACCAAGAAAAGGTGGTTGGATCGCTACATGTATACGGAAATGCACAAGAATTTCTTTGCATCCTTTCCATCAAATTTGTATGATTGGATCGTGAGATTAGCCAACAGCCAGGGAAGGTATAAGCTTAACCAACCGATAGTGTGGACCCCGGAGTTGGTGCGCAGACTAGAGGCATCCGAAGACAAGATCGCGAGAGTTGTGGACCACTAGCTCAACCAAATAATAGGGGGATTCATCACTGAGTTTGCGATAGACACAACCGTAAGCTACAGCGAAGTAGAATGATGGTTTCTCAAAGGACCGCGAGGTAAGTATATTAAATCTTTGAATACTTGGATTAAGATGATGTTATGTGCAAAGCGGGTCATGCTAATACATTAATGTTTGGAATGATGCAGAATGGAAAAATCTACAAAGGTAGCGGTGAATTAGAGAACAATCCATTAATTTCATCATTGTGAGAAAGCGAGGAAGAGCCCGCTCGATTCTCTCCGAGAAGTGCGGTCCGATTGATAAAGCAGCTTATTCTGTAGTTACCACCTCCACCCACGCCACCACCCACTTCACCGCCCTCACCTCCATCTTCACCCACTCCACCTCCACTAACCCCACAGTTCAACATGGAAAATGTGATCAAGCTACTCGTATTCAGAGGAATATGAAATGAGGACCTAGACCAATTCTGGTTAGTGGTAAGAGCAGTATGGGAAGCACAAGGGGTAACGAATGACAATACTAAGAAGGCTACATTGGTGAGCATGCTGCAAAATTGTGCATTAATGTGGTATGTCAAACACTCTAGCGATCACCCAAATGTAGGGATAGCAGAGATCCAAAATGCGTTGAATAGTGAATTTAGCTGGCCAAAATCCAAGACACAGTTAATCATTTGGTTTAAAGAGATCACGATGCTCCCGGGCGAGACCCCCTGGGATCTGGATCGGCGGCTGAAGAGTACGATCCGCGAGGCTAATATGACTTTAAAGGATGCGCACCATTGCACACGGTTCGCGGCATCTCTGACACCGCACCTGAGGACGATGTTGTCACATAAGAAGCTTTCAACCCAAGCTGAAGCATTAGAAATAGCGATGAGGGTGCATGAAACTCTGATACAAGATCCCGGGTTGGGATTTCAAAAACTCCACGTGCAACTATAAAATCTATGCTTAGAGATGCAAAGTTTGAAGTAGAATAGGGCACCACGACCAAAGGCACGCGAGGAAGTATGGTGCATAAAATGTAAAGGCCAGGGCCACAACAAGGATCAATTTCCCGTATTCGCGAACTACTTGGCAGGAGGGGGACCAATGATGTTAAGACTGGAAGCACAGGCAGGGCCGAGTGCAACACCCACGTTATGGTGCGCGATCTGTCAAGTAGGAGGAAAACAAATGACGAATAATTGTCATTTACTGCAAAAGTATACCCAGACCCCACAGCAACTATTTAGTAAGTTCTGCAATTCGGTAGGCCATGACGAGCACACGTGTTGTAGTTGCGAGTTAATGATGGATTGGACTCTAGCCTATAGGATGCAAACAGAAATGTCAGCCCTTGACCTCGCTGCAGGGATGGCGCACGCTGGATTTCAGGGTCGAGGTCGAGGACGAGGAGGAATGGGACCAGGAAGGGGTCGCGGACAGTTGATTTGTTACTTTGCAGAGGACTAGGACACTACGCCCACAATTGTACTAATCCGACGAGGATATCTTGTTTGTACTGTGCTCAATTTGATCATGAATTAGTGGATTGTCCTACGTTGATCGCACAAATGTGTGAAAAATGGGTACTCCAGTCCCCTCCGACTCAGAATATCTAAATGATGAAATCCGAACCCCGCATTGAAGACCCCAATGTAAAAATGATCCTCAAAAGTGGCTCGACCAGGGGAAGACAAGGGGAAGCAGCCTGAGGAAGATACATGGGTTCGCAAGGCTCCTGTAAAGGAACCTCAGTTCGACTTGGAACGCACAAAGGAGACGTTTATGGAAGCTAAGAAGAACTTCACAGAGGCCTCCACTTTAGGTAGTAAGGATCAACCAAAGTCGGGAGTGGATCCTTCCATGTTGACTACTGTTAAAATTTGTAGAGGAATCTTCGGTGAAAATCACATAGAAAAACTTTTGTCGACGCGTTTCGAACCAGCCAGTGTGGTTCATCGTCAGGACAAGTTGAATGAGCAGATCTCATTAACCACAATAAATAGATAGGGCAGAGAATCCAGCCTTAACGGCTAACAACCAATAGCTAGAATTGACTGGAAAACGGCTAGCTTGACTTTGATAAAGGGTCAAAGAATAAAAATAAAATTTTAATTCATTTTAACCATTACTCCATTTTTGGTTTTATTTTTGAAGTGAACGCTTTGTCTATTAAGTTTATTTTTATTTTTATTTTTCATAAAATTTATTTAATGTTAATCTATTTTATAATTTATTTTTAACTCCTTGGCGAATATATATATATATATATATATATCTTAATATATATAATTAACTCTTTTTTTTTTCTTTTTTTTTTTTTCCTTTTTGATATTTATAACTAATTAATATTTTTGTAATTGAGTTATTTTACATAATTTTTAATTTATTTCATTCACATTCATTAATATATTTACAATGATTTATATATTAATTCTAACATTGTCCCTTACATTTTAATTCTAATATAATATCAATAACCAAAAAAAAATAAAAAAATCGTATTTAATTAATTAATATAATAAAATGAATTAAAATTTTATTTTTATTCTTTGACCCTTTATCAAAGTCAAGCTAGCCGTTTTCCAGTCAATTCTAGCTGTTGGTTGTTAGCCGTTAAGGCTGGATTCTCTGCCCTATCTATTTATTGTGCTTAATGAGATCTGCTCATTCAACTTGTCCTGACGATGAACCACACTGGCTGGTTAGAAACGCGTCGACAAAAGTTTTTCTGTGTGATTTTCGCCGAAGATTCCTCTACAAATTGATACGGATCACAAAAGTCTCAATTCAATAATTACTGTTAAAATTGGCAACCAGGGCAAAACTTCATGTGGGTCATCTTATTCATGGCTGATAATATTTTTATTAGATTCCTCTTGTCGAGAGGTGTAGGATTGATATAAAGATCATCTGATTCCGATAAGTATTCATGGAGATATGAATTTATTTTGATTATGGAATTATTATCAAGCCGACCTACAACTCATGTAGGCTCAGAAGCCCAACAGTCGCATCTATTCACCCACCAACGTTGTGTATAAATATAAGAGGAATTTTCTTCATTTGGACTCACTCATCTCATCACATCTCTCTCTCTCTCTACTATGCAGAAATGAGTCTCTTCTCTACTGCGCTGAAATGGGTCTCTCTCTCACACATGTGAAGCCAGAAACTGTTGAATTTGAAGCTACAACTGCAGAAGTAAAGATTGACTTGCGTGGCCTAGAAGATCTCCTCTTTGGAACTGCGCTGTAGGTTCATCTAAACCTCCTCTGAAAGCCGCAACTTTTGGTGGTGGAATGAAGTCAATCCGATGAACGGTTTGCAAGATATCGACTGCCCTAGTTTGAAGCCGGAAACTGCTGAAACTAAAGCTGCAACTGCAGCAGTAAATATTGATTTGCGTGGCCTAGAAGATCTCCTCTTTGGAACTATGGTGTAGGTTCATCTGAACCTCCTCTAAAAGCCACAACTTTTGGTGGTGGAATGAAGTCAATCCGATGAACGGTTTGCAAGATATCGACTGCCCTAGTTTGAAGCCGGAAACTGCTGAAACTGAAGCTGTAACTGCAGCAGTAAAGATTGGCCTGCGTGGCCTAGAAGATCTCCTCATCTAAACTGCGCTGTAGGTTCATCTGAACCTCTTCTGGAAGCCGAAACTTTTGGTGGTGGAATGAAGTCAATCCGACGGTCGGTTTGTGAGATATCGTCTGCCCTAGTTTGATAATGAAGCCGCTAATGCTGATGCTGTTGATCTAGGGTTTGCTACTACTGATATGAATCAGATTTATTGTACTATTTCTCTCTGTTGAATTATTGAAGGTAAAAGAAGATTTGATCAAAGGGTTTCCCCACGCATTGTGGGGTTTGTCCCTGGCTAGCCGCCACATCTTGTGTCTCTTTTCTTGGCTTGTTTTCTGTCAATCGTTTAATGTTCTATCTGCACTTTACTTTATGTACATGTGATTTCTAATCTATGGAATATAATAAGAAAAAGAAGTAAACTGTTATAAGCATAGAACATACCACTCTTAACAACTACCTTTCTGGAGACATATATGAAATTGATGCATGACAATAAGGCAGTTAAAGGGCTACAAGAGTTGATCACTAGGTGCGCAGGGTTGGGAGAACTATGCGTAGTCCAGAAATTGGGAAAGCATACATTGTGCACTGGGAGGGAGATGAGACTGACGACGCAGATTGGTGAATATGAAATGGATCAGGTTATCCTAGACCTGCGGTCGGATGCTAATGTGTTACCTAAGCAAACCTAGGAACGCATGGGCAAGCCCGTGTTGCAGTGGTCCCCTATTCAATTACGAATAGTGAACCAACAAAATTTTGTGCCCATGGGAAGGTTGCAAGGAGTAACAGCTGATATCGAAGGTGCGAGCACAGAGACGAAATTTGAAGTGATAAAGATTGTCGATGACATCAATCCTTATCCCACGTTGTTAGGAATCGATGGGGCAACTGATATGAATGGAGTCATCAACCTGAAGAAGAGGAAGATGATATTCAAGAAAAAGTCACTACGTGTGGTAGTCCTGTTAGACCCATCCGAAGGGGCGCACTACATTGAACCTGTGTGTGACAATGAAAGCAACGATGAGATGGATTTCATTTACCAGATCACTGCGTAAGATCAGGATGAGGTGAATCTGACCACGGATGGAAGAATCTCGTGGGAGCGTGACAACTCCTGCACTTCGGATTCAGACAAGGAAGTAGAACGTTGGCAGAACTAGTTACACGAGGTGACGACGCTAAATTGCAACATGATGATTAGATCACTTCGTCATGTAACAACAGAAGCAAGGGAACTGCCAACACATGATGACATGATAGTGGTAGAGGAATTCTTGGACAAAGTTGAAAGTGTAGTACCGAAACAGCAACGGTACACGACATTGGAAAGGGCACTATGTGCGACACCTACACGAGGAGGGAGTACACATCCAAAGACCATGGTAAGCTGGCGCGAGGGTAAAAGTCGGATGCGATTATGAGTTGGAAGCCCCCAGCGCTGGACGAAAGTCAGGTAGCCAAGACAAAGAAGGTTGTGCATTCACCTATATCGACGGACGGGGGTTGTGCCGTCCCCAACAGTACACTCTAGACTAAGGATCAACACTTGGCACCAGCTATAGCAGCAGGAAAAGTGACGCACACCACAAAAGTCCCACATAAAAGCATTCAAAAGGGTATGTGGTATCTGGAACAAGGTTCACCAGGCCAGACGAACTGACTCGGACCAGCGCGTACCAGTGGTCTGATGGGCCTATAGGGCCATGGACAAGAATCTAAGCACGAAAACGATCCTGAAGATGGTGGGCAGAGTCGAGGCCATAGGTTTGGGAGGATGGAATCCTCACATAATTGGACCAATTCATAGGGACCTGGATGAAGGAATTATGCCACTGAATTGATGATGAACATATACATGTTGTTATTCTTGATGCTGCTAACAGATGCTTATGGTGCATATCATATATGGTGTATGATAGTTGTTGATAACTATCATGTTCTTGTATTTGGTCTTTGTTATAAATATCATGTATATCATTTGATGTAATGGTCATGTAAAGACCTATGATGTAATAATTGGAATATTCATTCATGTATGGACTTTTGAGATTATGTCAAATATGTAATCCCACTTGGTTGGTTGGTTGTGTCAAAAATGTAATCCCACTTGGTTGGGTGGTTGTGTCAAAAATGTAATCCCACTTGGTTGGGTGGTTGAGTCAAATATGTATCCCCACTTGGTTGGGTGATTGATGTAATTATGGGTCCTTGGTGATAGAAATATCATACTTAGTTCTTCATTTTACATCTGTCAGAAATTTCGGCATGTGCTCAAGGGGAGAATGATTAGACAATTCAACATGTGCTCAGGGGGAGCTTGGTCATTATTCATATTCGGCAGTTTAGATATGGAAGTATTCATTTAACATTGGTCAGCCCTTTGCCCTTTATGTCAAAGGGGGAGAGTAGCTTTATGTTTTAAAAATCTTGGTGCTTGCCTTGATGTTATTTACAAGTTGTGGTGACCAAACACCAAAGTGGTTGCCATCAAGTCCAAAGGGAGAGATTGTTGGAATTATGATGCATGTGTTGTCCTTGATGGAAACTAACTTGCAACAAAACAAGTATAATGTAACTAGATGAATCCACAAGTTAGTTTAGAGGCGACAAAAAGAGGGAACAAAATACCAGAATGATGGGTCAAATATTTACATATCAGAATCAGAAGTTTGATAAGGGGAGATTGTTGGCATTATGAATTAGATGTTTCCCTTTATGGCAACCTACCTGATGAGTTATATCTTGATGAAAATATACTTGTTAAAGGTATAAACAGGATGTGTTTACAAATGTGACAGAATGCATGGTAGTTCAGAGGATCAATTCAGAGGAATGATAAAGTTTGAAGTTCAAGAATTATACATGAGTTCTATTAAGCTAAGTCACATATGTATGTGAGTTTAGTGAAGAAAAGTAGCATATGGTTTTTACACGATGGTATTTAAAATACCAGGGGTCCTTATCATGGTATTGGCCCATAGTAGTGAGCATGACAATGGATATTGATCCCGTCAAAGATTACCACCGACACTAATGTAGTTTTGACCTGTGGTATTAGATAAGGAATAAAATATATAAAGAGGTGAAGATCAAAGTGCTAGGTGTGCAAGTGATGGAAATCTTATGAATATTTAGATCAAACGAAAATATGCATATTTACAGATTGGTCAAAATGCATGGTAGTTCAAAGGAATCAGTTCAGAGGAATGATAAAGTTGGAACTTCAAGAACTATACGTGAGTTCTGTTAAGCCAAGTCACGTATGTACATGAGTTTAGTGAAGAACAGTAGCATATGGTTTTTGCACCATGGTATTCTAAATACCAGGGGTCCTTACCATGGTATTGGCCCATAGTAATGAGCATGAAAATGGATATTGATCCCATCAAAGATTACCACCTTCACTAATGTAGTTTTGACTCGTGGTATTAGATAAGGGCTAAACTATATAAAGAGGTGAAGATCAAAGTGCTAGGTGTGCAAGTGATGGAAATATTATGAAGAATTAGATCAAATGAAAATATGCATGTTATGGGTTTTTGATGCTTTTCTTAATCTAAACTAAGTATGCACCTGAGCGTTTGATGATGGATGAGATCCAATAGATCTAAAATCATTATGCACTAATCAATACAATGATGGATCATGATCATGAAACTTAAAATGAATTTTCGTTGTATGATCTACTCATGGATTGACTAGATCGAAGTACTGATGCATGTTTTTATCTTTGAATATTATGATCTGGGTCTTTTGGAAGTTCTGAAGAGCTACGCAATTTTAGGTCAAAATTTGCAGACCTATACGCTGGTTGGCCTTAGGAAAAGCACGTATACATGCGGATTCGCTTCTTCAGAGTAGCATATACAAAGTAAGGGTTTCTGTTCATAAATGAATGATCAACCTGATCAATGCTGCTAATTCTATGTTGTTTATCAATGATGTCCTCATGATTGATCTTGGTTGAGTGATAATGTATGAAGTAGCACTGATTGAATGATGAAGTTGAATTTGGTTATTGATTGGTTGAAGAATGTTAAGACTACTTGCTAACTGTGATTAAAGATTAGAGATAGTCCTATGATTGGTTCATAATGTTGTAGTAGATCTAAGTATGATTCAGCGTTCCTTTTTAGAATTGCAGTGGTCACGATTTCAGTTTTCAGTATATTAAGATCTGTATACGGGTTTCTCTATAGAAAAGCATGTATGCAAGCAGCTTTCCTTAAGTGAAGTAGAGTATACATTTTCACAGATGGTTGATCAGGATTTGTAGTAGAAAAATATGGTTTCTATGATGTGCAGTATGATGTTTGATATTATGGTTACAGCGATCTGACTGTTTGAGTTGATTGGTTGAGTTTTGACTAAGTGTCTGTTGACTGGGTTTTCAGTGAATGGTTGATTCAGTTGTGTCAGA
Source organism: Pinus tabuliformis (assembly GCA_031772625.1). Lineage (NCBI taxonomy): Eukaryota > Viridiplantae > Streptophyta > Pinopsida > Pinales > Pinaceae > Pinus > Pinus tabuliformis. Next base: position 1,005,967,833 of record CM062811.1, read on the forward strand.
GATTCATGATTGGGTTTCAGTGATTGGTTGATTCAGTTGTGTCATAGATTGATGACTGTGTTACAATGATGACTTACAGATTGATTATTGTTATTTGAGCTTAAGTGTTGATAGTGTGTCCAGTCTAAAAATTTGATGCAAAGAGGCCTACAAGTTATGATCTGTTGTAGCAAGTGGATCCAGTGTGAAAGTTTATGAAACTTGGTCCATGGATGTTGGTGAGGGCTAGAGCCTTTAGTGAGGAAGTCGAAGCTTCCTTCTAGTAGTAGCTGGAGATCGTATTAGGGGGTTGGAGCTCCCTTCTAGTAGCAACTAGAGAATGAGTGAAGGTTGGTGCCTATGTACTGGTAAAATTTTACACCATTACAAGAACCTAGGGAGTTGGAGCTCCCTTCCAGTAGGAGCTGGAGAATGAACAAAGGTTGTAGCCTTCTATAGGTGGGTGTCTGTGTACTAGTATGAGTCTTCACCAATACAAGATTGTAAAAATATTTTTCCTTATATTAAAAAGAAGACAAAGACAACAGTAGAAGGTGATTTTTTCCCGCATTGGGTTTTCACCTTAAATCTTGGTGTTCATGTGTTTTTCTTATGTGTGATGGTTATTTTGTTCTTACAACACATGATTTTTGTTTATCTAATGTTCATTAATGTTCTATTACATTGGATGAATACCAACATATGATGAATTAAATGAATCAAAAGTGTAATGGATGTATGCTAGTTTTCTTAAGAACATGTGTGTACACAAGAGGGTTCCTTTCAGTAAAGTCACATATAGAAATATGAATATGAAATGAAAAACTTATTGATTCGAAAATACTAATTCATCCCACCTCTCATTATTTTTCCCAACAAATTCTACACTATTATTGTGTATTGAACTTTAAGATTTGTGTATTTAACTGTAATTACTGCATGCATGCGAATGGAAATTATGCAGAAAAGTAGACAATGGAAAATTAAGCAAACACACTAAGAAGACACAAGACATGCTCTTTGGGAAAACCTTTTGGGAGAAAACCCAGTTGGAAGGTGAGGCCACTTTTCTCTCTTTCTCTGTCTAGAAATATGGTTGTACGTACAAAGAAGTAATGTTTGTGGCTAGTGGCTTGCTACAGTGCACATATCCTCTCTGTGTGCTCTACTTCCTATCTCTCCTGACTGTCTTTGCTCATATATGGAGAAACATGCTCTTGAAATAATGGAATGCCTCTTCCTCCTGGTGGCCCGTTTATAACACGACCGGATAGGCTACTAGTGGTTAATTTTGACTACATCAACTCTTAACTAGAGTTAAAAAAATAGACTCTTCTGGAGTCTTTTACCTCAGAAACATGTGACTAGCCCGTTTTCCATGAATAATGGGCGTTTACATGGCATCATCTTGAAATATAGGTGTGAAAACAGGAAGGTCAACTTCTGAGTGGCGTAACTTTTGCATACAGACTCTGATTGATGTGCTTCTTGTGTTGTTGGAAAGGTCTCTATGTGTAGAATAGCATGAAAGTTTTTTGCACTAAAGTGATAAAGATTTACCCCCCAAAAATATCATTTGATGCCTCAAATAACTCTTGGAAGGTTCAGACCCTGTTTTTCTAAATTGGGTCCCACCGGCAAAAATAGTCCTGTGAGCTGATTCCTCCACTTTTTCCACACCAAATGCATCGAGATGGATGACAAACAATATAATGATCCAATTCAGATCACACATCCAATACTTGATCACGCTTTGATGCTTCAAAAAAATTCAATGGAGACTGGAAAAATTCAATGCAAAATTTCTATTCTTATTTCTAATGCAAAAAATTTCAAGTATAGTTCCTTACATGCTAATAGAATAGCTACTCAATGTAATATTTTAGGCCGAATGAAAGAGATTTTTTCTTGACATCTAGGCACCTATGAACCGTGTGAAATCATGTTGGGAATCCTCTTTACAAAATAAAATATTCGCGATATTAGGAATCGAGGCACAATGACGTTTTGTACTCCTTGACTGAGGGCATGTCGAACTAGTGTGGAAATAATGCAACAATCATGTCAAATTGGCGTAAGGGGATAGAGCTACATGTTGTGGGGAAAAATGCCTATGCAGGACGATCCTATCCACCTAAGGTGTGACAGTGCCTTAGCAACAAACAGAGACAGCTATTCTAGTATTCTTCCTTTATGAATTAAGAATGAAGAGAGATGGATGGACTAACCGGTGTCTTTCGTTTGTCCCTCGATCCGGTTTCTCTTCTCTTTGGGAGTTCACAGCTACTTGTCTTCTCGCTCACCCAGCTTCAATAGGTCTCTGCAAGATCACAAGAGAAGAACACTACACAAAGACATAGATTCATAATCATAACTAGTTCAGGATTAGAAGTAAACTAAACATACTAATGCAATCATACATCAAAGATACATCAGTATATAGGAGGAACCAAGATAGCTTTATTGATGAATAACAAGGTTCAGGAAGAGATACAACTCAGAGGGCTCCAATCTAGCATCTCCTTCCCAACAGAATGGAATTCCTATCTTCACCTCCCTTCAAAGCATTAAGCACCCAATGATTCCAATCTCAAACCAACAGCAATTCTTTGCAATAACAAAATTCCAGCCCCTAGATCTCATGGAGGAGAGATCCATATATAGATGTTTGGAGAGAGGATGAGTCAGCTTGAGATCTGACTAGTGTCCTCTCCCTCTGTCAGTTCTTGATTCCACTTGGAGGTTCTAGCTTCCACTTGGAGATTTGGAACCTCTTACTCATCATAGTCGAATTCCCTGAGGCAAGTGTCATTTTGGAAGCTTCCTGGGTTTTGACACCTTGAGAAATGAACTTGCCACATGTCCACTCTCGCTCAGCGCAGGTAGCCAGTGTTTGCTTTGACATTCAGCGCAGGTAGCCAGTGTTGGCTTTGTCATTCAGCGCAGACAGCCAGTGGAGCCATTGACATGATCCTGAATTGACTTGTTTTTGAGCAGTTTCTGGCGGAGAACTTCCGTGAATTGTTGTGGTTTGTTAGCCTTGTTCCTCTAAGGGTAGGAACAACATGTTTAGGGACTTTGGATCCCTTAGATTATGGACATTTCATGCTCAATGTTGTAAGGCACAAAAATGTCTATAACAGTTGCCCCCTAAAGTATGAGGCCGTTTATCGGGTGAAATGCTTTATCCAGGAGGGTCCGAAGTTCATCCAATGCTGGGAGGGGACCTGTAATAAGATACAATACAATACATTATTTTTCATACTGCTTTCATGATCTAGCTGAGGGGGGCATTCCCATGCTCAGCTTTATAAATTCATTTCTTTGTACATAGAACAGACAATCATCTGATGGTAGACTGATAATTTTGATGAAATTATCATCCTTTGAGTAGGATGATTATCTGCTGCAATGATGTACATGTCAAATGTCTTTATCTTTCCTGAATATATATCGCAGCCCGGATGGATGAAACTAGATCCGGGGTCTTCAAACTCGTTCGATCTTCACTCTAAGTACAAGTCGATCCATGTGAGAAATGTTCCGAAGTCGAACATGGAAAGACATCGCTTGATTACCGGTCAATGAGGTAAATCGTTAACAAGCGCGAGAGGAATCACCGATAATGATAATGACCCTCAAGGTACTGCAGTACAATTCACGTGGTGTGAATAAAGGACTTGGCGTCGAACACCATGCAAAATCTTTCGGTCGAAGGTCATTGATGTATACCTGTCGCCGGAAGTGAGAAACTTGCCATTGAGGCATGCAAGCTTCAAAGTACTGAAGGGGGTGTTCCTAGATCAACTCCTTGGATAATGAGCTGATGTCGACAAGAAGCGATCTGTCAAAGGAGGGCCTTAATGAATCCCACATCGATGACACGGAACGGAGCTAATGATTTTGATGGAGGTGAAAACGATTTGTGACATATGATTCAGGGTGGCGGTCATGAAAGGATGAATGATAATGTATGGCAGTGGATGGGACACGGTTGACTTCTCTGAATGACTTCTCTTGAACATGTGGCGACACTGATGTGATGGATCAGTAGCATTACCCCAAATATGGATGGTATGGCGAGACCATGGTGATGTGACCGGTGAATGAAACAACCCAACCCGATTGTGGTACGGAGGAAAAGTGTCATGTTCAAGAGCGACTTGCTACCATCAAAGTTTTCTTGAGTTTCTCCCAATTTTTCCCCAGTCATTGCTGACCGGTACCTCTTTATTTTTGTCAAGCTTGAGGAGGATAACATATGCTTGTTCTATAACCTACCCTTCGGGCAAGCCCATCGCTATGTTTTAACGAGCCTAGCGATAGTGAAACTCGTTCTCGTCTAAAGACAAGTTTGTCGCTATTTAGTGATTTTAACGAGTCTAACGACAAGGATAACTCGGTCCTTTTCATTTTTAGAGAGTCTGAAAAGGTACATAAAGTTAACTCCAAAAGTCCTTTTTCGTCATCTAATCCCTTAAGTCCGAAAAAGTATAAAACAATACAAAAGGGATGAGTTTTCGATAGTTTTAACGAGCCGAACAAAACAAGCACTCGATCTTTTTGTGCAATAATCCCTCAGGTCCAAAAAGATTAAAATCTAGAGGAGGGATAGCACTTCCTGTCCCTTTAATGAGCTGGAAGGCCAAGGACTCGGCAATCTTTTCATATTTTACGAGTCAGTCGAAAAGAGCTTAAAGAAGACTCGTCTTTTGAGGAACGAGTGATAAACAGGGTTAGCAGTTGATTCCAGGTACAGGTTGGAATTTTCCAATCACGGCAGCGTCACAAGGATGGCTAGGTGAAATCACTCTTCGCAGCTATTCCTCAAAATGGGTAAACAATCATATGGAGGTGAACGATCGGCCAAATGAAAAGTGGAGGTGACGGTGCAAACATGACCAAAGTTTTAATGGCTGATAAGGTTACTTTCACAGCGGTTATTTACCGGGTGGTGGTTCATTTTTTAACGAGCTTAAACACTGGTGGAAACACTTGCTCATTGCTTATGTTTATTTTTTAACGAGCATGAAGTCTGCATTAAAACTGCTCGGATCTTGCGTTTATTTTTTAACGAGCATGAATTGTATGCTAAAACTGCTCGATTATACCAGTCATATGATAAGAGTGTCTCATTGAAGATGCTATTTTTTAGGGAGCTTAGATCTTACGTAAGCTTTGCTCCGGATCCTTTCGTTATGCAAGTTCGGAAACAACTAATCCTACGAGTTTAAAGGGTTAGAGGTCCTAAAAATTTAAAAAATAAATAGCCGCCCCTTGCTTACATTCCAAAAGGTTTGCATGCCCCCAGGCATAAGACAGAGTTTCAAGGTTACCTCTACTTCTTTTCCGTCAAAACATTTGTTTTAACGAGGGAGGTTTACCTCTTTCAGGTTACCCAAAGATTGTCTCGTTAATCTTTTCAAACAAAACACTTCCTCGGCAATGTCTACCGAAATAGACAAAGGTGAGCGACGACGCCCGCCGACTCACATAACTTTGACAAAAGATCTTATTCTAGAACAACCCCTCTTCCTAGATGGACGAGGTACGGACTAGTTATATTCTCCCGCGGAAAGCTACCCTATACCCAAAGTTTCCCTACCGAAGCAGACCAGGACACATGCCCCCTGGGTTCCAGTCATATCCTCCCGGATTACTCGCGCTCATCAGGAGGACGGACTGTGGGTTGAGACACTTCTTGCGTGAATAGACCATTTAGGGATGGTACATGACTATTTGCGATGCGTGATCCGGGAAATGAAAGTTGGTCCACGAGCTTGACCACTCTTCCTTCATGCGGAAAACACATTACTCTAAAGAGTGAGGAGACGACGGCTCCCATGTAATATATATAGTCTCGTCCAAGGAGTAGGTTATAATCCAAGGGTCCTTGAACGACCATCACGCTCATTTGAACGGTCTTCCCTTTCAATGTTATGGGCACATTAGGGAGGATCCCTAAAGGTCGACTGGTTCCTTTATCAAAGCCCGATAGATTTCTCATTTCAGGCAAAAGCGCTGGCGAACCAAGCGCTTTCCAAGAAATAGAGGAAAGGATACTCACAGATGCCCCCTCATCAATGATAGTGCCAGCCATTACCATTCTGTATATTTGAACGATAATTCTGAATGGTATACTTGCTGGCAACCGAGGTCTGCCTAGTTGGTTCCAGTCGAACGAGACAACTAGGTTGCTTGGTGGTGGGACCGAATAGACGGCCGGATATCGCTTCGACGAACTTCCTTCCTGCGATAAAGGAATGGGGGCATTGCCCCCTTGTTCATCGGAGTCAGTGTTGATGAAGAGAATTTGGACGGTGTCGTCTTTATTCTCCTCTGTGATAGTATCATTCGAAGATAGAACCTCTGAAGACAAAACCGGGTCAACTGCCGCCTCAACCTTTTGACTTTTGTCAGGTATGGATTCAGACGGTTCATCTCCAATGATAGGTGCTTCGGCTGACCACCAGAGCGGGCCAGCCGGGTTCTCAACTAGCGAAGGACTTGGCAAGAGTCTTTGATATCCAGGAGGAAGTTGCGCTCGTAAAATCGGGCGATCTTCCAAAACTCTTTTTGCCTCGTCTAAGAAGGGACAACGGTGGATGGCATGATCGCCTTCACACAGTCTGCAGGGAAATTTAGCTTTCCCTCTCTGTCCTGGGGCTTCACTCCCACTAGTTGACAGTGTGCAGTCAACATGGTTATCAGAGGTTGACGCCACCGAATTGTGCAAATGGGGAGACCAGTCCCTTAGTATCCGAGGGATGCAGGGACAATCTCTGTGGAAGTGGTCTCCCTTGCATATGACACATGGCGATTTAGGCCTAGTGAGTGCTGTGTGTGGATTTTTGTCAGACGACACTTGTTTGCCCCCAGTCGCCTTTGGCTCCTTCTTCTTCTTCTCTTTCTTCTTCTTCTCCTTCTTCTCCTTAGGAACTCGTTTTTTTGTTTTACCAGTTCCATCAAGCGAAGAGGAAGGAGGAGAGGAAGAATTATATGAAGTCGAAGGCTGGTGGGCAACTCTGGTCTGGTCTAACTGTTGATTCGACTATTCAGGAATAGTGGTGTTCTGAACGACATTGGTTGAAAAGAGCCAGATCGGCAGGCCAATTGTCAATCCTGGAAGTGACAAAGTGGCCATGTGGGGCGCACCAACATCTCCCCAAGAGGAGAAGGGACTAGGATTTCCACCAAGGGGAATTCCTTGGTTGGTGTGCTCCATCTTTTCAACCTAAAGATCAACGTGGGAATAAAGGGGGATTGTTCCGTTTAAAATAAATTGTTAACGACGCTTTAGACACAACTTGCTTTTTCTCTTTTAAAGAGTCGAGAAAAAGCTAAAGATGACTCTAGTCTCCTTCGATGTTTTAACTAGCCCGAAGTGACAAATGCTCGGATGGACTTTTTCTGTTATAGAGTCTGAAAAAGGCCAAAAGAAACTGCTCTGGAGTTCTAGGCAGAGGGTGTGCCAAACTTTTCGCAAAACCGCAGAATACTTTTTAAGGTACGGGCGATCGATCTTCCTGAATGCTATGTTCAGTGCATTGCGATCAGTAGGGCGGCCGACACGGCTTCCTAAGGATAAAGGTTATATTCCTATAGGGGTCTCCCAATATATACGCGACGGTACGTGGGAGCACAATCCGTACTGGTGCTATCGTCCCTCAGGAGGAATCACCCACCTTCAACGAGATCGACAGTCACCAGGCTTTACGACGCCGGAACACGTCTCTAGCCTAGACCTCTATGTCGTGTGTTATGTTGCAAAGCATTGTTAAGTTCATTCAGTTTATTTTAAGTTGATCTTTTTAGAAGTTTGCCTTTCTGGATCACCACGAGATGTATGATACAATTCCTAAATGCAGTCTAAAGATGATAAGCAAGCTTTATATCTTTTCAACTTTGAAAATCCTAGCTACTAAGGGAAAAGAAAGACACCATCTTTTCTCAAAGAGCAATCAGCACACTCTAATGCACTTCTCCTAAATCAAGCATGAAAACTATCAAAATGCAAATGCACAATGCAGGTGTTTGTTTTCCGCTTTCTTAGTATTGATGCCTACAAAGAAAGCTTTTTGTACAACTTTGAATTTGCTTTTAAATGACAAGTACAAACAAGTTTACTTTTTCGAAATCAGAAAGGGTAGAAGAGAATACAACACTTTATGACTTTCGAAATGAACACTTGTTTCAACACTTAAAAGAGACAAACTCAAACCAATAAGCAAAAGCAAATGTATAATCAACTGTAAACAGCCAATGAACTCTCTCCTAAGATCACAATCAACAGATCTGAATCAAGGGCTACAGGATGATTATTTCACTCATGCAAAGGAAAACTGTAAATGACACCACAAACACATAAAAACACTCACAGTCTTTTTGTACAAAAGGAGGTGGAATTTAAGCAGAGAAAAGGAGTTATCAGACTGGTACCTATGCTGGTTACAGGCTGCAAAAATCAGAGATCAAAACAGGGCAACACAGAGCAGAGAACCCCAGCTGCACAAGGCCAAACTGGTTCAGCGCAACCTCAACACTGGGGTTTTGACATTCAGCGCAGGTAGCCTTCACGGGACCTGCGTTGAAATGCAGAACCTCTTCACAGGGGTCGCGCTGAAGGAGAAACGAGAGTTTCTCACTGGGTTCTGGGTCACAGATTGCTGATTAATCTACTGTTTCAGGCCAAATAAAAGCAACAAGCAAGGTGCAATCAAAGGGATGCTTTGAGGGAGTACTAAGATCTATCACAAAGGATCATCAAATCATTCGTGAGTCCATTGTTCAGATCATAGACAAATCCAGTGATTGGATCAAAGCAGCAACTGTCTACTTTGCAACTGAGAATAGCAAAAGCAGTTCGATTGTTGTTGTTGAGTCTATGAAACAAACAATGATAGAGACACAAATAAAATGACTAAAACAAATCTCCCCAGTGGAGTCACCAATTTGTTGTGGGGAAAAATGCCTATGCAGGACGATCCTATCCACCTAAGGTGTGACAGTGCCTTAGCAACAAACAGAGACAGCTATTCTAGTATTCTTCCTTTATGAATTAAGAATGAAGAGAGATGCATGGACTAACCGGTGTCTTTCGTTTGTCCCTCGATCCGGTTTCTCTTCTCTTTGGGAGTTCACAGCTACTTGTCTTCTCGCTCGCCCAGCTTCAACAGGTCTCTACAAGATCACAAGAGAAGAACACTACACAAAGACATAGATTCATAATCATAACTAGTTCAGGATTAGAAGTAAACTAAACATACTAATGCAATCATACATCAAAGATACATCAGTATATAGGAGGAACCAAGATAGCTTTATTGATGAATAACAAGGTTCAAGAAGAGATACAACCCAGAGGGCTCCAATCCAGCATCTCCTTCCCAGCAGAATCGAATTCCTATCTTCACCTCCCTTCAAAGCATTAAGCACCCAATGATTCCAATCTCAAACCAACAGCAATTCTTTGCAATAACAAAATTCCAGCCCCTAGATCTCATGGAGGAGAGATCCATATATAGATGTTTGGAGAGAGGACGAGTCAGCTTGAGATCTGACTAGTGTCCTCTCCCTCTGTCAGTTCTTGATTCCACTTGGAGGTTCTAGCTTCCACTTGGAGATTTGGAACCTCTTACTCATCATAGTCGAATTCCCTGAGGCAAGTGTCATTTTGGAAGCTTCCTGGGTTTTGACACCTTGAGAAATGAACTTGCCACATGTCCACTCTCGCTCAGCGCAGGTAGCCAGTGTTGGCTTTGACATTCAGCGCAGGTAGCCAGTGTTGGCTTTGTCATTCAGCGCAGACAGCCAGTGGAGCCATTGACATGATCCTGAATTGACTTGTTTTTGAGTAGTTTCTGGTGGAGAACTTCTGTGAATTGCTGTGGTTTGTTAGCCTTGTTCCTCTAGGGGTAGGAACAACATGTTTAGGGACTTTGGATCCCTTAGATTATGGACATTTCATGCTCAATGCTGTAAGGCACAAAAATGTCTATAACACTACAACAACGACATAATGGGTGGGTATAGGGAGAGTCTTCACAGGTTCCATATTCACATGCACATAAAGGATATAATCGATGTGTTGTAACAAGAGGAGGATAATTTTTTCATGTAGAAGAATCCTAAACGCATACGTGAGCAGAGAAGTAGGTAGAAGGCAGAAAAATGGTCGAGAATAGTGCTGAGAAAATGCCATGTCTAAGCAGGATAGGTACTAACATATAGAGAATGGCCACAAAAATTGTCTCAAATTTGAGCAGGGGCAGAACTTGCTAGCTCGTATACCATGTTAAACACACAGATGGAGAAGACAACGAGTAAGATAAACATTCATTTCCTTTTATTTGTCACAATATGGTACATTTATACATTTCCTTATGACCCTTAGTCTTCACATACCAAGTGGTCTCTTAGAATTCGGTGACTGTTCACATTCCACACCAACCCTTAGCGGATTAAGTGTCCAAGGTGGGTTATTTTTTAGAGAAACCAAAAAGGTTTTAGCAACACTGATTGAGAGAAAAGTATCCAAAGATATTTTCTATCATAATTTTCTAAAAGAGGCCAAGTTATTCCTAGTGAGGCCATGATATTTAAGAGGATGTTGAATTCCTCAGTAAATTCATAGGAGGAGGCTGAGATTATTTTCCAAAAGGTAGTGTAGGTCTTCCAAAGGCTAGACTAAATTTCCCATAAATGTGTGATTTCACTAGGGACATATGTGAATTTGTTGGAGGCCATTTGAATATTCTAGGAGGTAGATCGAGTTTCTAGAGGGTAGTGCGATTTTTCTAGGATTTTCCAGGAACAGCCAGTGTGAATTGCTAGAGGCTTGTATATGTTGTTGGAGGCAATTTGAATTACATAAAAGGGAAGATGTGGGGTTTTCCAAATTAGCAAAAGTAAAGAAAATACTTTTCCAAATCTTTTCCATTGTCAAGCAAGCAGTTGTAATTTCTTAATAACAATTTATTTTTTGAAGAAATTAATAAAACCCCTCATATTTGAGAAATTGTTTTCCACAAATTAGAGTTTTTCCAGAGGGGTTTTTTTCCAAATATACTGGTGTAAATTTTGTGATTGTTTTTTCATATATTTCCTAAAATTTTATTTGTGATTGGTGTTGTTTATGTTATTATTCATTACTTCCTAAAAAAGAATTATTTTGTAATAAATAAGTAAGAGGAAATAATAATTGGTTAACAACACCTTCTGAGTAGACAAAAATTCACATGGTATCAGAGCAATGAAGTGATGAGGTTATTGGTGATTGGAGCATAGGGGTTTCAAAGGAGAAATAAAAGGATTTATCACACATATTTTTCACTTTAAATCTATTCACATGTAATATTCCAAACGGAAAAATTTGGCAAATTCTTAGAATTTAACCCAACAAAAATGCTCCATATAAAAATTCATGTTCATTTAACAAAACATTTCCATGTAACATGCAACTAATAGAGTACAACAATTCAATAACATGATGAACAAAAATAAACTTAGCTTTATTTATAATAGATAAGTTGGGGTTTACATGCTAAAACAACTAATATTTCCAAGATGAAAAAGTTGGCCTCAAGAATCCACTCCAATGCTGCATTAACTCTCCAAAACTAAACTGAACTGCAATTGTTAAGGTCTCCTGTGAATTCTAAATGAACTCACCAAGGGGAGAGATGGGTACTCATCCACTCTGATTGAATAACTTGAGGATTTCCATCTTAGGGCTACTGTTGAAGTTGGGAACTCCAGGTTCTCCAAACTTATCCACAAGAAATAAACTCAACTCCAAGATGTCCCAAATTATATCCTCCTCATCCTTTGAAAGATCCAATAGACAGATATCCAATATTTTAGAAGTTTCTTATTTTATTACTATTATAGAAGCTCTCTCTTAAATCCAAGTGTCTTTTTTTTATTTTAATTTACTTAAGTCACTTTTATCCTTTTTCCCCAATTAGTCAGTTTTCCCTTTTTATTAAGTGACTAGTTAAATTCACTTTTAATCTAGAAAAAGGGAAAATCACCCATCATTCTCTCTCTCTCGCCATTGAAAACGACTCCTCAACATCTCATCCAGTATATTTTCCCATTCTGGTTCCAACGAGTTATTACACCAAGGTGTTCCATCAGATATTCCTTTTGGAATGCCACCTTAAGCGTAATTAATTAAGTTATGCTCGATAATAACATAAATCATCGTAATGCAATGGAACCAAAAGAAACTGTATTGAATTGTTCCTGATGGTATAAAATTCCAAGCGAACACTGTCAAACCCTGTAATACTCCTAAAAACTCCCCTTGGACCCATGATGACCTAATCAATGTTCTCATGACATAGCCATCTCATATCCTAGAAGTACATCCTAGTTGTACTATAGACTAAAATAAAAATGGGGACTTTAAACCATATTTATTAGAGTTTATTGTTCGAGGGTTTCAAATATGGCTTCAGTTGGATTGAAAGATAAATATAGACTTGATGATGCATCAAAATTTGGTTTCTATAAATCTAGAATCTTATTATTACTAGAATATCAAGGACTAAAGGAGTATGTTATGACCATTGTTTCCATACCAACAAATCTGATGCAATTAGCGACCTACTGCAAGGAGGATGCCAAGACTAGACATATTATCCAAGTTGGGGTTAAAGATCACATCGTTGCCCATATTTTAGAATTGGATACAACAAAGAAGATCATGGATGCCATCCTAAAGTTTTTCCAAAGTGATACTGCAAACATAAATTTTATACTCAAAGAGAAGCTACAAAACACTAGAATTAACAAGGGAGAAGACATAGTCAATTTCCTCACCAGGATCTGACTTGTCAAGGACAATTTAGTAGCTTTCATAGAGAATATAGATGATGATGAGATCATGAGAACTACCTTAAATGGGTTATTTAAGTAGTGGTATGTGTTTTGTCTAAGTTATTAATGGATGACATGACCTACCTGACTAGGATCATTTGTGGAGTGATTTCACTTAGGAGCTCAGGTTGAGTCTTGTTAGTGGTAAAAATATTAGAACCCATAAATGTGAGGATGACGAGAATGTTTCTCTAGTAGGAAAGGGAAAAGCCAAGAAGGGCTCAAGCAAAGGGCCTAACTCCAAGGGAGAGAAGAATAAAAGGAACCTGAGTAAAATCAAGTGTCTTGGATTTGGTCATCATGGACACTGTGTCATTCAATGTTTAAACAAAAATAAGGGTGACAAGAAGAAGAAGCAAAAAATATCATATTTAATGGATATTGATGAGTTATCTTAAAGAATTGAAGATGAGTTCACTCTCATAACTTGTTTATCTAGCTCTACCACCACAAGAGTCTAGTATATTGACAGTGGGGCATCATTTCACATGACATGGGTTATAGAGTATTTATCTTGCTACAAAGTAGAATAGATTAGCTTCCATATTCAAATGGGTATAAGTCCAAGTGAACTTTAGTTAGGAGAGGGGAAGTTACATTTCAGAGGGAGACAAGAAAGAGTACTCATGTTGCAGATGCACTGCATGTGCCACGTTTGGGGATGAACCTAATTTCAATTTCTCCTCTTCAGGATAAGGGGTATGACGTATACTTCTGAGGAAAGAAGTTGTATATAAAACACTCAAACTGGAAGATGGAAAAATAGTTTGGGTGAGAAGCAACAAGTTGTATAGGTTGCAATTCGATGCTCCAAAAGCACTTGTTAGTAGAAAATTAATAGATATATGGGAGAATTATGGCATAGGAGTATGGGATATATCCATCATGGAGCACTTAAGTTTTTGAGGGAGATTGTGACAACAATACTATAAGTAAGCAAAAAACATGATGATCTGTGTAGAGGGTGCGTGCTTAGGAAGTTTATAAAGAAAACATTTCAAAGAGATACAATAAAGCTAAGGGTGTCCTAGACTTGATACATTCTAATATTTGTGGCCCATTGTCCACAAATTATCTCAAGGATTATGAGTATTTTTATCCCTTTATTCATGACTCTCTAGGAAGACCTAGATTTAATTCTTGAAGAAAAGGGACAAAGTCTTCAGTCACTTCCAAGAGTTCAAGGCTCTTGTGGAGAACCTGACAAGCAGGAAGATAAAGTTTCTTTATATAGAAAATGGAGGTGAGTACATCGAGAAAGACTTCAGGGACTTCTATGTGAAGGAGGAAATTGAGAGATAATGAACAACTCCATATAACCCATAGTAGAACCTTCTGGCTATCAAGAGAATGCACATCATCAGGTGTGGAAAGATGTTATAATGTACAACTCCATCATGTAGGACAATGTTTGGGAGGTGGTGCCTAGACCATTGGATAGGCCCAATGGTTGGTGTTTTTGGGTGTGGAGCCTAATTATTTTCCTTATTTAGAGGTCCTTTTTTGTCATGTTTGGGTCCTAGTCCCTCACAAGGGAATGCGGGGGGGATTTCTCTTCCACCACTATTGCAGGGGAGTCTGGTGGGGTAAAATATGTGAGAATAAAATTTATGTTAATTTATGTCTTTTTTTTCCCTTGAAGCCAACCCTCAGTTTGTATGAGGGGATTGTATTGTGAATGGGCATTATTTGGTGAATAAAAAAAGGGAGAGGACACTATGTGAGAACAAAGAGAAGTTATGGCATATGTGTTGTAGGTTGTATCCTTTCAGTTTGTTGGATAAAATAAAAGGAAATACTACATGTTTCTTCATGGATGTAGCCTATATCAGGTGAACCACGTATATCTATGTTTCTCTTGTTTTATGTTTTTCTGTCTTTCCAATAATTGTGTTTCATTTCTCTATCTTTCAAGTTTAACAAGTTCCTATTGGATCTACAAGATCAAGCATGATTCAAATGGAAACGTAGAAAAGTAAAAGGAAATTTGCATGGCCAAGGGGTTCACTTAGAAGGAGGAAATAGATTATGAGGGGACATTTTCTCTAGTGGCCAAAAATATTTCCATTAGGGTTGTGATTTCGCTTGCAGCATAGATGGGATGGAAGATCCATCAAATGGATGTTAAGATGGATTTTCTTAATGGAGTGATAGAAGAGGAGGTGTACATTGAATAACTAGAGGGATTTGAGATGCATGGGAGGGGTACCCATTTATGCAGGTTGGAGATAGTTTTATATAGACTCAAGAAATCTCCCATAGCATGGTATGGTTGTATTAACAAATACTTGTAGCAGACGGGCTTCATGAAGAGTGAGGCAGAATCAAACCTCTACTATATGATTCCTCGAGGTGAGCTTCTCATTCTCGGGTTATATTTCGATGATCCATTTTTTAGTAGGTCACTATGGCTCATAAAGGATTACAAGAGAGACTTAACACTTTATGTTCGAGATGAATGACTTGGGGCTGATTCATTATTTTCTAGGTCTAGAGTTATGGTAGAAAAATGGAGAGATCTTCCCTAGTCAAGGGAGATATCCCTTGAAGATATTGAAGAAAATTAGGATTTTGGATTGTAGACCCATGTCTACACCTATGATTACCAAATAGAAGAATATTTCTGCATATGATCAAGAAGCAATGGACCCCAACTTGTATAAACAACTTATTGGATCTCTCATATATTTGTTCAATACAAGGAAAGATATTTTCGTTGCAGTCAATACTCTCATTCAGTTCATGGTGGAACCAAAGAGGGTGGATTGGATAATAGTGAAGAATGTGATGTGGTATATATGAAGTAAAATCAAGTATGGGTTGAGATATACTCAAGGCGATGGTTTCAAGTTGATGTGATATATAGATGCAGATAGGGTAGTGTAGTGGACTGGAAAAACACCTCAAGGTGTTTCTTTAGCATTGGATTAGGGGTTGTCTCTTCGTATAGAACAAAGTAGAAATCAATTGCATTAAGCTCTGCAAAAGTGGAATACATGGTAGTGAGCATGGCTACATGTAGTGAGGTCATATGGCTTTGAAAGCTACTAGTGGCACTATTTGGTTAGAGAATTGAGTCTACCTGTATCTATTGTGATAATCAAAGTTGCATCAATATATTTGAGACTCCAATGTTTCATGATAGGTTGAATCATGTCGACATTAGATACCATTTCATCAAATATTTTGTACAACATGGATCAGTTCCACTACAATTTGTTTCCATACATTAGCAGGTTGCATATATTCTGATGAAGGCCTTGAGTAAAGCATATTTTATTTTCTTCAAGGATAATTTGGGTGTATTGGAGGAGTTTTAGTTTTTGTAGCTCGGATAGGTATTTTATTCATAAGAGGTGGCATTGAGGTCGAAAACACGAAGGAGTTAATTACCTCCAATCCCATGTAATGTTTCCTAAGGGAAATATCTTAATTATGTCAATTAGTGACTTTTAAATTTTTTCCTAAGCCTAACTTAGGGAAAGTGAATAATTAATTGATATTAATTAGGATAAGATGGATTTTCCTCTATAAGATTGTATAAAGTTTCTAAGATGATCTTATTCATCAATTGGATCAAGTTAACTTCTAATTGTGGTAATTCATTTCTGAATGAAATATTATAAAAGAGATCGATGGGTAACATTGGAGATATGGATCACATCAATTGACTGGGTGATTTTTCAAAGACATCAAGAGGGTTTCAATAGTAATGATTCAGAGAAAGGGTTTCAATAGTAATAATTCAAAGAAAATTATCTAATGATTTTTTCTATCAGTATTTTTAGTAGGAGGTTGAGTTTTTCCTGGTGAGGTTGTGAGCATTACGAGGAGGCTGAATTGCTTAGTAAATTCACAGGAGGAGGCCGATATTATTTTTTGGAAGGTATTGTGAGTCTTCCAAAGGCCAAATCAAATTTCCCAAAGGATGGATGACTTCACTAGAGACCCGTGCAAATTTGTTGGAGGCCATTTGAATTTTCAAAGAGGTTGATCGAGTTTCTAGAAGGAGATGCACGTTTACTAGGAGATAGTGAAAATTTCCAAGAAGATTCAATGCAAATTGTTAAAGTCCAATGCATATTGTTGGAGGTAGTCTGAATTACAAAAAAATAAAGCCATGTCATTTTCAATATTAACATAAGTAAAAAAATATATTTTTTGGGAGATTTTCTAGTTTCAAGCAAGCAATTACAATTTCTCAATAGTAGTTTATTTTCTAAAGATATTAATAAAATCCCTTATATCTAAAAAAACCATGTACCCCACATTGGGGTTTTTCCAAGGATGTATCTTCCAAAAATTCAGGTGTAAATTGTGTGATTGGTTTCTCAAGCCTAATTTAATCCCTAGGTGATATTAATGGCTTAGATGCCCATAGGTCATGATTTCTTAGCCACGGGCTAGTCCTGTAGGTCATGATCAAAATAGTGAATAAAATAAGAACAATTGGTATCCATCACCATCTCTATTTGTTTCTCCTAATAATGGACCTTATTTATTGGTTTAAAACACCAAACCTTAACAATAAATGTGGTAAATCCAAAAATCTCTATTAGCAACATTATTTATAACAAAAATCTTGAATAAAAAAATCATGGAATATATTTTTCTTTCATTTTTCATGTAAATAATTTCAACGTTTCTATTTATTAATTGAATTTTAGTTTCATTATATCTTTCTATTTCATTTTGTTCCCTTCTTAAACAGGGATCACTCGAACTAAAGAGCATGGCCCTATAAAAAGTTAGAGATAATAAAAAGAAAAGAAATTAATACATGGGCATTTTGGAGACCAAATTGGGATTATTAGGTCCTAGGTTTAACCAATGTAGGTAAAAAAAAATATTTATTCTAACCTTCATCTACCATACTTTACTGACACGTGGCCCCTCAAGTAGCATAGAGATTCACTCCATAGGTGTGCCGATATGGCGATATAAATTCTATCTCAGGGACCATAAGAAATTCCCACCTATAATCACTTAATTAAGTTTCCGAGATTGTGGCTACTATGGAACCACCTTGCAATTGAACTGGTGGAGGGTCAGTCATGGGTTAAGACAACACATATGGGTAGGGAAACTAAACTTGAAACCTATAATGGATTTCTCAATGTTAATTGTCTCCCTAAGGGATCCACAAACATGTAGTAATCCAGTACACAGAAGAAATAAATGGAGCGGGGATATCACTTCATGTGTTCCTAATGCTAACTCATGCTTGACTATTATGATCCTGGATATTTTCTTTAGTGATGTTAGCAAAATTGCATAAAAGAGTATGTAAACCCATAAATGAAAAACATTTAAAGAATAAGAAACATATAAGGAGACGATAAAGACGATGCACACAATGTTTGATAATGGAGTTCGTCCAATGTGGACTACATCTCTAGGCCTAGCTTTAATAGTGGAGAGGCCTTTTCATTCATCGTAGAAAAAAGAAAGGAAAGTACATGAAAAAATACATCATTATACCTCCATTTCTAAGGATGAACTAAAAATGTGCTGCTCAAATCCCAAATTTGAATGCACTAGTGAAATATTTGCAAAATTTTGAGTATAATGAGTATAGATTCAATTATATTCCGCCATCACCAACTCTGTTCCCCCAAAATAATATTCAAGGTTCCTTCTCAGAATCTGTATGGGTATATTCTAATAATATGCCCTAGCATTATACCCTCGATCCATGTGTATGCACAAGGTTCCACCTACATTAGGGTTCCACACTACATCGAGTTCCACGGTCCATTAGACCTATCAGTCTCCTCCTGGTTCCACTTCATTCTCGATTTTTCCCTATTTGAATGAAAATTGAGTTTTAAATACCAATCAGGCATCAGAATTATCAAAGTCCAAGCGCTTGGCCTCTTAATCAACATATTCTATGTAACACCATTTGTTAAGGAGGTCACAAGTTCAAACCCTGTGGACCCCCATTTTATGTATGAAAGCAACCATATATTGTTTGTTGAAACCATCGACTATTAATGTTAACCAAATTTTATATATATATATATATATATATATATATATAGATATATAGATAGATATATATATGATTGAACCGTGGATATACCACATGTTAACCATCAATGTTATACAATTATATATTTTTAAACTATTAAACCACTTAATGTTTTACTGATTCGTGGTTGGTTGCGGCCCATTTCGCCACCAACTAGGGGCTGTGTGGCACCATTTGTTTGGGACACATGGCCCCATGCTATTGTTCCACTAACTTCCTTCAAATATAGTAGGGTTTTGCAATATTTAGCGGTTCCACAAAATTTACTCAAATTCCACCAACTTTAGCCAATGGTTTGGCTAAGCTGCCAATTTAGCGTTGGTCCAAATTTGTCTAGTTCTAGCTAAATTATATATATTTTTTCAACTTTGACCAGAAATTTGATTGGGAAAAACTTTCACATACAAACTCAGATTGAGGCTCATTTGCATCACTGGATTCCTTATGATGGGATATTTGATTTGGTACTAGTTTGTTGTGATTCAATGACTTTGTATTTTAGGCATTTTAGTGATACTCCTAGATGATTCCTCCCCAATGAGAATATTTTGGACCTCCAAAAGCATAAACATATACTATAATTTGATGTACTCCCCCTTTTCTTGATTTGCATAAAAAATGCCTTTGATAGGCCACACTTCCCTTCCTTCACCTTTGTATTTTTGAACCAAAATGATGAAGCTGACACCCATATCCATATGAAAATATGTAGCTTCCAATGCATGTACAACTTGTAATATTATGAGCAAGGCCATACTTTCCAATATTTTATAAAACGCTCATGGCCAAGTTTTAAAGAAAAACCCATATCCCTTATTATCCAATTATAGTCC
Source organism: Pinus tabuliformis (assembly GCA_031772625.1). Classification (NCBI taxonomy): domain Eukaryota; kingdom Viridiplantae; phylum Streptophyta; class Pinopsida; order Pinales; family Pinaceae; genus Pinus; species Pinus tabuliformis. Next base: position 1,005,987,561 of record CM062811.1, read on the forward strand.
AAAATATCACTATGTTGCATTCATAAGTGAAAAATACATTTAATCACATTTACAAGATTTTTCCCATTTATGGGATCTTTCAAAAGGCAACATGTGATTTACAATAGCGGCAATACTGAACTACTTAAAAGGCTACCCATCTCTTACCTAACCAAACTAATGGGATTTCTTCTTGTAACTAGCTTCCTTATTGAAGTGCTTCATCAATCGATTCCTTCACAGGTGCTTTTGTAACAGCCCTAGTCAAAATTCCATGTAAGAAAATATAAGACCAAGGTCATGGGACACATATTCCAAGTTGAAAGGTAGAGAAAACATCCTAGTGGGTGTTCATTTCAGTTATTATGGCTAAAGGAATTTGGCAAAGGCAATGGAAAAGGCTTTGGAAAGGCAAAGTGGCATTAATTGGCATTTATTTATGAAAATAATGGAAACTAGGAGAAATGAAGGTGAAAATTCACAGGTTGCATGTGAGGAGGAAAATGAAGGAAAATAATGGAAGTTAAAGAAAATAGAGGTGTCAATGATAAAAAGACTTTTGAGGATCAGTGGGTAGGCTTGGTCAGTGTAGTTTTGTATCAATTTAGTTTTGGAGCTCTCACTCTATTCTCTCTCTCATACTATTGGACAATTAGAATTTTACTAGAGCACTATTGGAGGAGTGTGGCATTCTTGGAGTTTTGGAGCAAGAAGGAAAAGGAAGAGCAGGAAAGCATAAGAGGGCATCAGATCAGCAGCTACAATGGGTTTTTCTTGTAGGTATTGACTTGCATGTATGTTTTCCTCGCTAGTTTTGGCATCAATGGAATATGCATGTGGTTTATTGGTCAGGACATGTCATTGCAATGGAGGATTTCCTGGAGTGACATCCATTTTCCTAGGCTTGCCAATTCCAGGATAGCCACGGTGCTCTAGGTGCATTTCTTTGTTTTTCTGGTTGGTTCTCATGTTTCCCTTAGCTTGGTTTGAGTTACTAGTTCCTAGAAGCCTTGGTTGGACAATTAATGTGAAAGCCCTGTAATATCTTTGGTTGAGTTATTATGTACTAGAAGCCTTGGTTGGACAAATTCTTTGGAATCCCTTGGTGTGTTGAGTTACTAGTCCTAGAAGCCCTAGTTTCACAAATTATATGGAAGCCCAACGACAGTTGTGGGTTGAGTCACTAGTCATCGAAGCCTTGGTTGGAAAAAACAGTCTGGACCCCTGAAAGAGTTGGGTAGGGGCCAATCTGGTGATTGCTTGTGATGTCCAACTCTAAGGTGGAATCACTTTTTGATGGGTTGAGGAGGTTTAGCCTCTAGAAGCCCCAGTTCAGTTTTGATGGATTGTTCCATGAGATCCAACATTCATGCTAACAATATGGTATAGGGGTGACTAGCTAAAGAGATATTTGGCTCTCATAAAACTGGTTGGCCTTTGCATCATTAATATGAGGTTATTTCTACTTAGTATGTTATGAGTGTTATATTGGTTTATATGTGAATTATATGGTTGTCGTTTCCTTGGTATTTTTTTTGTTATTATGTTGGTTATGAACATGTATTATGACAGTGGCCATCTATGGCTCTCATCATGTTTTTACTTGTAAATTAATGAAAAATGTATATATGGCCTAATAGATGAAATTATAGCTAATGCGTTGAGGCATCAATGCTTCTTAGCGATTCTCAGATAAGTATGAGACACCTATGCTCAGTTCCATTGTTAAGAGATGCATCTTTCATGTTTGTGACATGTTTGATGAAATGCATGTCATGGCTAGTAGGGGTCCAATCTCTTCCTTGTTGATGTTTTTGAAAATGTATCTTTGTTCAATTGTGAAAGTTCATTTATGAAGGTGTCATTGAGTTTTGTGTAGTGGCCTAGGCTTTGGGCCTGAAAAAGTGGCACAAATCCCAGAGTTGCAGGCACAACATTGGGGAAAACATTCCTAGGACACTCCCTTGTCGTTGTTGTGGGAGCGTCTAGAGCCTTCTAGACACACCCTAGTCCATATCAAGGGAGCTTCTAGGGGTTTGATGCACTAAAAATTTAGTTGGTATTAGGGGTTGGTTACTTGAGTGGTTGGGATAGCTCTTAAGAGTTTTGTTGTTGATGTGGAAGGTCTGTGTGATGTGTTCCACCGGTTCCACTTCCTTAACTGACACATAAGGAGTCAAATAATATCATAGTAACTTCTCATCACATGTTTACCCTGGTTGGCTAGTTACTTGGGTAGATGTGGGAGGAGGGTGTTACAACTTTCATATTCTCTCAATCCTTCCTTTGGCATAGCTCTATATGGAGCTTCAAACATATGTATTTTTTATGTCCACCTTTGTTGTAATGGCTGCAATTGTTTTTCCTCCTTGAGACCTTCTTAAACTTCTTTTATGTCTCATTTTTTCGCAACATATCCTTCCTTGAACAATTGTATTTGGTGTGGCTCTAATGAGGCGAACTTGACTTAATTATTCCTTTGAAATTCTCCATATCACTAGAAGGCTGTGATGTTCTCTGCACATCCTACACTAACTCAAAATTGTTTCTTGAAGACTCTCCTATCTCCATGTGTTTGGAGTTTCATTCTTCAACTTCCTCTTTAACATAGCCCAATCCTACAGATAGAGGTAGTTCCACCACTTGTATGGGATTTAAAATTCCTTGGCCATTAACTCCTAGGCCCTTTCCTTCATATCCCATCTCCTTCATTAGCTTCGAACTAATGCTTGTAGTGTGTTCTTCAAAGAAAAAAAAAATCGCCATCATAATGAGAACATGAAACTGAAGAATCACTACCATTGTTTACCTCAGTTGCTAACTCTGAAGTAGGTTAGGATTGCTTCTATAACAATTCATTACACTTCAACATTTCCAAGGCCTCTTCTATTACTTGTAACCAAAGTTGTAATCCCTTCTTCTCCTCTTCTGCTTCTTGTAGAAGTCTTCTAAATTTAGCGTTCTCTTCTTAAATGGTCTGGGTGATCTCCTTTACTTCTTGGAGCCATACATAATTATTTGATGTTATGAGCATCATTATTCCAACACCTACAATCCCAATAGACCTAATCTTCATCTCATTTCCTAAATAAAAACCCATGTAGTGTTGCACTGTAGCAACCCTTTTTTGCTTCCCTTTTCCACCACACTTCTTAGGCTTCAAGTCTGGATGTACTTTCTAACAAGGCTTTTCATCATTCCCTTCTTTCTCACCATGAGAACAAGAGGGGTTTTATTCCTTTTTATTTATTATTTTTTTCTTCTTTTCATGGTAATCATGTTCATGCTTTCCCCTTCTTTCAAGGTGAATAGATTTCACACTAGCTTCATTGAGAGTATTGGTATTAAACAACAACAATGAATGTCAAAAATAATTGTGTAAAGCACCAATATATTTCATCAAATTATTAGGTGAGTCTAAAGGAATATTTAATGCCAATGATTTCTTCCTAAAATCCTCTTTAAAACTTTGAACGTGCTAACCTTTTCCTTGTCTCAGATTTTTCCATTCCATCATTAATTTCTATTCGTAATCTAAAGGATAAAATTTCCCTCTTAATGGAAAAACAAACTGAGGCCATGAAGAAATTTTTCCAGTATTGTGTTTTCTCCCTTTATGAAGTCTTCTCTCCCACCATACAACTGAGTTGTTCCTTCTAGCCAAAGTGATGCTAATTGGATCTTTGCCTAATCCTCTTTGATCTGTTGTATATGACAATACACTTTGATTTGTCTAATCCAATTGTTTAGATTTTTTGTATTAGATTCTCTATTAAACTTGGGAAAATTAAATTTCACATCTAACTTTAAAAATGGCCTTTTATAAGCATATCTATGTTGTCTATTAGAATGACAAGAAGAAGAAGAAAAAGAAGAGAATTCACATGAATATGGAGATGGAGGTTCTCCTCCATTTCCCTAATTTACTAAAGCATTATCCTATGGTTTTTCTTTCTTCTTCTTTTCCTTAAATGATATACTCTTCTCATAATCTGCAAAAAAATTATCTACCATGTTTTCCATCCTATATAAAGCTTTATGGAAAGATTTATCATTCTCGGTGTGAACATTATCATTCTCCATTTTCCTTCTTCATGGTTCACATCCAATCTCTGGGTCAAAATAATTGAGTTTTCCTTCACCCTGTTCGATTTTGGCCCTGGTTATCATCTAGATTTGCAATTCACATCAGGAGAAGACTATTGTGATACCACCATGATCTAGGATATTTTCTTCAGTGATGTTAGCATAATTGCATAAAAGAGCATGTAAAGCCATAAATGTGAAACACTTAACGAAGAAGCAAAATATAAGGAGACCATAAAGACAATGAACCCAATGTTTGATGATGGAGTTCGTCCCATGTGTACTACATATCCAGACCTGACATCAATAGTGGAGAGGCCTCTTCATTCATGTCAGCAAAAAATAAGGCAAGAACATGGAAAATACATCATTATACCTACATTTCTGAGGATGGATTGAAACTGGGCTGCTCAAATCCCAAATATAACTGCAACAGTGAAATCCTTACTAAATTTTGAGTAAAATAGTTATAAAATTAGCTATATTCCACTATCATCAACTATGGAACCCCCACGAATATTCAAGATCCCACAGCAGAATATGTAAGGGAATATTCCAAGGAATATTCACTTGGAATATACCCTTTATATTATGTGTTTGGTTTGTTATGAGTCCCAAAAATACCTTCTTTGCAGCTGGTTTCTTCCTACAAAGAGTACACAAACAAATGAGATGTATTAGTGGATAAACATGGCTGAAAAATGCATTGAAATTAATGGAAACAATGCATGAACAAAACTAAACTAAAACTACACTAAATAACACACAAATATGCTTGTGAAACAAAACAAATCAACAAAGGTATAGAAAAAGGATTCTCTTTATTCATTCAACTGGTAGTGAAAGAGTTACAATAAAAATATCAAAGACACTTAAAGAGAGTTGTTTGAGTGATGGTGCTCAAAATCTCTCAATAAGGATTTCCCTTTCTCAATCTCTTTTGCAATATATTTCCCCTCTCAAAGAATCATAAAACACTCTCTACAATGATGGAATTATCTTCACAATGGTATACTAGATTGCTTGGGATAAATTTCTGTAGCATAACAATGCACTACATATTCTTGTTTTTGGCCCTCCATGAACTTTTATTTATAGAGTTTTTGGACACTCCTTCCCTCCTTTGGCTCATTAATGTGGTTGCTTGACTCATAAATGAGATGAGAGCTACCATATTCTTGCCATTAAGGATTCTTAAGGCTCAAGGCTGGAATGGTCAGCCCATAATATCAAGATTTTGAATGTTTCTTAATTAATCTCATGGCCCGAGTTTTTGACAGGGCTTTTCGCAACCCACGCGGATATCCAAGAAAAAATCGCGCAGTTGTTAACTTCCAGTAGTGGTGTAATTGCATGGGTCGATTTTTTGACTAAATATTAGGAAAGATTTTGATTTTTTGGTCTTCATGATGCTTTCAACTAAAAATGTAACCTCTATGTGTGTTGATCACTGACTCTGAGTGTCTTCGTGTGCATACAAATGAGTGTATGGATTTCTCATTATAATAGTTTCCCCCTGATGTGTGAGGTTAGGAGAAAGCATATAGACGGAATGCATCACATTTTTGTTTATTTGAATGAGAGTATTGCTAACTTATTGAGAGATAGAGAAATTTACTATGGAGATGATTAGGGAAAGATCCTTGACTGAGAACTAAAGAAAACCATGCTTTAAAGAGATACTTGTTGGGTGTAGGAATTGTGGTCAGAAAGACTCCTTCAACACTTGATTGTCAACACGGGGGTTTCGTAAACTTAGAGATGAAGCACAGGAAATTCTGGAAATGATATGAAATTTTCCGAACTCTATTCCTACTTCCTTAATTGAAATCTTGTAAAATCAAAAAGAAAATTTCACTCAACAATTTACACCAAAGATATTCTAGTGCTGAAATATGAAAGAAAGTACTTTTGCAGGAAAATAATTGAAAGGAATTCTCAAACCTCTTGCAAACAATATTTGATTAATGAAAATGAAAATATATGTTTATCTTTAGTATAGTTGTGTGTCAGGTTAATGATTGGGCCCTTGAAGATATCTGACTCCTTATAAATCTTTCTCCCTACACTAAGCTATTATTCCTATACTTCTGCAATGTTCTTTCACTAGTACCAGAACAAATCTTAGGTGTGGGAAGTATATCCTACACCTGTATTGAATATTTATGTCTTTATGCAAGAGCTCTAAGCCTCAATGCTAGAGAACTCTGTGTTAGAAAATTATATATTATAAAGCAATGGAACACATAAAATATTGCAGAAATATAAACACAAAAAACGCATAAAACAAGAGAGACATAGATATACATGGTTCACCCAATTTTGGCTACGTCCACGGAGAAACAGCCAGACCTTCTTTTTATATTATCCAGCAAACTGAAGAGATACAACCTACAGCAGATCCGTTGTAACTCCCTCTTCGCTCTCAATCTCCTCTCTCTTCCTCACTCAGAATACAGATGTACATAGATGCAATACAATTCCCTCATATATAGCGAGGGGTTGCCTTCTAGGGAAAAAAAACCCTAAATTAAACATAAATTCTACGGTCAGATCTCCACCTAATGAACGACCCAGATTGACTACGAAATTACAACATTTTACAAGGCAATTTTACATCTATTCTTAGCTTCGGGGGTGCTGCCCCCGATTCCCCCACATGGAGGGGTGCACAATCTTCCTAGGGTATACATCCAGCTGAAACAAAGACCTCTAAATTAGGATGATAATCATGCTCCACACCCAACAATCTCCCACTTGGAGAATGATTGTAGCAACTCCACCGCTGCTTCATTTGCTAGACAATGACTCCACTTTGGACCTGGTTGTTTCTCTTCTTCTTCATCATACTTGAAGACCAATTGAAACTTAGATTCTTAGTTTCTCCCTGGTTACAACTTTTGTTAACATATCTGCAGGATTCTGGCTAGTGTGTATCTTTTCCAGCTTCAACTGTCCATCTTCCAATGCTAACCATATGAAATGGTACTTGTGCTGTATATGCTTAGTCTTGGAATGAAATGCAGAGTTCTTTGCAAGATGTATGGCACTCTGGCTGTCACTATATAACCTGCCCAACTCCTATTTCTTACCCAATTCATCCAGAAACCTTTGTAACCAAATAATTTCTTTACTAGCCTCTGTAGCAGCAACATACTCTGCTTCTGTTGTTGAGAGTGCAACAACACTTTGCAGTTTTGAGACCCAACTGACAGCTGTTCCACCTACAATAAACACATACCCTGTTGTGCTCCTCCTGTTGTCTCTTTCACCCACCATATCTGCATCAACATATCCCTGCAGAGCAATGTTTGAACCACCAAAGCATAATGCTTGATTTGTGGTACCTCTCAAATATCTGAGAATCCATTTCACTGTCATCCAATGTTATTTTACTGGATTGTTCATGTACCTGCTTACAACTCCCAATGCATGTGCAATATCGAGCCTTGTGCAGACCGTTGCATACATTAAGCTTCAACTGTTGATGCATATGGAACTTTAGACATATAATCCATGTCTTCTTGGTTCTTTGGGCACATCTCCTTACTAAGTTTGAAATGGCTAGCAAAAGGTGTACTACCTGGTTTTGCATTGTGCATATTAAATCTTTTCGACACCTTTTGTATGTACTCATTCTGAGACAATGTTAATTTGCGATTTTTTCGGTCTCTAGTTATTCTCATACCAAGGATTTGTTTTGCAGCACCCAAATCCTTTATTGCAAATAAGTTTGCCAATTTTCTTTTGAGTACATTTATTTCCTACATGTTAGAACCTGCAACAAGCATGTCATCTACATACAATAACAATATAATATAGTTGCCATCATTTTTCCTTTTGAGATAAACACAATGATCAGAGTGACATCTAGTATAACCTTGTTCAGACATAAACATGCCAAATTTTAGATACCACTGCCTTGGAGCCTGTTTTAAGCCATACAAGCTCTTCTTCAACCTGCACACTAGTTTCTCCTTCCCTTTTACCTCATATCCTTGTGGTTGCTGCATATATATCTCTTCCTCCAAATCCCCATGGAGAAAGGTTGTCTTTACATATAACTGCTCAAGATGCAAATCTTCAACTGCTACTAGACTTAAAATAGTTCTAATTGAAGTCATTTTAACAACAGGAGAAAATATTTCATCAAAATCAATATCTTTCTTCTGTGCAAACCCCTTCACCACAAGTCTAGCTTTGTACCTTTTTCTACCTCCATCTTCTTCCTTCAACTTGTAAACTCATTTATTCTGCAATGTTGTTTTACCTGTAGGCAACTTGATTAAGTCCCAAGTCTGGTTATGTGCTAAGGAGTCCATATCTTCTTTCATGGCTTGCTCCCACTTCTTCCTCGTTTCTACCTACATTGCTTCTTCATAACATTCTGGTTCACCAGAATCAGTCAACAATACATAATATAATGAAGGAGAGTATCGTTCAGGGGGTCTAGTTATCCTGGTAGATCTTCTAACACCACTTTTAGGTGTTTGAAGTGCTTGTTGTTGTTGTGGTTGTTGTTCTGGCTGTTGATCATTATGATTTTCAAGCACCATCACTTTTCCTGTGATATCTTCAAGCATTGTGTATTCTCTGTTTTCTTTTTCCTATTTCTTTTCCTGTAGTTGATCCTTATACAAAACCTTTTCATTGAATATGACATCTCTGCTCCTAATGATTTTGTGTTTTTTCATAATCATAAAAGCAATAACCAAAATCATTAACACCATATCCTTCTTTGATTTTGCCTCAAGCTTTGTTCTATTTTCTTTATTAATGTGGACAAAGGCTTCACAACCAAAAGTCTTTAAAAAAGAGTAGTTTACCTTTTTACCTGTCCATGCCTCCTCTAGAATACCACCATCCAAGGAACTTGGAGGCCCTCTGTTTATTAGATAAACATCAGTATCTACAGCATCTTCCCAAAATTGTAAAGGGAATCCTGCATGCAATCTCATGCACCTTGCACGTTCCATGATTGTCTTGTTCATCCTTTCTGACACGCCATCTTATTGTGGTGTTCCTGGAACTGTCTTCTCTTTATGAATTCCATTCTCTGAACAGTACCTATCAAACTCTTTGCTGCAATATTCACCTCCATTGTCTGATCTAAGACACTTCATCCTTTTTCCTATCTCATTTTCTTGAAAGCATGAAATACATCAGATTTATTTCGAATACAATAAATCCATGTTTTTCTGGTTGCATCATTAATAAAAGTAACATAATAACGAGAGCCACCAAGAGATGATACCTGAATAGGTACCCATACATCTGTATGCACAAGCTCTAATTTTTCACTTTTCTTTTCTTTCCCAACTCTAAGGAATCTGACTCTCTTCTGTTTTCCATAAACATAATTCTCACATAATTTTAAATCAACATGCTTCAAACCTCGCAGCAAATTTCTTGAGTGAAGAATTTGCATCCCCTTCTCACTCATGTGCCCCAGCCTATGATGCCACAATGTCGTATCTTCTCCTGTAGAGGTTAAATCATTAACAGAATTAGAAATACCATTGCATAAATACAATGTACCAACCTTTCCTCCTTTCGCTATTGCGAGGGATCCTTTAGTGACCTTCCAGGTTTTATCTGTGAAAGTAGTTACGCGACCTTCACCTCCCAACTGCCCTGTTGAAATCAGATTTTTCTTCAGATCTGGAACATGCCTTATCTCCTTTAATAGCCACTAATTTCCATTTTGTTGTTTTATGAAAATCGTACCCATTCCAATGATTTTACAGGGTTTATCATCACCCAATCAAAGATGTCCAAAATCTCCTTGAACATAATCATAAAAATGTTTCCTATCAAGTGTGGCATGGACTGATGCCCCTGAATCTACCACCCAAGCATCAATAATATTTTCTAATGAAAGAATCAAAGCATCTTGCAACACATCACCTGTTACATTCGCTTCATGATTAGTTTCTTGCTGCACATCTCCTTCTTTTCCCTTCCGGGACTTGAAGTCTTTCTTCAGGTGTCCTTTCTTCCCGCATTTCTAGCACACTATCCCTGATGTGGACTTGGATCTGCCTTTTCTTGACTTACTTCGATATCCAGGGCTCTTTCCTCTTTCCATTTTTCTTCCCCTAGTGTTTGTAGTCAAAGCATTACCTGATGTCTCACCGGAACTTTTCCGTCGCATTTCCTCACTAAGGTTTGCATTGAAAACATTATCAAACTTTAAAGTACTAGATCCAGAGACAAAGTTACTAATGGCCATAACTAAACCATTCCAACTTTCTGGTAATGAGCACAGAAATAAAATAGCCCTAACTTCATCATCAAAAGTTACCCCTACAAAACTTAACTGACTTGTAACTGTATTAAAATCATTTAAATGGTCTGCAACAGATGCACCTTCTGACCTCTTCATATTAAATAAGCGTTTCATAAGAAATACATTTGAGGCCAAAGGTTTTTCATATAGTTTGGCGAATGTCAACATTAAACCCTCTGTTATCGTTTCCTTTGAAATATTAAATGCTACCAATGATGCTAGGCACAACCGTATTGTTCCAAGTGCCTTTCTGTCGAGAATATTCCATTCTGTGTCTGTCATACTCATCGGCTTCTTTGCCTTTTCGCTTAATGGTTGGTACAGATCTCTCTAATGCAGCTAATCTTCCATCTGCATCTTCCACAGCTGGTAGTTTTTGCCGTTAAATTTTACGACCCTAAACCTACCATCTTCCACCATTGCTCCCACTCAAACCAGGAATCCTTCTCTCCTGCGAGTTTATCAGCCAAGTAGACCTTTGGCTCTGATACCAATTGTTATAAAATTATATGTTACAGAGCAATGGAACATATAAATTATTATAGAAATATAAACACAGAAAATGGATAAAACAAGAGAGACACAGATATACGTGGTCCACCCAGTTTGGGCTGTGTCCATGGAGAAACAGCCAGTCCTTCTTTTTATATTATCCAGCAAGCTGAAGAGATACAACCTACAGCAGATCCATTTTAACTCCCTCTTCACTCGCAATTTACTCTCTCTTCCTCACTCAAAATACAGATATATATAGACGCAATACAATTCCCTCATATATAACGAGGGTTTGCCTTCTAGGGCAAAAACCCCTAAATTAAACATAACTTCTACCGTCAGATCTCTGCCTAATGAACGGCCCAGATTGACTACGAAATTACAACATTTTACAAGGTAATTTTACATCTATTCTTAGCTTCGGGGGTGCTGCCACCGATCCCCCCGCATGGAGGGGTGTACAATCTTCCTGGGGTATACATCCGGCTGAAACAAATACCTCTAAATTAGGATGATAATCATGCTCCACACCCAACACTCTATTCCTGTATCAGGAGAGTGATTCCTCTACCGGGATAGAGGTTCCTGCACCATGTTTTCCAATCCTTCTTTCGAGAAAATAAATAATGTGTTAACTAGGAAAAATAACTTGCAAAGGTGAACAAAAGTTCAAAATAAATTCCTCAAATCAAAAGGTGCTTCAACCAATCCTAATGTCTAGAACAAGAATTAATTTCCAAAGTCAAAGTGAACTCTCCTTTAATAAAGGAATTTTTGCATGTAATCTGAAAGATCATTTAATTGTGAAAACAGGCTTCAATCCTGTAATAGTTATTCACACGAACTGATCTGTGTTCATAACCTTCTTAACTCATAAATATTCCCTTCAAGGATAATTATGCATAAAGTTTAATATTTCCTAAACAGCATCAAGTGCAGGCAGAGACCAGTGTGTCACAACAGCATTCAATTTCTATCAAAAGTATGTTTAATTCAAAATATCAAGGACACTTCAGAATGAAAATCATGCTCTTTAGAATCGCACTAAGACTTGTCAATCATAAAAAAAAAATAAGACTATTAATGTAATGAACCAGAGGAATCAATCTGCGAGACTATAAATGCACTAGTGCAAGAATTTGTGCTTGCATGATCCAAGAAAAAAACGAGATTAAACTTCAAAGAAGGAAATCATAAGATTAAACTTAATAGATCATGCACACCACGAATCCATCACATTGTAACGAAATCAAATCTAAACTTTGTAGAAGAATAAAAGAAACATCTATTCACTTCACACTTTGCATTAAAATAAATTAACACACCTTAATCGGAAAAGAATAACACAAGGGAGAACGAGCTAGGTTGGTTGGGCCCTAGCCAGCCATCTCATTTCTTTGTTTAGGAAACGTAAAGATTTAGCTCTTTAATCAACGCATCAACACAGAATTACAATGAAAGATTGAGAAATCATGGCGCAATTTCATTCTATTAATAATCAGCAAATATACATCATGAGCACAAATCCAACCCAGAATGAGGGTGATACAATGAAAATTAAAAAAGAACAGCATCATAGTATCCTTGCTATAGCTATCGCTCACTACCATTTTCCACCTAAGTCCTATATTTTATACATTCATTCAAGCCTGCGGCCGTAACCAAATTACATCAAGCATTCCAATCTGAGCTTTTCAGTAATAAAAAAATAACAATAACAACTCGTACTAAGCCTTTTGGCTATAAAAAAATATATTCTAGGTATTCAGCTAACGACCCAATCTCCACCATATCCCTAACTTTCCTCTCCATTCCGAGCCCAACTTTAGTTGATCATTCTAGGACACCATTTCCACATGGAGTGGTGAGCTATCATGGCAGTTGAATATTTTCCAACAGTGCAGGAATCCTACCTACACTCGACCATGCTAACGAGATGATCAATTCATTTCTATCAAATACTTTTAGGAAGAGAATTATTAGTTGCAAAGACTTAAAGGTATAAAATCTATGAAATATATTAATTAAGAGCATTCGTTACCCTTAAACATGAAACATAAAGGTAGTGCAAGAAAACACACGATTCTTGGACTAATGCAAGAATAGGGAGGTTTGCAAGGTTAAAATAGAGGTCTAAGGTTATGGTTTTGAAGGGAAAAGGGTTAAGAAATGAAGCAACTTAGCCTACCAACATCCTCCCCTCCTTAAGCCATTGTGGGTCCTCACACAACCTTTACCTGCTGCAAAAAAACCAAAACAAAAGGGCCTCCCTTTAATTCTAAACTTGTATATTGATCCCTGCTTTCATTATCTTTTCCTTCCTACTTCGAACCTTTTTAAGTTTCTTGGTCACCTTATTAAGACGTTCATAACACTTTGAAGCCCGATATTTCCATAACTTGTATTTTATGTTCCTTCACCTCTCCTTCAAATACTGCATTTTCTTGTTTCTGCACTATACTTTGCTCTTCCATGGCTTGGTTTAACACCTCCAAGCCATAAAGATGTTCCTTGAGTTCTTCTATTCGACTGTTAAGAAAGAGGGTGGAGTTCTCTACTCTCAATTCCTCGAGCACAAACTTGTCAGCAGTTGATTCCAGACATGTGCCATCATCATCAAGGTCAAAGTTATCCTAGCCACCTTTCAATTCCTGCATTGTAATATCATCAAGGGTTTCAACACCCAGAATCTCAATGTTCAGTGCCTTGCATTTTTACTTTATTAGGGGTTTTCATACCTTGTTCATTCAATTTACCAGGGGTTTTAGTAGCCTACTCCTCAGAGTTATTAAGGGCTTCAATACCCTGCTCATCCATCTCACCAAGGGTTTCAGTACCTTGTTCTTCAAAATCGTTGAGGGTTTCAGCACCCTGCTCGTTCATCGCACCAAGGGTTTCAGTACCCTACTCTTCAAAATTATTGAGAGTTTTGGTACCCTATGCCTTGTCATCCATCTGACCCTATGACGGGTCCTTACTTGTACTCAACATCACTTTTATTTTCTTCATTCTGCCAAAGAGGATCGATAAGGGTGTGTCATCTTCCTTCTCCACATAGTCACCATCAACCACTGTATGAGCCACTGCCTCAATGAGAACCAAAAGATTATATTTACCTGGCGAAGAAGGTGGTGAGTCATCCAACAGTATTGAAGAGGTTGTCAAAACATGACCTACCCTTGAGGAAGCAGTTCTTCACCTGGCCAACCTCCTGGTCTCAGTAGGACGCAGGGTCATTGTTTCTGATTTCTCATTCTTGCCTACACTCCTCTTCTAAGCTGACTTCAGATTTTCTGCACTCTTCTTTTGAGCCGGCTTTTCTGCACTCTTCTTTTTTGTTGACTTCTCTACACTCCGCCCCTGAAAATCCTTCAAGAATTTCTCCCAAGTCACATTTTTAGCTTCCACTTCTTTCTTAACTAAGATTGTGATCAGCCTGCGGTGATATAATTTGTATGCAGCCTGATTGGATTTTCCTTTCTGAACCCCTTTCGCCATCTTTTCTAAACTTCTGAGAAAATAATATGGGAAATTGATGAGCTTACCAAACTCAAAGTGCAAGAGTAGGCGTATGTGGTAGAGGAAAGTTAGTGAGTAGCGGACCTTGCAAATAAGGAACTTCAGCAACACATATAGGAGATCCTTCAACTTCTCGATCATAGCATTCCGCTGGAGGTTGTTCTTCCATTCCACCTTCTACTTCAGGTTGACCACAAACCAGCGCCACAATTTCTTTTCTAACTTCTCCTTCTTGAACCATTTCTCCCCCACTGTTGGCAACCCTGTAGCCTGAGATATGGATTCTTTTGCTACTACAAATTATAATTAACCAACCTTGGCTCAGCTCCCAGCGAAGGTCTGGGAAAATGCTATTTCCACAACTGAGTCAAACCCATCGAACCTCTACAAGAATAGGAGGAATGCAGATTCCTGCAACATTGAAAGATTATTCCTGTACTCAGCTATTTATTGCATCTCTTGTATGGATCGTGACTCAACCCTTACAGGCACCATGTTTGTTCCAATTCACCCACTCTCTGTCTCAAGTTCTAAAAATATATTAAAACAAAAAGAACTGGAATGGTGATCGAGCTACACATTCACTAGTATATCAACCATTTCCCAAAATATCGTGCTTCATTATTAAAATTAGACGGATGTGAATGTGAATTGGTGCCAGTACAAGTAAGCGATGATGGTTGGGAGAGGCAGCGGTTTAAACAATAATTTCACATAAAGGTCATGCAAGGTCAGATATGGGGTGAGACCATTATTGTCAGGTGATGAGTTTTCCATGGGAAGGTAAGTATTGAATTTTTGGAGAATCACACCGCTCCGCATTTAGTCCATGACTTCACATAAGGCATACTTAGTACTCATTGACAAGATAAGATTTCATAACCTAAAATATCCTTGTACTTAAACGATTTCTTCCTAATTTAGTAAATGACAAAACAAATTTCAGATCATAATATAAATTGAATGTCATGATATACAAGTGGTAAAATTATTATGTCTATACAAAGGTTCATGAAACAAAAGATAAGCTTCAACACGCATTTTAGCATGAGGTGTTCTTGCACCAGAACATATGTTTTTTGAATTGTGCGAGCTTAGCAGTGAGGATTCCTGTACTGAACGTGCCTGCACTAAATGTGCTTGTACCAACAATGCCTGCACCGAGCATGCTTGCACTTAGACATGTTTGCACTCCCTATGCCTACACCGAATATTCTTGCACTTGAACACACATTCCTGCACCAAGGATATTTGTAGCGTAATAGGAACCAAAAGAAAAATCCGATAGAATACAATTCATATACTAGATTAAAATATTTGTTGAAAATACAAAGGAGATTTTATTCACCGTTATTTGGTGTTAACATTGCCTTTTGATTTGATTTGTGAATTCACATCAAATCCCGCAATCAATCCATGAGGAAAAAAAAAGAAGTGGGAAAAGGGTAAATTTTTAGAATGGGAAGGAAATTACGACACAAAATTCAAGAACAAAACCACCAAGAAGGATAAATCGAAAAAGGGATTTTGGGGAAAAATTTTCAAGGGAAAAGAGGGAAATATGAAATTGGATAAGGAAACTTCTTTAAAGAAAGGGATGGTAAACTTTTGGGATAAAAAGAAGAAAATAAGGGGATTTTTTTCGAAAATGGGAGTAGAAGAAAGGCTGAATTTCACCTGATATCTACATGTATGGTGCTGATCCATAAAATAAATGTAGCGGGAATTAAGTGTTTCTTGAATAAAAATATCCGTGCCAGCTATCCCAAACTTGGATAAGGGCCTGGTTCCTATACTTGAATCTGCTTCTTCTTGGTGACAGTTAACACATCTTAAGGTCAAGCAACATTCCCATTTTATTATAACTAATCTCCCTGCTAGAAAGTTGGTTTTTAGGTTGATCTTTTTGTAATCGTGTCAGTAGAATTGATTTTCGCAATCACATGGAAAAAATTCTTTTTATTTTTTCTTTTTAATTATTTCTATAATTTTTTTTGGATTTTCCTTAAATTTCATTTCAAGAGAGAAGAAATCAGATTACAATAGGCTGGCATAGCCACCTACCAACTGAAGTTCAGACTGCTGCTGCACTTGCTGCATGAAGTCTTCCTTTGTGATGGGCTAAAAATATACTTTAAGCCTATGCCCATTCACAAGGAAAACTGAATCTCGCCCATCGATGGTTTTGACTTCTACAACCCCATTGTCGAAGACTTGAATCACCTCATACGGTCCCATCCAATGAGTATGGAACTTCCCTTTAAAATATTTAAATATAGAGTCATAGAGAAGTACCCAATCACCTAGTTGGAACTACTTCTTCCTGATAAACTTGTCATGCCACTTCTTGCATTACTGCTGCACCAAAATATTTTGTTGAACAACATCCCTTCGAAATTCATCCAACTCGTTTAGCTGCAATAGACGTTGTTGTTGTGCTTCCGAGAGATCTAGACCCAACTGAACTGCAGTCCTAAAAGTCTTTATCTAAAATTCAATCGGCAAAAGGACTTGTTTTCCGTACACCATCTCATATGGTGTATGCCCGTGTTGTTCCTCCAAGTGGTTCGATAAGCCCATAAGGCTTCAGGCAATCGACTAGCCCAATCCTTCCTGTGCATGTTTATTATTTTGGTGAGGATGGATTCGATCACCTTATTTGTGGATTCCACCTAGCCATTTTCTTGCGGGTGGTACGGTGTAGATTTTCTGTGTCGAATCTTATATTGATTCATGACTTCCTGTACCAACTTAGAAGCAACCTGTGTCCATTGTGAGAAACAATTTCTCTAGGAACACCAAATCTAGTAAAAATTTTATTAAACCAAAAATCAACAACAACATTTTCAGTGGCAAAAGAAATAGCTTTAGCCTCTACCCATTTAGTAACAAAATCAATGCAATCTAAGATATGATTTTTATTTAAAGATGTGGGATTTATGGGTCCTACAAAATCAATAGCCCATTTTTCAAAAGGCTTAATCATGACTTGAGGACATAATGGCGTTTCATTGGCTTGAACAAGCTGACCCATTTGTGGTGCATAGGAAGGAGGATATGATGGCATATAAGTAGGATAGGAATGATATGGATGGTTTGGCCCTCTCCATCCTTGTTCCCAAGGTTGAGAGGAGTTTCCATGATGAAAAGGATTCCAATGCTTCCAATGTTGAGAGTGATTATTATTATTATAATAGGAATATGGAGGTGCATTATAGCCATACAAATGTGGTTCAGAAGCCATACCTACACTTACCCGTGGCCAGTTTCTTCATGCTCCCATGGCATGTAACAGCTATGGTTCAGAATTATCTCCTTCAAGTACAACTTTTAATCCTAGTATGGAGGGGCACTCCTCGGTGGCATGTTTCTTCGCACAAATCACACATTTATTAGCACTTTTCATATCAGCAGGGCATTCTCTTAAAGGATGTTTTTTCTACACTTTGGACAAAAAATAGACAATGACTCTTGTTCTTTTTCCAATTTTTTTGCTGGAATTTCAAACACTCTATTTGTTTGCTAATAGTATTCATTATTTCAATTTTCATGTTATCCATTTTATTCTCCAAGCCAATGATCATAACATCTGTATATCCCAATTTGTTAGTTTTTCTTCAACCACCTTTAGTGGATCTAGATTGATTTCTGGAGAACTTCCTGCACAAGTCACAAATTTGTTCAAAAGTCTTCTGAGAAATGTCTCCTTGTCCTAACAAATTCAAATTATGTCTAGAATCCTCAGTAAGTCCTCGTAGGAACAAGGTTCGAATAGTACTTAAATCAAATGTGTGTTTGGACCTTTAGAGTATATACAAAAATATCTCTAAGTAATCCTCCAATGTCTCATCATCACCTTGTACAATGGTGAATATCTCATCCTCCATTTCTCTAGTTTTACAATATTCCTAATATTTATTCAAAAATACTCTCTTCATTTTGTCCCAAGAACTTACAGTGTTTCCTCCTAGTCCCATGAACCAGCACAAGGATGTATCCTTGAGAGTTGCAGGAAACAACTTTAATTTCTGGGCTTTAGAAGCATAATGATAACTCTGACACAATATATCAAATTCGAAAAGAAATGAATGTAGGTCTTCGTGCACCTTACCATAAATTTTGGAAGAGCTGAAGGTGAAATATTCTTCATTTGTACATTCTCTTCTAAGTTCTCTATTGGAAATCCAAAAGTGGATTGCTCATCATTTACCTAGTTCTCGCCAGTCCCCTCTTCATGATCTTCATGACTAGCCATTGTTGTGCTTCTAATCAGACCACTTCTAGAAGGTGAAGGTTGACTAATGTTGAATTGAACTTTATGGTCGCCTTTAGCCTCCTTCCCCTTTTCAGGTTGTGTCACACCTGAATCGTTGTGTCCAGAATCCAAGTGGATTGTTCCAATGTGATGAGTCTGAGTTTGCTTGGACTTTCTACCTACAAAAGAAGGTCCAATATGAGAATAGTTTTCATATATTTCAGCATTTTTTTGGCCCTTATTGGGCTTCGGACCCCTACCTTTCTTAGGCATTCATTTTAAAAAAATAAAATCCAAAAACAAAATTCAAATGCTTATAAAGAAAAAGAATCTGTTAATTGCTGCAATGAAAAAAAAACAGACTCGTAAAATCCTCAAAACAACAAAATCATATTTGCAGAAAAAATAATAGAAGACTTACCCCTATTGCAGAAAATGGAAAGTTCTTACCAATTTCAAATCTCCTCCCCAACAACGGTGCCAAAATTATGGGTGCAGAAATTGCGGTCAGGCAGACTCCTTCAACACTTAATTGTCAACCTAGGGGTTTCGTAAACTTAGAGACGAAGCACAAGAAATGCCAGAAATGATATGAACTTTTCCAAACTCTATTCCTACTTCCTTAATTGCAATCTTGTAGAATCAAAAAGAAAATATCACCCGACAATTTACACCAAAGATATTCTAGTGTTGGAATATGAAAGAAAGTACTTTTGTAGGAAAATAAATGAAAGGAATTCTCAAACCTCTTGAAAACAATATTTGATTAATGAAAATGTAAATCTATGTTTATCTTTAGTATAGTTGTGTGCCAGGTTAATGATTGGGCCCTTGAAGATATTTGACTCCTTATAGATCTTTCTCCCTGCACTAAGCTATTATTCCTATACTTCTACAATGTGCTTGCACTAGTGCCAGAACAAAGCTTAGGTGTGGGAAGTATATTTTACACCTATACTGAAGATTTATGTCTTCATGCAGGAGCTCTAAGCCTCAAGGCTAGAGAACTCTATTCTTGTATCAGGAGATCAATTCTTGTACTAGGACAGAGGTTCCTACACCAAGTTTTTCAATCCTTCTTTCGAGAAAATGAAGAATGTGTTAAATAGGGAAAAAAAAAAAAACTTGCAAAGGTGAATAGAACTTCAAAATAAATTCCTCAAACCAAAAGATGCTTCAACCAATATTAATTTCTAGAACAAGAATTAATTTCCAAAGTCAAAGTGCACTCTTCTTTAACAAAGGAACTTTTGTATGTATTCTAAAAGATCATTTAATTGTGACAACATGATTCAATCATGTAATAGTTATTCACAGGAATTGATTTGCATTCATAACCATCTTAACTCAAAAAGATTTCCTTCAAGGATAATTACGTATAAAGTCTGATATTTCCTAAACAACATGAAGTGCAGGCACATACGTGTCACAACAACATTCAGTTTCTGATTATCAAAATTTTGTTTAATTCAAAATATCAAGGACACTTAAGAATGAAAATCGTGCTCTTTAGAATCGCATTAAGACTCGTCAATCATAAAAAATAAAAGACTATTACTGTAATGAACCAGAGGAATCAATCTGTGAGATAGTAAATTCTCTAGTACAGGAATGTGTGCTTGCACAATCCAAGCTGCAATATTGCTGCAACTCTTGGGCTGCCTACTTTACTCTTATAAACCCAGTAGTTAGTAACAAACTTGGAAGCGACGGTGTTGTATGCACAAGTACTAGTTCTTACTACAAGTTGTCACTTGGTCAGTTGGTGCAAGATCAGTACGAGCTCAAGCCAACTTCTATGGATTCCAGAAGAAGCTATATATGTGATGAAAGAGAGGAAAGCTTACTCTACAGAGGCTACTCTACTTGCAAAAAGGGAAAGGATTGAAATGTAAAGTAAACCTAGCAAACCCTACTTAACCAACTAATCCTACTTTTACAGAAAGAGTGATGAAAAATGATGGAATGAATGCCATTACCTACTTAGGAAGTAAACAACATCTACTCAAGCTATTTCCAAAAGTAAATGAGGAAAAAACATCTTTTTGGATTTTTATGTATTTTTATGTGAAATTGTCATGCATGTAATTTATTTGTTTGTGAATGTGGCAGTGTTTAGGTGGCGATGGAGGGCGACTTTGGGATTTGCAGAGGTGTAGGAAGGTGTGGATGGGTCCTACAAGGTCTTAGGTAGTATTCTGTAGGCTTTTCCTGCAATCGGACTTCAAAAGGAAGCCTACAGGAAAATCTACAAGAGGATGCAGGGGATCTATAGGAGGTCTACAGGAGGATGCCGAGAGCAGTTTTGGAGGTTTTGAAGGTGGGAAAGTGGGTGGAAAGGGTAGCTGAAGGCTAGGATGATGTGTTAAGGTGTCTAAGGTTCACCAAGAATTATTAGGAGAGGGAAAAGATGGTTGGACTTGTTCAAGGAAGGAGAGGAAAGTCTATGGGAAAAGTGCAGAAAATTAAGGCAGATTTGTGAGGAACTTTGGGCGACCTGCGGGGCATAGATCAAGGAGAGATTGTGATGGCTGATTGGATGACTTGTTGTGAGAAGATATTTGTTGCAAGAGAACTGAAAATCAAACAATGAGATTAAGCAAGCAAGGAAACTAGATACATCAAAAAAACAGAATTTTGCATCAAGCTAGTCTAAACTCTGATCTATGAAAATAAATGCTAAGAAATGCTACAAGTAAATAAATCATGGAATAAGACTTATTGTAAAGATAGAAATGATCATGTTGAGATAGATCTAAAGCAAATTATTAACCTTATAACAAACTGCAACACTAGAAATCCTATGGAGAAGGGAAATCTGTGTTTTTGTGGTAGCAAGAGGGTCTTGGCCTCAGTTAATGGTCCCAAGGGGAGGAAAGGAGGCCAAGGCTCTTTTGATGGCCTTTTTGTATCTTCTTTCTATCACTATTCAACCTTCTACAGAAAACTTAAATGGAAACAACCTTATAAATTACCAAAAGCGACCTATTCCTAACCAAGAAAGGAATTTATCTAACAGTAACTAATCCATAAACTAAAATAAAACATAAAAGTACAGGAAGAGGAGCTTGGCTTCTTGGATTAGGCCCTAACCCAAGAGCTTCAACCCTCTAAGAAGACTCAGTGCTAGCTCAAAAAGGATCTCATCTTTATTATCAAAGTAATAATAGGATTACATGAAACTGTCAACAAAAGTAAGCTCGAAGTTGAGCAGAGTAAAGTTGCAACAAAAATTCGAAAATTTGACCAACTCCCTAATGAGGCCCTAGGACTCTCTACTTATACAACTGAAGCTCCAAACAGCTTCCTTAAAATCAGGGAGGCTTGGCTCCCAAAACAGAAGTTATCCTCCACTTGCTCGGCTGCCTCCTAGTGCATTGATTTGGTTGTTTGTGCTCTGAGCTTCATGAAGGAGAATTCGAAGTGGGGAGTCATAAATGAGGGGGACACCCTCCTATAAATCCTCTCCCTTGTCTTCTTCGAATTATTGCTGCCAATTGTCCATTAAATCTTTGACTTTGTCTCCAAAATTCAACAAAAATCTGCATTAAACACATATTAGACTCCATGGCATAATAACCAACCCAACTCACTCTAGAAGCATAAATATAATAAAAAAATGTGCAAAAAGCTAAGAGAATGGTGGATTAAACTAATTTAGGAGGCAAAATGAGCCCATATAATTACCCATTTCTGGGTCTCATCACATGCACACCATGGATCCATCACACTATAAAAAAATCAGATCTAAACTTTGCAGAAGAATAAAAGAAACATCTATTCACTTCACACTTTGCATTAAAAGAAATTAACACCTTAATTGAAAAATAAGAACATGATGGAGAACGAGCTAGGTTGGTTGGGCCCTAGCCAACCAGCTCGTTTCCCTGTTTAGGAAACGTAAAGATTCAACTCTTTAATCAACGCATCAACATAGAATTACAATGGAAGATTGAGAAATCATGGCGCAGTTCCTTTCTATTAATAATTAGCAAATATATATCATGAGTTCAAATCTAACCCAGAACGAGGGTGATACCAGCAAAATTACAAAATAATAGAATCACAGTATCCTTGCTATAGCTATCACTCGCTACCATTTTCTATCTGAGTCCTATATTTTATACATTCATTTAGGCCTGCGGCCATAACCAAATTACATCAAGCGTTCCAATATGAGCCTTTCGGCTATAACAAAATAACAATAACATCTCATACTAAGCCTTTCGGCTATAACAAAACACTATTCTAGGTATTCAGTCGGCGACCCAATCTCCACCATATCCCTGACTTTCCTTTCTAGAACATGGTGTCCGCATGGACTGGTGAGTTGTCACTACAGTTGAAGATTTTCCAACGGTGTAGGAATCCTACCTGCACTCGACCATGCTAACGAGATGATCAATTCATTATTTATCAAATAATTTTAGGAAGATAAATATTAGTTGCAAAGATTTAAAGGTATAAAATCTATTAAAATGATTAATTAAGCACATTCGTAACCCTTAAACATGAAACATAAAGCTAGTGTAGGAAAAGACGCGATTCTTGGAATAGTGCAAGAATAAGGAGGTTTGCAAGGTTAAAACAGAGGTCTAAGGTTATGGTTTTGAAGGGAAAAGAGTTAAAAAATGAAGCAATTTAGCCTACCAACAATACGAATAAAAAAGTTTCTATACGAGGCGGGCATATCCCATGCTCGTTATAATGACTATGAATAAGCATTACAATCATACAGGAGATGGTCCTGTCAAGTCAGTGTTATTGCGACCAACATGTTGATGGATAAAGAAAATAGTTTCTTTCAATCTCAAGGGTTTCTCTGGCATATAGGTTGGAATGGGTGCCCCCATGCATCAAATATAAAGCATTATTGAATTAGGTGTTATGGGATGCATGGGTCTTTAACTAGATTAGATCACTGTAACAATCATACAATATGATGCTACTCTGACATGAAAAGCTTATGCTAGTGTTGAATGTGAGGGAGGCCGATGATATCAATAGACGATAATTATTCCCATTGTGTCACCCAAGGTTTTCCCTTAAAGGGGGGAGAAACCAAGGTATTGCTTCAATCCTGGAATATGAGTGTTGATGTCGATAGGAAAGGAGTGTCAACCTCCCGAATAACTGATCTGGGAATCTATGTGAAACTGAAGTAGATGGTTGTAATATGTTAGGTAAAAAATACATGATATCAAGAGCTAATAGTATGAGTGGATACATAAAATTGCCCAAGGTAGGAGTAGTAATGTGAGTGGAAGTAGTCAAAACAACATTGTTGGGGTAAATGCCCCTAGAGATGGTAGGAAACCTAGGGTGGGTATGAGTATGTTATAATTCTTGTGGTAGGTTGTTGGGCATGGGATCCCACGCAGCATGTTTTTGGGGCTCAAAGCCCAAGTTTTGGTCAACTATATTGTAAGACTCCGCGAATTGTGGGCGTGGAGCGCGAAGTCTAGGATGAGTCAAAGGGTTGTCTGCCCTAAAATATTGTAATGTAATGTAAAGTTGTATCGGCCTACCCATGGTCCACGAACCATGGGATTGCATAAATAGAGTGAGGCTCTAGGTGTAAAGATAAGGAAGGATAGAGAGAAGAACGAAGGCATAGTTCGAGATTAGAGTTGGATTTGAAGTGTACTGGGTCGTAGTAGTAGTAAGAGGATCTGTAGCTGAGTGCACAGAGGCCTAGTAGAGTCCACAGCTAAGTGGGCAGGCCCCTGCAGCTGAGTGTGCAGGGCAGAGTCAAGTCTATAATTGGGATTGAAAGCTAATAAAGAGAAGCTTACTCTGTGCATCTATTTTTGAATCGGTATTTTGTTATTCATTACTTTTACTCTGTTTATTTACTGTGCGCAATTGGGTAAATACATGTATGGTTCAGAATGCTTATATATGAAAATAATCGAAGTAATTAGCTAATAGTGTATAATTAATAAAGACTTGGGTAAATAACATGGGTCACGCTGCAGCTAGGACTGCGTGAAGACAATATCGCGAGTTGTGGGGTACCCGTTGGTGCACATAGCACAGTGAGTGTGAAGGTTGGACCGCGTACCAATCCCATCATATCTGACATCCCTAGGGTGTGGAAACCTGGTTCTAGCACCCTCCCATACTACTTTGGGTGAGACCTCAGTCCGCGCTCCACGGACTATTGCCGAAAATTCCAGGAGTACCAGGATTTTCTTGGCTAAATCACTTCTAAACCTGGGTCAGGCCCCACTAAGCCAAAAAATGGTTCCGTTGCTGGGACTGGGATCTCCATAAGGGATGTCTGATTTCATGCCACTTGAACCCAACAAAGAAGGAAATTGAAAAGTGGATGGACAAGAATATTCACAAGTTCGCGAAACAGGAAAACAGAACTCCACAAGTATCTAAGGAACAGTGGTTGGAGCGCTACATGTATACAAAAGTCCATGAAATTTTCTTTGGATCCTTTCCTTCTGAGCTATATGAATGGATCACAAAGTTAGTCGACAGGCAAGGAAGGTGTAGGCTCGACAAACGAATAGTGTGGACTCCGGAATTAGTGCGCAGACTAGAAGCATCATAAGATAAGATCGCGCGAGCTGTGGACCATTGGCTCAACCGGATAAGAGGAGGATTTATCACTGAGTTTGCGGTAGACATGACCGTGAGCTACAGTGAGGCAGAATGACGTTTTCTCAAAGGACCGCAAGGTAAGTACATTAAATCTATGAATACTTCGATTAAGATGCTATTGTGTGAAAAAAGGGTTATGCGAATAAATTAATGTTTGGGACTGTTAGTGTCAGTATTTGAAGCCTTCCTCCAGTGATCAAATATGCTCTTACAAAATGATTTTAAGGTGTCAAAGTCAAATTTTGTCATTTCAGTGAGTCTTCAAGTAAAATTTGGTCACTAGGTATTAGGTCTAGGATTTGTTTTCACTTCTTTCAAAGTTGTCCAAAAGTCAGTCCATGTCACTATTCAGATGATTATACCATCATTCAGAGAGTTTTCATCATCATTTCAGGTTCCAATGGGTCATTTTTCACCTTGTTCGTGCTTCAGTTGTGCTTGGGTAAGACTCATTTCTCTCTCCTAGGGTTTTGAAGGTAATTTCTCTTGTATGGTCAAATCATCAACAGAGCTTGCATCCTGATGCTCATACACCTTCCCCTATCCTTAATATACCTTATTAAACACTTCCCATCACTGATATCCCTCAAATTCCTCCTTTTCCCACAAACCCTAGTTTCTTGCTATAATTTGACAATTTTCTAGGCTATGTCTGTGTTTTTCCCTTTTAGACCCCTTCCCCTGACTCAATATTTTAAATTTCACCTTCCCCTACTTCCTAACATCCCTCCCTACTTCCCAAAATTTTCTCAAGAATTTAGAAAATCCCCTTATCCCCTTCATCTCACTTCATTTCGACAAATCCCTTGTTCCACACATCGAGATAGGTTTTACTCAAATGATGTTTCTGAGAAAGAAAAAATGAATTTGGAAAAAGTGAGAGAGATTTTTGTCCATAACAGGCCAAGGAAGAAAAACCTCTTTCACTTTTTGCATGGGTGTCACGGTTTTAGAGAAATGTCAAAAATACAAGTTGCCTTAGGAGAGTTAATGCACCTGTAAAGTGACCTTGGGAAAATCACGATTTCTCCTAGCTTGGTTGGCCAAATGACTTGATTGATGCCTTAAATGATAACTAAACACAAAGATATTTCTAATGAGCTATCATGAGCTCAATTTTGAGTTGAGGAAGACCTCCAAACGTTCACTGCAATAGCACTCTGCATTTAGGCAGCCTCATTTTGCACATTTTGACTAGTCTTGGGAGATTTGACTTTTGACAGGGCAAATGACCTCCAAATTGAAAAATTCAAGTTGTATTGGAAAGTAGACTCAATACTCTTTTCAACGAGCTATAACATGCCCAATTTGGACACCGGAAAGGCCTCTGAAAGTGGTCTGCAAAAGGCATTGCACATATGATCATTGGTGCTGCACAGCACATAGAAAAGGCGTTGCGCACCTGGCAAAGTTTGACAGTGTAAAATTACACTGGCGCTGCGCATACAAAAGGCGTTGCACACCTGTGTGAGGGCGCTGCGCACCTATCAAACTCTTCCAAATCACTCCAATTTTCCTCAATTCTCCAAATTTGCCTCTTGACAAGTAAGTAACACAATTATTCTTGTTTGAAAAAGGGTTTTTTGCATCACTCTATGGTACTTGTGTTTATCAAAAACCAAACCCTAGTTTTCACCAAACCCTCTCATATACTTTAAAGCTCATTCATAGATTGTTGTCATATCTCATCCATTGGTTGTCCCCCTAAAACCCTATTCCCTCATATAAATTTCCCTAGATCTCATCCCTTCATACAAATTTCCTAAACCCTATACTTCCTCCCCAAAACCCCACATACTTTATTCACATACATCCCAAACCCTACACTATCCCTAAACCCTACTCACTCCCTAAATCTTATCCACACTCCCATTCACCCTCACCTACTTTCCTATTCAAAATCTCTTCATACTCATCATACCCTCACTCACCAATCCATCACTCCTCATTGACCATAAAGACAAACAACAGTACAATAATGGAGAGGGATAGTGAGTATGAACTTGAAGAAGAAACCCTTAGTGACAGTTCCATGGAGAGATTTGAGAAGCAAAAAGGAGCAAAAAAGAGCATGATAAACTCAAAATCTTGGCTGAGGCTTCATTAGCTTAGCAAAGCACTTAATGAGGTTGCCTCTTGCCAAATTTGAAGAAATTTTGAGAATTTTTGGTCATTTTGAATTTTTGGAAATTTTTACACAGGAAATTCCAATAGATGCACAGCACCACCTGCGCTGCGCTTTTGTTGGGGACACTTTCTTGCAAAAAAGTTTATATTTTTGGAATCAGCATGAAAAAATATGGAATCTCATAAATGGCTGAGAAATTTGGACAAGTTCTAGGTCTCCAAAAGGGCAAAAAACACCCAAAAAGTGCCCTCTCTACCACTTTTTTGCCACATGGGAAGCAGTCTTGGGAGAATCAATTTTTGGAGGGGCAAATGGACTCAAAATTCAGAAATTCAAGTTGTTCCAGAAAGTAGACTCGTCAATCTTTCCAATGAGATATCCTGCACCTGATTTGTACTCCGGGAAGCCTTCCAAAATTGGCCTAGAAAAAGCACTGTGCATAGGATCAATGGCGCTGCGCATAGGATGAATTTTGCCAATTTTGTTCAAAAATCCAAATTTCGCCTAGTTTTCTCTACAGTTGACTTTTTCTTTCTCTCTTGGTGAAATTAGCATGGTAAATGATGTAACTTGATGTAATTATGGATGTAAAACACTTGATAGGGTAGATACATCAAGTCAAAGGTGGTTTTGAGCTGAATGAATTGGTTTCCTTGGTTTTAGAGGCAATTTGTTCCACTGTCTTTGTTCATGTTCTTCGTTTAGATATGGTTGAAACCACCCCTTTTCTTATGGATTTGACCCTGATAGCTAGCTTGAGTAGTTTCCTTGCCTATATCATGTACTTTTTGATTCATTTGTAAAGGTTGGACTTTGGTAGAAGTGTTGGACTCACTGAACATTTTGTATCAGTGGTTGGCAAGGAATAAAACCAGGTTTCACAGCTATTTTTATTGGATTCTTGTGACAGTGAGTTTATGTATTGTTTCTTCTTTGTAATGAGTTTTCTCTGATGTTTTATATGTATCCACATCTCTCTTTGTATTCTAAACTAAATGAATCAAGGTGAATATACAAAATACACTATATTTGCAGTGCTTTGTCTTGGGAATGCATTTGGTTTTCAATGTTTTCACTATTTGAAGCAGATTCATAGTTTCCTATGCCCTCCTCGGCTCCTCAACTGTCTACTCTACCATCTCAATCCTTTGCTAGCACATAATCTTTTGTCTACCCTACCCCACAGAACATGACTGTATCCCTGAGTTGATTTCCCAGACCCAATCTGCCTTCTCCAATTGATCCAGCAACCAAAACCTAAAATCAAACCAGAAACCCTAATCTACTATACCTAGCCTAAAATCAGCATTCATTTCAGTCATCTCAAGCCCTAGTTGCCAATATTCTAATTGAGATTGACAAGGAGAGAGCCCTCTCCCGACCTGGTAGGGCTAGCTACCAGGTTAAGCATGGTTTGATGTTACCCTAGACCTGCCTTCCTTCAGCCTGAGGTAGATTTAGGCACTAACATAGTGGCGACTCCACTGGGGAACGTAGTTTTATGTTCCTCAGTAAAATGTAATCAAGTTCAGATCTGATTGTTGATGGTGAACAACAATCAGACACAGCAAGGCTGAAATCATTCACCTAGCGACTCCAAATCAGTTTCAACATCAGATCCAAGGACTCCACTGGAAGATGAACCTGACCAGCAAAAACATGAAAGGACAATATGGAAAGATCACGTATTCAAGTTGGAATTTCATCTAAGACATTTTGTTCTTTGTTATAAATTATTTCTTCTCTTTTCCTGAGAATGTCAAGAAGGCTTTGCAAAGTATATTGTATTTGAGAAAAGATCCTCGTCTTGCATTTGATTCTTTCCCTTTGAAGATTGAAAAATATTTGCATGCCTTTGATCTTGATCAAGACCCTTTTTCTGAATCTTGTGATGACCATCTTCAAACTGATGAGCCTAAAGAGACCAAGACTGATTCTACACCTTTTGTACATATTCCTATACCTTGTAAAATTCCAGATCGATATAAACCTCTCATTTTACCTCCTATATCCCATGACTTCCCTAAAAATTATTACCTCTATCTACCAAGATTTGATGGTGACTGTGACGACATTACTGCTGAGAGACATGTATTGAACTTTGAGTCTTTTCTCGACCTTTTTGAAGTTGATGAAGAAGATGTCAGTATTAGGCTTTTTGCTCTTTCTTTGTAGGGCAAAGTCAAGAGTTGGTTCAAAACCCTGCCTGATGCGAGCATCTCATATTTCCAGCAGTTCGTCAAAGTTTTCCTCGACAGGTGGGTGGTCAGACAGAACCCTTTCTTGATTATAGAAGAGTATAACCAGCTGAAAAGACTACCAAGGGAGATAGTACAACAATTTTCTTCCAGATTTAACCAAGTCTATTTTTCAATGCCAATTAATATAAGACCTCCTCCTAGATCTGCTCTCTTGCACTACCCGAAAGCCTTTGATCCGGAAATGGAGTTTCAGAAAAGAGAAAGGAACCTTGCAACACTTGAAGAGATGCAGAACAATGCAGTAGATGTAGAGGTTAATTAGTTGATCAAAAGGGCAATGTTGAAAGAAGAAGAGATGAAGAACATAGATCCAAAAGAATCGACATCTTTAGAGGTAAAGCTCGACATTTTGGTAAGTGCAGCGGAAGAGATGATGCAAAAGATCACTACAAGAAATTAGTATGATGTTCAAGACCATGGCTCATTGATTGAAGAGGAACAAGTTGTTGATCCACAACATTTTCTTTCATATCCCAGTTGTCATAGATCTGATAATGATTGTTTTATAGATCATCTTAGAGAAGAGAGATCTGTTGATATGACATGTATGCTTGACGATGTGTTTTATACTGATGATTTGCCTCAGTTTGATCAGTATGATGATGATTATGTTCTCCAAACAGAAGCTAGTCTTGCAAAAAAATCAGCAGCTAGTTTGTGGGAGGAGGAAGTTCACTTTCAGTAGTTTGAATACAGTGATCAGCCATTGCATATCAGCTATGGAAGTGAGGAGGAAAGTGCAACAAATTTTGAAGTAAGTGAAGGATCTTTTCCTTTTTGTTTTGCTTCGTTCCAGATCATCAAAGACAACATTCATGCTATCAGAAATCAACTGTCGATAAGTTTTGACCATCTAGAGGGCAATGAAATCCTTGTTCAAGACTTTTCATATCCTGATTTGCAACCCCCAAATTCCATTGAATGTCAGGTTGCAGATGAAGACTTGGAAGCTGGCACATATGATCAAATGATGCAAGATGATTCTGTACCATTTTGTTTTGAATCATTTCAGTTTTTGAAGGGAAAATTGCATAATATATCTTCAAATGAGCAGCTTGTAGGAAATCATGTAATCTCATCAGAACCAATAGAAAATGGGTTGCAGCAGTCTTTTCAAGTTTTTCACGATCCAATAGCTGATGTGTTGGATGATGTCTGCAGTCAAAGTCCTTCTCCATTAGCTACCTGTGAGCTTGAAATGTGTACTGATACAAACTTGATCTGGTAGCCGGTTTCTTTATCATTATCAGTAGGAGTCTCGTCACAATGCTCAAATCAAAGTTTGCATTCATGGTATGAGGAGAAGAAAAGTAATCCATTGGATGAGCTAAGTCCCAGTGCACATGAATTTCAAGATCCTTATGCAGTGTTTTTGGAGTCAGATAGAGAATCCATATCATTCAACAGATTTGTTTACAAGTTTTCATGGGAGTTTCCTTTCAGTAGTTCTATCTTGTTTTTCATAAGCAAGCACTTGTGGAGAATGCAAACAGCGGCCAAAATGCTTACTTGGTTGCATTGGTTATTTCACTTCACTTGATCAGGTGATGAATGGAAAAGTTAGATTAGGTTTTATTGAATAAGCTCCATTTTGAGCATATTTTCCAGTTCGTCAGTTGTGTTTTAGTATTGCGTCAATTTCATTTCAATTATGAGCCTTGAGTATTGAGTCTTGAGTTTTGATGTTTTTGTTGCCAAGATATTGATTCCATATTGCCCAATGGATAAGGCACTGGTCAGCTCTCCCAAAGATCTGCGGTTCTTGGCACTTCCAAGGAGCTACCATCTCCATTGGAGCCAATGTTAGTGTCAGTCTTTGAAGCCTTCCTATAGTGATCAAATATGCTCTTACGAAATGATTTTAAGGTGTCAAAGTCAAATTTTGTCATTTCAGTGAGTCTTCAAGTAAAATTTGGTCACTAGGTATTAGGTCTAGGATTTGTTTTCACTTCTTTCAAAGTTTTCTAAATTTCGGTCCATGTCACTATTTAGATGAGTGTACCATCATTCAAAGAGTTGTCATCATCATTTCAGGTTCCAATGGGTCATTTTTCACCTTGTTCGTGCTTCAGTTGTGCTTGGGTAAGACTCATTTCTCTCTCCTAAGGTTTTGAAGGTAATTTCTCTTATATGGTCAAATCATCAACAAATATTGCATCCTAATACTCATGCACCTTCCCCTATCTTTAATATACCTTATTAAACACTTCCCACCACTGATATCCCTCAAATTCCTCATTTTCCCACAAACCTAAGTTTCTTGCTACAATTTGACAATTTTCTAGGCTAGGCCTGTGTTTTTCCCTTTTAGACCCCTTCCCCTCACTCAATATTTGAAATTTCACCTTCCCCTACTTCCTAACATCCCTCCCTACTTCCCAAAATTTTCTCAAGAATTTAGAAGCCCCTTATCCCCTTCATTTCACTTCATTTCAACAAATCCCTTGTTTCACACGTCGGGATAGGTTTTACTCAAATGATGTTTCTGAGCAAAAAAAAATGAATTTGAAAAACATGAGAGACCTTTTTTTCCATAACAGGCCAAGGAATAAAAACCTCCTTCACGTTTTACATAGGTGTCACGGTTTTAGAGAAATGTCAAAAATACAAGTTGCCTTACGAGAGTTAATGCACCTCTGAAGTGACCTTGGGAAAATCAATATTTCTCCTAGCTTGGTTGGTCAAATGACTTTATTGATGAGTCAAATGCTAACTAGACACAAAGAGTTTTCCAATGAGCTATCATGAGCTCAATTTGGAGTTGAGGAAGACCTTCAAAAGTTGATTTCAACAGCACTCTGCATTTAGGCAGCCTCATTTTGCACATTTTTACCAGTATTGGGAGATTTGACTTTTGACAGGGAAAATGACCTCCAAATTGAAAAATTCAAGTTGTGTTGGAAAGTAGACTCAATAATATTTCCAACGAGTTATCACACACCCCATTTGGACATAAGGAAGGCCTCCAAAAGTGGTCTAAAAAAGGCGCTACGAATAGGATCAATGGCACTGCGCACCTAGCAAAGTTTGACAGTGTAAAATTACATTGGCACTGCGCATACAAAAGGTGTTGTGCACCTATGTGAGGGAACTGCACACCTGTCAAACTCTTCCAAATCACTCCAATTTGCCTCAATTCTCCAAATTTTCCTCTTGACAAGTAAGTAACACAATTATTCTTGCTTGAAAAAGGTTTTTTTGCATCACTCTATGGTACTTGTGTTTATCAAAAACCAAACCCTAGTTTTCACCAAACCCTCTCATATACTTTAAAGCTCATTCATAGATTGTTGTCATATCTCATCCATTAGTTGTACCCCTAAAACCATATTCCCTCATATAAATTTCCCTAGATCTCATCCCTTCATACAAATTTCCTAAACCCTATACTTCCTCCCCAAAACCCCACATACTTTATTCACATACATCCCAAACCCTACACTATCCCTAAACCCTACTCACTCCCTAAATCTTATCCACACTCCCATTCACCCTCACTTAATTTCCTATTCAAAATCTCTTCATACTCATCATACCCTCACTCACCAATCCATCACTCCTCATTGACCATAAAGACAAACAACATTACAATAATGGAGAGGGACGGTGAGTATGAACTTGAAGAAGAAACCCTTAGTGACAGTTCCATGGAGAGATTTGAGAAGAAAAAAAGAGGTTGATAAACTCAAAATCTTGGCTAAGGCTTCATTAGCTCAGCAAAGAACTTAATGAGGTTGCCTCTTGCCAAATTTGAAGAAATTTTGAGAATTTTTGGTCATTTTGCATTTTTGGAAATTTTTACACAAGAAATTCCAATAGGTGCGCAACGCCACTGGAGCTGCACTTTTGTTGGGGACACTTTCTTGCAAAAAAGTTTATGTTTTTGGAATCAACATGGAAAAATATGGAAGCTCAGAAATGGTTGAGAAATTTGGACAAGTTCTAGGTCTCCAAAAGGGCAAAAAACACCCAAAAAGTGCCCTCTCTGCCACTTTTTTGCCACACAAGGAGCAGTCTTGGGAGAATCAATTTTTGGAGGGGTAAATGGACTCCAAATTTAGAAATTCAAGTTGTTCCAGAAATTAGACTAATCAAGCTTTCCAATGAGTTATCCTGCACCTGATTTGGACTCTGGGAAGCCTTCCAAAATTGGCCTAGAAAAAGCGTTGTGCATAGGATGAATTTTGCCAGTTTTGTTCAAAAATCCAAATTTCACCTAGTTTTCTCTACAGTTGACTTTTTCTTGCTCTCTTGGTGAAATTAGCATGGTAAATGATGTAACTTGATGTAATTATGGATGTAAAACACTTGATAGGGTAGATACATCAAGTCAAAGGTGGTTTTGAGTTGAATGAATTGGTTTCCTTGGTTTTAGAGGCAAGTTGTTCCACTGCCTATATTCCTGTTCTTAGTTTAGATATGGTTGAAACCACCCCTTTTCTCATGGATTCGACCCTGATAGCTAGCTTGAGTAGTTTCCTTGCCTATATCATGTACTTTTTGATTCATTTGTAAAGGTTGGACTTTGGCAGAAGTGTTGGACTCACTGAACATTTTGTATCAACAGTTGGCAAGGAATAAAACCAGGTTTCACAGCTATTTTTGTGGGATTCTTGTGACAGTGAGTTTATGTATTGTTTCTTATTTGTAATGAATTTTCTGTGATGTTTTATATGTATCCACATCTCTCTATCTCTTCTAAACTAAATTAATCAAGGTAAATAGACAAAATACACTATATTTGCAGTGCTTTGTCTTGGGAATGCATTTGGTTTTCAATGTTTTCACTATTTGAAGAGGATTCATAGTTTCCTATGCCCTCCTCAGCTCCTCAGCTGTCTACTCTACCATCTCAATCCTTTGCTAGTACATAATCTCTTGTCTACCCTGCCCCACAGAACATGACTGTATCCCTGAGTTGATTTCCCAGACCCAATCTGCCTTCTCCAATTGATCCAGCAACCAAAACCTAAAATCAAACCAGAAACCCTAATCTACTATACCTAGCCTAAAATCGGCATTCATTTCAGTCATATCAAGCCCTAGTTTCCAATATTCTAATTGAGATTGACAAGGAGAGAGCCCTCTCCCGACCTGGTAGGCTAGCTACCAAGTTAAGTGTGGTTTGATGTTACCCTAAACCTGCCTTCCTTTAGCCTGAGGTAGATTTAGGCACTAACAGGGACTACATGGAGCGGGAAGATCTACAAAAGCAGAAGTGGTGAAGAATTATAAAACAATCCTTTAATTTCACCCTCGTGAGAGAGTGAGGAAGAGCTCGCTAAGGTTTCTCTGAGAAGCGTGGTCAATTTGATAAGACAGCGAATTCCTCGGTTACCACCTCCACCCACAACGCCATCTGTTTCACCCCCCTCACCTCCATATCCACCCACTCCACCTTCACCACCTCCACAGTTCAGTATGGCAAGTGCGATCAAACTACCAGTATTCAGGGGAGTAGGAAATGAAGATCTGGATCAATTCTGGTTTGTGGTAAGAGCAGTATGGGAAGCACAAGGTGTCACGGACGACAATATTAAGAAGGCTACATTGGTGAGCGCACTGCAGGATCACGCATTAACATGGTATATCAAGCACTCTAACGACCACCCAAACGCAGGGATAACAGAGATCCAGGCCATGCTGAACAGGGAATTTAGTAGGCAAAAGTCAGAAACACAATCAATCATCGGGTTTAAAGAGATCGCGATGCTCCCAGGCGAGACTCCCTGGGATCTAGATCAATGGTTGAAGAGTACAATCCACAAAGCCAATATGACATTGACGGATGGACAACATCATGCATGGTTTGTAGCATCTCTGACACCGCACTTGAGGACGGCACTGTCACAACATAAACTTTCCACCCAGGCCGAAGCATTGGAAATGGCAATGAGATTACATGAGACCCCGATACAAGACCCTGGGTTGGGAGTCCAACAAATCCACATGCAACTACAGAATTTGTATTTGGAAATGAAAATTTTGAAGCAAGATAGGACACCATTGCCAGAGGTGTGCGAGGAAGTCTAGTGCATAAAATGCAAAGGCCAGGGCCACAACAAATATCATTGTCCAGTGTTCGCAAACTACTTGGCAGGAGGAGGGCCAATGCCATTAAGACTGAAGGCACAAGCAGGGCCGAGCACGGCACCTTCTTTATGGTGCGTGATCTGTCAGATAGGAGGGAAACACACTACGGACAATTTTCATTTGTTGCAGAAGTATACACAGACACCCCAACAATTGTTTTGTAATTTCTGCAGGTCGGTAGGCCACGATGAGTGCACTTGCTGTAGTTACGAGCTAATGATGGATTGGACCCCTGCCTATAGGATGCAGACCGAAACACGAGCCCTCGACCCAGATGCAGGGATGGCGCGTGCTGGATTTCAGGGGCGCGGTCGAGGACGAGGTGGAATGGGACCAGGAAGGGGCCGCAAACAACTAATTTGTTACAATTGCGAAGGGCAAGGGCACTATGCTCGAAATTGTACCAACCTGACAAGGATATCATGTTCGTATTGTGCTCAGTTTGATCATGAAACAATAGATTGTCCTATGTTGATCACGAGGATGCATGAAAAAGGGGTATTCCAGCCTCCTTTGACTCATAATATATAATTGATGAGATCTGAGCCGCGCGAAGAAGACTCGAATGTAAACATGATGCTCAGAAGCGGTACAATCATAGGAGAGGATAAGGGGAAGAAAACAGAGGAAAGTACGTGGGTTCACAAGGCTCCTACAAAGGAAGCCAATTTTGACTTAGAACATGCAAAGGAGACATTCATGGAAGCTAAAAAGAGCTTCACGAAGGCCTCCACTTCAGGTAGTAAGGATCAACTAGAACGATGAATGGATCCTTCCATCCTCACTACCTTTCTGGAGACATGCATGAGACTGTTGCGTGACAGCAAGGAAGTTAAAGGACTACAGGAACTAATCACCAGGTGCGCAGGGTCAAGAGAACCGCGTGTAGTCCAGAAACTAGGGAAGCGTGCATTGCGCACTGGAAGGGAAATGAGGTTGACTACGCAGATTGGTGAGTATGAAATGGATAAGGTAATCCTAGATCTTGGTTTGGACGCAAATGTATTACCGAGGCAAACATGGGAACGCATGGGCAGACCCGCGCCACAATGGTCTTCTATTCAGTTACAAATGGCGAACCAACAAAATATTTTGCCCATGGGGAGATTGCAAGGGGTGACAATTGATATTGAAGGTGCGAGCGTGCAAGCAGATTTTGAAGTGATAGATATTGTCGATGACAGCAATCCCTATCTCATGCTACTAGGAATCGACTGGGCTACCGATATGAATGTAGTCATCAACCTAAAGAAGTGCAAAATTATCTTCGAGAAAAAGTCACTACACATAGTGGTACCACTAGATCCAGCCGAAGGAGCACGCTACACTGAACCAGTGCGCGACGATAATAGTGATGATGATCTTGATTGTATTTACAAGATAACTGCGTGAGACTAGGATTGGGTGAATCTGACTGTAGATGGGAAAATCTTGTGGGAGCACGAAAGCTCCTGCACTTTGGATTTAGATGAAGAAGTAGAGCGATAACAGAATCGGTTGCACGAAGTGACAATGAAAAATTGCAACATGATGGTTAGATCACTGTGTTGTGTGACAACAGAGGAAAGGGAGCTGCCGACATATGATGGATTGACAGTGGTGGATGAATTTCTGAGAAAATTTGAAAGCGCAGTACCAGAATAGCAGTGGTTCAATGCATTGAAGTGGGCACTATGTGCAACACCCGCATGATGGTGGGGTACGCATCAAGGGAATTTCGAGGACTGGCGCGGATGCAGAAGGATGGTGCACGTACGGTTTGGAATCCCCCAACTTCGAATGAAAGTCGGTCAATAAGGATGGAACAACTTGCGTGCCCACCTTTCTCAATGGGTATAGACATGTGTTGTATAGCCCGCACAAACACACCCCAAACTCAAGATCGAAAATCGGAGCAGGATGCAGCAGCAGGAAAGGCGACACGCACTACAAACGTTCCATGTGGAAGCATTCAATAAGGTGTGTGGAATCCTGAACAAGGTTCACCAGGTGAGACGAACTGATTGGGACCTGCACGTGCCAGCGGTTCGATGGGCCTATAGGACCATGTGCAAAAACCTAAGCGCAAAGATGATTCCAAAGCTGCGGAGCAGAGTTGAGACCATAATTTCAGAAGAAAGGAATCCTCACGTAATAGCTCCTACATTTAGACAGTACATGAAGACTAGGACAAAGGAATTATATAGCTAAGTGAGGGTGAACATATGAGGATTTAGGAAGCCATTCGGTGAGAGAACCTTAGACTTCACGAACTCGAAGAAGACAGGGTACAATTGAGAAAGAAACACATGTTGATGGATACTGAGATCAAACAACTGGAAAACGAGATCGTACAAGCATGTCTCGTTGATAAACCAAGGATAACAAGGCTAGATACAGATAGCCATGCCACTACATTAGAAGATTGTCACCAAGAATTTATGACTCTACTACCGTGGTTGCAACCGCGCCTTACCAAACAAAGTAACTAGGGGAGCACACCACATTAGGGAGAACGCGCATCATTGACTGTTGCAGGGGTAATTGAGGAGTGCCCACGGACTAGGCTGGGAGGTGAATTGAAGTCTCGCTGAGGTGGTGCGACCACCTAACTAGCTATAAGGAGCATAGTCTCAACGCTCCAAGCAGTTGAAAGAGAGTGCGGGACTATAAAAGAGTCTGTGTGGGAGCTGCACGATAAGGAGGTTGCGCGCAAGATCAGCATGTCACAGGGGTCGCACCCATGCATAGGGGGCTGCGTTGCCACGCAGGTAGGCTGGGAAGTGACCGTTGGTGTCACTATTCATGACAAGATGTCCAATTTAAGACAAAGAGGAGTGAGCGGCAGGCAATTAAGACATGAATTAAGAGCTAGATTTGGGACGATCTACCACCAAGAATGCATTAATGACTCAGAAGTGGGGGGAATGGTTAAATTCAAATTCAAAAGACACTATAAAACCCCCAGGGCTAGCCACGAGACAACACTTGGTTGTTTGAGATTTGAGCAATTGCAGAGTATTAAGCGTCGAGCACTCTTACCACCTTTGAGTACGCAACAGAACATATCTCGTGCACACATGATGATTGCTACCAAGCCAAGAGTGCGATTCACGGAAGATACCGTTGGTGAGGCCGTGGAGCCCCATAGGGTCAATGAGGAGCTTGGATATGCGGCGGTTGCACCAGAATTTCCAAAATCACCACGGACACCGCAGCCAAAGAAAGATAAGTAGACTATGGGACCAGTCCGTGTATCCCCAAGAAACCTGCGGTTCAGCAAGTTGTCAATGGAATAAAAAGGCAAGGCCATCACCATTGAGTCAGACAAAGAGGAAGAAGACTTGCAGGCTTTAATTGATCAAATTTAGGGGTAAGAAGACGTGGAGGAGGACGTCCCGCAAATACCTTTGTAGCAAAGTTACCCATGTACATCCCTCCGTGTAAAGGGAAATCCAAGGTGCCCAAAGATCTGGAGGCCACGAAGAATGCGTTCCAGACCCCTCTCTTCCCCGATGGAATTACTTTTGAAGGTCCGCTCCTAGGTCAGGTGCCTACCCTAAAATTCGAAAATTGGGACCTCGTGAACAGCGAGAAGTTCCTGCACCTAGCAATGGAGAGCTTGATGAAATAGAATTTGGAGGGGCTAGTAATCACATTGGAGCCACAAAAATGGCTGCGCGGTGTGGAGAAGGCCGGGTTACTTCATCTATGATGGATACCCCACTTTCATCGCACACCCATCACCATTTTCGTCATCAGGCAGCTGTTGTGCCTGGTTCATGATGGGTATCTCTGGCTGGAGGAGACTATTCCCATCCCAGCCACCCTCATTCACCATATTTCTCGACTGCCCAATAAGGAAAAGGACCCTGCAATGATGACGAGCAAGAGCAACGATTTAGCTCTCGCAGAAGCCATGAAAACTAAATACAAGCTAGAAAAGAAGAAGTGCGGCTATGCAATCGCGAGTATCAAGGACAAAGGGGTGTGCATAACCACCCAGCTCTTGGCTGGAAAACTAATGCGGAAGTGTCGCGCCGATGAAGTACCAGGACATGTGGTTGCACTAGCAGAATAGTGCAGTCCAGTTCAACTGGGCTGAGTTACTCTGTGAGGAATTTTTGACAAACTGAAAGGAGGCCCAAGAGTAGGTTAAGACCTTCCACTACGCGTGGTTTCTCTTATCCATCTTGTTGGTAGCAAGTGAACTAACGGAAGATAGACAATTCTCGAATATCGACCGGGACCTACCTGAGGCCGTGAAGTACGCTTTGCTCTGGGCCACTAAGGATGCGGAGCAGATTCATGAAATCAAAGCTTTTTGGGTACTGATGGAGGTGAGTATCCAGATGTGGATAAATAGAAGACCGTGGTTATCTCCCATAATATATGCCACTCTGCAAAGCTTTGCAGAGTTTAAAGTGGACATGCACAACATTTATATCCGGGCACAGAAAGATCCGGCAAAGGAATGGATGAAGCTTCCGTTCATTGCTACTGACGATGCCATCTTCACGGTGCTAGAAACATGGCCTCCAAAGTGGTGCGCCCCAGATCTGGCAGGAATGGAGAAGGTCGCAGCCCAAAAAAGGAAGAAGGACGCCAAGCTGCGCATCACACAGCTGGCTGAAAAGAAGTGCCAGGAACAAGCAGCAACAGAAGCAGCCGCACAACAAAAGGCGTTGAAGGAACAGGTGGATGTTGCGCAGCAGAAAGAGGCAGTCCTTAAAGCACGTGTCCAGCCTTGGATTGATGAGGCCTTCCTCATCACTACCGACATCAAAGGAAAGCTCGCATAGATGAAGGTGATGT
This sequence comes from Pinus tabuliformis, assembly GCA_031772625.1. Taxonomy (NCBI): domain Eukaryota; kingdom Viridiplantae; phylum Streptophyta; class Pinopsida; order Pinales; family Pinaceae; genus Pinus; species Pinus tabuliformis. The sequence goes on from CM062811.1 coordinate 1,006,028,075, forward strand.
ATGCCTTAAGACAGGGATTTTCCCCTGACAACGAGACTTCGGCCGAAAGAGTGGAGCAGATCCAACAGACTGCAAAATAGTGCGCTGCGGACCTCCATGCAGCACAGGCATAGTTAGAGGGGCTCCGTGCCAAGATCGTCACTCCAGTTGAGTGACTCGGGACGAGTCACAATGATTTTTTTGGGGACCTGTTAGGCATGGGATCCCCTGCAGCATGTTTTTGGGGCTCAAAGCCCAAGTTTTGGTCAACTATATTGTAAGACTCCGCGAATTGCAGGCACGGAGTGCAAAGTCTAAGATGAGTCGTAGGGTTGTCCACCCTAAAATATTGTAATGTAATGTAAATTTGTGTCGGCTTACCCATGGTTTGCGGACCATGGGATTGTATAAATAGAGCGAGGCTCTAAGTGTAAAGATAGGGAAGGATAGAGAGAATAGCGAAGGCATGGTTCGAGCTTAGAGTTGGATTTGAAGTGTACTAGGTTGTAGTAGTAGTAAGAGGCTCTGCAGCTGAGTGTGCAGAGGCCTAGTAGAGTCTGCAGCTGAGTGCGCGGACCCCTGCAGTTGAGTGCACAAGCAAATTCGAGTCTATAATTGGGATTGAAAGCTAATAAAGAGAAGTTTACTCTGTGCATCTATTCTTGAATCAGTATTTTGTTATGCATTACTTTTACTCTATTTATTTACTGCGCACAATTGGGTAAATACTTGTATGGTTCAGAATGCTTATATATGAAAATAATCTAAGTAATCAGCTAACAGTGTATAATTAAGAAAGACTTGGGTAAATAACACAGGTCACATTGCAGCTAGGACTGTGTGAAGACAGTATCGCAGGTCATGGGGTGCCCATTGGTGTGTGTAGCACAGTGAGTGTGAAGGTTGGACTGCGTACCAATCCCATCGTCCCAGACATCCCGAGGGTGCGGAAACCTAGTTCTAGCACCCTCCCATTCTACTTCAAGTGAGACCTCAATTTGCATTCCGCGGACTATTACCAAAAGGGCCCATAGTACCGGGATTTGCTTGGCTAAATCACTTCTAAAGCTGGGTCAGGCCCCATTAAGCCAACATAGGTAATGAGTGAATGATGAGGAATGTTGTGGCTAACAAAAGAAAGCTCCAGCCAAGGGCGATTAAGGATTATTTTTGGGTAACTAACACAAAATTTTTGATGATAATCCTTTTCCTTAAAAAATATTTATACACTTGCCAAAAGAATCTAAAGGTGTTTTGGGATGTACAAACATGGAGATGGGTGCCCCAAGAAAAAGGCGGCTTGCATGATGATGCAGGTGGGTTTTTTGCTAAGGGCAGGGTCCCCATTGGTTGCTCTCAGTGTGGTTGAGGAAAAAGATGAAGTGACACACATGGTTTATTTCCATATGTAGGAATGATATGCCAAATGTAGAATGTGGGTGTGCATTCAGTTCAATCCAATGATAAGTAAGAATGGTGGCTCGAAAGTAGGGTTTGTAAGCAATGACCAAAGAAGAAATGTATGAGGCTGATCTTCTAGACATGCATATGAAATGGCTCCCGGGCCTGGGGGAATGGTCATGGATACCAATAGTGTGAAGGGAACTATGAAATAGGGTAATCCATGAAAGGGAAGTGCTAGTGAATGACGTGGGAATTTACCATGTGCAAGTGAAGGGTGGTGTAAGCATGGTCGAGAGGGTGGGCCATGTGGTTTATTTCAAAGAAATGATGTTAGGATATGAAAAGTTGTTGAGGAAACCTATCATGTTGAGTGAAGAATGATAACTTAAATGTTGATTTGCACCGGGGAAATGAGTTTACTAGGAAGTTGATAATAACATACAACTTCAAAATCCAATACCTCAAATGAAAACATATTTATGTAACAATATGCAAACTGGAGTGTATTGAAAAACATGGAGGGGTGCACTTGATGGGTATCTGAAATGTGAGAAGGGCCTGAAAATGAACCGGCGGAGCCAGAAGGGCCTCCAATGATAGATGTAAAGGGAATTGTTCCCAAGCCCCAAATGTTATATCTATGCATGAATGGAAGCACCCATTATGAGGATGCTCCCCTTTTTTACAGATGGCCATTTTTTCTAGCAATGGCCAACTGATGTATCTAAAACTTTCTGTTTTTTTATGATGACACATGAGACCATGATGTGTCTTCCATATGTGTGATGGTTAAATACATGTGATGTACATGCATTTTAGTGATGTGATGGATTATTCTTATGCTCTATATGTCTCGATGATGTCTTATGTGCGATGCTTGCCAATCTAGTATTTGATTAGCAATGTGGTCAACAACATGATTTTGACTTCTTGGTATATGTGAAAATGTGATATGGTCAAAACCATATGTCAATTGTTGAGCATGCAAGTATTTTTAGAAAAGGAAAGGATCATGAATGTTGAAGCTATGGTTCAACTGCAACAAGACAAGTTTGGAATCAAGGAACACATACAGGTGGTTGATGCCTAAGTGAGAGGCATGAGCTAATATCCCTATGACAACATCGTATTTAATGTGATTATTAGTGGTTGAACCAATGTAGATGCCATTTTGGTGGAGAATCATTTGATCGGGGGAGTATATGGCTTGGGTTGCCACAACAAGTCTATGTAACCATTGAGAAGCATCGTCAGCAAACCCATGGTGGTAGGATGACAGATAATCCATCTGTGACATAGGGTGAGAGGATAGTTTAGAGGACATCAAATGATGAAGTGGTCACCATAAAAATAAATCATGCTACATAGTATTTTCATCATTAGGAAAGGAATGTTATGGATGAAAGTGTTTTAGGTAGATCCCATTGATGGGGACTTTGAGGCAAGTCACATCAGGCTTTGCTAACATGTAGGTCACTTTGAGAAGCAAATGTTTAATGATATATGGGAATTTCCATAAAGTTTCAAAATTTCCTGGTTTGAAAACTTCTTTAGCGACATCGTAGAAAAGGACTACATCCCCCTCAGTGAATGAACGGGGGGTGAAATTACAATTAAAGGAGGCTTTTTTCCTCTTTTTGTGGGCTTCATTATGTTGGAGAGATTCTCGCTGACTTTCGTCAACATGTTCCAATTGTACTAGCCTCTATTGTAATTGTGAGGTATTTGGGAGAAGGTCGATGGCCATGTGTAGGGTATGGGTCTCACACTGAATAGGGAGTATGACCTCAACCCTATATACTAAATGGAAAGGTGTGAACCTTATGGATTCCTTGACCGATGTGAGGTATGCCTACAAGGCTAACAAGATCATATGATGCCAATTAGTTTTGTGCTTGTTCACCATGCGTTGTAACATTGTTTTAAGGACTTTGTTAACAACTTGTACTTGACCATTGGCCTCAGGGTAGTATGGAGAAGTAAACTCATGTGAAAAACCAAGGAGTTGAGATAATTACTGGAAAATCTCATTCTAAAAGTGCTTCCCGTGATTCGAGACAAGCTCCTTGGTAACACTGAACCTTGTGATAACATGGTTAAATAAAAACCTTCATTGGTATCAGTGATATTGTTATAAGTGGGCATGTCTTTCACCCATTAGTAAAGTATTTGGTTACGACCACGATGTACTTATTCCTATCTTGAGACTGCAAGTTGCAGGTCATAAATTATACATCCCATTTGCAGAAGGGGACTACGGCGATTACCAAATGCAAAGGAGCTGGTGGCGTTTGGGCTTTATGGGAATAAAATCGGCATCACTCCCACTGCTTGATGGAAGCAATGCAATCATGGAAGAGATTAGGAAAGAAATAGCCAACGCAAAGCATCTTTTAGGAAGTGGCCATTCCTAAGAGGTGGCCACCACAGGCTCTGCTATGGCAATCATTTAGGACTTGTTAAACTTTTTCAATTGCAAGGGAGTGGTGTAATATGGTGTCCACTCCATGACGATATAAAAAATATCCTATGAGGAGATAACGAGTGGCTTGGTGGAAAATGTGTCGTTGATCATCGTGTGAGAGGTTTGGATTGAAATTCTATGTTTCAAGAAAGAGGATGATATCGTCATACCAAGGTTCATCTGTGGATATGACGAATAGATATTTGTTAGGAAAAGCATCATTAACAAGAGACCCCTAAGAATTCGAAAGGAAGTATGCAATGAATTATACAAGAATAAGAGATTTCTTACTTTGGGGGGAAGAAAATTGTAAGTCGAACTCTTGCAAAATGATTACCCATTGGGAACACTTATGGTTCATCATTCAACGAGTGAGAAAGAATCTCATGGGGTTAATACTTGAGATTATGGTGGTAGTCCGCAAGATAATGTAATGTTGAAGCTTTTGTATTGATTGTAAAAGGGCTAAGGCGATTTTTTTAGTTGGCTCATACTTCAAAGTAGGCTGGGAGAGATTATTTCTTCTGTAATAGATGACATGTTCCCTATTATCATTTCCTTCTTAGACTAGTACCCCCATGATGGCTACCTCAAATGATGATAGGTAGAGGCTATAGTCCTTGGTGTGGTCATAGGGGCTAATCAATGGTGCCTATGATAACATATCTTTCAAGGCCTCAAATGAATTTTGAGCTTATTCATCCCACTAGAAGGGAATGTCCTAATGAAGAAAGTGCAAGAAACCATGCGCACAAGTTGCGTAATTGGGGACAAAGCATTGTAACAAGTTGGATTTACTTTGCAATCTTTGTAATTTCTTCAAAGTTCTTAGAGGTTGGATTTCTTGGATGGATTCGACATTTAGAGGGTTTCTTCTAATGCCTTGTTGGGAACAAATGAATCCCAGTAGTCATCTTGCATTGATGCAGAAGACACACTTGAGGGGGTTCAAGCATAGGTTATATTTTTGACACCTCTGAAAAACCAGGTGAAGATCTTCTAGATGGTCTCAAAAAATTTTGGATCGTACTATGAGGTCTTCTAAATAGGCTAGTATTAGATGATCCAAGTCATGGAAAATATAATTCATATAGTGCTGGAAGTTAGTGCTAGCATTTTTAAGGCCAAAGGGCATGACGCAGTAGGCAAATGTGCCGCATGGGGTATAAAGGTTGTTTTGTATTGATCGATATGTCATATTTGAATCTGATTATACCTTGAGAAGTCATCCATAAAGGATAAGGCTTCATGCCTAGCACAAGCATCAATTACTTGATCAATGAAGGGTGTAAGATAATTGTCTTTAGGACATTCCCTATTCATATATCTAAAGTCGGTACAAACTTGAATGATGCCTTGTTTCTTCATGATGGGTATAGGGTTAGCAACCCAAATTGTGTAAGGGATAGGATAGATGAAACTGACTTTATGAAGTTTGTCAATTTATTGTCTAGTCACTTCTGCCTTGGAAGGTTGGAGCCAACGTTGCTTTTTCCTAACTGGGTAAGCATTAGGCCATGTGTCATTGTGGTGCTCCATGATTGTAGGACTGATGTCTGGCATTTATAAATAAGACTACACAAAAATTTCCCTATATTCTTGAAATAGGGCTTTGTATGAGGACACTTATTTCGAAGAGAAAGCTTCCCCCAGCGAGATTTCTTCGATTAGACTAGGCTTGGTGGAAATATCTACCTTAACTGTAAGTGAGATATTCGGCATGTTCCCTTCCTCAAATTTATCTAGTGTAGGGATGGAATTTTTGAACTAATCTATCTATCCTAGTGGTAAGAAGTCCTTTGTCTATAATGTGCAAATATTGTGGCATGGTGCTTCAGTAGATGAAAATGCTTTTTTTGGTAAAAAGAAAGAGCGATGATGCATGGAATCCCAAGGGAATTTTGGTTCCATCATGGCCTATATAATATCTTCATTTGCGTGAAAAAGATTGTCTAATGGTGTTGGAGGTTGCAGAAGGTCATGACGCTGGGATTAGGACCTGATGGTGTTGGTTGACTGATCCAGTTGGCTCTAGGAAACCTCAAAAATATAAGTTCTTGAAATTCAATGGAAACATCACCAATTTATAGTGCTCATTGTTATTATTCTAATGGCATAGAAAGTACTGAAATATGAGTCTACATGACCAGCTTATTACAATTTGAAGTTGACAAGACAAGCAGGGAAAGAGGGGCTCACAGCATGCCACATGGCACCCTAGTCAACAAGTGGGACCGATGGCTTATAGGGAAGCCAACTTTTGGCCTTCCAGACTTTGACACATAGCATCTAGTCATTGACTCCTTTTGTCCTACAAAAGAAAAAATATATATATATTAAAATGACGATATATGAAAAAGTCCCATAAAAACAAAAATATATCTATTAAAAAATAATATAAAAACAAAACCATAAAAAGACAAAATATGGTTATAATTTAAATCATTCCTTTAAAAACAAATATTAAAAATAATATAATAACTAAAATTTGAGAAAACAAAAATATTATTATTATAATAGGCACATAGTTATTATATAACCATATCAAAACAAAATGGTTATATAAAAAAACAAAATAATATTAAAGAAAAACTCATAAAACACCAAAGTATATGGTGAAAAGGTTTATTAATGGGAAATGGTTTATAACCATATGCAAACGGTCCCATGTAACCCAAAAAAAATCATAAACGGCTTACCATATATATATATATATATAGATAGATAGGTGGTCAATAGATAATAAGGCACACGGTTACAAAATAGAGCGGAAAACAAAAATGTTATTATAATAGGCACATGGTTATTATATAACCATATCAAAACAAAATGGTTATATTAAAAAACAAAACTCATAAAAAACCAACGGATATGGTGAAAAGGTTTATTAACGGGCAATGGTGTATAACTATATGCAAATGGTCCAACGTAACAAAAAAAAAATCATAAACCAACGATTTATTTTTTTTGGCATACCATATATATATATATATGTGGTCAATGGATAATCAAGCACATAGTTATAAAACATTAGCAGATGGGTTTTAAATTTGGAGTCAAAAACAATATAATATAATAGTTATATAAATAAAAGGTGGGTCTGTAAGGTTGGAGAAACCACGACCACCGCTCATCCTGTGTCTTTTATTAAATTGGCCAACCAGCCTGCTAGCCGGGAATATGAAGGAACCCATTTCATTCGACGGATAGAGGTAGAACAAAGGAACCATGAGCAAGACCGTGCGAAACCTAGCCTGGCGAGCCATGAATTTTGAGAGAATCTCAGAGGCAATATTCTTTAGAATATTCTAAAGAATCTTCTTTATGGGGGAATTATTGAGGAATCTTGAAGATTCCCTAGTATGCTGAGTTTCTACTCAAATGAACCCATTTTTCGCCAAGAGTTTGATGGGGTAGTCTATTTCTTCATCTGAGTAGCAGATTTTCGCCCGTGTCTAGAAAGGAATTTTGTGAAGAATTTAAAAGATTCTCGGTGAGCCCAGAATTGACCTAGATAGAAAGGGATCAATTTTATAGTCAAATTTCATGGTTTTTTGCAAGGAACATGATGGTGTAGGTGGTTCTTTCATCTGAGTAGCCTATATTCAGGTCATCCCAAAACTTGGAGGTATAAGGTGTATTTTCGCCATGTGTTCACTTGATTTTGTTGAGATGATTGTTTGAATTCGAGGTCCATGTATGCCATGTTGTTGGAGGATCATTGTATGCCACATTATTATAGAGATTTTAATTTTTCATGTTGAAGGAGAGATTTTATGAGTGAGAGTTCTTATATAATAATGCCTCTTGGGAGAGACAAGCCACTCTAGTTAAGGGGGTTCATCCTTATATTGAAAAAATTGCATCATGCACTCATCATCTTCTTGCCAAAACTATTGAAGCCACCTCTCCACTCTTGACATCGGACCTGAAGACATAGTCCACATTGGACAAACTTCGTATCATATTGTTGATTCATGGTTGTTCATGATTATTGCTTCTAACTAGTTCCTTGTTTCATGTTGATGGTCTGCTAAAGTGTTATTTAAGCATTCACATTGCTCACGATTTCAGATGGAATTACGCATTAGTAAAAGGTCCTATATAATGGTGATTTTTGTTTGAAAGAACTCACAAAAAATCCATGGATCATTAACAAACAAAAAAACGATTTAGTGGTTGTTACCATATAATCCAATGATGCTGACAATGCATGGACTGCATGGATCTGAAAAGTTGTGGGTGGTGCAACCTTTGCAATGGGTGAAGCAATCTCAACACTGAAAAATGATGAGAAAATGGCATGAATCAGGTTTCCTATGAATGAGGATATGAACCATATGTGGTCTTTACTGTCATCCGCACCAAGTGGTGGGAGAATTTCCTTGATGGTAGCTTGATGATGAGTGGGAGAAGGTTCCCGAGAGGGTGTTGGCATCCTTGGAGCCAAGGAATCTTCCTCTATGGGTAGAGGTTATTCAAAAATTATATGAAGAAGGAATCATCGGATGCTAAGTTGTCCAAATATTTGCAACATTGGACATGTCTACGAATTATGAAAGGTTCTGGTAAAAATGTCACAAGGATGTGATGCATGAATGTAGTGTATGTTCCTATGTAATAGATGGTATTTGTTGTGGCATCTCTTGTAGCCATTGACAATGGTCTTGGTGGTGCACTAGTGGAAGGCACGTGTTGTTGATTCATCTAAGGTTGAGTATCAATAGAAAAAGGGGTCGAGTATCCCATATCATATTATTGCAAATAGGTACACGCCTCGTGGAATCAGGGGAGATGTGGGCAAAGCCAAGTATGATGATTTTTCATAAAAATGCGACAACTATTGCATTTTCACCTAGGCTTATTTTTTGTGGACAAATTGGGGAACCTGGTACCAATTCTTAAGTTCTCGCAAATGGGGAAAATAGTTAATCAAATGTCTAGGATCATCACATAAGGCACATGTGTGGCTAGGTTTTGGTAGCATCGATGTGGGTTTCCCCCTATTTTAGCAAAGACTGACAAGGGATGAGAGGTAGCATCACAATGTGCACAAGAACCAACGTGAAGATTCTTCCTCAAAGAGACAATAAATTGTTTGAGACACATCATCAATAGTTGGGGTATAAGGTAGTGATGGTGTGATATTGTTGGTATGATGGAGGGCCACCAATGCATCCCGATAACAAGGGAGATCATGGCAATGGTGAGTGTAGTAACCATGCTGTGTGCAAATAGTGCATGGATGGTTGCTCCATAGGCCTTTGGTGTGTGATGGAGTAGCCTTGTCCCAATATCGTGGAAATGGGGTCGATGGTGCGTTTGGGGAATGAAGAAGGATTTTTAGTTCTTCTAGTGTAGGAAACTGGTGGGTAGGGTGTCCTGCTATATTACATAATCTGCATGGGGGAGGTACCCTACAGGGAGTGTTTACTGAAGTTTCAACCTTCTTTCCTTTTTGTTTCTCCCTTTTGGTGGCACTTGCTGGTGTTAAGTTAGGTATTACTCCTTGTGGGGTGATTTCCTAAGGATTGGCCAAAGGAAAAACACATGTCGAGGTAATACCTGATTTTGTTGACACGGACTGGGGGGGGGGAATACCAAATAGAAATTGTGACAACAATATTAGGCAATGTAAGAGTTCCATGACTTGGTGCAAGACAAAAACCAACTAGGCGATACAAGAAAGGTGTATGAGTTACCGCATAGGTTAGGAATGATGACTCATTAGTCATAGCACTAGGGGTGTTCGAAATTGCTTCCTAATACTATGGTGTGTTTGATGAAATCGTCATGCATACTATTGTTTGGTATCTGGTGTGGCAAAGGGAGGATCTCCTCGATATGTTTTGAGGAGTGATGATGCCTTGAACATCCCTGGACCGACATTGGTTAAGGATGGGACAATGTCTTTATGAGGCCCAACATATGGTAGCACTCCACTAGGGTATGTAGATGCTCGTGTCTTGTAATGTGTGAGTTGGTATATGATGACAATCTTCCTGTTCTGTGGGAATATCATGATGTGAAACAATGATAATGCTACCACTGTCATGGCATACATATAGCTACAATCCAAGAGGATATTTCAATATAGTTGGGAATCGAGGACTTTGATATCAACGAGAACCATTTTTCCAGCAAGTTCTACCGAGATGTTATTAAAAATTCCTACAGAGTCTGAAGGGTGCCCATCGCATGCCCTGAGTGTGATGGGTGAAGTAGCTAGCTCGAGGGATCCTAGTTTCTTACAAACTGATTTAGACATGATATAGGTTGATACCCCCTCATCAACGATGCAACGATGGATGTTGATATTCTGAATAGTAATCGGAATCTAGAAGACGACTATTGATGGTAGTCATGGTTGCACATTTTCCAAATCAAAGGTCATCAAATGCAAGTTGGATTGGTTGATCACACCTAAAGTGGAAAGGAGTGCTTTCTGTTGTGTTGAATAAGTTTGTAAGACCTCTTATTCTAACATGGTATAAGGTGACTATGCTAAGTCATCAATAATGTTATAGTTGGGATTTTGATCATCTGTGAGATTTATGACGTAGTGGCATTTTGATGATCCATGGGATGGTTTCGATAAGCAGTCATGGTAATGTCAAAGGTTTCGTGATTGTAGTATTAGTTGACATGGAAGGGGGGGTTCCATAGTCATGGTTCTAAGTCTGTAAAAGGACATCGAAGCCTGCCATGTAAATTTCATGGTTTGCTGCGTCATTAGGATTCACCGTAGTTTGGTTTTGTTAAGGTGGAGAGGAGACCTCATGTTGTGTGGCCACCACTCCTTGGTGAGGAAAAGGATTCTGCATAACTGCAGGTTGTTGGTTTGTTCCTCCATGTCCCTTGGTTTCTCTCATTCTCTTCAACTCAGGGAGTTGAGGGAAATGATGAGTGTAATGCCCATACTGTCTACAAATAGCAAAAGCATGATTAATTCTTAGACTAGGGTTCTTGTTCTTCTTTTGTGGGTATTGATACCCTAACTTTGGTTATGGTTTTAGTTAGGGGGATTTCCCCTAGCCAATGCCCATATAGGTTTTTATTGGTTATTCCCCCCTGCCAAGGTTCCCCTTTTTGTTTGCTCTTTCTTTTCTTCTTGTTGTAATGTAAAGGGTTTGCTGAGTTCAACTATTCAAATGACTGTTTTTGTTGTGGGAAATAAGGTTGCACAAACATAAGCTCAGTGTTAGGCTGAGCCTTAAGGTTGCTATGTTGAGGTGTTGTAAAAGGGTAGCAAGGGTTCCCTTGTCCTAGGTTGGTGTAAGTGGCTTGGGAGGTGGACATCACCTCTACTGCACGTGGAGGGTATTGGCCACTTACATGGGAGGATATTGGCTACCCTGAATATTAGGGTACTAGTTACTCTGCATGGTAGGGATTTGAGAGTGTGTATAATGGGGATAATATCTCATGTTGGTTTGAATTTGAGTTGTGGGTGGACCACCAAATGATTGGAAATGGGTTTGTCCAATGTAGACATTTCCAGATTGTTGGAAAGTGTTTTTGGTTTGATTTTGGGTGATGGTTCCAATCAAAACGTCTGCAACATTAGATGCTCCTCATTTATCTTGTCCAAATTATTGTAATGGGGGGGCATAAGGTAGAATGGAGTAAAGATACTCTAACTAAGTGTATATGAGCTCAAACTATTGAATTTTTCTAATAGCCTCTTTTGTTTGTGGCTTGGTTGTCATCACATCATTTTCTATTGATGGCACGAGAGATTTTAGAAAAAAATTGAGGTGGAGGAGTGGGGGTCCCAATCAGGCTTGCTCCAATGAAATATGAACCAATTAAGGTGGTTTAATGGTGTCCTCTATGCCGAGATGGCGAGAGAGATGCCACACCTCTTGGCAAAGGCAGGAGGTTTAACATGCGACAAGACAAATAGGTAACACTTAGTTCCTCTATGGTTCCCTATGGGTGTATGTTACTTATGTGGTATGGGATGGTTGTTTGAATAAACCAAAGTGAATAACATACATAAAACAAAGTGAAAAATAAGTGATTAATTTTCGCTTTATCTGTCTAATGTGTGAAACTATCAACAAAATGGTTTTGTGAGGTTTATTGCATATGATAAATATCTCTATAGACCTAGCATCCTTTCCACTGAAACCTAGAAGTAACTAGAACCTTTATGTTACTCCTTAATAGGATAATGGGGCCATGTTTTAAAAGTGTTGGAAATGTTTCCAATAACCATGATCAACCAATGCTAAAAGGAGGTCTCAGTGCTTACCCACACATCAACCTATAAGGAAAGATGCCTTAATATTTTGCCACTAAGGTTACCTTCATCCCATGGGGGTGGTCAAGTCTTGAGCTTCTTGGTAGTGATTCAACAATGCAGAGCCCTCAATGAATGCATCAAATAGCCTCATGGAGAGCCATGCATACTGATACCTAAGCATAACCCCCTTTGAATTGGGTTTTTGGCACACCTAGGTTTTTGAACGTGGTGTTTTCTACACAATCACGAGACCCGTGCGTCTGTTTGCTAAAAACTTGCGAGACCCACTTGTCCATTTTCCAAAAAGCCATGAGGGAAAAAAAAAGAATGAACAGAAGGTTGTTCAGGTTGTGCACAGGTCCTGCAAAATTTCAGAGAGTTGATATTAGGATAAAAAATGATCCATACTTATGAAGGAATGCAACAAAATATAGATATAAACATAAACATATAAATGTAGTATAAATAAAACTTTATTTCATTAATATCAAAGAACTTAAATGTGCTTACATATAGAATGGAAAATAAACTAGTTGACACGATGGTAGCTTATCTCTAAGAAGCGATGTGGTAGCTCCATGCCTTTGAACTACATTACAATGAGGCTTAAAGGCCTTTCTATTATTGAATAACAAGATAAAACCCTAAACAATCAAAACCCTAACCCTAGGAGATGAAACACCAAGAGTTTGTGGGCCCCATTAGGGGTTAGATGGGAAACCAACTTCCGGGGGTCGTAACTTGGTCATATGATGTCTGTTTAGCGCTTAGGATACCTCGTTGGAAATATCGCTATGATTAATACATGATTTACCATAAACCCATAGGAACAAGCTTGATGTTGACCTAAAAAACACCGTTTAGGGGGTCAAAACAGCTCCGAAAGTTTAGGACCCAACAAAATGTTAAAAATAGTAAATGCTACTATCATCAAGGAAACAGATGAAATCAACTAGAGGTCTAGGTGGAATAAGTGGGTCACCACCAATATCCACTTGGATCAGTCCTCCCCCCTAGGAAGAAATGATCCCCATTGCGTGCAAAGCTTCCATTAAGTGAGGGAATTTCTGTTGAGCCTGGTCCTTGGTGAACCACTTGCCCTGATGAAGGAGTTGGCCTACTTTGACAACTCAATATAGTTGGATCCTCTATTGGAGAGTGTTCTTTATATGTATTTCCATGATCCTGTTAGTTTTTTCCTGCTCAATGCAACTTAGGTTGAGCTCTGTTGGTGTCAACTTCTCCACGACGTCGGATGTTTCCAACAATGGAGGAAAGTATGGTCGCAACCGATCCACATTGAACACTGGGTGTAGACTGAGGAATAGTGGAATGGTAAGATTGAATGCATTGTCCCCTATAGCCTCAGTGATGATGTACGACCCATATCAGAGTGGGAAAAAGTTGAGTTGGGGTCCAATGAGGCACTCCTTCTACAAATGTAACCAAACTTTGTCACCAACCTGTAACTTGTGTGGCACTCGATGTTGATCATGGCGTTGTTTGTACTTAGCATTGGCTTTGTCCAATATGTCATGGACCTATTGGAAGTTGTGTTGAATGTACTCAATGAAGTTGTTAGCCCAATCAGCTTCAGACTGGACATGAGATGAACCTTCTTGATTAGTTGCAAATGGTATGGCCACATCAATGGGATAGTGGCTAGAATCCCAACCCCACTTGAAAATGGTTGTGGTTAGTGGACCCATGGAGACCTCTATTGTTGTTGTGTTGGACATAGTGGAGGTTTTGATCCCATGTGCATGGATGCTTTGAGTTGTTCATGCACAAAATGTGCATAATCATCTTATTGACAACCTCTATTTGCCTATCAGTTTGGAGGTGGAAGGTCATGGACTTCGTGAGCTTGGTATCCAACATCGACTAGAGGCTTGACCAAAATGTACTCAGGAAATTTCTATCTTGATTTGGGATAATGGACTGTGGGATCCCGAAATTTACCCATACTTGTTCAAAGAAGAGATTAGCAGTGGCTTCTACTGCGATACTCTTCTTGCAGGCCGCCAAAATGGTCATCTTAGAGAATCTGTCAATGACCATGAACACACAATCATTTCCATGCTTAGTAGAAGGAAGGTCTGACATGTAATCCATAGAGATGGATTCCCAAGGCTGACTAGGAGTAGGTAGAGGAGTATATAGGCCCTTCTTCTTGATTTTTGGTTTGGAAATGGCGCAGGCAGTACAGGATTTGATGTACTTCCCAACATCTCATCGAAGGTTTGGAAAATAAAAATACTTGTGTAGCACTGCCACTATTTTCTCTACTTCGAAGTGTTCAACGACTTGAGTGTAGTGTGCCTCCCAAATAATATTGGCACACTCACTTTTAGGAACACAAAGGGTCCCATGTGGCATAACAATTCACCCTGGAGGTGAAAATATGGAACTTGCTTACCTTCTAGGAGCATCTGGTAGGTGTTGCCAAATTCTGGATCACTCTTGTAAAGATGTGGGCACCCCGAAGTCTTGTGTCCACAAGAGTCGAGCATAGTGGTCAACACCATGACCAGTGGTCAGCTAAGATAGCCGACAACATCATTGGTGCTTCCCTTCTTTTACTTGATGTTTAGATGGAACTTTTTCAAATATGTGGACCATTTATGATGGTTATCATTATGAAACTTCCCTTGTGTTTGTATGAATTGCAGGGGTCGGTTATCTGTTTAGATGACTATTTCATTCCCTAAAATGTAATGATTCCATTGTCGATAGGTCTGCACAATAGAATATGTCTCTTTGTCATAAGTGGGATACTTCCAAACTATATCTGAAAGCGTCTCACTATGATATGCCACTGGATGCCCTTGTTGGGTAAGAACTACACCAATAGCATAATTGGAGGCATATGTCTTGGTTTCAAATGGTTGTTGCAGGTCTAGTAATGTGAGCACTGGTGCAAAGTAGATATGATGCTTCAATTCAAAAAACACCTTATGTTGGGATTCAAACCAAAATAAATTTGCTTTTTCTCTGCCCTTGGTGACTTGACTCAAAGGCCAAGTGATATGAGAGAATCCCAACACAAAACCGTGATAAAAATTGACAAGGCCCAAAAAGTTGCGCAACTCTTTTAGAGTGATTGGGACCATCCAATCTCGAATAACTTCTATCTTGGTTGGATCCACATGCAGAACCCACTCATTAATGGTGTACCCTAGATATTGAACCTGGGTCATACCAAAAGTGTATTTCTCCAAATTGGCACACAATTTGTGTTGTCGCAAGGTTTAGAGGACCTGTCAGATATGGTGTATGTGCTCTTCCCAACTCTGGCTGAATATCAAGATGTCTTCTAGGTACACTACTATGAATGAGGTGGTAAAGGACCGCAAGATGTCATCCATCAGCCACATGAAGGTTGTGGGGGCATTTTTCAACCCGAAAGGCATGATCAACCATTTGAAGAGGCCCTCCTTAGATTTGAAGGCATTCTTCCACACATCAGAGGGTTCAGTTGGTACCTATTGATACTCAGACTTTAGGTAGGTCTTGCTGAAATATTTGTGCCCCTTGAGTTGGTCTAGAAGTTCATCAATTTGTGGGAATAGATACCTATCCTAGACAGTAATATTATTCAACACCTGATAGTCAATACAGAGTCTCCAGGTGCTAGCATTCTTCTGCACCAACATGATCTGGCTTCCACTAGGTGTTGAACTTGGCCTTATGTTCACTTTCTACAACAAATCCTAAATTTTCATCTTAATTTCATCACTCTCCAGAAGAGAGCATTGCTAGATCAATGTAGGTTTTAACCCCGTACAGAAATTACCTACATACAAATTGTAAAACACAGAAAATAAACAATAGCGAGAGCATAACACATAAAACAAATATACACAGATATTTTCCTCTGGATCCCAAAACTGGGACTACCAGATTGATTTTTCATTATATTCCTTTCTATGTTACAATACATATATATATACATGTCAAATCATCCAATACCATGGACCGAAAACCATCACACCCAAAACCATGTGTGAAAACCATGCACAAAACCATAGGTAGGTTTGCCTACCTAATATAGGGTCCAATTTTTTTTCCCTAGGGTGCTACCCCAGACCCCGTAGAGGGGGCTAATCACCCCACTCAAACCCCCTTGTGACCCCCCAGCTGTGCAATTGGTGCAACAAAGGGGGGGCTCTGCCCCACCTCTAACCCCCCAGTTTAACTAGGGGAGCTAGTCGTGGAAAGAATATAACACAACCCAACATCCTCCCACTTGTTGTTTTCTTTCCACAAGGGGCCACAAGAGAGCTTAGTCATTTATCCAACCCTGCAACGCCCATTGTTTCTCTACACCAAGAGAACTTCTCAGAGCTCACAGATTTTGTCAATGCATCTACAGTATTCTTCAAAGTTCCACCTTTACCAACAACACCTTTTTGTCTTCTATCACATCCCTCACAAAGTGATTTTGAACATCAATGTGCTTTGTCTTTGAATGATAAGCAGGGTTCTTTGCCAAGAAAATTGCACTTTGGCTGTCACAGTCTATCCTTATAGCTCCCTGTACTAACCCCATACTTGAACACAATATCTACAACCTAACTGCTTCTTTGCTTGCATGAGTGGCTGCCATGTATTCTGCATCCATAGTTGATAGTGCCACTATAGATTGTTTCTTCCTCATCCAATTGACTACACCTCCAAATAGGTTAAACGCATACCCATTTTTAGATATTATCTGATCAAGATCTCCAGCCCAGTCTGCATCAACAAAGCCATGAATATCCAACACTCTATCCAATCATGGTCTTCCTTGGTAGCATAAACCATAATCGCTAGTGCCACACAAATACCTAAAAACACGCTTCACTATTGTCCAGTGCTCCTTCACTGGTTTTGATATAAACCTTCTCAATACTCCCACTACATGTGCAATGCCTGGTCTAGTACAGACCATTGCATACATCAAGCTACGGACTTCACTTGCATATGGAACATGGGACATGTCTTCTTCCTCTTCTTATGTCTTGGCACATTGTTCAAAAGATAACTTCACACCTACAGGAATGGGAACCTTCACTGGTTTACTATCCTGCATATTAAACCTCTACAATATTGTCTCGACATACTTCCTTTAGTTTAACCAAAGATTCCTCTTTGCCCGATCTCTTTTAATTTCCATGCCCAAAATATAGTTTGCAGCACCAAGATCTTTCATGTCGAATTTGGAGGAAAATTGGGTCTTCAAATCCTTGATAATTTCTTTGTCATTTCCAACCAGCAACATATCATCCACATACAAGACTAGATAAATAACACGGTCACCAATTAATTTAAAATACACACAGTGATCTTCTTTGCTTCTAGTGAAGCCAAGTCCCCGAATAAATGTATCAAATTTTTGATACCACATCCTTGGTGATTGTTTTAACCCATACAAAGACTTTTTTAACTTGCATACTAGTTCTTCTTACCCTTCACCACAACACCCTCAGGTTGCTTCATGTAGATCTCCTATTCCATATCTCTGTGACGAAATGTTGTCTTCACATCCATCTGTTCTACCTCAAAATCAAAAGCAGCAACAACAAATAAAAGTAATCTAACAGAAGCTACCTTGGCAACATGAGAAAAAATATCATCAAAATCAATTTCCAGCACCTGGGAATAACCTTTTTCTACCAATCGAGCTTTGTATTTCTCCACCTTTCCTTCTAAATTTTTCTTCTTCTTAAACACCCATTTTCTACCAATGGGTTTCCTTCCAGCCGGCCACTCCACCAGATCCCACGCCTCATTTTTGTGCAAAGATGTCATTTCATCAACCATAGCCTCTTTCCAGATTTTTCCATCCTCTGAATCTACTGCTTCCTTCACAGTTCTGGGATCATCATCAATAATAGATAAAGAAAAATTTGAACAGAAAGCAGATGGACTATACCTTTTTGGTTTCCTTCTTTCTCAAACTGATCTTCTCACAATCAGAGTTTGTGGATGTTCATCTTTTGATTCCTCTTCTGTTGTAGAGTCTGATTCTTCCTCCTTTAGCTCAAACTCTATCTTCTCAGGTTCCTTTGGTTGGACTTCATGTTTAATAACATCTTTCACCTCTCTGAACACCACATCTCAGTTGTACACAACCCTCCTTGTTACTGGGTTCCAAAGTTTATAACCCTTTAAACCATCCTTATACCCAATAAAGACGCATTTTTCAGATTTATTATCCAGCTTTGTTCTTTTCTCCTTTGGAACATGTACATATGCATCACATCCAAATACCCTCAGATGTGAAAGAGAGGGTTTCCTACCAGGCCATACCTCTTGTGGAGTCTTATCCTCCAATGTTGATGAAGTTGATCTGTTGACCAGGTAACATGCAATCTCCACTGCCTCTGCCCATAATTCCTGTCCTAACCTGACACCACTGAGCATGCTTCTTTCCCTTTCCATCAATGTCTTGTTCATTCTTTCTATAGCTCCATTTTTCTCAGGTGTGTATGGAGTAGTCTTCTGTCATGCTATACCACACTTCTTACAGAATTCTTTAAATTCCTTCTTGCAAAACTCTCCACCATTATATATCCTCAGCATCTTTATCTTCTTCTCTGTCTGGTTTTCCACCAGAGCCTTAAATTCTTTAAACCTGTCAAAGACTTCAGATTTCTTCTTATGGAAATATATCCATGTATTCCTTGAGAAGTCATCTATAAATGATACATAGTACACAGACTTACCCAGTGATGGAACCTTCACAGGTCCAAACACATCACTGTGCACAAGCTCTAATATCTGTTTCACCCTCTTACTACCAAAGGGGAAACTCACCTGATTCTACTTCCCATATACACAATTTTCACAGAAATCAAAATCCAGAGAGCTATTAGCCATACCTTTACCATGAACTATTTGAAAGCCCTTCTCTCCAATATGTCCAAGCCTTTGATGCCATAGCATGGTCTTTTCTCTAGAGACCACTAGATTTTCTGCTCCACTTTCAAGAACCACATAATTGTTGCACCCATCAACAACAGTGAGCTTGTACAAACTTCCAATCCGAACTCCCTGCATCAATACCAGTGCTCCCTGAACCATCTTGCAGGTATCCTTCTCGAACACTGTTTTTACACCTACATCATCCAGCTTGCTTACAGAAATCATATTTCTGGCCAATATAGGAATATGCAAAACACACGGAAGTGTTCTAATCCTTCCACCTTGTAACTTCAACTTTACTTTTTCACGACCAACATTTCTGGCCTTCCTATCCCCCTAAGAATACATCACCACCATCATATTTCTCATACTCGCAAAACCACTCTCTATGGGGAGTGAAGTGAAAGGATTCACCTAAGTCAATCTATTATGCCTCATGATCTACATGTGTACTTGAAGAAGAAGCCATGCACACATCCCCACCTTCATCTAAGGTGGTTTTCGCTTCTGTAGAAGGAACATCATCAGATCCATTTCCTTTGTCAGGAGCTTTAGATTTACAATCCCTTTTGTAGTGCCATTCCTTTCTACATTTCTAGCACACCTTTATAGGTTTTCTTGGAGATTTTGATCTCCCTCTAGAGTTAGATCTCCCACTCGATGACTTATTTTTGCTTCTGTTCTAGGACCATCCTTGTATAGACAAGGCATCACCATTCTAGCTCTCCATATTTTTCCATCTCATCTCCTCTGTTAGCAAGGATGAGAATATTTCATCAAACTGCAAGGAAGTTGCATTGCTACCTATTGAAATAGCCAAAATATCCCACGAATCTGGTAGACAACACAACAAGCTAATGCACTTATCTTCATCTGAAATTTTAATATCAACAGATAATAACTGACTTACCACAGTATTAAATGCGTTTAGATGCTCTGTCACTAAGTCTCCATCTTTCATCCTCGGTTTATAGAGCTCTTTCCGTGGGAACAATTTATTCACTAGAGACTTAGATTGGTACAAAGTCCCTAACTTGTCGCATAAAGCCTTCGTCGTAGCTTCCCCTGATACATTCAGCAACACTGAATCTAAAACACACAATTGGATTGTGCTCTTTACCTTCCAATCCAACTTCTTCCATTCTTCATCGGACACTTCCGTTGGTTTAGTACCCATAACTACTACGATCCACTAATATTTATCCACCAATATATCCTCCATCTTGAGTTTCCACAACTCAAAACTCTAACCATTAAATTTCTCAATCTCTATCTTTCCACTGCTCACCATCTTCTTTCACCACCAGAATCGATCCTGCAGATCTCCCACTGAACAGGGCCTACCACAGGCTCGAGCGAAACCCCTCAGCAACAAAGGCATCCCCTTGAAGCCAAAACAACTCTGATACCAAATGTAGGTTTTAACCCCATACATAAATTACCTGCATTTGAATTCTAAAACACAGAAAATAAACAATAGTGAGAGCATAATACATAAAATAAATATACATAGAGATTTTCCCTTGGATCTAAAAACTGGGACTACCAGATTGGATTTTCATTATATTCCTTTCAATATTACAATACATATATATACATGCCGAAGCATCCAATACCATGGATCGAAAACCATCACGCCTAAAACCATGTGCGAAAACCATGCACAAAACCATAGGTAGGTCCGCCTACCTAATATAGGGTCCAAAAATAATTTCCCCAGGGCGCTACCCCAGACCCCGTAGAGGGGGCCTAATATCCCCCCTCAAACCCCCTGTGACTCCCCCACTACATAGTCGGCGCAAAGAAGTGGGGACTCAGACCCCCTTCTAATCCCCCAGTTTAACTAGGGAAGCTAGTCGTGGAAAGAATATAACACAACCCAATAATCAGTTCCTTGGGTAGTGGCGCACCCGATGTCATATCGATGGAGTGCTTGACCTGATAGTGTAGGGGTACCCCTATGGGTGAGGTAAATATTTCCCTTTACTCTACCACGACCTTGTCCATCTTCTGTTGTCATGTGAAAGAGCCCTGTCTGGAGGCTATGGATGTGGACACAATATTCTCCTTTTCCTAAGGGTGAATCATATGGAAGAAAAAATTCTCAGTCTAGGAAATGACATTACGGCATTGCTTCGCAGATATAAAAGAGATGGTAGTAGGTGGTACTACCTCTAATATCTTGTATAAATTATTGCCCAAAGAAATAATGACAGTGTGAGGCCTAGACTCATACACAACATGATCCTTCCACAAGTATGGTTGGCCTAATAATACATCCCAAACATCAAGAGGAGAAACATCACATAGTACCTCATCTATGAAAGGCTTGATGCATTAGGGAAGGAGATAGTATTAGCTAACGCAGAGATTTTGATCTTGGTGAAGCCACCCGATGGTGTACGACTATGGGTGTGGTGCGATTGGTAGGCCTAATTACTTCACAACCTCCATTGAAATGAGGTTCTTTTGGATTCCTTTATTAATAATGAACTGCAGCTAAGAACCCTTCACCCATACTTGTGAGTGGAAGAGTCGCTTCCCCTCCTATGGATCTTCAGGATAAATCTTCTAGATCTTGGTGGTGGCAACGATGGCATTAGGCTCCGCATCAATTATATGCTTCCTTATTTCATTCCCCTTGTCAGTTTTTGACTCAGAGTCAGTACATGTTTCTAATTAAGAAGCCTTCAGCTCGACCACTAGTGGCTGCTTGGCTCGAAACTCACTTTTGTTTTGAGTGGGGCTCTTATGGAACTCACACCATTTCCATGTGTCCTTCTTTGTCTTCATGGTGTTGTTCTTTGCTTGCATCTTCGACAGATTGTCCTCGGTCACCCTACCTTGGCTTTGCCCTTTTTTTTGCAGTTTGGGGGTGCCTTTCCCTTGCTTTAGATTTGCAAATCCAAAGTCTCTCTTCTTCTCGTTAAATTGCTGCTAGATATTGACAATGTATCAGTAGGCAGCGCCAAGAGAGGAGATGTCAAGGAACTCCATCTCGTCCTGGATTTACTTGTGCAGACAGTTACGGTACTTGAGTACCAAATGAGGTCATAATCCTTGATAACTAGCTTCCTGTGAAGGATATGGGAAATATTTGTGAACTCTAACACATCTTAGTCCCTACCCTATGGCAATGTGGTCCACTTTATGTATTTATCTTCATAGCTCCCGAGAAGGTAATATTGTTCCTTGATGGCTTCTCAGAAAAGATTCCAAGTGGGTGTGGAAGAAAACAATGAGGATTCCCTCTCGTCCTTTTGTTCACAGTAGGTTTCCAACCAATATTTGACATGGGGGGCAACTTTCAGGATTGCAAAATTCATTTTCCCTATTGGAAAAGTCATGAACCGAAAAATATCCTTCCAACATATTTAACCATCTATCTATGAAATTTGCATCTATCTAGACTTCAAATATGGGAATGTTAAAGTTAACGTGTACCTTAAAAGGAGTGGCGCGTCTAGAGTGTGGCATCTAGATGAAGATGTATTGCCTATGGGTAGCCACCAAAGGATTTAGGAAAAGTTATTCATCATCATGTTCCTCTATCGCTTGAGAGCTTCCTCGAGAAATATTTTGAAAGGATCGCCTCCCCCATTGTCTTTATTTTATTATGACATGGGAGGCTGTCGACGTTTGTGAGGCTGGTCTTGCAAAGGTTCAACCAGTTTGAGCCCTAACTCCTTATACCCTGACCTTGTTTGGGACATGCAAAGAAGGACAGAGAAAGAGCAGACTGCTTTTGATACCTAATCCAGGAGGATCTTGTCAGTCCAGTGGGTCTAGAGAATTAGTTCACCTTCAACTTCGTCAACTCGCCAGTATGGTCTTCAGTTTTATTCATGGTGGATGTGATCCAAATTTTTGATATGGTGTTTGATGATTAAATTTCATAATGTGACAAATTATATGATCTAAAATCGATCATAAACTAAAACTAAAGCAGAATGGATTAATTGCCAACAGTGAATTGATCGTTAACCTTAAGTGTTGAATGTGGACTACTGAAGGAAAGCAATTGATTTAAGACTTAATAGATAACTTAAGAAACATAATTAAGCATGAATTTGCAACAAAAACAAAGATAGAAGACAACAAACATTGATTACGGATTTACTCCCTGATTGACTACGTTTCTGGGTCTGCTTTATTAGGATTGATCGAAAGAGGTCTTTTACACAGAAAAATACCAGACTAAATGTGCACAAAGAAACTTCTAGTCTTTGTCAACATAAATCTCTCTCTCCTAGATTTCCAACGCCTATCTTAGTTCCCAATTCCGCCTCCGTATGGCCAAGATACACTAAAAATAACAACTGCCTCTCTGGCCCAGCATCTGCATACAAGTCTCAAAATCACTCTCATTTCCCTTCTTCATGATCAAAGGATGAATTTATAGCCCCTTAGGTCCATTCGAGGCCCTGATGGCTAATATTGGCATGTATGGGTTACATTAAAGGTTTATTGGCCTTGTTCTTGTTACAAGAGGACACCTTTGTATTAGGTTACATGGTGGTTGCATTTCTTTAGAACAAAACAACAATAAAAAGACCCAAATGAATTTTGGATAACTCCGAACCCGCTGGCAGTCAGGAAATTGCACGGAGAGGTTGACTTTGGCCATGTGAATGGGGCAGTCCTACCACTAACTGCCACCTTGCAAGTCAGTTGCCAACGGTTCTGGTTGGCTGGCAGTGATGGTGCATGTGACAGCACACTCCTTCAATGGTTTCAGTGTAACCAAACTGCATTCTCTCTGATTGTTCATTTAGCCTAGCAATCTTCCTTACCTATGTGGTTGCGCACTTCTGCCTGTTCACATGGTCTGGCTTCCGCTACAGTGATCTCCCCGCGCGGTTAGCTGTGTATAGGTTTTTGTTATTCCATAGTGCGAAAGTGGGTTTTACATTAGGTTTAGTATAATGTATTAGGTTTATATATTAGGTTTAGGACTTATATGCTAGGTTTTAGTGCTAGCACTTAGATTTTAAACCTTTAGCTTAGGATTTTAGGATTTAACCTTATGTTTAGGTTTTCACACCATAGAACAAAACCCATTATAAATAATTTGTCACATTATGACATTTAATCATCAAACGCCATATCGACAATTTGGACCACGTCCACCATGAATAAAACTAAAGACCATATTGGCAAGCTAACAAAGCTAAAGATGAACTAAATTCTCTGGATACATTGGACTAACCAGATCCTCCTGGTTCAATCCTCTCCACTTGAAAGCTTTTGGACCACAAAAGTTTGATTTAAGCAAATATCAGGTGAGGGTACAGTTCTCTCACTCTTCTGATCTCCATCCACCTTGCCTTGCTTAGATTCATGCCCTTGAGTCCCACTCGAAGATATTCAACATCTCCACGCCTTGAAGTTCGAACCTTCCTGTCCAAGATAATATCTTCCCGCAACTCATTCATATACTTAGGTGCCAAATCATCAATGGTCGGAATCTGTGTATCTTCCTCGGGATCCATGATCATCGGAGGTTCATACAACTTCAGATTTTCCACATTTACAACTGAGTAAATACACATGTAAGGAGGTAAATCTAATCAAAATGCATTATTTCTAATCTTCTCAACAATCTTGAAAGGACCATACCTGATGGGTTTCAGTTTCTTACCTTCACCTTTCAACCTGTCTTTACTGATATACAACCATACCTAATCGCTGACCTAAAAATGATGATCGACTCAATGCTTATCATGGCACATTTTGCACTTGGCCTAACTCTTCTCTAACTAATCATGCATTACTTCATGTATCTACTATATCCATTAAATGAACTTAACTACTTTGTTTGCATCATCATGTTCAACCACTTTATCCTCTTCCCCAAAAATGAAATCCATCGGTGATTTTAGGGGATACCCAAAACATGTTTTGAATGGTGATCTATTAATCAAGGACTGTAATGCTCGATTATAAGCATGCTACACATAAGGTAAAGATTCATCCCACAACTTAGGATATTTACTGCAGTAACCTCACAGAATATGTATTACTGTCTTGTTCACCACTTCTGTTTGTCCGTCGGCCTGTGGATGAAAAGTTGTGCTCTTCTTCAGCTTTGTGTCCATCAATCCCCACATAGTGGACCAAAACTCTCCTACAAAACAAGTGTCTCAATCAGAAATAATGGAAGTAGGTAACCCAAAATGAAACCATACATGTTCGAAGAACATCTTTGCAGTTTATTCAGCAGTCACTTGCTTTTTGCTCGAAAAAAGAATGCACATCTCGCTGAATCTGTCAACCACAACATACATGTAATCATGCCCTCTCTTGGACATAGGAAGTGCTCCTACAAAATCCATGGAAATGATGTCCCATGGTCATAAAGGAACTGGAAGTGGCATGTACAAACCGATATTTCAATTGCTTGGCTTGTTGGTCGAACACATCACACATCCTTTAATGTACTTAACAATTGTTTCATACATGCGAGACCAGTAATAATACCTTTGAATTTGTGCCATTGTTTTGCTTACTCCAAAATGTCCTAAAACACGAGAAGAATGTGCTTCCTAAATAACATGCACTCTTTCTGTGTGTGGCATGTTGTAGCATTTTTTGGTTTTGGTAAGTTAAAATAAATTAGTCCAAAAAATGAAAATATTTTTCAAAAAAATGTTAAGCTAGGATATGGACAAAAAGAATATTGAATAAAATATTAGGAAATATTTTGATAAATATGTCCATAACAAAAAAAATGTTAGAATAGATACCCTAAAAAATGAAGGCAAAAATAAAATGTTAGGTTAGAGAGAAAAGCAAAAAGCAATAAACTCTGAAAGTGTTGCAAATCTAAATGCCACTACTTTTACTCTAATTAAATTTTGAAAATAATAGTTGTGTACAGTTTTTTTAGATGCCACACTAGTTTATTTAATCCAATTATACAATTTAATCATAATTGGATTTGTTTTAAATTTATTGTCATAGGTATAAAATGAAATTAGCTCAATAGTTTAATCTAAGCCAATGGAGAGAGTAAGGTATAGAGGTAGATTATTCATGAAAAGAAATAAAGGGTCTGCTAGCTTAAATGTACCCAATAAAGTGAAGAAAAAATGTTAGGGTAAGTAAAGGGTAGGTAGAAGAAAGGTTGTAGAAGTACAAGGTTGTCAAAGCATAAGCACATTTATCAATCTTGATCCAATGTTTCAGTGTGCAGGAGTAGTTATGAAGGTGAAAAGATGTTCACTCGTTGATTTGATTAACTTCCCCTCATTTCATTTCATCCCCCACTACATACTTACTAATTTTCCATTATCCCATCATTTCTTATGAAAATACCCTTTTCCCTTCATTTTCACCCTTGCCCTTTGGTTTCACACATTTTCCTAGCAAATTACCCTCTAAAGGTCATTTCCCTACCCAAAACCCCTTTTCCCTAGTGTGAAACCCTTTTCCCATTGAAAAAATCACTTTCCCCTTCTCAGACCAGGAGGTAACTCCTCAAAACAATTCATGATATTCATTCAGGTTGGTCTTTATTATATACATGAGGGGGAGACTGTTCATTTCATCTCCCGGTGACTCTTCATATTTTCTATTATTTATTTACATCAATTATAGTTATTCACCCAATCCTGATGATTAGATGTGAACATTCCCCCCCTTAATCTGAAGGAATGTTGGTGAGTCCAAGCATTGTTCTGAATATTTCAAGCTTTTCTCTTCCAAGTGCTTTGGTGAAGATGTCTGCAATTTGCTCATTAGTGGAACAATGGCGGAGATGGATTGTTTTGGCCTCAACATGATGTCGAATCAGATGATATTGAGTATTGATGTGCTTCATTCGATCATGGAACTTTGGGTTCTTGGCCAACTTTATTGCTGAGGTATTGTCAATCATGAGTGGAGTCGATTGTACATGTTTTACCTGCAAATATTCAAGAATTTTCTTGAGCCACACAATTTATTTTGTTTCCTCAGTTGCTACCACATATTTTGCCTTTGTTGTGGAATCTGCTGGAACTGATTGTTTGCGTGATCTCCAGGAGACAGCTCCTGATCCAAGATACATATCATAACCTGAAGTAGATACCCTAGTTTCTTTGTCTCCATTGAAGTCTAAATCAAAGTATCCAATCAAGCTGAAGTTGTCCACCTGTGTATACTTGATTCCAAAGTCTTGAGTTCCCTTCAAGTATCTTAGAACTCTTTTTGCAGCAGACCTATGTCCCTAACAAGGCTTTTGCATAAACCTGGAGAGGATTCCAACAACAAATGAAATTTTTGGTCTGGTAGTAGTTAGGTAGTTGAGACTTCCTACAAGCTGTCTATACTTTGTTGCATCCTCAAATTCTTTTCCTTCAATGGTTTTGAGCTTTATGTTTTGTTCCATTGGAGTAGTAAGAGGATTGCATTCTGTCATGCCAAACCTATTCAATAGATCTCCAATGTACTTCTTTTGAGAAAGGAATATGGACTTCAGATGTTGAGTTACTTCAATACCAAGATAGTAATGAACATAGCCCAAATCAATCATTTCAAAACTTTTCTTCAATTCCTTCTTTATCAATGCAATGTAGATTTCATTGTTCCCTATCATCAAAAGATCATCTACATATACCACAATATATACAACTGTTTTTCCAACCTTCTTGAAAAACAAAGTTACATCATCAAGATCATAATGTTTGAAATTGAGTTGCAGAAGATGCTCAGTTAGTTTTTCATACCAGGCTCGCGGTGCTTGTTTGAGGCCATACAAGGATTTCACAAGTTTGCATACTTTATGTTCATGTCCTTTCACAACAAATCCTTCAAGTTGGGACATAAAAACATTCTCTTTTAGATCTCCATTTAAGAAAGAATTTTTTATATCCATTCTTCCAACCATTCTAAGCTACTAGGGCAAAGAGTGTCCGGATGGTAGCCCATTTTGTTGTGGGGCCAAAAGTCTCCTCATAATCGACCCCTTCCTTCTGTGCAAAACCTTTTTCCACAAGCTTGGCTTTGTGCTTGTCAAGTGAGCCATTAGCTTTATACTTGTTCTTGTAGACCCACTTGTAGCTAATTGGTTTGGTTCCTAATGGAGGATCAACCAACTTCCAAGTGCCATTCTTTATCAGGGCATCATACTCCTTTTGCATTGTTTCTTTCCATTCATCATGAGAAGCAGCTTCTTTGAAGGAAGTTGGTTCAAAATCTGTAGACAAATTCAATTCACAATCATAAGAAACATCCATATAAACAGGTGTATCAGAGTCATCTACATCACCTCCATTTTTCTGGTTTGAATTTCTAGTTCTTGTCTTTCCAACATCATCAGGATGAATACTTTTAAGTGCCTTTGTCAACCACTTTGGAGGACCTTTTTCAGATGGTCCAGGCTGCTCCGTTGATTGACTTGGGACTGAATCAAGATTGAGTCTCCCAATTCTATCAATCACATCACTTAAAGTATCATCCATTTTTGGAGTTTCATGCAGAGGAGAGAGTGCTTCAGAAGAAGATTCCACAGGTTGATCTAGTATAGGAATCCCCCCTTCAAGATGTGGAATCTGATTGTCAAATTCTTGAAATAATTTTGCATTTGCGAATCTATCCAAGCGATCAAGTTGTCGCTCAACAACATTTTCAATTTTGGATGTTTCAAGAAAGATTACATCTCTAGATACAACAAACTTTTTATTGACTTCATCATAGACACGGTACGCTTTGGAGGTGTTTGAATACCCCAGGAAGATACACATACGACTTCTTGCACCAAGTTTGTTTCTATGTACCTTTGGTATCAAGGCATAACAGGTGGAACGAAAGACCCTGAGATGCTTTACCGAAGGAATGTGCCCATACCACTTTTCATAGGGAGTCTTGTTTATGATATCATTAGATGGACATCTATTCTTTATGTATACAACACATAGAACTGCATCAGCGCAAAACATCAATTTTACATTTTTGAAAAACATCATGGAGCGCACCATATTTAAGATTGTCCTATTCATTCTTTCAGCTACACCATTCTATTGGGGATTATAAGGCACAGTTGTTTGATGTTTGATCCCATGTTGGCGAAGATAGTTTTCAAATTCATTTGAAGTGTATTCTTTTCCATTATCAGTGCGAATAGAACCAATATGAGATTGTGTATCATTTTCAATCCATGTATGAAAGTTCTTGAATGTTTGAAAAGCATCAGATTTTCTCTTCAATAAATAAACCCAACACATTCTGGTGTAGCCATCAATAAATGTCATCATATATTTATTTTCATTTGCAGAAGGAACAGGCATTGGACCACATAAATCTGAATGAATGACTTCAAGTTTTCTATGTGCTCTTGAATGTGAATCATGAAAAGACTGTTTGTTATGCTTTCCTAGAATGCAAGCATCACATTGCTTAAGTTTCCTAGGAATTGTAAGCAAACCAGTAACACCATTTTTCTTCAACAAGCGGAGGTTGTCATAGTTCAAATGTCCAAATCTAGCATGCCATAATAAACTCAATGGAAGTGTACCTTCTTCATGATGAGAATTGTATGAGAAATGTTATGCACGAGCAGAGGTACCCTGCAGCTTGAGAAGCCTTTCTTCTTCTATCCCCCTCATGACAAGTGAGTGGTCAGATGCTTTTCTCACCTCAAGCTTGCCATCAAACATATGAATGGAGTGACCTTGCTGGTGGATGTGGACTAAGGACAACAAGTTTCTCTTCAGTTGTTGGAGATATAGAACATGATGCAGAAGGAAGTGAAGACCAGGAAATTTAAGCCTGATTGTGCGAAGCCCTCATGGCTTGAGTTTTGATTGGTTTGCAAAGTATGCTGCTCCATCAACATTGTCAGTAAATTCTTCAAAAAAACCTTTTCTATGAGTCATGTGGCAAGTTGCTCCTAAATCAAGAGACCAATCATTTTTCCAAGAAGCAAGTGAAGCATTAAATAAGTCTTCATTTACTCCAATATTACATTGTGCCACAACATAATGAGTAGATTCAGGTGCTTTACCTTTTTTTGTGTCATTAGTTTTACCTTTGGGTTGGTTTCTTTTCTGCTCAATTTTGTCCCAACGTAACTTGCATGTGGAGGCATCATGTGATCCATTTCTTTTGCAGTGTATGCAGTGCAAATCAGACTTTTCTCCTTGAGAGTGTCTGCCCCACCTGCCTCTAAAATATCTTCTTCTTCCTCTTCGACCACCTCTTCCTATGGAAGAATCTTGGGCAAGATTCTTTTCTTTATGAGCAAGGCACATAGCCTCTTCAAAAGATTCAGGGGCTGTCTCTTTCCAAAAGCTTTCTCTCTTTTAGCAAATTTTTTCACAAGAGAGTTAAAGGTAATATCTTTGAGATTTCCATTTGCTTGCAATGACTCAAGATAACTGGAGTAAGTAGGATAAATTTCCTTGAGAAAAGCGATAAGAGGAATATCCAATTCAAGCTTAGTGGCTTTGATATCATGCATTATAGATTTTACTTCGGATGTAAGAGAAAGAGGATCATTATTTTGTAATTCAAGAGTGAAGAGTTTAATCATGAGTTGAACAACTTCAACTACAGATTGTGAGTCATAAAGTTCCTTCAGTTTTTGTAAGGCTTCGAAAGCATTTGAAAATGGGGAAATATGGCGACTCACTTCTTCACTTACAGATGCTACAATTAATGCATAGGATTTGTTGTTCTTATTTTCCCAAATGGCAAACTCCTTGTCTGAGGTAGGTTGTTCTGTCTCTTTGTCTCCGTCTCCAACACACAATCCTTTCCACAACCCATTGAAAATGAGGGTGTGTTTTATCTTCCGGGACCACTCAGGATAGTTCTCCTTGCCAATGAGAACTACTCCCACAATAGATATGATTGAATGCATTGTAAAATCTGAGTGTTGTAAAAATACTTCTGCTGGCAAAAAAAAATGTGCTTTTGTGGAGAAAAAAAACTTTTGTTACTAAAAAAATTGATTCTGATATATGGAGACAGAGGTATCACTGTACAAAATGTAATACCATACACCACAAGGTAATATCATTCACCATTCATCGACTCTAATATTCAATGCCATATACAATGCAACAACTCACAGTCACTAAAAAAAGTATACCATTCACGCAGGAGAGGAGGCTCTCACGCATAGGCTCTCGACAGCAAGGCAAGTAGCTGTTCCCTTGTCCATCCATTTTCCCACATTCTCTTCACTTGTGCGCACTTCCTCAATATCATTCCAGTCCTCCATATCTCAATTTCCATGCTTATCTTCATCTTATTATTCTTCTCTTCTCTTGAGGTCCACGGTGAGATTTTGTTCACGCAAACTAAACTCTATTCGATCTAAAATATATTCACAGCCCATAATCACCAAATCCCAAACAGAAGCCCGAGGTTTGCAATGGGTTAGTAGGATATACGGATGCGGAGAGGTGAAGGATGAAGACGTGGGCAAGCGTGTCAAGCTATGTGGATGGGTGGCCCTCCATCGGATTCATGGAGCTGTTACCTTTTTTTAATTTGTGGGATCACATCGACATTACGCAGATTATCACCCTGCCTAAGGAATTTCCCATGGCTCATGTTGTTGCCAATAGGTTAGGGAAGAGTTCGCTCATGTACTAGCGCAATGTAATCGTAAAATGAACAGTCCTTCTTCTTACTGTAAGGATATGCAGTGATGGCAATGGGCATTTTCCCAATGCAAATTCACAATGCTTACAGAGGTCGTTTAAAGGCAGAGGCGGGAGTGGCTGCGGCGGGAGTCTCTATTTCATCGACAAGCAGTGTGCAACGAATGTAACTTATGAAAACGCTTCATAAGTTATTACTCTAGTATGGGAACGCCAGAGAGCAGTGTTATTAGACCATACCAAGTCAGACCACACCAATGCAATATTCAGAGAAAAGAACGCGTCAGAGCATGAAAGTGGAGGAGCATGGGAGGTTATACCAGGAAAATTGGCAGAGGGACAGAGTTAGACTTCTGAAGAAATGGCAGAAGGGAGTTACAAAATGGAACTGGAAGCCAAAAATGGCGCTAGCTCTGATACCATGTAAGACCAGGAGGTAACTCCATAAAACAATTCATGATCTTCATTCAGGTTGGTCTTTATTATATACATGAGGGAGAGACTGTTCATTTCATCTCCCGATGACTCTTCATATTTTCTATTATTTATTTACATCAATTATAGTTATTCACCCAATCCTGATGATTAGGTGTCAACACCCCTTATAATTTCCCTAAAACCCCTTATCCTAATTTTTATTCCCCCATTCACTTTATTTAATTAAACTCCGCCATTCATGTTTTTCTCGACAAAATGCCTAAAAAACCCATAAAACCCCTTTAGCCTAAGTTTTGTTTCCCCCGCTTTATCTTAATTAACTCCGCAAATTCAATTTTTCTCGATATAAATCCTTTTAACCCACCACCCTTGGTGCGGTTAACAAACCCCGCCGCATTTAGCCCTGGTCCCACTCCATAAACCCATCCATTATATTTTTAACCCACTTTATTCATTATTTAATTACAGTTAAGTGTAATTAATCCCCCCGGGCCCGGCTAATCTCTGCCTGATTCACCTCCGTGCAACTTCACCGCGTGATAGCTGTTAGATCTTTCACCCCCATATCTAATGGCACGCATCCATATCGCTTTGATTTCTTTTCCAAACTTTACCCGCCCGAGAGCACGCGAGATTCACGGTTTTGCTCAGGCTCGTTTTGGTTACGTGGTATCTTTAGGTTAACTCATGTGCTCTCATAAAAAAACCGCTCGAGTGCCAAAAGCGGTGCGATGAACCTTAATACTACCTCCCCGCGTAGGAAAAAACCATCCACTATTCACTTATCGATTTCTACACCAAATTTTAAACATTACCCATTAAAAATCCAAAGACCCTCATTTTCACTCTTTTCGCTCGTTTTTTCACTAAAGGATTCCTAACCCTTCCTGTGCCACCCTAAACATCTGCAACCCAATTTAACCATTGTTTACCTCCCGAACACGCTCCGGACTCTGTCCACAAACCTCTCAGCTCAAATAAAGTCATCTATCACCTCCTTGCCAACCTGTGTTTTTATTAATGATTGATTTATTGTGCAGGTGATTAGAAGGCTAGAAGCTTGGATAAACAGTTTTGATACTAGTCCCAAAACCTGTTTACTCCAAGATTCTTAGGAAATCTATTCAAAGGCTTCATTTATCAGAAGTTTTGTGTACAAAGAGAAAATCAATTTAAACCAGAGACAGATCAGAAGGAAAAAATTTACACAGAGGCAGTAACTATTAAATAAAGATAAATCAGCAACAACATATCACATTTTCACATAAAGTCAAATAGGTCTTTTAGTGAAATGCATTTTTACTAAAGACATAAATGCAGGATAAGAGTAAAAAATACGAGATGATGTGATTTATTGTGCTGGTAAAAATAAAAGCAGGTGACAGAGCATACAACTGAAAGACAAATACAGATAAATTGTATCAGTTGAAGGTCATAAGTAAATATGACATCCAACATGAAAATCAAATAGCATTCAACTTTTGGAGGAATAGTCAACCAGCTTCAACAATTTTCAGTTTTTTCAGCAATAGTCACCAACAGCTCAGCATCAAGATACTGCCAGATCAACTAGCGGTCTTTATTTTGATTTTATAATAATCTATTTTTGTAAAAACATTTTAGGATATTTTCTTAGTTCTACTGTTGTATAAATAACTCTCTTCACGAGTTATTAAGGGTTACACCCTTGATGAAGCATTTCTAAACATTTGATGTACTTGAGTTTTCTAGATCCTTAATACAAAGCAAAGGATTCTGAATTCTATTTTACACAATTTGTGTTTCCTGTAAGTTTTTCCAGTATTACTCATTATGTTTTTCTTCATATGCTTATGTCCTACAGAGATAACTAGGTAGGAATAATTGTGTTTCAATCTATTCCTATAAGCTTCTGAAGTGATAATTTATAAAGAGAATGAATTAATGGACTGTTTGTTTAATTAATTCCCTCTGAATCAATAAATCATTAACATCTTTTGTAAGCTTAAGCATATTCTCTTGACCTTCTGAACATTGTTTAAAGGTTTTCATACTTATGATTATTTAATTTTCAATTTGAAAACCGTGATAATCATACTATTTCTCTGTTTCTACTCACCACCATACAAGCTATATCATTGTGTGAAATTTTATAGCAGCCCTCTGCTTTGATATTAATATTATTCAAAAGGTTAGGCATTACAATGTTACATCTGTTTCATTCATTGGTCCTCCAAATTAAAACAAAACCCCCAAAACAATTATCTTAGATGCTCTGGCATGATAGCTGACCATTATCATCTCAGAGATACAACATCAATTTGGCGTCGTTGCCGGGGAATTCAAATTTCATTAAGTTTTCCTGGGGCAACGATATTCATTCTATTCCTTTAAGGTGATTAAAGGTCTAGAAAGGTTAAAATCCTTCACCTGGCGACTCCACTAGCCCAAACTGACACCTTTTAAGCACACCAGATCTCATTCGGAATTTGACTTAGTTAATCCTCTGTCAGATCCTGAAAAAAAAATCTGAGAAAAGCCAGTTCTAAAAGGAGACATCAACCATCTTCTTCTTCCTCTTCAGCCTTGCAGTCTAAAGATTTAGTATCATTTGATCCTTTTAGTAATATTCCATCTGATCCTGATTGGACACAAATACCTCCTAGGGTTTCTGAACTATTAGATAGGGGAATTGATTTAGATTCATCTTTCCTCATTCATTCATTTGAAATACGTCAAGAATCCCCACTACCACCAGGATCACCTAAAACTTAGTCTGACTTGGGTGTTCATTAACCTGAATACAAACCCACAGATTTCATATCCCCTACCACTTATTTATTTCCTTCCACTTATGAACGACCTGAAGCTTCTACTTCTGAACAACTTGAAGAGACCCTCTCTATATATTCAAAGCCACTCTTTGAAACAAAATAGGGTATTCATTCACAGGTCCCAAAGTTATTTCTTAAGACTCCTTTAAAGTTATTCAGGAGATCCCCTCATTCTTCACCTCCACATCACCTTCTTCTACCTCTTCTTCATCTTCTTCTTCTTCATCCACACAAACATCTCATACACCACCTTCTACTATGGCATTCTGACCTATTGTATAGGCTAGATATGCAGCTTTAGTCTTACCTGCTAACCTCGATGCATTCCCAGCTGGGTACTTGAAATACCTTCCTAGGTATAATGGAGAAACTGGTCCCTCAATTAAGGACCATCTTCAAGATTTTCTAGACTTTGCAGACAACATGAATATCGAACAAGAAAATGTTTACATGAGATTGTTTGTACAGTCACTTGAAGGAAATGTAAGAATCTAGTTTAGGCAGTTACCTGTAAATTCCATTAGAAATTGGGAAGAGCTTACAAACATATTTAAAAATCAATGGGGTGTAAAGAAAGATCCTCTTTACTTTCTGACTGAGTTTGAAGAACTTAAAAGAAACTTTGGTGAACATGTATTAGATTTTATCAAAAGGTTCAATAAAATTTATCATAAGATGCCCCCTGATTGTAAACCCCCTGTAGCAGCAACTAAGTCTAGGTTTTCTAAAGCCTTTGACGATGATTTTGTTGTAATGCTAAGAGAGAGAACTTCAAGAACTCTTGAAGATATGAAAACAAATTCTATAGAGGTGGAAGAAAATAGGGCTACTTCAACTTCCTTGAAAGCTAAAGAGGAAAAGGCCCAAAGAAAACTCAAATATATTCAAGAGGCCTCTAGTTCCTCTAGTTCTTCTAAGACTAAAATAGAAGATTCTAAAATAGATTAAATAAATTCTCTACTTAGAAACGTATCTAATAGAATTTCCAAGATTGAGACTCAACCTAGGACAGTTCAAAAAATAGTTACTAGACCCCAAAATCAAAATCAAGGTCAGTATAAAAGGAATCCACAATTAAAAATTCTTCAGAGACCTAGTAATGATCAGCAAGTTCCCACTCCTTTAGGATAGATGACCAACAACCTGATGAAAATACTATGACTATACTGAAGATGTCAATAACATGGATACTTCTTCTAATCAAACAGTTATTATTCCTCTCTCACAACAAAATCAGGTTCAAGAAGATCAAGAATCCTCACAGGTTTCTAAATACCATGCCTTCTTTGAATTTTTAATTGCAAAGTCGAACAACAGATATGATCGTAGGCCTAGACCCGGCCCTAGAAGACCTCCTAAGGAGACTCCAATAATTAAACCTCGTACCAAATCTGTGGAAACTCAAAGAACTGTTATTCAACCATTAAATCAGTCAACTAATACTACTCAAAATGATAAAAATGCTTTGACTACATTTAATGTTGAAAAAGAGTTAGAAAGAGTTAAAATCCCAATTCCAATTTCAGAACTTTTCAAAAACCCTGGGTATAAAAATCAAGTCCCCAAATGGATACAAAACACCTCGGTTGATCTTGAAAGTGATATAATTAGTCTACAAGATGAAAAACTAGCAGTTTTCTTTAGTCCTAGCTCAGATATGATAGATAAAATAGTGCCTCCTTTCTATGTAACTCTTAAGACAAATGATTCCATGTTATATAATTGTATGCTTGATTCCGGAGCATCACATAACCTCATGCCAAAAACTATCATGGACCATTTGAAAATTGACATAACTAGATCCTATTATGACTTATACACCTTTGATTCTAAAAGGGTGCCCTACTTAGGATTGATTAAGGATTTAGTAGTCACCCTTGCCCAAATTCCAATGAAAAGTGTAGTGCTTGATATAGTTGTCATAGATATTCCTCCCAAATTTGGAATGCTCCTTTCTAGGTCTTGTTGTGCCAAATTAGGGGGAACTCTTCATATGGATATGTCTTATGACACTATTCTAGTTTATGGGGGAGAACAACTAAGGTTTTATAGAGAGGTAATATTTGTGCACATTGTTTGCAAAATAGACCATCCAAGGAACCATCCCATTTATGCAATTGATCAGGATTTTGGTTGCTTTCAACTCTCTTCAAACCAAATTCATGAAACTCAAGTTAAAATAGAAGATGTAATTGAAAGTCCTATACCAAATCAAACTGATGTATGGAAACTATTTTTTGATGGTTCTTGTACAAAAGATGGAGCAGAAGCTAGGGTAGTTTTGATTTCACTACAAAAACAAAATATCACCCAATCATGCAAACTCGACTTCGAAGTTACAAATAATGTGGTTGAATATGAAGCTTTCCTTTTGGGACTGCAATTAGCCAAAATCTTAAAGGTTCAAAACTTAAGTGTTTTTACTGATTCAAAACTTATTGTCAAACAAGTGAGAAATATTTTCTAGACTAAGAATCTTAGACTTAGGTCTTATCGAAATGAAGTTTGGGATTCAGTCAAAAACTTCTTTGGTGCTTTTAATTTGACTTATATTCCAAGAAATCAGAATATTCATGCAGATGCCTTAGCTGTTTCTGCTAGTTCATTTAAAATTCTTGATCAGACCAATGTACTCTATCAAATACAAGTCAAGTACATACCATCCATCCTAGACAATCTAAAACACTGGAAGATATTTGAAGATGATGAACATTTGAAATCTTTTCTGCAGGTTATAGATGAATTTTCAGTTCTACAAATTAATGAAGATAGAATAGAAATAAATGAAAATACAAATGGAAATGATACTTCAAATTAAATTCAAAAATTGTTGATCATGACATAATTCAATTGTCTAACAATTTTATTCCCAAAGGCCTCATTCCTTTAGAAAATTTGTTTGATCAAAATGATGTCCTCTGAAACCCTCAGTCCATTTCTTCACAAGATGACATAGAAGAAATTAATATTGGAACAAATGATGATATTAAAAACATCAAAATTTGTGCATCTCTAGATCCTGAGATCAAAGCTCAATATCTTAAGTTACTTCAAAATTATAAGGATGTTTTTGCATGGACCTATGCTGATCTAAAAACCTATGATACTTCATTAATACGGCATAAGATTCCTTTAAAGCCAAAAGCAGTTCCTTATCAACAGAAACTTAGTAGGATCAATCCAGTTCTTCTACCAACTATAGAAAAGGAAATTAATAAAATGCTAGATGCCCAGATTATTCTCCCTCTTATATATT
Organism: Pinus tabuliformis; assembly: GCA_031772625.1. Classification (NCBI taxonomy): domain Eukaryota; kingdom Viridiplantae; phylum Streptophyta; class Pinopsida; order Pinales; family Pinaceae; genus Pinus; species Pinus tabuliformis. The sequence goes on from CM062811.1 coordinate 1,006,066,176, forward strand.
CTAATTGGGTTGCAAATTTAGTTCCTATTAGAAATAAGAATGGAGAAATTAGACTTTGTGTGGACTTTAGAAATTTGAACAAAGCATCATTAAAGGATAACTATCCTTTGCCCAAAATGGATCAGTTACTTCAAATGGTTTCAGGAGCACAAAGACTTTCTATGCTTGATGGTTTTTCAGGCTATAATCAGGTAAATGTTGATTCAACAGACAAAGAGAAGACAACCTTTACTACACCCTAGGGTACATTCATGTATGCTAGAATGCCATTTGGCTTATCCAATGTTGGAGCAACATTTCAGAGAGCTATGGATGTAGATTTTGTGGGTCAAGTAAATAAATTTTTGGTCATTTATCTTGATGACATAACTATTTTTTCTAAATCTGATCAGAAACATCTAAAGCACTTGATGAAGGTTTTTGACAGGTGTAGAAAATTTGAAATATCATTGAATCCTAAAAAGTCTCTATTTGCTATCAAAGAAGGAAAACTGTTGGGCCATATAATTTCAAAAGAAGGATTGGTGATTGATCCCAAGTGTGTGTCTGCCATTAAAACATTGACCTTACTTAGAAACAAGAAGGAGATTCAAACTTTTCTAGGCAAGATTAATTTTTTAAGGAGATTCATCCCAAATTATGCTAAGATTGTAAAAGATATAACCGACATGCTCCGAAAAGATCATGAAGTTAAATGGATTGCCTCTTCCAAGCATGCATTTGATAAGATCAAGAAAGTTATCTCTGAATCTCCCACCTTGGCCAGCCCTCATTACACTAAATCATTCAGTATCTTTTCCTTTGCCTCAGAAACAGCCCTTGTTGTTGTTCTACTACAAAAGAATGAAGATTCCCATGACCAAACCATAGCCTTTTTCAATAAGGTTATGAGAGATGCTAAGCTTAAGTATGACATGATTGAGAAGCAAGCCTATGCCCCTATTCAAGCCTTGAAATCATTCAGGATGTATGTCCTACATTCTCCTATTACTTCTTATGTTCCTAACATTGTTGTGAAAATCATTTTAACTCAACCAGACACTGATGGAAAGAGAGGTAGATGGATCACTCAAATACTGGAGTTTGATCTAACTATGAAAACTACAAAGCTAGTAAAAGGCCAAGGATTAGCTCAGCTTCTAGCTGAATCCAACTGTAAAGTGATCGGAATCAATTATGTTTTAGTGATACATGGGAAGAATCCACAAGAACCTTCTCAAACTTCAGATTAGAAGAATACACAAGAACCTTTTGTCCTTGCAGAAGGGGAGAATCCAAAAGAACCTTCTCAAACCTAAAATAAGAATAATACATAAGAACCTTTTGTCCTTGCAGAAGGGGAGAATCCACAAGAACCTTCCCTTCATCTTGAAGAGAAGAATCCACAAGAACCTTCTCAAACTTCAAATAAGAAGAATACGCAAGAACCTTCTATCTTTGCAGAAGGAGAGTGATCCAAATCGGATCCATAACCAACTGACAAAGAACCTTGACTATATCAGGACGAAACAAATCCTTAATGAAATCAAAAACAGCATCAAAAACCCCCTGAACTAGTGGCCATGGTAGCCGCAGCAAAACGACGAGGACCTCGGTCAAAGCACGCTGACCGAGGCCCATGGAGACTGCGCAAGAGGTCAAAACAGCCCCTGGGAGCCCCAGATTGGGAAAAGGAGGCGATTTGATGCGCAATTAGCACATCGCGCATCGCTAGGTGAATAAGGCCGAAATGGGGGAGCCTTAAGCACTCGGTCACGTTGGGAGCCAGAGGACCACGGGCGGAAAAAGGTAAAAAGTGCCAATGTACGACGGTGGGACCCATGGCCTGGAAACCAGCGGTTTGATTGGGACGCCCTTGAATGGTAAGAGGTTTTGGAGAAAGCAGAGCGATCACAATTAGCGATCGACGCGTGGCAGCAGAGGTGAGAGAAAAACCGCCATGATCGCGCGTTAACGGTCGAGCAAGTCAACCGCGCTCGACATGCGTATGACGTTGGATCTGGAGGAGCCCAGATTGGACGGCTGAGATTGCGCCCGATGGAAAGAAGCGGAATCGACAGGGAAATAAGCTGTGATTTAAAAGGGATTTGGAATCCGTTGACCGCCACGGTGGAGAAAGAGCGTATTCGCGACATAACCGGAGGAACGAGCCGACGAAGCATGTTGGCACCAGTTAGATGGAGACACGTGGCACTCCCTGAGCGTTCATGCTGACGCCGAACAGGGAACTCCAAGCACAGCTACAGGAGGAGAATCGACGCAGGCGGGAGAGGAACCGAACAGGCATAGGATCGACTGGTTAAAGCCATGAACAGAGACAGTTGAAAAAGGAGAGGAGGATTTGGAGAAGAATCCAAGAAACCAAGAAAGACAGTGAACAGTGAACCCTGAGAGGAGGACTGAACACAGAGAGCAGTAAGCCGAGCAGAAGAGACAGAGGGCCGAGCTGACCATAGGCAGCATCGAGCACCAGAGAGCTTGAATATTCAAGCCTTCCCATAGAGGAATCTGTCTGGATTGAGCATCACAGTTGGCTCTTTCCACTGTAGACCAAAGGTCACAGAGCTGGTAGGAAGAAAAAGAGTTTGTGAACTTTGAGTGGCTTGGGGAATCCAAGAACCACCCTGCTAAGCAAAATTTGCTGTCAGGAGAACTCATATTGAGTCCTTGCATTGTAAACTCTTTGTTGTAAGACACAATAAAGCCAGGCCACCACTAAAGCTGGACCGGAGACGTAGCCCTAGAGAATAGGGTGAACTCCTTATTAAAAATTGTTTGTGTCTAGTATTGCTTACTGTATTTCTCTGTTGTCTTTCCATTTAAAATGTCTGTGTATTGGCAATCTGATCGATCTATTGTTTCAATAACACAGAACACACACTAGCACATGAGTCTGTAATACCTTTTTGTTTAATAAATCTTCAACTGAGGTCACTCATGGGGTGATTATCAGATTAGAGAAAATCCACAAGAACCTTCCCTTCATCCTGAAGAAAAGAATCCACAAGAACCTTTACCTTCAGATCAGATCCACCCTTTATACATTGATGACAAATTTATGTTGTCAGATTAGTATCAAGACATTGTAAATTTCCTGATCCATTTTGAATGTCCAACATCATTCTCCAAAATCCAGTGTAAAACTCTCAAACTGAAAGTAGTCAATTATTGTATCATAAAGGGAAATTTGTACTGGAAAGACCCACCAAATATTCTGTTATTATGTTTAACAGAATCAAAAACTGAAGGAATCATTGACCAATTTCATACATAATTTTGTAGAGTACATTATGCTTGGAGAGCAACAGCATATAAAATATTAAGGGGAGGATTTTATTGGCCAAAATTGTTCTTACAAGTAGGAGCAAAGGTCAGAGGTTATGTTCCTTGTCAAATGTTTGTTGATAAGCAAAAATTAGTAGCTCTTCCACTGGTTCCATCAATAGTCTCAGAACCTTTTCTCCAATGGGGATTATATTTTGTTGGAGAGATTCGTACCACTTCAAGTAATCAGCATAGATGGATCCTCACTGCAACAGACTAATTCACTAAATAGGTGGAAGCAATTCCAGTAAGAAATGTTACTGTTTCAGTAGTAATCAAATTTTATTGAAGAGAACATCTTATCTAGATTTGGTTGCCCAACTCAAATTGTCACTGATAATGCAGCAGCTTTTTCTAGTGTTAAAATGATTGAGTTTTTCCAGAAATATTAGATTTTGTTACATCATTCAACTCCATATTACCCACAAGGTAATGGCCTTGCAGAATCCTCAAATAAATGTCTAGTGAAGGTAATCAAAAAGACTCTAGGAGATCATAAAAAGAGCTAGGACTCTCATTTAATTTATGCAGTATGGGCAAACAGAATTACTCCAAAGAGATCTACTGGAAAATCTCCTTTCCAATTAGTTTATGGGAAAGATGCAATCTTCCCTACCAATTTGGCCTTCCCTATTTTAAAATTCCTGCAAGATTCAACAGATGAACTTGATGATTTTTCAAGGAGAATAAATCAGATTATTGAAATAAATGAAAACAGAGATGAAGTTCAATACAAATTGAAAAGGTATCAGAATAAGATGAAGATACTGTTTGACAGAAGAGCCAGGGAAAGGGACTTCAAGGAAGGTGATCTAGTTCTAAGATGGGATTCCATGAGAGAAGAAAAGGGAAAACATGGCAAGTTTGACAACCTGTGGTTTGGACCTTTAGAAATTGTTGAAGTGAAGGGAAACAACACTTTTGTGCTACAAAATCTTGAGGGGCTATATTCCACTTATCCTATAAATGGAAGGTTTCTCAAACATTACATTTAGTACTAAGAATTTGAAGTAGATTTCATTACTACCATTGTAAAAACTTTGGTTTCTTTTACTTTTCAAATTGTCAGTGTGATTTTTTACAGTAGAAGACTCCATAGCCCAAGGAGAAGGCACGTGGAGCTACAGGTTCTCTGCATTCTACAGGAGAAAGCAGTCCCCAGATGGAGCCAATGTTGTAGCATTTTTTGGTTTTGGTAAGTTAAAATAAATTAGTCCAAAAAATGAAAATATTTTTCAAAAAAATGTTAAGCTAGGATATGGACAAAAAGAATACTGAATAAAATGTTAGGAAATATTTTGATAAATATGTCCATATCAAAGAAAATATTAGAATAGATGCCCTAAAAAATGAAGGCAAAAATAAAATGTTAGGTTAGAGAGAAAAGCAAAAAGCAATAAACTCTGAAAGTGTTGCAAATCTAAATGCCACTACTTTAATTCACTTTTGAGAATAATAGTTGTGTGCAGTTTGTTTAGATGCCACACTAGTTTATTTAATCCAATTATATAGTTTAATCATAATTGGATTTGTTTTAAATTGATTGTCATAGGTATAAAATAAAATTGGCTCAACAGTTTAATCTGAGCCAATGGAGAGAATAAGGTATAGAAGTAGATTATTCATGAAAAGAAGTAAAGGGTCTGCTAGCTTAAATGCACCCAATAAAGTGAAGAAAAAATGTTAGGGTAAGTAAAGGGTAGGTGAAGAAAGGTTGCAGAAGTACAAGGTTGTCAAAGCATAAGCACATTTATCATGCTTGATCCAATGTTTTAGTGTGCAGGAGTAGTTATGAAAGTGAAAGGATGTTCACCAGCTGATTTGAAAAACTTCCCCTCATTTCATTTCATCCCCCACTACATACTTACTAATTTCCCATTATCCCATCATTTCTTATGAAAATACCCTTTTCCCTTCATTTTCACCCTTTCCCTTTGGTTTCACACATTTTCCTAGTAAGTTACCCTCTAAAGGTCATTTCCCTACCCAAAACCCCTTTTCCCTAGTGTGAAACCCTTTCCCCATTGAAAAAATCACTTTCCCCTTGTAATTTCCCTAAAAACCCATAAAACCCCTTATCCTAACTTTTATTCCCCCTTCCTCTTTATTTAATTAAACTCTGTCATTCATGTTTTTCCCCAAAAAAACGCCTAAAACACCCATAAAACCTCTTCAGCCTAAGTTTTGTTTCCCCCCGCTTTATCTGAATTAACTCCGCAAATTCACTTTTTCTCGATATAAATCCTTTTAACCTGCCACCATTGGTGCGATTAACAAACCCCACTGCATTTAACCTTGGTCCCACTCCATAAACCTGTCCAGTATATTTTTAACCCATTTTATTCATTATTTAATTACAATTAAGTGTAATTAACCTCCCCGAGCCCTGCTAATCTCTGCTTGATTCACCTCCGTGCAACTTCACCGTGTGATAGCCATTAGATCTTTCATCCCCAGATCTAACGATGCGCATCCACATTGCGTTGATTTCTTTTATGAGTTTTACCCACCCGAGAGCACACGAGATTCATGGTATTGCTTGGGCCCCTTTCGGTTATGTGGCAGCTTTAGGTTAGCTCACGTGCTCTCATAAAAAAAATTGCCCGAGTGCGAAAAGAAGTGCAATGAACCTTAATACCACCTCCCCACGTAGGCCAAAACCATCCACTGTTCACTTATCGATTTCCGCGCCAAATTTTAAACATTACCCGTTAAAAAGCCAAAGACCCTCGTTTTCACTCATTTTTTCACTAAAGGTTGCCTATCCCTTCCTACACCACCCTGAACATCTGCAACCCAATTTAACCGTTGTTTACCTCCTGAACACGCTTCGGACTCCATCCATAAACCTCTCATCTCAAATAAAGCCATTTATCACCTCCTTGCCAACCTGTGTTTTTATTAATTATTGTTTTATTGTGTAGGTGATTAGAAGGCTAGAAGCTTGGATAAATAGTTTTGATACTCCCAAAACCTATTTACTCCAAGGTTCTCAGGAAATCTATTCAAAGGCTTCATTTATCATAAATTTTGTGTACAAAGAGAAAATCAATTTTAAACCAGAGACAGAGCAGAAGGAAAAAATTTACACAGAGGTAGTAACTGTTAAAATAGAGATAAATCAGCAACAGCATATCACATTTTCACATGAATTCAAACAGGTCTTTTAGTGAAATTCACTTTTACTAAAGACATAAATGCAGGATAAGAGTAAAATATACCAGATGATGTGATTTATTGTGACTGGTAAAAATAAAAGCAGGTGGCAGAGCATACAGTTGAAAGACAAATACAGATAAAGTGTACCAGATGAAAGGTCATAAGTAAATATGACATCCAATGTAAAAATCAAACATCATTCGGCTTTTGGAGGAACAGTCAACGAGCTTCAACAATTTTCAGTTTTTTCAACAATATTCACCAACAGCTCAGCATCAAAATAGTGCCAGATCAACTAGGAGCCTTTATTTTGATTTTATAATAATCTATTTTTATAAAAATAGTTTAGGATATTTTCTTAGTTCTACTGTTTTATAAATAACTCTCTTCACGAGTTATTAAGGGTTCACCCTTGATGAAGCATTTCTAAACATTTGATGTACTTGACTTTTCTGGATCCTTAATACAAAGCAAAGGATTCTGAATTCTTTTTTACACAGTTTGTGTTTCGTGTAAGTTTTTCCAGTATTACTCATTATGTTTTTCTTCATATTCTTATGTCTTACATGGATAACTAGGTAGGAATAAGTGTGTTTCAATCTATTCCTATAAGCTTCTGAAGTGATAATCTATAAAGAGAATGAATTAATGGACTGTTTGTTTAATTAATTCCCTCTGAATCAATAAATCATCAACATCTTTTGTAAGCTTAAGCATATTCTCTTGAACCTTTTGAACATTGTTTAAAGGTTTTCAAAATTACGATTATTTAATTTTCAATTTGAAAACTATGATAATTATATTATTTCTCTATTTCTACTCACCACCATACAAGCTATATCATTGTGTGAAATTTTATAGCAGCCCTCTGCTTTGATATTAGTATTATTTAAAAGGTTAGGCATTACAGTGTTACATCTGTTTCATTCATTGGTCCTCAAAATTAAAACAAATCATCAAAAAAATTATCTCAGATGCTCTAGCATGATAGCTGACCATTATCATCTCAAAGATACAACATGATATGCACAACTTACCCATATGATATAACAACTTGTCATGAATATGATAATTGACTTCTTCCACCTGAACACCATGAGTTAGTGATTCATAAATATCTTTGAAATCAGCATCTGTACTATATTGTTCTGTATAACTTTCATGTTTTAAAGAACTATTTTGCAACACTACTGATGCATTCAAAGATGGTCTAGACAACATATCAACTAATTTGTTTGTGACACCTTTCTTGTACTTAATTACTAAGTGAAATTGTTGAAGAAACCCCATCAATCTATAATGATGAGATTGTTGCAACTTAGTTTGAGACTGAAGGTACTAAAGCGATTGATGATCTATCTAAATCACTGTTTCCTTACCCATTAAATAATGTTTCCATTTCTTAACACTTTCAAATAAAGCAAATAGTTCTTTATCATATGTCAGATAATTCATTACTGCATTAGAAAAAGTTTCAGAATGAAAACAAATTGGTTTCCCTTTTTGAAGTAAGACTACACCCATTGCATAACCATTAGCATCTGTTTCAATTTCGAATGGCTAATGAAGATCTGGTAAAGCTAAGATTGGTGCTGTGAAAATTTTCTTCTTAAGTGTATCAAAATATTTTTGTTGTTTTCCTCTCCACTAAGAGGGAACTTCAGAATCTATTAAAGCATGTAACATGATACAATCAAAGAAAACTAAGAAATAATTTTCCTTCAATACTAAATTGCACCTATGAAACTTCTAACTTCAGTCACATTATGTGGTCTTGACCACTTAACAATCACATCGATTTTAGCTGGATCTATTTTCAAACTTCCACCTCCAACTATGTAACCAAGATAATTCAGTGAAGTTTTCCCAAACTCACATTTGGAAAGTTTAAGGTACAAATTTTCCCTGTGCAACACTTCAAACACTTTCTTAACATGCCTAACATGCTCTTCCATACTTGAAGTGAAAATCAAAATATCATCTAAGTAGATTATGACATATTTATCAATGTATGGGCGAAATACATCATTCATAACCCGCATGAAAGTTGTTGGTGCATTACACAAACCAAAAGGCATTACTAACCATTCAAATATCCCCTGCCTACTTTTGAATGCAGTTTTCCAAACGTCATTTTCTGCTATGTGAATTTGATGATACCCACTTCTTAAATCTAACTTAGTGAAATAAATAACATTCGTTAGTTGATCAAGTAAATCATCTATCCTAGGAAGAGGATACCTGTTTTCGATTGTGATTTAGTTTAAGGCCCTAAATTTGACACACATTCTCCATGTCCTGTCTTTCTTAGGAACCAAAATTATATGTGAACCACATGGAGATGAACTGGGTCGAATAAAACCTTTTTCAATCAATTCCTAGATTTGTTTCCTTTTCTTTTCATTCTCTATAACTGACATGTGATACATTCTGATATTAGGAAGAGGGGAATCAGACATCAATTGTATCTCATGTTGTATTTCTCTTTGAGGAGGAAGATGTTTTGGTTCTTTAAATAGACTTAGAAAATATTCTACCACTTTAACCAAACTATCTTTAAACTGATACTCACAACCTGAAAAAGCATCCTGTCGATCCTTATGTTTTTCTTTTACAACCATGAGTACATACTTCTTACTTGAACTTATTAATCGCTTCATCTGATTAACTAAAACTATATCCAAGTGTGATTTGAGTTTATGTTCCCTGACAATATGTTCAATCCCATCTTTCTTAAAGTGATATTTGTGCTCTTTCCTATGAAACACTGCATCACGACAATAGAGATAAGGATTTCCTAGCACTACTCCACATATATCTCTTGGAATCAATATAGATCCACTTCATCAATGTAATTATTTGTGATGGAAAATTATAACTGACAATGCTTTGTGACATTAATCTGAGTTTCTTTATTTATCCAACCTAATGGGTATGTCCTTGGATGATTATGTGTCTCCAAACCCAATTTCTTAACTAAATCTTCAGATATTAAATTTTCTTGTGATCCATTGTCAAATAATGTATCTATTTTCTTGTGCTTAGAAGTTATCCTTATATGAAATACTTCAACCCTTTTATCCTCATTCAGATGATTTATGTTTGAAGAAGATGCAGAAGCACTAGAACTTGAACCAGTGTCAGAAGTTTTACCTGTCAAAACCATTGCGGTTATTTTACCTTCATCACCTCAATCAAAGCTGAAATCTTGTTGGATTGTTGCATTACTTCTTGTCACCTTTCTTCTTTTGGAACTTCTTTTGTCTGAGTTATGCGTGAAGTTTCCAACATTTGGATTCACCATGTCCGATCCTTTACCAATGAGTACAAGTAGGTATTTCACTTTCCTTCTGAGTTGTCACTAATCTCTTTCCCTTCAAATTGCTCTTCTTCTTCTTGTCTTTGAAATCCTTGATTTCCAACTATTTGGATGGTTTCTGTGAAAATTTGAACGATATGCCACCTGATTCAATATGTATGGCTTGAACACACACTTCATCAAAGTCATCAAGATTAAAAATCAATAATGTATGTTGTAAATATGAATATAAACTGCCAATGTACTTTAATAAAGTTCACATGTATCCAATGGAATACCAAGCGCCAAAGATTTCTTCCTGAACTCGTGCGTAAACTCTTGAACATTTTTCCCTTTACTTTGCCTCAAATGTTGCCAATCAATAATAGCTTTTTGCATGTGTCCCAAAGGATAGAATTGTTTCCTAAGAGATTTTAAAATTTTAGACCATGAAGAGATGACTTTACCTTTCTGGTTTACATCTATTTGAGACTTGAGTTTTATTTTCCCACCAGATTAAAATTGTTCCCCCCAGTCTAAGTGTAGCTAAGGGAATTTTCGTTTTATCATTAGAAATGTTCTGAATACGACAATACAGTTCTAACTGCTTAATCCAGTTATCTAAATTTTCAGGATTCATTTCGACATCATAAATAGGTAGCTCAAATTTTACATCAAGTTTCAAAAGAGATGATTTATTAGGTTCATTTTCTGTTTCAGAATCTGAACTGGAAGAAGAAGATGATGATGATGATGATGATGATGGAGATAATGGAGGAGAATGAGGTTTATCAGCCTTGCCTTTTCCCTTGTCCTTCTTCGATATCTTTGAAGAAGAAGTTGCATCTCTCGCTTTCTTATCTTCGTAGAGTTCTCCCAACATCTATTGCATGCTCAAAAAAACTTTCTAAAACTGTTCCTCACTCATCTTCTCTTCAGGAATTTCACCTACATCAGATCCTATCATTGTCAAATTATGAGCGACTTTTCGCTTTCCAATCTCTGGATCAAACTCCTCAAGTGTTTCTTCTCCATGTCGCAACTTAGACCTAGGTAACATTCACTCGCAAAAATTCTACAAAACAAAAACTAATCCGATACCAAATTATATGATCTAAAATCGATCATAAACTAAAACTGAAGTAGAATGGATTAATTTCCAAGAGTGGATCTTGTCTTTGAGGTTTCTGCGAGTTTCATCATTGTTTAGATTATCTTCCGGATCCATCGCATAAGGATTCTTTTTCATCGACGTTTCGAACCAACAACGGTGGTTCATCTTCAGGATGTGAAAGAATATTGAAAGACTGGTCTTATTTTTCCAATTATATATATAGAGATGCTTAGCCGACAGATATAATTAATTTAATTACTCTTTTTTTACTTTTAGGTTTATGGTTATATTAATTATATTTGTTTTAATTATCTAATTATAATTATTTTAATTTAATTTTAATTAATTATTTCTATTTTAATTTAATTTAATTATTACTTATTTTGATTATAATTATTTCTTATTTTAATTATAATTCTTTTAATTAAAATAAGAAATAATTAAAAGAATTATAATTAAAAGAATTATAATTCTTTTAATTATAATTCTTTTAATTATTTCTTATTTTAATTAAAAGAATTATAATTAAAATAAGAAATAATTATAATCAAAATAAGTAATAATTAAATTAAATTAAAATAGAAATAATTAATTAAAATTAAATTAAAATAATTAGAATTAGAAAATTAAAACAAATATAATTAATATAACCATAAACCTAAAAGTAAAAAAAGAGTAATTAAATTAATTATATCTGTCGGCTAAGCATCTCTATATATATAATTGGAAAAATAAGACCAGTCTTTCAATATTCTTTCACATCCTGAAGATGAACCACCGTTGTTGGTTCGAAACGTCGATGAAAAAGAATCCTTATGCGATGGATCCGGAAGATAATCTAAACAGTGAATTGATCGTTAACCTTAAGTGTTGAATGTGGAAGACTAAAGGAAAGCAGTTGATTTAAGACTTAATCAAGAACTTAAGAAACATAATTAAGCATGAATTTGCAGCAAAAACAAAGATAGAAGACAACAAACATTGATTACGGAGTTCTTCCATAATGGACTATGTCTCTGGGTCCGCTTTGAAGATGGCATCCACTTTATTAGGATTGATCGAAAGAGGTATTTTACAAAGAAAAAACAGTAGACTAAATGTGCACACAGGCACTTCTAGTCTCTTTCAACTGAAATCTCTCTCTCCTAGCTTTCCAACGTCTGTCTCGGTTCCTAATTCCACGTTCGGACGACCAAGATACACTGAAAATAATAACTACCTCTCAGGCTCAGCATCTACATACAAGTCTCAAAATCACTCTCATTTCCCTTCTTCATGACCAAAGTATGAATTTATAACCCCTTAGGTTCATTCGAGACCCTGATGGCTAATCTTGGCATGTATGGGTTGCGTTAAAGGTGTATTGGCCTCAATCTTGTTACAAGAGGACACCTTTGTATTAGGTTACATGGTGGTTGCATTTATTTAGAACAAAACAACAATAAAAAACCCAAACTGAACTTTGGATAACTTTGAACCCACTGGCGTTCAGGAAACTGCGCGGAGAGGTTGACCTTGCCCATGTGAACAGGGTGGTCCTACCACTAAATGCCACCTTGCAGGTTATTTATTGGCATTTTGTTTGGCTGGAGGTGACGGTTCATGTGACATCACACTCCTCTGACGGTTTCAACAATAACCAAACTACGTTCCCTCCAACTGTTCATTCTGCCTGGCGGTCTTCCTTACCCGCGCAGTTGTGCACTTTCGCCTGTTCACATGGTCTGGGATCTGTTGTGGTCTTCTCCACACGCGGTTAGTTGTGTATTGGTTTTGTTATTGTTTGTATTTGTGTTATTCCATAATGCGAAAGTGAGTTTCACATTAGGTTTAGTATTATGTATTAGGTTTATACATTATGTTTAGGAGTTATATGCTAGGTTTTAGTGCTAGCACTTAGATTTTAAACCTTTATCATAGGTTTTTAGGATTTAACCTTAGCTTTAGGTTTTCACACCATAGAACAAAACCCATTAAAAATAATTTGTCACATTATGACATTTAATCATCAAACACCATAACGACAATTTGAAAACTAAATACCATACTGGTGCATTGGTGCAGCTAAAGATGAACTAATTCTCTACATACACTAGACTGACAAGATCCTCCTGGATCAATACCACTGATCTGAACGTATGAGGGAATGCAATAAAATACATATATAAACATAAACACAGAGATGCAATATAAATAAAAGTTCATTTGATTAACATCAAAGAACCGAAATATGCTTCGTACAGAATGGAAAATAAACTAACTCTAGTGATGGTAGCTTATCTCTCAGAAGAGATGTGGGGGCTACATGCCTCTGAACTACGTTGCAATGAGGCTCAAGGACATTTTTATTATTAAAAAACAAGGGAAAACCCTAAACAACCAAAACCATAACCCTAGGAGATGAAACGATAAGAGTTTGTGGGCCCCGTTAGGGTTAGCTGGGCATCCAACTTTCTGGTGTCGCAACTTGGTCATAGGATCTCCATTTGGCACATATGATATCTCATTGGAAATATCTCTCCAAGCACCACAGGATTTTCTACATGCCCTATGGGTCTATTGTGGACCTCAAAAAAATGTCGTTTAGGGGGTCGAAACAACTTCAGAAGTTCAAGACTCAAAAAACTACTAAAAATAGTAAATGTTCCTATAATCAAAGAAACAGACGAAACCAACTAGAGGTCTTGATGGAATAGGCCGGTGGCCACCAATATCCACCTGGATTAAAAAACAATGAAATTCCAAGGAAGAAAAACCTACAAAACAACTAGTTAGACTAGAAAAGGTAAGCAAGTGGATTCATCATTTTGTGTTGTGTGTTTGGTTACGTATGAGTGTCAAAAAATCCTTCTTTCCAGTTGGTTGCTTCCTACAAAGAGTACACAAACAAATGAGATTTATTACTGGAAAAACATGGAAAAAAAGCATTGAAATTAATGGAAACAATCCACAAACCAAACAAAACAAAAACTACACTAAATAATACACAAATAAGCTTTTGAAGTAAGATAAATCAACAAAGGTATAGGAAAAGGATCATGTTTATTAATTGCTAGTGGTGGAAGATTTACAATAAAAATATTATAGACACTTGAAGAGAGTTGTTTGAGAAATCGTGCTCGAAAGCTCTCAACAAGGATTTCCCATTCTCAATATCTTTGCAAGCTCTTTCTCCTCTCAAAGAAGCATAGAAGACTCTCTACAATGCTGGAATTCTCCTAACAATGGTATGCGAGATTACTTGGGAGAATTTTGGGAGCATAACAATGAACTACTTCTTCTTATTTTTGGGTCTCCAAGAACTTGCATTTATAGAGTTTTTGGACACTCCTTCCCTCCTTTGGCTCATCTATGTTGTTGTTTTCCTCATAAATGAGATGAGAGCTACCATCTTCTTGCCATTAAGGCTTCTTGGGGCTCAAGGTTCTAATGGTTAGCCCATCATGTCAAGAGTTGGAGTGTTTTTTAAGAAAGTTCATGACCCAAGGTGTTGACTAGGCTTTTTGTAATGCATTCATCTATCCAAGAAAAAGTCGTGTGGTCGCTAATTTCCAGCAGTGGTGTGCCCACGCGGGTAAATTTTTTAATTGAACCTTAGGAAATTTTTTGATATTTTGGTCTTCATGATGATTTCAGCTAAAAATGTAACCTCTGTGTGAGTTGATCACTGACTCTAAGTGTCTTTTGATGCATATAGATGAGTGTACAATTTTTTCATTATAACACCCTCGATTCACGTGTCTATACACGGTTCTTCCTGCATTAGGGTTCCACACTGTGTTGAGTTTCGTGGCCCGTCAGCCCTGCTAGTCTCCTCCTGGTTCGACTTTGCTCTCATTCATTCACCATTCAAATCACAATTGAGTTTTAAATACAAATCAGTCTACAAACTTATCAAAGTCTAGACGGTTGGCCTCCTAGTTGACATATGGTATGTAAGACAATTTTCTAGCAAGGGTCACGGGTTAAATCCCCATGGACACCATTTTATATATGAAAACAACACTATATTATTTGTTGAAATCGTCAAATGTTAACATTACCCGACCGTTGTATCTCTCTCTCTCTCTCCATATATATATATATCTATATATATATATATATATATATATCCAAGTAAGACTAGGCGAACTAATTTGATAGTTTAACAAAGTTTAAAAATATAAAATTTTATAACGGCAAAGGTTAACATATGGTTTATCCATAGTTTGATAATATATATATATATATATATTATCAAACTATGGACAAACCATATGTTAACCTCCACCGTTATAAAATTTTATATTTTTAAACTTTGTTAAACTATCAAATTAGTTCGCCTAGTATTACTTGGATGCAACCCATTTTTCCACTAGCTGAGTGTCACGTGGCACCATTTGGTTGCCAAATTTCACCAATTTTAGCCATTGGTTAGGTTGAACTACCAGTTTGACATTGGTCCAAATTTGTCTGGCACTAGCTAAATTTTGTCTTTTTGCCAGTTTTGACTATAACTTTGATAGGGTACAAATTTCACATATGAACTCAGATTGAGGTGTCATTTGAGCGATTGGATTCCTTGTGACAAGATCGTCAATTTGGCCCTGATATTGCTAATATGTAAGGACTATGACTTTTATGACTTTTATGCCTTTTAGGGATCCTCCTGGGTCACTTGATTTCGATGGCCTTAGAGAGTTTAATCTCCAATCATAATAAAAATCCCTACACCATAGTTTATGCTGAAAATAGAAACAAGAAATGCTAAATATAGAAGTGCTAAAAATAGCATTGCTATAAATAACATTTCGGGATACATTCCAATTTTAGTTAGTCCTTGAACTAAAATTGAGAATTAAAAATCGAATTTGAGCTCAGCAGCTGTTTGTAAAATAATTAATTAATTCATCTTGAGTTAATTGGTTGGAGAAAATCAAATATGAAGTCTATGTGAAGACATGCAACAGTTTCTCCATTGATTGAGGAATTTATCCCTGAGTTAAGGAGATGAGGATGATTTGTACTTTGATTTGTAATTAGTTAGCTCAATTAACTGAGTTAAGTCCAGTTAGATTAGTTCCAACAGTTTGTGGAACTAATTGTGAGTTCAGTTAGTTAATGCATGCATGAATGTAACTGTTGCACCTCAGATAACTAAAGATTCTCTCATAAATAACTCATGCATGTCAGTTCAGTCAGAGACCTAGTTGAGATCAGATGATGGGACAGTGTACTATCAGTTGCAGGAATATTCCATTGAGGATATCTCTTACATGCAAAAGGAATTCATTCCTTGAGGATTGCACAATTCAATATGGGTTTAGTGTGTTGTGTGAGAGGTGATTTCACACAGGTGGCAGCATTAGACCCCAGGAGAAACTGCACAAGGAAATAGGAGGCTTGGAGGGCTGAGGGAAAGCATCTGTTGTGTCTATTCAGTCTGTGAGCTGAATTTAGGGAATGTACTAAGAGATGGATAGCTTGTGAGCTAAAGCTTTATGTAATCCAAAGATGTTTCCACTTGTATGATAATACAGAGATCGGGGTTTTTTAGCTGAGGCTTTCCCCAGAGTATTCTTCTGTGTTGATGGGTGATTGATTTCTCATTATTTGTTAGATGTGTTCTATTTTATCTTGCTCATAATCGATTAAGTTTCCGCAAGTTTGTTTGTAGAAGTAGATCAAGTATTTTGCTTTAGTATATTGCATTATCAGGTGATCTATAATGAGAATTTCTACATGGTATCAGAGCAAAGGTGATCAAAACGAGGAACAATATACAAAGAAGGGAGAAGTTGGAAGTTTCAAGTTCCTGATTATAGAAATCAAGTTCATATCACATCTCAAATTTCATCAATGGCGGTCAACAGTTTGAGACTCAAGTATGCCCTTGATGGCAGCTCGAATTATATAGCCTGGAAGGATCACATGGAAGCAGTATTAGAGGACAACGATTTGAAGGACTTCATTGATCAAGAAGTCCCCAAGCCTGTAGTAGTTATTGCCCAAGAATTGGCAGAATGGAAGAAATGTGTGGCTAGAGCGAGGAGAATCCTCCTGGAGGGAGTTCGAGACCACATTGTCTCGAGCCTCCATGGGAAGGAGACACCGTTTTCAATGTGGAAAACATTGAAGGATCTATATCAGAACAACAGCGATCAGAGGAAGCTAGCGCTGAAAGACAAGCTTCGGAAAATCAAGTGTGAAAAGGGCAACACGATCGCTACATTCCTAAACAAGCTCACCACCTGCAGGGATGAGCTTGGAAGTGTAGGGATCACGACAGTCGATGATGACATGGTGAGTCTTGCTCTCCTCGATCTTCCTAAGAGCTGGAATAGCTACCAAGACTCGGTAAATGGAAGAGAGAAACTACCAGATTGGGAACAACTTTGGTCGGATCTGATGCAGGAGGAGATAAGGAGAAGCACCAGAGATGGATCTTCATCAAAGCAATATGATGAAGAAAATATAGCCTTAGCGAGTAAGGTGAGGAAAGGGAAAGGGAAGGTGTCCCATTCCAAATCCAGTTCTTCCCATGGTGGGAAGAAGTTTGACAAATCGAAAGTGTGATGCTTTCATTGTCGTGAGGTGGGCCATTATGCTACGAATTGTCCACAGAAGAAATCCAAGAAGGGATCCTCGAAGGGATCAGATGGTGAGGCACTGGCCTCATAGTTCGAATTGGATTTCTCTCTCATCGCATGCATGGTTTCATCCACGGTGGGATGTGTTTGGTACCTAGACATTGGCGCCTCGTTCCACATGTCCTGCGACAAGAATCTATTCAATACCTTGGAGGAGAAGGATCTTGAGATGCACATCGATATGGGCAATGATGGAAAGTACCGTGTTTTAGGTGAAGGTATGGTTGTGTTTCAGAGGGAGCATGGAGCTCCTCTCAGCCTAACTGATGTAAAGTATGTGCTGGGTCTGAAGAATAATCTTATGTCTATCGCTATGCTGGAAGATAAAGGCTATGATGTAGTCTTTAGTAAAGGAAAGGTATTCCTGAGGCATATCAGCACTGGACAGACCAAGAGAATTGGGATTCGAGTAAAGAATCTCTACAAGCTGGAGGTAGATGACTGTGCTACATTGAGTTCCAAAGCAAATTTGGTGCAGAGCCAAGATGTTGGCAAGCTATGGCATAGAATATTGGGCCACTTGCACCATGGGGCCTTGAAGATCATGCAGCAGATTTCTACCGGACTACCCAAGGGAAAACTGGAGCAAGTGGATACATGCAAAGGTTGTACCTTGGGTAAGTATGCAAAATCTTCCTTTCAGGATCAAGACAGTAGAGCTGGAGCAATCCTGGAGTGAGTTCACACAGATGTGTGTGGACCATTCTCTATAGCCTCCACCACTAAACAAAGGTACTATGTTATTTTTATTGATGATTTTTCTCGTAGATGTTGGATCTACTTTATGCAGAAGAAGGATCAGACCTTCTCGAGGTTTTGTGAGTTCAAAGCCTTGGCAGAGAAAGAATATGGAAAGAAAATAAGAGCCATGCGAAGAGACAATGGTGGAGAGTATGTCTCCCAATAGTTTAAGGACTTCTGCATAGCAGAAGAAATTAAATGGGAGTTGACGGCACCCCATAGCCCACAGCAGAATGGGGTGGCCAAAAGGAAGAACAGATCGATTATGGGAGAAGCTCGAGTGATGTTGCATGACCAAAGCCTACCACTTCATTTGTGGGCTGAGGCATGAAATACAGCAGTATACTTGCAGAACAGTAGCCCGCACCGTATACTGGAGATGAAGACACCAATGGAGGCCTTTTCCAGGAAGTGACCAGATGTGAGTCACTTCAGGATCTTTGGATCATTAGTTTATTTCCATGTGACCAAAGATGCCCGGAAGAAGCTAGATCCAATAGCTGAGTTGGGGATACTTGTAGGGTACACTAATACACCCCACAACTATCGGGTGTTTCTGCCTACCAGTTAGAGGACAGTGGTGTGTAGAGATCTGAAGTTCGACAAGCAGAAAGCCATGCGAGTGTCCCTTGAGAGGGAGCTCAAGTTGCATGTAGAGGAGGAACTTTTGTTTCCAAAGGAGGAGGAGCCTCAGACTGACATGGAGCAGCTGCTTGCAAAGGATCCGAGAGTGGAGACATCCACTCATGGAGAGTTTTCCAGAGATGGGCAGAAACGCTCAAGGGAAGCTGAAAAGTTGATGCTAGATGCGAGAGAGAATGTGGGGTAGCCATCCTCTCAGCGCAGACAGAGGAGATCACCCGAGCGGTACACTGGTTACATGGCCCTGGTTGGGGAGTGTGTAGAGACTAAACCTTCTTCTTTCGAGGAAGCAGTGCAGCAACCAGTCTGAGTTGATGCTATGGTAGAGGAGTACGACTCTATCATTCGGAACAGTGTGTGGAATGTTGTCCCTAGACCTGGGGACAAGTCAGTGGTTAGTTCCTGATGGCTTTACAAGGTAAAGCAGGTAGCTAATGGTAGTGTTGAGAAACACAAGGCAAGGTTCGTTGCCCGAGGTTTCTCATAGGTTGAGGGGATCGAGTACGATGAGACCTTTGCTCCTGTAGCAAGGTACTCATCTATCAGATTGATGTTAGCTCTATTAGCTCAGATGGGTTGGAAGATCCATCATATGGATGTGAAGATTGCGTTCCTCAATGGCAAGATTGAGGAAGAGGTGTACATTGAGCAGCCGGAAGGATTTGAGACCTTCGATCATGAGTCGCATGTGTGCTGACTCAAGAGAGCTTTGTACAGGCTGAAGCAAGCACCTCGTGCTTGGTACACCAGGATCGACAACTATTTCACCGGGTTGGGCTTCACAAAGAGTGAAGCAGATGCGAACCTTTACCACATCATGGTAGAAGGTAAGCCATTGATCATTGTTCTTTATGTTGATGATCTGATATTGACAGGTGATGATCAGTTGATCAAGTCTTGCAAGGAGGACCTTGCAAGAGAGTTCAAGATGAAAGACATGGGTCTTATGCACTACTTTATAAGCATGGAAGTGTTGCAGAAGGATGGGGAAGTGTTTGTGTCTCAAGGCAAGTATGCCAATGAGATACTCAGGCGATTCCACATGGAGAAGTGCAAACCCATGCAGACTCCTCTAGCTGGTAACTGGAGGAAGGAGGATGCTACTTCAGGTGAGGTAGTAGCTGCTACTGTTTATCGGTAGCTTGTGGGTTCATTGATGTATCTAGTGAACACACGACCAGATTTGTGCTTTGCGGTGAACCAGCTGAGTCAAGTTATGGTTCAGCCTACCAAGCTGTTTTGGAAGGCAGCGAAGCATGTGTTGAGATACCTCAGAGGTACATCTCAATATGGATTATGGTATAGACGGAAAGAGGGAGTGAAGCTTCAGGGCTTCACAGATGTTGATTGGGTAAGGAGTCCATCAGACTGGAAGAGCACTTCTGGAGGAATCTTCAACCTTGGTTAAGATGCAGTTTCTTGGTATAGCAGGAAACAAAGGTTAGTTGCACTTATCTTAGCAGACGCTGAATACATGGCTACCAGTCAGGCAACATGTGAGGCCATTTGGATGCAGAAGATTCTAGTGGGATTGTTTGGTCAGAGGATGGATCCAACTGTGACCTATTGCACTAATCAGAGTTGTATCAAACTCTCTGAGAATGTAGTATTTCATGACAGGTCCAAGCACATTGATATCCGCTACCATCATCTTCGAGACTATTTGGTGAAGAGGATCATGTTGTTGCTATATGTTTCGACCGAGGAGCAAGATGCAGATATTTTGACTAAGGCATTGTCAAAATGCAAATTCGAGTTCCACAGAGACAGGATTGGGGTGACTGATAATCCCTTTCTTGTTGAGAGGGAGTATTGAAAATAGCAACAAAAAATGCTAAATATAGAAGTGCTAAAAACAACATTGCTATAAATAGAATTTCAGGATACATTCCAATTTTAGTTAGTCCTTGAACTAAAATTGAGAATTAAAATTCGAATTTTAGCTCAACAACTGTTTGTAAAATAATTAATTAATTCATCTTGAGTTAATTAGTTGGAGAAAATCAAACATGAAGTCTATGTGAAGACATGCAACAGTTTCTCGACTGATTGAGGAATTTATCCCTTAGTTAAGGAGATGAGGATGAGTTGTACTTTGATTTGTAATTAGTTAGCTCAGTTAACTGAGTTAAGTCTAGTTAGATTAGTTCCAACAGTTTGTGGAACTGATTGTGAATTCAGTTAGTTAATGCATGCATGCATGTAACTGCTGCACTTCAAATAACTAAATATTCTCTCATAAATAACTCATGCATGTCAGTTCAGTCAAAGACCCAGTTGAGATCAGATGATGGGACAGTGTACTATCAGTTGCAAGAATATTCCATTGAGGATATCTCTTTCATGCAAAAGGAATTCATTCCTTGAGGATTGCGCAGTTCAATCTGAGTTTAATGTGTTGTGCGAGAGGTGATTTCACACAGGTGGCAGCATTGGACCCCAGGAGAAACTGCGCAAGGAAATAGGAGGCTTGGAGGGCTGAGGGAAGGCATATGTTGTGTCTATTCAGTCTGTGAGCTGAATTGAGGGATTGTACTGAGAGCTGGATAGCTTGTGAGCTAAAGCTTTGTGTAATCCAGAGATATTTCCACTTGTATGATAATACAGAGATCGGGGTTTTTTAGTTGAGGCTTGCCCCAGAGTATTCTTCTGTGTTCATGGGTAATTGATTTCTCATTCTCTATTATATATGTTCTATTTTATCTTGCTCATAATCGATTAAGCTTCTACAAGTTTGTTTGTGGAAGTAGATCAAGTATTTTGCTTTAGTATATTGCATTATCAGGTGATCTACAGTGAGAATTTCTACAGTTCATGGTTGGTTTCGTACAAATGAAAAATGTCTAGACTAATTTTATTAGAACTTGTTTTTAAAGGATAATGGTATGAAAGGGTGTGGATTTAAATCTTGATGATGTTTATAACTCTTGACCAATCCAAATGTATTCAATTGAAATCACGCATGCAATCATTCCAATTCAATTAACACTATCAATGGGAGGGAAGAGAGGCCTACTCCTCCTTTAAAATAATTCATAGATCTCACACTCTATTATTGAACACTCCAAATCATTCAAGTATTTGAAAGATGAATATAATATCCATTTTTATCATCCAATCCAACATTACCAATGAATTTTGAAAACACAAGCACACAAAATAAAGAATTAAACTTTGTTGTAAATGAAATGTGAAGATTTACTTATCTTGTGAGGCAAAAAAACACACATACTATCCAACAAAGAAATTTTAAGGTTATAGAATAGTAACGTTATCCAAGAATGTAATCCCTCTAATGTCACTACAAAGAAATGCACCCAAACCAAAAAATGGAACATCTAGCACAAACACTTGATCTTATTAATGTTTCCTTGAACACATAAGAAAAGAGTATTAATCAGAAAACAATATCAAGCAATAGATAGTAAAGGCTCTATTCAAATCACCTCTCCCCAAACAACTCACTCAAGAACCCAAATCAAAATATACACTTCCACCACACTGTGAAAGACCCAAATCCACCAAATCTAGTGAAATCTAGTGAGAAGAGGGACCTCTATATCTTATCACAAATAAATCAATTCATCTAGTACCTCTTGAATCTAAGACAAAAATAAATCACAAAGGAAATAACTAATCTTGACCCAAAAAGGCCTCCTATAGGCATCCTCACTCTATGATAGAGTACATTGAGGAATGGAGGGGAAAATATCACTTTATGTAGGGTTGTAACGAGTCATGAAAGTAGTAATATCAATCTATTAGTAAGGGGACAAAGTGATGAATGTTTTTAGCAAGGCTTTTTTGACCAAAACAAAGCTCAAATCAATGGGACTATGGGTGTGTGTAACTCAAAAATGACACAAATAACATAATAAACACTAGGGAATACTCAAGGAATAATTAAAAATAAGAGTTAGCAAGGATTTACGAATATATGTAAAGGATCACTCTCTAATTGAGTTATTAGTTTCGTTAACTAGATTTTCCTCCTATGGATAAGAATTTACACTCTATAGATCTTCCAACAATCTATACAAATAGACAAGTCAACCATTCAATACATTTTCACTAGATCTAGACTATGTTATGTTTTGATAGATTGAGGCGAGGGAGAAGTAACATGTGTACCTTTATCT
This sequence comes from Pinus tabuliformis, assembly GCA_031772625.1. Lineage (NCBI taxonomy): Eukaryota > Viridiplantae > Streptophyta > Pinopsida > Pinales > Pinaceae > Pinus > Pinus tabuliformis. Next base: position 1,006,089,222 of record CM062811.1, read on the forward strand.
CTAAAGTTTGATGAAGATCCTGAATAGTGTGATTGTTGAGAATCCCACTCCCACTCATATATATCTTGTCTATGGTACTCTCACCTATATACTCAACACATCAAAAATAAGAAGCCTAAATTTTTTCTGCTACCACTACAAGGAAAAGACCCTCTAGTGAAGGTTTTTTTGCGAAATCCCCTATAAAAATAACCCAAAAATCCATTTGTAGTGGAGGTCAATAATGAAGTTGGGCGGGAAAAATTTTAGCGGATGTTTTTTAATAGTACATATATAATACACTAATGCACCAGTGCATTACTAACTAGACACATTGGTTTGTAATCGAATATGGTGCACCATGGCAGAGTTATTTTTTATATATATATATAAAAAAATAATAATAATAATAATAATAATAATTAATTAAAAATTAAAAATTAAAAAAAAAAAAAAAAAAAAAAAAAAAAAAATATTTAGTGTGTTAAGTACATAAGGCGCACCAGTGTGTATACTACTCAATAGCACCCAAAAAGGGTTAAATTCAAATTTTTCAGTTGTAAATTCTTTTTTCCTAATCCGATGTTATAATCTCATGATGCCCCGGTGCTAAACCTATATAAGAACTCCCTCGTGCATAAACAATATGGTGCACTATTGTGGGGTTTTTAATTTAAAAATAATGGTGCACTTCTTATATTATACACACTAGTGCCATTAATTGAACTAAAGGCCATGGTGTTTAATAGAAAATAGTGCACCATTATAGGGTTGTTTTTTATACAACTAAAAAAAACAAGGCACTACATATATAAGGTGCACTAGTGCGTATATTATTCGATATCACCAAACAAGGGTTAAATTTTTAAAAAAAATGTTGGTCATAAAATTCATTTTCATCATTTCGATGTTATAATCTCACGAAGGCCCGATGCAATAACTGTTTATGAAATCCCTGAGGCGTAAACAACATAGTCCACCCTGGCAGGGTTTTTAATTTTAGAAATGTTGGTGTGATTCTTATATAATACACACCAGTTGCATTAATGGAACTATAGAACTTAATGCTTAACATACAATCATGCACCATGGAAGGGTTAGGTTTTATAAAAAAATAAAAAATAATGGTGCTCTAAGTAGAATAGGCGCACTAGTGCGTACAATACTCTATAGCATCGGTTGACGATGGCGAAGAGCATGCAGGTTAGGCTAGCACGACCACGACCTGACACGGGGTAGGCCATTCGGCTAGACACCTGGGGCCTAGGAGCAAGCGCGGACCATATTCCGTCACAATCGGCCGTAACCTACCTGGGAACCCCGTTTCTCATTCACCTCTAGCTTACCTCCGGCGACTTGAACTTGTGAAGCGGTGTTGCGATTTTCGCTGTAGGGTTTGGGCTCAGCCAGTGTCGGTTACTCCGGTTCGCAATGGTAGCTGGTGTAAACCCTAGAGCATCATGGAAGGTGACATAATTGACTATTCGGAGGACCCCCTCGAAGACATCTCCATCTTTGGCAGACCGGCTAACAGTGATGCGCACTTTCTGTTCAGCAACGAGATCTCAGAGGTAATCGCCCCACTTCCAGCGCTCTCGGGTCAGACCAGCTCTGTAATTGATCTCCTGGAGATACTTGTGTCATGGTCGTCTCTTGCTAAGCCTTCCTTGACACTGTCCTCCCATCTCACTGATCCTGGCCCCTCTGCATCTTCACAAGCGGCCATATCCTCTGTTCTATCGTCCTTCCACCCCCCTATGACTTCGCACTACCCTCCCAGCTCCCTGCTCAGAGAAGTCCCCCACTGGCACTCCTCCCCTCCCCTGGAGCCAGCACAACCATCTGGAAGTTATATTGTTGTTCCCTCCCTCCCGGATTCCTACCTGCCTGGAACTGTACAGCCGCCTCTAAACCCTAACCCTAACCCTAACCCAAACCCTAATCCAACAAACCCTTGTCCTGAAAATCTCCCTGATCAGGTGGAGAATGCCGAGCCGTCCCAGGGAAAAAAACAAAAGTGTGTCAAGCCTAAGGCACAAGAAATTTTTATCGATTGGGAGGAAGATTTCCAGTGGCAAGACACCATGGATATGACTGCATCAGTCCTGGTAGGCAGAGTCAAAGGAAGGACCTACTCCATAGCTCGACTGGAATAATGGGTAGCTAAAATTTGTGGCCATCATTTGGTAGACCTTCCTATTATCCAAACCTTTGTTCGAGGTTGGTTTTCCCTCAGGTTTGCAAGAGCGGATCACACAAACTAGGTACTATCATCATACTGGCATATCGAACAAGCTCTAGTCATGTTAAGGAGATGGAGCCCGCTTTTTGACCCTGATAGAGAACAACTTGGGGCAGGGCCAATCTAGGTTAGGCTACCTGGTCTGCCCTTGCACTTCTGGATGGAGGAAATCTTCTGAAGAATTGGCAATACTCTGGGAACCTACCTAGACTACAACCGATCCTACCTCTCCACAGGAGTCATGGCCTATGCAAGATTGTTAGTGCACCTTGATATCAAAGGAGGTTTGCAAGAGAAAGTTACCCTTCGCTGGAGAAATTATGAGTGCATGCAGATTCTGGACTATGAAGGGGTTCCTTTCCACTACAGGAAATGCCATAAAGTAGGACACCTCTACAAGGACTACCCTCTCCTCACTAAAACAAAATCGAGGTCTATAGGGCATCACATATCGGTGGAGGGAGAAGAGACACAGAAGGAACAGCCAAAAAATGCTGGAAAGACCACCACTGAGCAAGACGGAACTAGATCTATCCCGAAATCATCGAAGAAGCGTGGGACTGTACCCCTTCGGCCACCTTCACCTCCACTAACTAGGTCCAGGACGGCTGCAGGAGGAGTGCTTTCTTTGGGTATGTCTTGTCCATCCTTACTCTCTGCATTCATTAATTTATCATCTGCACTTCCCACTAATCCCCTGAAACTCGGGCATAACCTTGATCCTCCTTATCGCACAAATCCCCAACCGAGCTCCCACATTTCACCGATGGATCTCCCCCCCATTGTTGAGTCTCCATCCAATACCACATCGCATGAGATCCCCATCCCTAAGACTGCCCCCGAACCTCATCGCTACCATCTTCGCTCTCTCACCTGAGCATTAATGACGAATGCCATTGGACTTTGCATCTCTCCTTTTTCCCCTGCCCTGAAGCCCACCCATGGTAGACCATCCTCTCTATCCAGAGAAAAACAGAAGGTAGGCATGGAGGCGGTTTCTAGAAAACAGCGTTCTCTTGATAGGGTCCTTAGAGCACAAAGCCCTCCTCCAGCATTCCCCCCATGAAGGTTATTTCCTTCAATTGCAGAGGCTTAGCTAGTCCTGACAAAAAACTAGCGATAAGAAGACTCCTTCGCAAGGAGCCATGTGACATAGTTTATCTTCAGGAAACCTTGGGAGCAGTTGATATCATTTCACCTCTCCTGGAATCCATGCTCCTAGGGTGGCATTTGCATGCCTTGGATGTTATTCGACGATCAAAAGGCATAGCCCTTGGCCTCAACCCACGTACTATCAAACTGTTGGGAGCTTGAGGAGGCATGGGTTTCATAGGGGCTAACATATACTCATCCGAGCTGGGAGAAAAGTTTAGAATGATCAACATATATGGCCCCTGCCACCATAGAGAGACCTTCTGGGAAAGGATGCTGGAATCAAATATTTTTTTGGTCGATAATCTTATCATTGGAAGCGATTTAAATTTTTCTCTAGGTTACTTGAAATCCTGGGGTGCGGTAGCACACGCTAATCCCTTAGCGAGATATTTTGAGCAGCTTCTTGACTCATATCAGCTCATTGATATACCTGTGGAAAAAAAACCCCTACCTGGAGTAACAAAAGAATTGAGGAGGCCAGCCTTGCGAGGAGATTAGACCTCTTCCTCATTAAGGAACCTCTTTTGGAGAAAGGGTACACCATACGCCAATGGGTGGGATCCGGGGGACTATCAGACCACCTACCAATTCATCTTGAAATCTGTGGCACCATCAACAAACCTAGAGCTCCCTTCAAATTCAACTCATCATGGTTGAAAGACATCTCATACACCAGTCTTGTGACAGACTTTTGGAAGACTCACCCCCCGCACAGTGATGGACACATCACTAAGGGATTTGTGTCCAATCTGAAGGAGCCTAAGAAGATATCCAAGTTATGGGCTCATAATAAGAGTTGTGAGGAGGAGCATCGGGTGAATAAAATTGAAAAAGAGATTGCCAACCTTGAGGAAAATAGTAGAGGCACCTACCCCTCGGTCGAGCTCAGAGACAAGCTAATGGAACTTACAACCCTGAGGGGGAAAATCATCAAAGATAAGGAGGAAACTTGGCGACTCCGAAGTCAGGCAATCTGGCTGAGTGAAGGGGATGACAACACAAAGTTTTGCCATAAATTTGCAAACGGAAGAAAGGGCCTCTAATACCATTTGGAATCTTTCTAATGAGCAAGGAGAAGTGGTTGACACCTTCCCCCAACTAGCCTCATTGGCCACCTCACACTTTAAGCAGGTCTACCAAAACCCTCCTAATGTTACCTTTGTCGAGATTATCAGAGTGGCGCAACTGCTCCCTTGTTTCACTGATATGGAGGAAGATGAGCAACTAAATCGGGAAGTTACAATGGGGGAGCTGGAGGCCACTCTAAAATGGTTCAAAAAAGATAAAATCCCTGGGCAAGATGGATGGTCAGTGCAATTTTATCTGGCTTTTTTCAAGGTGCTAGGAAATGACCTTCTCAAGGTCATTGAGGAATGCAGGGTATCCAGGTACATGCACGGGGCCATCAACACCACCTTCATAGCCCTCATTCCCAAATCCGACAACCCCACAACCTATAATGACTTTCTACCCATCTCCCTTTGTAACTGCCTCTATAAAATCATTTCTAAAATCATAGCCAACCATATATGCCCCATCCTATCAACCCACATTTCCCCTTAACAATTTGCTTTTCTTAAAGATAGACAAATTCACAAAGCTATCGGTTCTGCACAGGAGATAATGCACTCAATTCAAACCAAAAAAAATCAAGGGCATGATCCTCAAAGCATACCTCTCCAAAGCTTTTGACACGGTAAGTTGGTTATACCTCAGAATGCTACTTACCCACCTAGGCTTCTCGGTTGGCTTTATCAAATGGATCATGTGTTGCATCACAAATGTATCCTTTAGTGTACTAGTAAATGGGGCAGCCTCACCTTTCTTTGGATCTAAAAGGGGCCTCAGACAAGGCTATCCCCTGTCGCCTCTTCTCTTCCTCCTTGTCATGGAAGGCCTTAGTAGATTGATCAAAGACATGCATCACAGAGGTAGACTCTCCGGTATTAGATTAACGAAGGATTGTACTATTACTCACCTCCTCTTTGTTGATGATGTTCTTATGTTTATAAACGGGGGAGTGGGTGACCTAAATACCATCCAGAACATTATCAGCCTCTTCAAAATAGCTACAGGTATGGCCATTAATAACAAAAAATCCACCATTACAGTCTCTGAATGCTCCCCCATGAAATAAACTTTTCTCTACAAAGATTTCCATTCACTCTGAATCAGATAGACAGAGGCCTTAGATACTTGGGATACGGACTAAAACTGCTAGGTTACAAGATAGAGGACTGGATATGGTTAATTACTACATTGGAGAATAGACTCCATATCTGGTACCACAAATATATATCTAGAGCCGGCCAGCTAGTACTCATCAAAGCAGTTCTTGAGGCCACCCCGGTCTGTAGAAATTTTGAATATTTTAACACATATTCAATGGAGATTATCCTGATCATGTACTATTGCGGAATACATACACAATACATAAGCTCCTCTACGTTGATCATCAATTTAGCAGCATCAATAACAATAAAACATCAAGAGCATTCACACATTAACACAGTATGTAACCCGGGGAAAGCATCTCGCTAAAAACCCCAACTATCTGTATATTAATGATTGAGACCATGTAACATTACAAAGTAAAATGCTTATCACAAGCAATCCAGTACCAGCTCCACCTGTTACACACAATACAGCTAAGATCTGATCTCCAAATCTATTCCACTGCTTGCCTACCTCCACTGCTCAATACCTGCTCAAGAATAATGAGAATGGTTTACCAAACTCCTATTTCACCTCCAAAGAATCACTCACACTGTGTAAGACGTGAGCAGAGGCTATAATACTGGGCAAATACATGAGCAAACTCATTGGCATACTCAATCCCTTGATTGTGCAAATCCTCATGCACAACTATAGTCACAACTTATAGCAATCTGATCCTCTAACACCTGTCCCTGTTGAACTGAACATGCACTGACATGCAACTGAGTTAACTGATGTATTCTATAGTTGTATTATGAGTTAATAATTAGTTTAACAACTCATCATTAGTCTATTTGCAGTTAGACTAATTACAACTAGTTTAACCAAGTCAAACTAAACACAACTCCATCAACTCCACAATCAACTCCACCAAACTCAACTGATTGAGTTCTAACTGAAGTCATGCATGCAACAACTCAACTGACTCGTAAGAAAAGCATACTTCCTTCTGACAGCTGCGTGGGCCACATCTGTAGCTCAAACCGAAGTGCTCCAAGAGAATAAGATCAAGTTTATAGTCCAAATATTATTATGAGACAATAATATTTGACTTTTCTATTTTGGACAGCCAGTCTAAAAATAGACTTTGATCACTCCTGTTGTGATCACTCCTGTTGTGGTCACTCCTACTGTGATCACTCCTGCTATGGTCACTCCTATTGTGATCATCCCTGCTGTGGTCACTCCTGCTGTGATCATCCCTGCTGGGATCCAAAAATAGAACTTGTGCGATAATTTGCCTGCGGGCCCACTTAGTGAAGGCGACTCTTTTCACTAAGCTCCATCATCTTGTTGCAATCTCAACACTCCCTCTCGACAAGATATGGATTATCAGCAACCCCTATCCTGCCTCGGTGGTATTCGAATTTGCTCCTAGTGAGAGCCTTCGTCAGAATATCAGCATCCTGATCCTCTGTTGGAATGTATGAAAGCAACATGTTCCTCCGCTGCACACAATCTCTGATATGATGGTACCTGATGTCCTTGCTACCATATACTCGGCCTCTTGAGCTCCCTGCCCAATCTCCATCCTCCTGTCTGTACCAAGATCCATATCCCGATGTGCCTCTCAAGTAACGCAATATATGCTTGCCTACCTTCCAAAAGAGCTTGGTAGGCTTAACCATAGCTTGTGAAAGCTAGTTAACTGCATAGCATATATCGGGTCGTGTATTGACCAAATACATCAGCGACCCCACCAACTGTCAATAAACAGTGGCATCCACTTCTTCTCCCGAAGTGGCATCCTCCTTCCTCCAACCTCCGGGAAGAGGAGTATCAATAGGCTTGCAGCCATGCATGTTGAACTTCTCCAATATCTCCTGAGCATAATTACCCTGAGAAGCAAACAGTCCACCACTGCACTGCCATATTTCCAATCCTAGGAAATAGTGAAGGAGGCCCAAGTCCTTCATCTCAAACTCTGTAGCAAGATCCTTCTTGCATGACAGTATCAATAGCTCATCACCCGTTAGAATCAAATCATCAACATACAGTACAATGATAAGCAACTTACCCTCCACCACAATCTGGTATAGGTTAGGATCCGCCTCGCTCTTGGAGAATCCAACTCTTGTGAAATAGTTGTCTATCCATGTGTACCAAGCACGTGGTGCTTGCTTCAACCCATACAGCGCTCTCTTGAGCCTGCACACATGTGACTCGCTGCTGAAGACCTCAAAGCCTTCAGGCTGCTCAATGTACACCTCCTCCTCAATGACTCCGTTGAGGAACACAGTCTTCACATCCATCTGATGAATATGCCATCCCATCTGCGCTGAGAGAGCAAGAATCGTCCGTATGGAAGAATACCTTGCGACAGGTGCAAAGGTCTCCTCATAATTGATCCCCTCTATCTGTGAAAAGCCTCGGGCAACAAATCTTGCCTTGTACTTCTCTACACTCCCGTCAGCTGCCTGCTTAACTTTGTAGATCCATCTCGAACCCACCACTAATTTCCCTTCCGGTCTAGGAACAATCTCCCATGCACTGTTTCTGACAATAGAATCATACTCTTCCACCATGGCGTCTACCCATGCGGGATCCTCCACAGCTTCCTCAAAAGAGGATGGCTCAGTCACAACACACTTGCTCATAAGAGCCATGTATCCAGTGTACCGATCAGGTGACTGTCTCTGCCTGCGTTGGGTTGTAGGTGGTCCTACAACTTTCTCTGCATCTTGAGCCAGTCGCTCAGCTTCTGTCAAGCACTTTCTCCCTCTGAAGGTTGGCGCTGCATGAGTGGTCTCTTCCACTCCATGAACCTCGTCCTGTGGCTGATCCACGTCCTGAAGCTCATCCTTAGGAACTAATAGCTCCTCATCTACATGCAAGTGTAGCTCCCTCTCAAGCGAACACTTAATGGCTTTCTCCTCCTGAAATTTTATATCCCGTCGCACAACAGTTTTACCACTGTCTGGAAAATACACATGATAGTTGTGGGGCATATCAGTGTACCCCACAAATATCCCAACCTCTGCGGTCGGCTCCAACTTCTTCCTGGCATCCTTCGTCACATGCATGTAAACATTAGCACCAAAAATCCTCAAATGAGAAAGATCAGGCTTCTTACCAGAATAAGCCTCCTCGGGTGTACTCATGCCAATTATCCTATGAGGACAACGGTTCTACACATAAACTGTTGTATTGCATGCTTCCGCCCACAAGTGAAGGGGTAGGCCCTGATCATGCAACATTGCCCGCGCAGCACCCACAATCGTTCTGTTCTTCCGCTCAGCTACCCCGTTCTGCTATGGGTTATGGGGAGCTATGAGCTCTCTTCGAATCCCTTATGCCTAGCAGAAATCCTTGAACTCGTCCGAGATGTATTCACCACCATTATCGCTCCTAAGAGCCTTCACCTTCTTCCCCGACTCCTTCTCGACCAGTGCTTTGAATTCACAGAGCTTTGAATATGTCTCGCTCTTCTTCTGCATGAAGAAGATCCAGCACTTACGAGAGAAATCATCAACAAAAATCACATAATACCTGTGTTTTGCTGTCGAAGCAACTGAGAAAGGTCCACACACGTCTGTGTCAATTCTCTCAAGGATCGTCGTGGCGTGACTATCCTTCTCGTGAAAGGTGGTTTTCACAAACTTCCCCAAAGTACATCCCTTGCATTGATCTTATTGTGCAAGAGTGCCTTTAGGAAGCCCTGTAGTGATCTACTGCAGTATCTTCAAGGCTCCATGGTGAAGGTGACCCAATCTCCTGTGCCACAACTCGCCATCATCCCAGCTCATCAATCCTTCTGCCTTGCCTACCATTGTTGCGCATCCATCTACATGCAACTGATAAAGGCTCCTCACTTGAACCCCTATCTTCCGGGTCTCACCAGTTGTCTTGCTGCGCAGGAAAGCCTTTCCCTCGTTGAAAACAACATCATACCCCTTGTCTTCTAACATCCCCACTGAGATAAGATTCTTCTTCAATCCTGGAACATGCATGACTTCCTTCAATAAAAAGGGTTTACCAGACTCCCTCTCAAAGGAAATGGTACCGATACGGGTCGCACTGTATCTACCATCATCGCCCATCTCGATGTGCACTCCAAGATCTTTGTCCTCCAGATCAGAGAACAAATCTCTATCTCCCTTCATGTGAAAAGACGCACCACTGTCCAAGAACCACACTGATACCATCACACTTGAAACCAAGCATGCGATCAATGAAAAATCAAGCTCAAACTGCGAGGCTAGAGCCTCTCCTGCTGCCGATCCAGCAGCCTGCTTGTTCTTCTTCTTCTGCGGACAATTAGTGGCATAGTGTCCATGCTGGTGACAGTGAAAACACTTCACCTTGGACATATCTTGCTTCTTGCCTTTCGCACCAGACTGAGAAGCTTTCTTGCTCTTCCCTTTCTTTACTTTGGTAGCCAAAGCGCAATTCTCTTCATCAGCGCCCTTTGACGAAGATTCGTCCGTGGTACTCCGCCTGATCTCCTCCTGCACAAGATCTGACCATAGTCTTTCCCATCCTGGCAATTTCTCCCGACCATTGACAGAGTTTTTATAGGAATGCCAACTCTTCGGAAGACCAAGGAGAGCCAAGCTCACCAAGTCCTCATCATCGACAATAACCCCCACACTTCCCAGCGCATCTCGACACTGAGTGAACTTCGTGAGATACTTGGGCATACTGTCACCCTTCTCGCATTTGATGTTTCTGAGTTTATCTTTGAGCGACAGCTTCCTCTGATCGCTCTTGCTTGGGAATAGATCTGTTAAAGCCTTCCACATCAGATATGGAGAAGTCTTTCCATGTAGGCTGGACACAATGTGATCCTTCACGCCCTCCAACAGAATCCTTTGACATTTTGCGGTCTTCTTTTGCCAAACTTCCGCTTCAACAGCATTAGTGGGCTTTGGGACATCCGTCTCTATGAACTCCTTCAGCCTGTTATCATCCAATACTACCTCCATCCTGTCCTTCCATGCAATATAGTTTGAGCTGCCCTCAAGGGCATACTCCAATCGCAATCCGTTGAAAGACATTGCTGTGTTGCCACCAAGAAAACACTGCTGCAAATTCGAATTTCCACCAGCTCCAACTCAACCGCCTCGGATCTAAGATTCGTGAGAACACAATATTTCTCGTACAGAGATTGACTGTATGGGCATTCACCGGATATCTCACCTTCCAAAGGAAGGATGAATCCAAAGGCTACCTAGCCCGATTACAGACTCTGCCTGAAGAAATAGAATGTAAACACTTCCTGAATAGTAGATCTGATGATCAACAGCTCTAATACCATGTAGAAATTTTGAATAATTTAACACATATTCAATGGAGATTATCCTGATCATGTACTATTGCGGAATACATACACAATACATAAGCTCCTCTACGTTGATCATCAATTTAGCAGCATCAATAACAATAAAACATCAAGAGCATTCACACATTAACACAGTATGTAACCCGGGGAAAGCATCTCACTAAAAACCCCAACTATCTGTATATTAATGATTGAGACCATGTAACATTACAAAGTACAATGCTTATCACAAGCAATCCAGTACCATCTCCACCTGTTACACACAATACAGCTAAGATCTGATCTCCAAATCTATTCCACTACTTGCCTACCTCCACTGCTCAATACCTGCTCAAGAATAATGAGAATGGTTTACCAAACTCCTATTTCACCACCAAAGAATCACTCAAACTGTGTAAGACGTGAGCATAGGCTATAATACTAGGCAAATACATGAGCAAACTCATTGGCATACTCAATCCCTTGATTGTGCAAATCCTCATGCACAACTATAGTCACAACTGATAGCAATCTGATCCTCTAACACCTATCCCTGTTGAACTGAACATGCACTGACATGCAACTAAGTTAACTGATGTATTCTATAGTTGTATTATGAGTTAATAATTAGTTTAACAACTCATCATTAGTCTATTTGCAATTAGACTAATTACAACTAGTTTAACCAAGTCAAATTGAACACAACTCCATCAACTCCACAATCAACTCCACCAAACTCAACTAATTGAGTTCTAACTGAAGTCATGCATGCAAAAACTCAACTGACTCATAAGAAAAGCGTACTTCCTTCTGACAGCTGCATGGGCCACATTTGTAGCTCAAACTGAAGTGCTCCAAGAGAATAAGATCAAGTTTATAGTCCAAATATTATTATGAGACAATAATATTTGACTTTTCTATTTTGGACAGCTAGTCTAAAAATAGATTTTGATCACTCTTGCTATGATCACTCCTGCTGTGGTCACTCCTACTGTGATCACTCCTGCTATGGTCACTCCTACTGTGATCATCCCTGCTGTGGTCACTCCTGCTGTGATCATCCCTGCTGGGATCCAAAAATAAAACTTGTGCCATAATTTGCCTGCGGGCCCACTTAGTGAAGGTGACTCTTTTCACTAAGCTCCATCATCTTGTTGCAATCTCAACACGGTCTACTGGATGTCTCTGGCATGGATCCCTAGAGGCATTCTCAATCGTATACAGAACCTCTGCAGTAGATTTCTTTGGAAAGGCAATCAACCGGGGAAAATCTTTGCTTGGGCTAGATGGGACCTCCTATCGATACCCAAGAAATGGGGAGGATGGGGCATTAAAAAATTGGAGGACTTCTCCACTGCGCTGGAAGCCAAGCTTGGGTGGCATCTACTTACCTCAAACAATCTTTGGACCAAAATATCTGCAGAAAAATACATCGCCCCACTCAGGCCTATGGAATGGCTGAGACAGCCTAACTGGAACAAATCAGGGATCTCTAATATCTGGAAAGCTATTCTGAATTCACTACCTCTAATAAGGGATAGTCTAACTTGGAGAATAGTTGATGGGGCTTCTGTCCAAATTGGCCGAGACCCATGGATAAGATGCGGAAATGCACACAAGCTCCCACTGGAACTATTGTAGATCCTCTCAAAGAAAGGAATCACACATATAAATCATGCAGCGGACCCGGAGCAATCGTCCTTCCTTCAACAAGCATGGAAGTTAGCCTGAAGCCTGGTCCTCCCCCATCATTGGCACCAAACATGGCACTCCTATACCTCTGCACTTCAGGAATCCCACATCAAGCTCATAGATGGGGAGGATGAGATCATTTGGGATATTGCTAAAAATGGAAGGTACTCCCCAAGGGAAGGGTACCTACTATTGGAAAATAAACACAAGCCCCAGCTCATTGAAACTTGGTGGAAAGACATGTGGAAACTGAAAGCACCTCCTCGTACTAGACTTCTCCTATGGTCTATTCTGAAAAACAAGTTACCGACGGGGGAAAACCTAAACAAAAGAGGGAAATATGGCCCCTTTTGGTGTTGCTTCTGCAAGAATAATTCTGAAGACCTGGATCATTTATTCCTGTCATGTTCTGTCACCTCTGATCTGTGGACCTCCACTCTCAACCACTTGCACCTTCCTTTTACCTAGAGGGGACAGACTACTAAGGATGTCTGGGCAAACTGGTGGACATATTCTACATCACCCAAGATTAGGAATCTCCCCCTTCTCATATGTTGGGAAATCTGGATAGCTATTAATCAATCCATCTTTCATGATGTTGCCCCTCATTGGACCTCCATCTCAACCAAAATTATAGCTGATTACAACTCCCTTCCTGAGGACTTAGCTGCCACACCTCCCAGGAATATCATTCCTGAATTCATAGACCACTCTAAGACCTGGGCTTATTTTGATGGCTCTACACAAGACACAGGATGTGGAGGTGAGGCAATACTACACATTTCGGATAACCACCATTATCATATTCAAATGGGACTTGGGAATGGCACCAACAACTTTGTTGAACTCTTTGCGGCACACTACCTCATCAAATTTTCTAATGGGAAATAATGTCATAATCTGTATGTTTTTTGGAATTCCAAAATTGTTTGTGATTGGATAAACAAAAACAAAACCTACCATGCATTCTCATTGAGACATATATTGGAGGAAATTCATAGATGCATCACACTTTTTGACAGTTTTGTTTGTCATCACATCTACAAGGAACGAAACACCATCGCTAACCAACTTTCCAAAATGGCAACGATTAGGCCACGCAACATCTGGTTGATTCAGGAGCAGTGAAGAGACTAGTATTACCACGGGCCATACATGGACCATGCAGAACAGGCTCAACAAGAGCCTAACTTATGAAAAACAAGCTTTCTTTTATATTGTCTATTTTTTGAAATATGTATATACATAATCAGTACTCGTCTTTAGAAAGACTCTCTGTGCAAAGTATATTTTAATTTGGATGTCAATTTTTGTAGTATTTAAAAGATTATCTCCCCGCGTGGAGTACTTATTTTGGGATCTCAAATTTTGAACTGGCACTTAGCCAAATCTTATGCATATGCACACTGCATCTACAGCATGTAATTTTTCTATTAATGAAAATTACGATTTTTCCAAGGGGAAAAAAATTACTCTATAGCATCGGAAAAGGGTTATATTTTAAAATTCATTTTCTCCATATTGTTGCTATATTGTCATGAAACACTAGTTCTATCCCTATTTATGAAAGCCTCAATGTGTAAACAACATGGTGCAATGGAGGAGTTTTTAATTTACAAATGACAGTGTGCTATATATAATATAAGCACTGGGAAGCCCCAAGGGTTAGCTCAACTGGTCAAATAAGTGCCTCGTTGTTAAGGAGGTCACAGGGTCAATTCTCCCCGAAGCCCTTGGGGTTAGGCCTAGATATTGGCACGGGGCTTGATACCCTTGATCAAGCTCAGATATTTCCATGGATGTAGCGATCACCCAGTGACCGCAGGTGTCCCTAAACCACTCGAACAAAAAAAAAAACAAAAAACAAAAAAAAAAAAACAACAACAACAACAACACTGGTATAGTTAACTATATGCCTGGTGCTTAACAGATAATAGAACTATATGCCTGGTGCTTAACAAATAATAGTGTGCCATGGTAGGGTTATTTTTTATAAAAATAAAAAAATGGTGCACTAAGTAAGTCGGGCAACCCAATGCATATATTAATAGAAAACACTAGACAAGGGCTAAATTTTAAAATTAAAATGTTGGTCGTAAAATTCATTTTCACCATTTCAGTGCAATACTCACATAAAGCACCAGTGCTTTCCCTTTTCACAAAAGTCATGGTGCATAAAAAAATGATGCACTGTGGCAAGGATTTAATTTAAAAAACATTAGTTTGCTACTCATATAATATGCATAGGTGCCATTAAAAGAATCGTACATCCCAATGCTCAATAGATAATGGTACACGATTCGAGGGTTATTTTTTTTAGAATAAAAAATAACAGTGCACTAAGAAACTCTAGAGCGCTAGTGCATATACTACTCGATAGCACCATACTAGTGTTACATTTAACAAAATTCCATTCGTCAAATTAATTTTCACCGTTATAGTGCTATACTCCCACAAAGACCCAATGTTATGACCTTTTCCAAAAACATCGATGTGTCTACAACATCATGCACTGTTGTAGGTTTTTAATTTAAAAATAGTGGTGTGCTAAGTGAATCTGGAGCACCGATGCATATACTACTCGATAGAACCAAACAATGGTTAAATTTTAAAAAAATGTTGGTCATAAAATTCATTTTCACCATTCAATGCTATACTCCCACAAATACCGATGTTATTGCTTTTTTCGAATGACCGGGTGCATATAAACAATGGTACACCATGGAAAGGTTTTTAATTTAAAATTAGCAGTGCTCTTCCTACATAGCCAACATCGGTGTTGTTAATAGAATAATACACCCTGGTTCTTAATAAATAATGTTGCATCGTTGGAGATCCTTTAAAAAAATAAAAAAGAAGTGATGCGCTAAGTAAATAGGAACCCCTGGTGTGTATACCACTCGATATCACTAGAAAAGGGTTAAATTTAGAAAAATATCGGTCGTAAAATTTATTTTCACCATTTCAGTGCTATACTCCCATGAAGCACTCGTGTTATTCTTGTTTTGAAACGCCCCGGTATGTAAATAACATGGTGCACTGTGGCAGGGTTTGTAATTTAGGAAATGGCGGTGTGCTTCGTATATAATCCGCACAGATGGGTTAAGTACTCAAGCAAACCGGAAAACTGTTAAATAAAAAGAACTTATGGGCTGTAAAATTCATTTTTACCATTTACAATGTTGTAGAGCTTTCAAGCACTAGCGTTATGTTTGCCTCAGTGAAGTGCCCTGCCATCTTCCCTTGTTTTTCATCCTTCCGTCCTTTGTTCATTGTGTGCCTTTCAAATTTTGTCAAGCGGTGGTCAAATTTGATTTTTTCGATTATGTGGCAACCATGCCTCCCTGATGACCAAATGTTCAGGTAATGTCTATATTTGTCACTAACATAAATTTTTAGTGGAATAGAGTTGAAAATTAAGTAAAAAAAATTCATTTTTTTTTAATTCTATACATTCCGTTCGAGAGGTTCAACTTGCATCATTCATGGTGCACCCTATAAATTTACGGGGTGCACCACAAATTAGTGTGTCAAGATAACACACCATAATGTTTTAATATTATGTGATGTGTTTGGTAAATGGAAATGCACCAAGTCGTGAAGTTCCACAGCACAACTTTAAAAATTACAACTTTTATGGTTTTGCATCGGGTAACAGATCGAAAGCACCACTAATTGGTGCACAAGATAAACACACTAGGAAGTTACATTCAAGGATGCACCACTGTAAAAATTATTATTTGTTTTGGTGTTGCATCTGCTAAAATTAACTTCCCGATGCGTTTATCTTTACCAAATGTACCACATGAGATTAAAAAATTATAGCTTAGTGTGTTCGTTAACCTGAACATTCCAGTGTGGCGTGTCGATGTAAAATTAACGCACCTGTGTGAAATGTTATGTCAATGCACTGCATTGAAAAATAAAAATAACTAATGTTATGTATGTATGCACACCGAAAGTGATGCATCAAGTCGATGTTTGCACCACGTCCCATTCATTCCTATTTTTTTAGTGCATTGAGGTTGAATTTGTTTTTTAATTAAAATTTATATGTCCATATTTATAAACAAAATTTTCATTTAAAAAAAAAAAATATATATATATATATATATATATATATATATATGTATATGTATATGTATATGTATATGTATATGTATATGTATATGTATATGTATATGTATATGTATATGTATATGTATATGTATATGTATATGTATATGTATATGTATATATATATGTGTGTGTGTGTGTGTGTGTGTGTGTGTGTTTTATGTATGAGGTTAATGTATTTTATATGTCAATCATGCAGATACATCAACGGAGAGAGGAGCAAAAACAACAAGAGAAAAGGGTTGACCAATACAATGTGGTACGAGAGTGGGAGGCACGGGAGAGGGAGATAGATTTGTACCCTTACCCTATTACGAAAATGACACAAGGCTTCTTGAGGAATGTAGGCCTTCTTAAGTACTATGAGGAGGCTCCATCCCTTAAGGGGCGCTCCAAGTTGTTGGTGCAATTGATCCATCGGTAGGATGTCCACCGACAGACTTTCCATGTCGGTCTTGACATGTGGTACCAACCCACTAAAGAGGACATTTATTTAATCAATGTCCTATCTAGGAGGGGAGGATTTTCCCCAGTTCCATGATGTCCCCATTGGTGTTGCAGTAGAGAGTCAACTTATAAACTCTTAGAGATATGTTGGGGATCACATAATTTCTCTAGCAGATTTCCAGGTGTCTGGTGGACAACTACAAATCTCTTCTTTTGGTGCAAAGGAAGTTAGGCGCCTTTCACTATTAGTGAATACCATTTCACCCTCTACTAGTGATTGGTAGCACATTAGTTGCCCTATTTTATTTTATGTTGATTCTTTGGTGCAAAGGCCACAATGTATCAGATGGTTGACCATTTTTTTGTGGCAATTTTGTATAGCTTGAGATAGATGTCGTGATATGATACATGGGATCGAAGGTCAAACTTCCCATTGGCTTCAGAGATGTTTTGTTTATTTTTTAAGATTTTTCCATAGACGAGGCATACTTTTAATCGCCGCCCTCCTAAGTTGATGACTTAGGTACAAATGCACATGTGGGGCGATATGATGCCCAAGAGGGGCCAACAGAAGCATCCGACCAAGATTTCCATGACGCACTGGGGTTACTAGTTAGTAAGGCCGACCAAATATTCATCATGGTTTTGTGTCCTTACAAGAGGATGGATTGGTGACAATTTCCCCACATCCTCTTCACACAGGATGAGCTAGTAGATGATAGAAGTAATATCATTGTTTTATTTAAATTAATCTAGTTTCATTTTATTGTCTTAGTTAATTGGAATAAAATTTATTCTAGCACGTTCTTTGACTTGTTCTATTAAATTGTTTAATGAAATTGTCTAATTGTTGTTGTGTACTATATATTTTGTAGATATTGGAAAATTTGTTGGGGACATACCTCCTCCCCCACCGGATGTAGATGTGGAGATGGTTGAGGCCACGATGGGTAAGGTACATCATCAAATGCAGCTGCCCATGGGCATACGACCGGCGTAGGCTTAATATTAGATTTAGGATGAAGTTGGGTGACCAAATCTCTACACTTTTGGTTGAGGAGGGAGTCTGCCTTATGGTGGTTTGATACATTAAGGAATATCTTAGACTCCTGGAGATCTGGAGGGACTTGTCGCATGATATGATGAGTCTTATGCATCATATCATTGGAGATAGCAAGCTACTGGCAGTGAGGAGGGATAGCCATGCAAATACACAGTATTCACCCATTACTACCCCATCTGATGATGATTAGTGTGGTGATCATTTTGGTAGTACTCCACCTCCTGCTACTTCACCTCACCCACTATTTGTTTCTCCTCAGAGAGTAGACCAACCACCTCCTCCTCCACCTCCTACTTTGACTCTTGAGGCATTTGACTATCCATCATCTTCTACTACAAACCAAGGCTCCGCTAGTATTGTTGTACCAGATATTCTATAGCAGTTATTTGAATTGTTTGTATATATATATATCATTTTTTATTTTCATGTTGATGTACTTAATTTATATGTTGGTGTTGATGCGTGTATTGTGAGGCCATGTTAGATATATTCATTTAATTTGGTTGTAGATAGATGTGTATGTTATAACAATTATTTGAAATGAGATGTATATTTGGGGACGTGTGTGGTGATGATGTTAAACAATTCTTGTGTTTTGTTATATGTGATCACAATGATGATGCCCCGTTAGATTATTAGATTTGTGTGCTAGCTAATGACGTTTATATGTGCTAGAGGTGTATATACCTAGATGATAACGATTTTGAATATATATTTTAGATAATGTTTATGTTTGTTAAATGGTTATCATCATGATGTTTATTTTTATGAAATGATATTTATTATAGATTATGTATTGGTGAACTTATATCAAAATATTATATATGGAATCACATGCAAAACGACTTACTTTAAATAAAAATGCAAAAAGTATTTTTATAGATTACAAAGTTTAAGATTGTTGGAACTATAATTGTAAAATTACCATAAATATTTTTCTATTGCATAGATAGTTCAGACATATTCATTCTAAATAAATTCTTATTCAAACAAGGGTTGTGAACAACACAGTCCTTGCCTATAGAAAACATAGCAAATAAAATAAAATTATAAAACATCTCTAAAAAATAGTCACTACAAAACAAAATCAATTTTACATACAATTAAATTGTACAAACCTCTAAACAAAACTACCTTTCTAGTCATAATCAAGTGTAGAAATCAGAAAGTTGTGACCTATACTTATAATACAAGAATTAGAAAATATCTAATTAATCTTTGCAATTTATTTTAAAATAATATATTGCAACATGTAATCATTAAATAAAAATTTCAAAATATTTATAATAAAATTAAAATATATAACTGATTGGTCTATAAAATCAACTATAATGAAAAAAAAAAATTGTTCATAAAATATTGGATTATAAAAATAACATTACAATTAATTTGATTTTATAAATTTAATAAATTAAATTTTATTTATTAATAATAATTATGAATGAAGCATCATTAAAAAATATATTTGTTAATTATAATTATTATTTAAAATATATTTTTTAAATTGTCTGCTTGGGGTAGCTCAATTGGGAATGGTCGTGGAAATGGAGTCTGACCAAACCGAAAGTCTTGGATTCAAATCTTGTGCTATCCCCTCGATCAGAGTGAGAAGTTGGACATGATGAAGATGTAGTCCTATGAAGCTTATATATATAATGTATTTTTTTAATTTTAATTTTAATTATCTTTTTAATTTCTAATGTTTAAATTAATAAATAAAATAATTCAATCAATAAACTATTATCAATAATATTTATTTAAAAAATATAAAAATAATCTTTTAAGCTTATTTTTAATATTCAATCTATTGTTAACTTTAAAAAAATTGTGTCAGAATTTTTTATAATTAATTTAGATTTAATATAGCTGAAAAATTATATCTCAATAAAATTTAATTTATGACTAACGATATGAGAGTTTCAACCAATTTAAATTTAATATTTATAGCATATCTTTCCAATTTAAATTTAAATTTAATATATACCAATTTAAATATAATATCTTACCAATTATATAAAATGACAACAAGACGAATAAAAAATAATATAATTAGCATGGGATCTATTAGCAAGGATATTGTGAGATCTGATCACGATGATGATGCTTTGTTAGATTATTATATTTGTGTGCTAGCTAATTACATTTATATGTGTTAGAGGTGTATATAATTAGATGATGTTAGTGAATTTGAATGTGTATTTTAAATGATGTTTATGTTTGATAGATGGTTATCATCATGATGTTTATTTTTATGAATTGACATATATTTATTATAGATGATATATTGGTGAACTTATATCAAAATTATATATATGAAATTACATGCAAAAATGTTTACATTAAATAAAAAATGCAAAGGTATTTTTATAAATTATAAAGTTTAATATGGTTGAAACTATAATTGTAAAATTACCATAAATAGATATATAGATAGTTCATACATATTCATTCTAACTGAATTCTTTTTAAAAAACAAATACATTTGAATAAATTTTATTTTCCATTGTATTTTTTACTCTTGTTTAATAGACTCTTTTACCCTAATGTTGATGTTGCGATCAACACCCTCCAAAATTTTTCCCACTTGAATTTTGGAGCCTACTGAGGATCTTACGATCTGTCGTTCTATGGTCACTTCATGGTTGATTGATTTTTTGCTAAATTTTCAAGTCTTCTTCTTAGACTTTAAGTGTCAAAGTCACTTGCTCACACATGCTCATGAATTCACAAACACGCATCTTTCTATGAAAACTTAGATAAGCATTGCACGACTCTTAAAAGAAAGGCCTCTGTAATCAATATTGACTATGAATGTGAGATCCATAAGAACAGTTATTGTGTAATGTTCAACCCATATTGACAATCATTGTGACAGACCACCTAACAATTCCTCTCACTTTGGTTGCAATTGTTTTACTATTTCGATGAGTTTCTCAACTATTACTTTTATGCACTTTTGTTTTCATAAGTGATGCTTTTCTTTTTGCGACTATCACTTTTACTTTTTTCACTTTAGTAAGCGGTGTTTTCATGTTATCTGCACTTTGGAATGTGTTATTTCAATTTCTTTAGCATTTGCAAGTGTTATATTCACGTCTAATTACAATTGCAGGTGTCGCATCTAACTATTTTCACTCATGTATGTGTCGCACCTTTGCACATCACTAAAGGAACCTCTACCACACATTTTTGCATTATATGGTCTTACATATCATAAGAATATGTGCTATACACATTTCTATATCTTAGCACACTTTCTAGTCATAGTCGACCGTTGTGTCACAAATTGTGTTCTGAGTGTCGTAATGTGGTGTTTCAACTATCACACTTAGAAATAAGTGTCTCTTTGTTTTTTTTTCAAGGTGTCATTGTTGTTCATGAGTCTATTGCATTCCCCTAGCTTGTATTGATGATATTCATGTGTGTGACCCATGTTTGAGTCTTGTTCATATGATTTTCCCTTTCTTACTCTACTGATCCCACACTTAACAATTTTCGAGCTCTTCTTAGTCCAACTGCTCAATGCGAGTTATGAAAGATTCAATCCTTCACTAGGTCATGAGAAAAACCTATTCATGAGCCTCATTAATGATATCTCTTCCTCCTAGATTTGTGCACTGACCTTCTCTTAATGTTAAATCCTTTGATTGAAAGTTGGGAAACTTCAAAACATAGTCACCTAACCCTTTTTGCTTATACTAACTCACTGCACTGAGTTTTGAGTGACACTACCTTGTGTAGCACATGGATAATTTCTAGTGGCCCTCTACAAAATAAAACTACGCCATACAAGGTCTCCTCCCTCTCATAGTGCATTAAGCATATCTTGGGAAAATTGGCTTACCTTTTACTGCCTACCTCAGTGAACTACACAATCTCCTCTTAAAAAAAATCCTTGCAAGATAAGTTGCACTAGTGTAGGGTGAAAATCATATTTATAGTAGACAGTGAGTCACTTCAAAAGTAAATTACATTACCCTTTAAGCCTCCCTTTCCCTCCCAGTGAAGGGCACAATTTTAGTCAACAATGACTCAACTCTTAGCCACTAGACTTTCCCAATGCATAGAAGACTGATTCAAATCTCTTCCTCCTAGTGCATGGAGCAATTCCAATCAATAGTGGAGATTCCCTTAGGAAAAATAAATTAGCCCTTAAGACTTCTCTCCCATATCAAGCATGACACAGTTCTAGTCAGCAGGATATCAAACCTTGTCAACTAGACTCCCTCACTACATTGAAGCTTGTCCTACCTCTTTCCTTTGGTACACTATGTAGTTCTAGTCCACAGTGAGGCCTTTCCTTAGCCATTGTGAAGCTCACCTGCATTATCATTGCTTCCTTATACCTTGATCCTAACACAAAGTGCAGTTCTAGTCAATAAGCTCATCAAGAATGCAATAGCATCAAAGAGAAGAACTTGGCATTGCCACATCATCATGAAGTTCCATGTCATCAATGCCAAGTCATGGCTTGTACATGTGTCATCACCATGTCATATGTGTCTATGTGTCTTGCCACAAGATTTGGAATGTAATAATGTATTATCAAATGGAAAATGAAAACATGTAAATGTTTGGAAGTCCAAGAGTCACATGTGGAATATGAAAAATCACATGAGTACCAAAGAGTCATATATGTACAAAAGAGTCATTATGAAAAGCCCAAAATTCATATGAAAGTGAAAGGTCACATTAGGAGCCCAAGAGTCCTGAGGGTAGCTCAAGAGTCATAGGGGATATCAAAGGTCATTCCTCTTGTTATAAAGAAACCTCATAGCTCAAGCAAAGGGATTTTGGAGCCTTAGGCTTTGGAGAGCTAGATTTGGCCTCTCTAGCTTGACATAGCAGAAAAGATCATTACTTGGAGAAGAAATAATTGAGCTAATGTTCCACTATTGGAAGTAGTATATCATCAATGTAATTTTGTACTTGGATAATTCACTTAATAATTGAAGCTCAGTGAATGAACGCATTTTCATGCATGTATCATGAATGTTGTAAGACTATTCTTTAGATGTTTTCAGTATATGTTATGTTCATATGTACTAAGGAAATGGAACTACTTCATCGGCATTGGTACTTATCTTGTTGAATGTGTGTTGTATTTTATTTAATGATCATTATGTCTATGTGAACTACTTCGCTAGATAACTAACAAATATTTTCTTGCTCTCATATGCCTATATTCAGTTAGTACTATTACTTCCTTCTAGATACTCACTCTTGTCTCCCATCTTGTGAAAGTTTCATTTTACATATTTCAATAGGTGTTTCATAGTGTCAGCTCTCTTGCTATTTTTAAAGGTTATGTGTGTAATATCTTCTGTTATTCATTGTAGTCAAAGTGAACCTTAGAGTTATGGTGGCTGGACCAATACTCCAGATGGGCTCCTACTCCAAGCGATGTGAAGTCTAATTGGGACTTCACATTGGGGAGAGCCCGTGTATGTTGGTAGTATCCAACATTGTCAACATTCTAGCACTAGAAGTGTAGAAATATGACGTAGAATTGCAACTACTCAAGAAATTTTAATCTAAATCAAGAGACACAATTCTACTCTACTGTTTTTTGGACATTAATTCACAATTTAGAACAACAATCTCAAACATGCAATAAGAAATAACACACTTGCACAATATTTTTCTAGGGGAAAGCAACTGCTAAAAACCCCTTTAGCTTGCTTGCATTAATAGGAAGAATAAAGATATATTACAATTACTTGTTTGCTTTGACCACAACCTATAAGTGAATAACCTACCTCTCTGCTGAATGAGAAGCTCTAACCTAGAATTATTCAATTTATGCCTCAGATTGAGCCCCTATTTCCTTACACAATGCCTGAGGAATTAGGTCCCTATTATTTAGGAATTTTCCTCAAATTGACTGTGAAATTCCCAAGGTTGATCATTTGGTTGCATGCAACACTTGTACACTCCAAAATAGTCTACAACTAATGTTACACTGCCTTGGAATCTCCACCATAGCTGGGGAACTCAAATTATCTGCATGCACTAGATATTTTGGGTTGAATTATAAGATAACTAGATGATCACTGAGTTAGACAATTGTCCCACTACACTACTGACCTTCCACTATAACAATTAGAACTATTTTAACTGAACACAACTTGAAATAAATGACCTTGATTGCTAAAAATTAGAAATCACACATGCTTAACTGAACTCCAAACCCTTTAACTCGAATTTACTCTATAAATTGAGTGACAAAAGCCATGTCACGCGAGTTAGCTGAATCCAAGTTATCTACTGATGTGGAAATTCAGATTTTCTCAATTTGACCAAGAAAAATCAAATTGAGACTTTCTTGCTGTTGAGTCCCAAACCTGCATCTTCCCTATACACCTTTTTAGCCTTCTTTTCCAGTTACCTGAACCACCAAGCTGTCAAATCATTGCATATTAGTTTAAAAAGAGCATATAAAATGGTTTCCTAACTATGTCTTGTGACTGTTGTTTGATCTAGATTTTTGCTCAGTCAGCTGCGGAATCTTGTCAGTTTCCACAGCCAGCTCAACTTTCCGCAGCCTTTTTGTTGAATTCTATGTTACAGGTGTCTACTGGAGAATCTGGCCACATGGGCAAGCTGCAAATGATGTGGACATGGAACGTGTCCCCTTGGTTCAGCCGAATCACTCACAAAAGGCCATGGTCAAGGACAGTCAAAGCGGTGGTCAACCTAAGAGTTTTGCAGTGGCAGGACTCTGTTTTTACCACATGAAGACTTGCGTGGCAAATTCCTCAATCTCAGGAGGTGTGCTAACACCTGTGGACTATTCCGTGAACCAAATCTAACAGCCACCACTCCTTGGATTTAATTGTCACGGCTACCATATTGCTAGATTTCCGGACGTGGTTATTCACGTGTCTGTTTAGCAGCGCAGAATTTAGGAAGTAGTTTTATCATCCTCAGTTATAAATAACGCGTTATCATATGCATATCAGTTAGCTTTTGTGTATGTAATTTTGACTGTTTTACGAGCCCACTGTGCCGTGACTCTATCTTTATATTATGACTGCATTTTAATATATGAGAAGACAGTGTTCTTAAGTTCAATTTGTGACTGATTGTTGATTGGCCGAGGTTACAGAGGGCCCCTGTACACCAAGGTTCTGTAATTACTGTATAATTTCATGCTTTCTTCCTTTATGTTACTGATGCCATAATCATTTGCTTGTATATATTACACAGTTTTTGGTATTCATGATAGTTGTTGTCCATATTTTCTCTTATGCTTTCTAATGACTGTTAACTGATCAGTGTTTTTCTTTCAGGTTCTAGTAGACAGCCCAGGCAATTGCACATAGTTTTTTAATGACTAATGACATGAAATCATCTTGTCCTTCTGCTGACTTATTTTCTGAGTTCTAATTCCAACACTGTTTATTTCTTTCAGTTTTGTTTTGCTCATTTACTTTTATGCAATTTAGATATCAGATTACTCAATTTGTTTATGATTACCTCCTTATAGCCAGAGCGAGTCGAATGGTGAGGGGTCAGAATATGGGTTGATGTAATATGATTTAGTTTATTTTTCTGCAAGTTAGTGATTAGATTACTCATGTCATTTTCAGTTACCTCCTATAGCCAGAGCGAGTCAAATGGTCAGGGATTGAAGTATGAATGTGTAGTTTGATCTTAGTTTCATTTTATGCAATTTAGATTTCAAATTACTCAATTTGTTTATGATTACCTCCTATAGCCAGAGCGAGTCGAATGGTGAGGGGTCAGAATATGAGTTGATGTAGTATGATTTAGTTTACTTTGCATACAATTTTTGAATTGCTTTGAGTTCAGTTTTTTTCTCTTTTTATACAACAGCAAGGATATTGGGCTTCATTGTCACTAGCTCACGGTTTGGTACATTTTTATTTTCTCTTAGGAATTGATTTCATCACTGCAAGTTTTAAAACATTTTTGAGAATTTTGAAGTTTGGAAATTATTTTAGAGGTCACCATTGCCTTGAACACTTATATCCATACTCGACTTTTGCCATCTCACATTAGGGAATCAACAAAAGATAAACCCAAAAACAAACCAAAAATCAAAAACGACAAAGAAGTAAGAAATCGGTTATCTTGCATATATAGTGCACTTCACTTCAGCAGTTTACGACTCCCGGATTAACAATTTATATAGCAATTTAGGACACACTAAATTGACCAAACATTTTGGCGCCATTGCCGGGGAAGTGAAACTAGGTAGTCAATTTCTTAAAAAAAAAACAGGAAAATTTCAAGGAAGGTAAAAATTGATAACTTCTCAAAGTATGCTCTCCTCTTGCACATAGTGTGATCTGGAGGATCAGAAAAGAGAGTTATTGGTTCAATAATTTCTTGAGTATGCTCTCTTCTTGCACCTAGAGTGATCTGGAAGATCAGAAAGAGAATTATTAGCCTGACTTGAAGAAGAAAAAAAAATGACATGCATAGAGCAAGAGATTCTAGGGGAAGATTTATAGCTAGGGCCGAGGGTTCGATTTTGACAACTCCATCTACTTCAAGGTATAGACAAGATACACCTCCATCATCTCCAACTCGCACTCCTAGCCTTAGGATTCCTGGAATTCAAGAGGCAGTAGCTGAATTAGGAGACTCTCCCACACTATCCACTGAATCTGAGTTAGGAAAAGACCCTTTCTTTACTTCTACAGGAAAACACATTGTAATTGAGGAAGTAGAATCACCTGAAGAAGAAGAGGGAGAAATTCCTCCTTGTTCGCCATTAGTAGAAGAACCAGAGGACTCTGAAATATCTGAGGAAACTATCATGACAGAGGAAGTAGTAAGCGGGTTTGGAGGAGGTAGAGGTAGAGGTAGAGGAGGAGGAAACAATGGAGGAGGTA
The DNA here is from genome assembly GCA_031772625.1 of Pinus tabuliformis. NCBI lineage: Eukaryota > Viridiplantae > Streptophyta > Pinopsida > Pinales > Pinaceae > Pinus > Pinus tabuliformis. The sequence goes on from CM062811.1 coordinate 1,006,116,257, forward strand.
GAGGTAACAATGGGGGAAATAGGGATGGAGATAACTCATTTGGATTTCCTATAGTTGATGAGGAATCTCGAACAACAATGAAAAAAATCTCATCATCTGTCCTCCCAAACTTTTATGGGTTGCAAATTGAGGATCCTGAAACATTTTTATTTGAGTTTGAAGTCGTGTGCCGAACTTATGATTATATGGAAGACTCTCAAAAGCTCAAATTGTTTCCTTCAACATTGAAGGGAGCTACTCTAAAATGGTTCATGGGATTAGTCACTCAATCTATTAGGACTTGGAATGATATGAAACAAACATTTTTGGATAGATACCTGGACTATTGTATGCCCACCAATCATAAGGATGAGGTATTCAAAATGGTGCAAAAATAAGATGAAAACTTAGAGGATTTACTTGAAAGATTTCAATACAACCTAAAAAGAGCAAAAATGAATAACTTAGATGAGGAAACCTTGAAAGCCCTTCTATTAAAAGCCATTAGAGATGAATGGATAGATATTTTGAACATGATGGGAAAAGGAGATATATCTCAACTTCCACTTCATGATATAGCAAAGCTATGTGTCCATCTCTCAAGGGGAAAATCTAAAACTGGAAAAGGGCCTAGAGATCCTTCTCTCATTAGAGCAAACAAATCTGCAACTGGATCAGTAAGTAGGGCTGAGATTGGCAACATGCTTGATGAGTTTAAAACTGATATTTTAGGGAGTCTTAGTGAGCAACTAGACACCCTTAAGATACAAAACAAGTAGAAAGCAGAAGCTGAAGCTTTAGCCATCTTTTGTCCAAAATGTAGAAAGAAACATGCTCTAAGGGAATGCCCCTTGGATGCAAAAGTTATAGAGACATGTGTGATTTGTTCAGAAAGCCATGAGACCAAGGATTGTCCTTCAATTCCTGCGCTCAAAGCTGTCTTTCAAGAAGACCCAAATTCAATTGAGTCTCTCTGTTTTGTTTCAAGGAGACCTTGGCAGGGGCAACAAAACCAAGGGTTTAACAACCCCACAAACTTTCAACCCCCACCAAATTGGAATCCTTGGCAACAACCTTGGTCCCAACCTCAAAATCCATTTCAATCATGGGTACAAGGTATGCAGAATCCTTATGAGAGATTTGCTCAATTTTATCAATATCCTCCATCTTTTCAAAATCAACAAGCTCCACGACTTCCAAATCAAAATCCACAACTTTCATTGCCATTTCCACAACAACAACCTTCTCAACAAAATCCAAATTCCCAACTCTTGCTTTCGTTCCAACAAAAGACAAATCAACTACCTTCCCAGCCATTGCCAAATCCCAATAATAAAAACCCTCAAAATGCTTACATGGTAGAAGGACAACAATTTCCTACCTATATGATTGTTCCTCTCAATGATGTACAACTCAGATCTAGTAGAGTATTAGACAAGCCTTCAATAGATACTCAAAAGCAAAGCATTTCTGAGGAAGATTCTCTTGAAGCCAATAAAGGTTCTGAAGCATCTCTTCAAAACCCAAGCACTCAAAAAGAAAAAAAAAAGAGTCAACCCCCACAACTCCTATAGTTGAGCAACCTGCATCTTCATCCACACCTCCTTTTCCTGAAAGATTACAAATTGACAAAGGGGTGGAAAAACAAATCTTGTTGCCTGACTATGATTTCCTAGATGAATTAAAGAATGTCTGTATCAAGATTCCCTTGTTACAAGCCATTAGAGAAATTCCTATTCTAGCAAAAACAATAAAGGAGTTGAGTCTCAAAAAACCAGGAAGGAAACCAAGAGATACAACAAGAATCCACCTGGTAGGAAAAATTGCAGATATCATGATGGGAAAAATTACCATGCAGAAGTATGTAGATCCCGGTAGTCCAATTGTTAAAACACATATCAATGGGGTATAAATTCCAAATACTTTGATTGATTTAGGGGCTGCTATCAACATTATGAGTAGACAGACTATGGAACAGCTAAAACTTCCTAATCTTCTTTTTACACCTACATTACTGCAATTTACAGATCGATCGATTATCAAACCAGATGGTGTATTAGAAGACATTTCGGTCTCCTTAGATTCCTGGGAATATCCAGTAGATTTCATGATTTTAACTCCCAAGAGTAATCTAGGAGGACACCCACTCATCTTAGGAAGACCTTGGCTAGCCACAGCTGATGCTTTTATCAGTTGTAGATCTGGGGATATGTATATTTCTGATGGTAATTCGACAAAGAAATTCAATCTGTATCCTCCAGCAAAAGCAATTACAGAAGTAGGAGATAATGAATGGGTCGATGATGAGGACACTATACAACCTGTCTTTACCATTTCTGAAATCAGTGAAGATAGTCAAATTCTGAACACATTAGAAAACTTTGAAACATCTTCAGAATATGACCACACACAATTTCAGTTAGATTCTGACATTGAGTATCTATCATCTAGACAAATGTCTCTTTACTCTATGGAAGATTTTGGTAGTTCCGCTATTGAGATCTTTCCAGGTAAAACATTGAATATCAACAAAAACTTGGAAAAATCACAATAGGGAGAGCTAACCAAAATCTTGCAAAAACATTCTACTGCATTTGCATGGGAGTATACTGATATGAAAGGTATTGACCCTAAGACTTGCATTCATCACATCTACATCGAGGAAAACAGTAGACCAATCAGACAACCTCAGAGAAGGATCAATCCAAACCTTAGGGAGATAGTGAAAGAAGAGCTCCAAAAACTACTCAATGTAAACTTCATTTATCCAATTTCAGATAGTGGATGGGTTTCCCTTTGGTTATAGTACCTAAAAAGAATGGTAAATGGAGGGTATGCATTGATTACAGGGAATTGAATAAAGAAACTTTGAAGGATCACTTTCCTTTACCCTTTATCGATCAGGTATTAGATACTCTAGCAGGTAAAAAGTACTTTTCATTTTTGGATGGTTTTAGTGGCTATAATCAAATTCAGCTAGCACCTGAAGATCAAGATAAGACCACATTTACCTGTCCATGGGGAGCTTTTGCTTACCGAGTGCTTCCTTTTGGATTATGTAATGCACCCGCAACATTTCAAAGGGCAGTACTAGGAATCTTTTCTGATCTAATCCATTATTGTGTAGAGGTTTATATGGATGATTTTACAGTTTATGGTGATTCATTTGAAGAGGCATTAGAGAATTTGGAAAAAGTCCTTATAAGATGTAAAGAAACAAACCTTTCATTGAGTCATGAAAAATGCTTTATGATGTTTACTGAAGGTATTGTTTTGGGACATCATATTTCAGGGGATGGGATTAAAGTTGATAGATCAAAAGTTGAAGTCATCTCCAAGTTGCCTATTCCAAATTTTCAAAAAGATCTTAGAAGTTTTCTGGGATTTACTGGGTACTATAGAAGATTTATAGAAAACTTCACTAAAATAGCATCTCCACTCTTCAAATTACTTACAAAAGACTGTGAATTCAAATGGGATCCTGATTGTCAATCAGCGTTTGAAACTTTGAAAACAAGAATATCTGAAGCACCCATTTTGAGAGGGCCAAATTGGAAACTTCCTTTCCATATTTCTACAGATGCTTCAGATACAGCTCTAGGAGCTGTGTTGGGTCAAAAGGATTTAGTTCCTTATGCCATTTACTATACCAGTAAAAATTTGACTCCCACTGAGTTGAACTATACTGTGATTGAAAAAGAGTTCTTAGCTGTTGTTCATGCAATCAATAAGTTTAGACATTATATAACAGGCTATGAAACTTTTGTCCATACTGATCATTCTGCGATTAGATATCTAATGAACAAACCTGTTACTAATGGCAGAGTTACAAGATGGCTCTTACTTTTACAGGAATTCAATATTACTGTGTTGGATAGACCAGGGAAACAAAATACAGTAGCTGATTTCTTGTCTAGAATCCAAAATACTAACGAAGATTCTCCTGTAGAGGATAAGTTTCTAGATGAATATTTATTTGCAGTAACTACTAAGACTCCTTGGTATGCAGATATTGCTAACTATTTGGTTACAGGGAAGCTACCTCCACATCTATTTCCTAGTGAAAAAAGAAGAATTATTCAGGAGAGTTCAAAATATTCATGGATTTCTAACGAATTGTTTAAAACAGGGCCAGATTGTGTGATCAGAAGATGTGTTCGGGAAGATGAAATGCCTGACATCCTTAAGGCATGTCATGATGAACCATGCGGTGGACACTTTGCTGACAAAAGGACAGCCTATAAAATCCTTTCTTTAGGATATTATTGGCCTTCCCTCTTCAAAGATACAAAAGAATATGTCAGAAGGTGTGACAGCTGCCAAAGAGTAGGGAAACCGACTCTTTCAAATGAAATTCCATTACAACCACAGGTACTCATCGAACCCTTTGAAAAATGGGCTTTAGATTTCATTGGACCCATTAATCCACCATCTAAACAGAAGAAGTATATATTGGTATGCACTGATTATGTCACTAAATGGGTAGAAGCCAAAGCATTACTTTCTGCTACTGAAAATTCAGTTGTTAATTTTCTTTATGAGGATATTTTTACTCGCTTTGGTGTCCCAAGAGAAATTGTGATAGATTAGGGAAGTCAATTTACATCCAACATGATGGAGAAGCTGATGGAAGAATACAAAATCAAGCACAGAAAATCTACTCCTTACCATCCGCAAGCAAATGGCCAAGTGGAGTCTACAAACAAAGTTATTGAAAGCATCATCACCAAAACTGTTCATCTACACAGAAGAGATTGCACAGAAAGGCTTCCTGAAGCCTTATGGGCCTACAGAACTACATGGAAGAATACAACAGGACATTCTCCCTATGAACTTGTTTATGGGAAAGAAGTCTTGCTCCCAATTGAGTTTCAAGTCAAAACCTTCAAGATGGCAGTTCAGTTGGGGATGGATCTATCAGAAGCCCAAAAGCACAGAATGGAGCAGCTGAATGAGCTAGATGAGATCAGACAAGAAGCAATCCTAAGAACTAATCTAGTTCAACATCAAAGAGCTAAGTGGCATGACAGATACATCAAAGAGAAAAATTTTCAAGAGGGAGATTGGACATTACTATTTGATTCCAAGTTTAAATACTTCAAAGGTAAATTTCAGACCCATTGGCTTGGGCCATATGAGATTGACAAAGTCTTTAGCAATGGAGCGGTAAGAATCAAGACCATTGATGAATTTCAAACTCCTCTTATTGTGAATGGCCACAGATTGAAAATTTATCATAAGCCACTCTCAAAAGAGGAATTTGTCAAAATGTTTCAAGAGAATTCTGCAATAAGGCTGGTGAAGAAGAATCCTTCTTCCCCACCAGCCTAGCCTTTATTTCTTTCAGTTAAAAAAAAAAAAATATATATATATATATATATATATATATATATGTATAAGCCTGAAAACCAATCACTGATTGGCAGTCTTATACAAAAAATGTAGAGTGAAAATCAAAGACACCTGACACTCTATATTTTCCAAAAAAAATCTCTCCTTCTTTCCCATTTTCACTTCACTTCATTGCCATTCCACTCCATCTCCATTTCATTTTCATTTCACTTCACTCCACTCCATCTCACTCCATCTCATCCATTTCATCAATAAATGTCTCTTTCATGACCATTTCCATTCAGTTAGTTATTGTCTAACTATATTTATTCAACCAAGTGGGTGTTGTGTCAGTTTCCACAGCTGGAATCAGTTTTCGCAGCCAGAAGCAGTTTCCGCAGCCACCACTCTATTTTTCAAATTTACAGTCAAAATGTTAGTGCAATAATCATGAAAATGCAGGTGTGACTGAGCATATGCTATGAAGACATGGAGCATCTACAGACATCAATAAGGAGCAGTTGATTAAAGGCTAATGGACAACAAATGACAAGGATTCCAAGGTATGAGCAAAAATTTCTTTCAAATAGCAATCAAAGGCACAATTTTGCATAGTTATTAAACCTTAAAGCTCCACTATGTGCAATGATTATCACGATAGCTCCATTACCCATTACCATTCCACGACATTATCCCATAAACCATGCATTTATTCCCTAAACGGTCTCATGATTAATTTTCGGGTTTAACTCGTAGATGACTGCACTTTCATACTCCACTTGTAATCATGAGATGTGACCTATTTCATTACGGCTCCTCTCCACCGCATTTTTCGCAGCCATTCCATAAACGTGTAACATCTCGTACGCAACCATTCAATTCAAAATTCTGACTTCACTTCACTACCCTGCCATTTTGTTAAAGCCACCTCGTTCACATATGTCTTCACTCCATTTTGTGAACTCACCTCGGCTGCTCATCCTCTGTTTCTGCTTGTAGTTCCTGAACACTCTCATTACCTGTTATCCATCTTCCAATTGCAGCCACTGTTTCTTTTCCCATAAACCCTACAACCTAGCCATCTTACCTCTGCTAAACCCTCACACGCATTTGAATTTCAGTTGAATTTCAAAACAGAGGAAAGGATGGGACGATTATTAAGGGCAGAACCGGAAGGACCTAAGTACTTAGAAGGTTACCCTCAAGTAAAAGATTTGCTGAAGAAAGCAAAATGGCTACGCTTCATTCAAAAATTTAAGGGCCATAATAAGGAGGTAACAAAAGCCTTTGCACGGTCTTTCAACGGCCAAATGGTGGAAATTGGAGACTTGAAGTTCACGGTCACTGAAGCATCAATAGCAGCTGCCACAGACTTGCCCCAAGAAGGTGAGCATTGGTTTAAAAACAAAAGTGTGGACGAGCAGGCATGGATAATTATATTACGTAACCTAGGTATGGACATTACTGTATTTACAAAAGGAATTCCTGTTCATGCATTAAAAGAAGAATGGGCTAGCTTACTATTAATCATTCAAAAGTTTATCACTTGCGAAGGCCGCTTTGGAGCAATGTACATGTATCATGCTAGGTTATTGATGAACTTCTTAGAGCATCAAACCCTTAATCTACCTTATTTCTTACTGCTGAGTTTGAAAAAGATGAGTACCACAGTCCAAAAGAACATAGGAGACATAGAACCTCATTTATATCATCATGGACTTGTAAAGATTCTCATTGAAGACCAACTGAAGAAAAACAAAGATACCTGGGAACGGTTCTTAGTAAGAAATTACTTTCAAGAGCCATCTGAGGCACCTGAAAGCAGTACACCAAAGACACCAAGAAGGAGTAGGAGAAAAGAAAAGAGTGCCATAATCCAAGACTCTCCTATTATCAAAACTAAAGAAGTTGGTCAAAAAGAAGAGGAGGAAAGAACTAAGGATAGAAAACAGAGGAAATTGAAAGGAAAAAGGAACATAGAAGATGTCTACCAATCACCAGAGGCATCTATAGAGGAAGACTATCAAACATTGTCTGAGAGACTAGTGCATCTTCAAAATCAAGCTGCCACAGCCAAAAAGAAAGAAAAAGGAAAACAGAGCATGGAAGAAGGGAGTACTAGCCCACAGTATTTAAGAAGAAGCAGCAAGCTTAAAGGAAGGTGGAGGAAAACACAAGTAAAAGGACCCCACTTCATTGACTTGGGTGGGGAAACACCCGAGAAACCTCCAGCTGGCCGTATTCCACCTCATCCTCAGCCAAATATTGAAATCAGCCCTCCAGTTGTTGATGTAAGTCCTTCTCGGCCAGAATTAGAAAGCAGTCCTCCTCCTCAACAAGACTTTGAAGTCAATCCAAGGAAAACACCCGAAATAGATCCAAGTCAGCAGGAGGTGTATGATTACCTCGAATCCTTAGAAAAGACAGCTGCATGCCCGAGTACATCGTCCACTCTGCCCCACACAACACAAGATGCACAAGTCCAATCCTTAAAGCAAGAAGTGTTTGAATTAGAGGTTCTAAACAGGCACATTAAATAATAGAATGAAGCATTAAAGGAGCAAAGCAAAGTGGACAAAATCATTCATGATAATACTATGCTTCATTTGGGACTATGGCAGAAGAAGAACAAGAAACTAAAGAAAAAGTGCAGAAAGTTGAGCAGGGAATTAATCAATCTCAAATTCAGATGTTTGATAAGGAAACCCAGGATGGTGGTAGCACCAAGAAAGAAGAGAAGAGGACTGGATGTACTAGAAGAGGCTTCAGAACATATGGACTAAAGGGGAATGACTAAAATTTTGGTTGCATGAGGACATGCAACACCTTCACAATTGGGGTATGTTGAGTCCCAAACCTGCATCTTCCCTATACACCTTTTTAGCCTTCTTTTCCAGTTACCTGAACCACCAAGCTATCAAATCATTGCATATTAGTTTAAAAAGAGCATATAAAATGGTTTCCTAACTATGTCTTGTGACTGCTATTTGATCTATATTTTTGCTCAGTCAACTGCGGAATCTTGTCAGTTTCCGCAGCCAACTCAACTTTCCGTAGCCTTTTTGTTGAAGTCTATGTTACAGGTGTCTACTGGAGAATCCGGCCACATGGGCAAGCTGCAAATGATGTGGACATGGAATGTGTCCCCTTGGTTCAGCCGAATCACTCACAAAAGGCCATGGTCAAGGACAGTCAAAGCGATGGTCAACCTAAGAGTTTTGCGGTGGCAGGACTCTGTTTTTACCACGTGAAGACTTGCGTGGCAAATTCCTCAATCTCAGGAGGTGTGCTAACACCTGTGGACTGTTCCGTGAACCAAATCTAACAGCCACCACTCCTTGGATTTAATTTTCACGGCTACCATATTTCTAGATTTCCGGACGTGGTTATTCACGTGTCTATTCAGCAGCGCAGAATTTAGGAAGTAGTTTTATCATCCTCAGTTATAAATAATGCGTTATCATACGCATATCAGTTAGCTTTGTGTATGTAATTTTGACTGTTTTACGAGCCCACTGTGCCGTGCTCTATCTTTATATTATGACTGCATTTTAATATATGAGAAGACAGTGTTCTTAAGTTCAATTTGTGACTGATTGCTGATTGGCCGAGGTTGCAGAGGGCCCCTGTACACCAAGGTTCTGTAATTACTGTATAATTTCATGCTTTCTTCCTTTATGTTACTGATGCCATAATCGTTTGCTTGTATATATTACATAGTTTTTGGTATTCATGATAGTTGTTGTCCATAGTTTCTTTTATGCTTTCTAATGACTGTTAACTGATCAGTGTTTTTCTTTCAGGTTCTAGTAGACAGCCCGGGCAATTGCACATAGCTTTTTAATGACTAATGACATGAAATCATCTTGTCCTTCTGCTGATTTATTTTCTGAGTTCTAATTCCAGCACTGTTTATTTCTTTCAGTTTTGTTTTGCTCATTTACTTTTATGCAATTTAGATATCAGATTACTCAATTTGTTTATGATTACCTCCTATAGCTAGAGCGAGTCGAATGGTGAGGGGTCAGAATATGAGTTGATGTAATATGATTTAGTTTATTTTTCTGCAAGTTAGTGATTAGATTACTCATGTCATTTTCAGTTACCTCCTATAGCCAGAGCGAGTCGAATGGTGAGGGATTGAAGTATGAATGTGTAGTTTGATCTTAGTTTCATTTTATGCAATTTAGATATCAGATTACTCAATTTGTTTATGATTACCTCCTATATCCAGAGCGATTCGAATGGTGAGTGGTCAGAATATGAGTTGATGTAGTATGATTTAGTTTACTTTGCTTATAGTTTTTGAATTTCTTTGAGTTCAGTTTTTTTTTCTCTTTTTATACAGCAGCAAGGATACTGGGCTTCATTGTCACTATCTCACGGTTTGGTACATTTTTATTTTCTCTTAGGAATTGATTTCATCACTGCAAGTTTTAAAACCTTTTTGAGAATTTTGAAGTTTGGAAATTATTTTAGAGTTCACCATTGCCTTGAACACTTATATCCATACTTGACTTTTGCCATCTCACATTAGGGAATCAACAAAAGATAAACCCAAAAAAAAACCAAAAATCAAAAACGACAAAGAAGTAAGAAATCGGTTATCTTGCATATATAGTGCACTTCACTTCAGCAGTTTACGACTCCCGGATTGACAATTTATATAGCAATTTAGGACACACTAAATTGACCAAACACTTGCTGCACTTCTCAACACTGCCTCTCAGCAAGAAAGGGTTTATCAACCACTCCTATCCTACACCTATGGAACTCAAACATCCCTCTTAACAAGGCCTTTGTCAAAATGTCAACATATTTTTCCTCTATCGAAATGTATTGTATCAACATTATCTGCCTCTGCACATGGTCCCGTAAATGATGATACTGGATATATATATATGCTTGGATCGATCGTCAAATATAGGATTCTCATAGATCCTATTGAAACTATTATTATCATAATAGATCATCATTGGATCCATCATCTAACCAAACAGTCCCACAAGTATATTTATCATCCATATCGCCTCACATGTTACTTGACTTGCAACCATGTATTCTACTTCTTCCAGGCTAAGTGCCACAGATATTTTCTTCCTGTTGTGCCAGCAAACTATTGTGGACCCAACATTAAAAATTCCACCTGATGTACTCTTTCAATCTGGTGGAATCCCTAACCAATATACATCTATGAAACCACACAACTTCACTCCCTCTATCCATGTGTACCATAATCCATACTAGGTAGTGCCTCTGAGGTACCATAAGACATGCTTAGTTTCCTTCCAAAATAATTTGTTTGGCCTGATCATAGCTTGGCTCTCCTAGTTGACTACGCATCACATATATGGTTGTGTGTTCACAACATACATCAATGAACCCACTAACTGTCGGTAAATGGTAACATCCACCTCTTCACTTGAGGTGGTAGTCTCCTTCCTCCAATTGGTCGCTAGAGATGTCTCCATGGGCTTACAACTCTCCATGTGGAATATCTGCAGTATCTCATTTGCATACTTGCCTTGAGACACAAAAGATTCTCCATCATCTTGCCATACTTCCATCCCGATAGTGCATGAGACCCATGTCTTTCATCTCAAATTCCCTTGCAAGAGCTAATCAGGTGCTCATCACCAGTTAATATTAAATAATCAACATATAAAATAATGATAACCAATTTACCTTCTACTAAAATATCATATAGGTTCACATCCACTTCAGTTTTGGTGAAGCCCAAACCAGTGAGATAATTGTCGATCCTAGTGTACCAAGCAGAGGGTTCCTATTTGAGACCATACAATGCTAGCCTAAGTCTGAACACATGAGACTCCATATCAAATGTATCAAGACCTTCTGATTTCTAAATGTACACCTCCTCCTCAATAACCCCATTGAGGAATGTTTTTTTTACATGCATCTGGTGGATCTTTCACCCCATCTGCGCAACTAGTGCAATAATTGATCTAATGGATGAATACCTTGCTATATGAGCAAAGGTTTCCTTATAGTCAATTCCCTCAACTTAAGAGAATCCTTTAGCAGAAATCCCCCTTATACTTCTCTATGCTTCCATCTACCCCATGCTTAACCTCGAAGATCCATCTCAAACCCACAACTGATTTATCTTATGGTCTTGGGACCACTTCCAAAACACTATTCTTCATGATGGATTTGTATTCATCCACCACTGCATCAACATAAATAGGTTTCTCAACTTCTTCCTCAAAAGAGGATGGCTCAGTCTCTATAAGCTTAGCCATTAAATCCATGTAGCCAATGTGCCTCTTAGGTGACCTCCTTTTCCTGCACATATTTGAAGGAGATCCCACATTCTCCCTCGCATCCTGAAACAACATATTAGCTTCCTTGTTTCTTTTTATACCTTCTCTAGATGTTTCTGCTTGAGTGGATGTCTCCACTCTCTACTACTCTATTTGTGGTTTCTCCACAACTTTCTCATGTTCCTCCCTTGGAGATAAAAGCTCCTATTCTTGTGGGATTTGAAGTTCCCTCTCAAGAGAGCATCACATCACTTTCTCCTCATCAAAATTTACATCCCTTCGCACAACTATCATTCTTATGTAAGGTAAGTATACATAGTAATTGTGCGGAGTTTTGGTGTAACCCAAAAACACTCCCAACTTTGTTATTGGCTCAAGCTTCTTCCTTGAATATTTGGAGACATGGCTGTAAACAGAGGCTCCAACAATCTAAAGTGAGACACATCCGACTTTGTACCCGAGAAACCCTCCCCTATGTAATCAAACTAAGAATCCAATGAGGACTTCAGTTCTACGAGTATACTATTGTGTTACAGACCTCTGCCCACAAATTAAGTGGTAGGAGTTGGTCATGTAGCATAGCTCTCGTGGATCCCACAATTCTCTGATTATTCTTCTTAGCCACATCATTTTGTTGTTGGTTGTGGGGTGCTGTCAGCTCTCTTCGGATGCCTTATTTCATATAGAAATCCTTGAAGTCATTCGAAACATACTCACCTCCATTTTCACTCTTGAGAACCTTTAACTTCTTGCTAGCCTCTTTCTCAACTAGTGCCTTGAACTCTACAAACTCTGAGAATGTCTCATCCTTCTTCTACATGAAGAAGATACACCACTTCCTTGAGAAATCATCAATAAAAATAACATAATACTTATGTCTGGTAGTGGAGGATGTTGAGAAGGGTCCAAAAAAATCGAAGTGGACTCTTTCTAATGTTGCATGTGCTTTACTGTCTCGATCATGGAATGTGGATTTTACATACTTCCCCAAGGTACAACCTTTGTATACATGCTATTACTCAAGTTCTCCTTTAGGGAGGCCAGAGGTTATTTGATGCATAATTTTCAGGGCTCCATGATGCAAATGGCCCAATATTTTGTAGAAATTTTGAATAATTTAACACATATTCACAGAGATTATCCTGATTATACACTATTGCGGAATGCATGCATAATACATAACCTCCTCTACATTGATCAATTCAATTTGCCGAATTAGAAACAATAACATGCGCACATAGAAGCATCAATCACACATATCAACACAGTATGTATCCGGGGAAAGCATCTCGCTAAAAAACCCAACTATATGTATATTATATTGATTGAGAACATGTAACAATACGTAGTACAATACTCCTCGCAAGTAATCAGTACTAGCTCCACCTGTTACACACAAAACTAGCTCAGATCCGAACAAGTCACAGGTTCAAATCTCCTCCGCTGCTTTGCCTGCCTCTATTGCACAATCCAAAGTGAAAATCACGTGAGCACAAGCTATATTTCACTGGGCATGTACTACGCAATCCTCATGGGAAATATCAATCCATGCATGTGCAAATCTCATGCACAACTGATAGTAGCAACTCACCCTTTCACTTACCTCTAACACCTGTCTCCACTGAACTGTCCATGCACTGAGTTAACTGATGTATTCTTTAGTTGCTTTATGAGTTAATAATTAGTGAATTAATTAATAACTAATTCACACCACTCATCACTTAGTCTATTGATCAGTTAGACTAAATACAACTAGTTCAACTAAGTCAAACTGAACACAACTCCATCAACTCCTGATCCAACTCCACAGAACTCAATCACTGAAGTCCTAACTGAAGTCCTTCATGCAATAGCTCAACTAAACCCATGAGAAACTCGTATTTCCTTCTGGCAGCTGCATGTGCCACATCTGTAGCTCGAACTGAAGTGCTGCAAGAGGATAAGATAATGTTTATAGTCCAAATATTATTATGAGCTAATAATATTCGACTGTTCTATATTTAGACTGAGCAATCTAAAAATAGACTCGGCCCATATGTCTAAAAATAGAAGTCCATCTATTTTTACCAACATGACCAATCGTCCATAAATAGCATCCTGCAACTCATAGACCATGATCCATATGTCTAAAAATAGACATAGTCTAAAAATAGACTTTGCGCCAAAAATAGCCTGCGGGACCACTTAGTGAAGGTGACTTTTTTTCACTAAGCTCCATCATCTTGTTGCATTTTAAACACTCCCTCTCAACAAGATATGGATTATCTGCAACCCCTATCCTGTAACTCTGGAATGTTTTGCATGCAACACATCTACCCGGTCCACTTGCTCCAACAACACTTGGAACAAAAACACTCCCAACTGACCCCTCTGTTGGGCTAGGAACATACTCTGATGCTGAAGCTCTACCTGTTGCTGACAAGTGCTCCCTCTCTGACATCTGTGCTACTGCAACATATCCATGCATCTCACACTATTGCACACCTCTCTCTGCCACCTAGCATTGTGCAAAACACTTGTGCCTCTCGCATTGCTGCAGCCTGCTAGCTATGCGTTGTCCTGGGATTCCCCACACTGTCGCTCTCTCTGCCGCTCCATCCGCATCTGTCTCTACCCAATCAATCAGTTCCTGCTACTCCACATTGGGGCTCCTGGAGCAAGGTCTCATCCAAGAGGTTGGGTACCTCAAGGATCTTGCCCCTCCTCCTTGGGACGATCACTCTATATCGCCCCACCTCCTACCTGGAGGTATGGCTGCATGTGATCCCTCAGCCCACCTGGCTCGAAGTTTCACCCTACTGGAGGTCTCTGCATGAATAGATGTCTGTACTCGATCTCCTCTCAGCTTCCCTTGTTGTGGCTGCTCCACAACCTCCTGAAGCTGCTGCACCAATCGTGGCTCCTCCACAATCGTCTGAGACTTCTTCTGGCTCTGCATGTTGAGAGGTAATATACCCTCCCTCTCAACCACCAAGTCTCCATCAGTTGCCTTGCTTCTCAAGGCTTTGCATGCATCTTGAACCTCAAGAGCATACAGGTTCTTGACCCGTGAACCAATCTGCTTCACCTGTCTAGTGATGATGTGTCTAAGGAAAACCTTTCCCTTACTGAAGACTACATCATAGCCTCTGTCTTCCAGCATCGTGATCGACACCAAGTTTCTCTTCAGTCCTGGTACATACTTAACATCGGTCAAGGTAAGGCGAGCTCCATGCTCCCTCTGAAAAATAACCGTGCCTACACCTGAGACACTATACTTCTCATCATTACCCATCCCTATGAGTATCTGGATATCTTTCTCCTCCAAAGTACTGAACAAGATTTTGTCACCGGTCATGTGGAAATAAGCTCCACTGTTAAGAAACCAGCCACTTCCCACCATGGATGAAACCATGCATGTGAAGAGTGTGAAATCCAACTCAAACTGTGAAGCAAGTGCCTCACCTTCAGATCCTTCCCCGGATCCCTTCTTGGATTTCCTCTTCATCAGATGCCTTTGATGAAGATCCGTCCCTAGTATTCCGCCTGATCTCCTCTTGCACAAGATCCGACCAAAGTCTCTCCCATCTTGGCAATTTCTCCCGACCATTTACAAAGTCCTGATAGGAATGCCAACTCTTTGGAAGACCAAGTAGAGCCAAGCTTACCAAGTCCTCATCATCGACAGTCACCCCCACACTTCCCAGCTCATCCTGGCATTGGGTGAACTTCGTGAGATACTGGGGCATACTGTCTCCATTCTCACACTTAGATGTTTCTGAGTTTATCCTTGAGCACCATTCCACCAACTCAAAAACTCAACCGCTTCTGATCTAAAATTCATGAGAACAAAGTATTTCTTGTACAGAGATTCACTGTATGGGAATTCACCGGATATCTCACCTTCCAAAAGAAGGATGAATCCAAAGGCTACCTAGCCCGATTATAGACTATGCCTGAAGAAATAAAATGTAAACACTTTCTGAATAATAGATCCGATGATCAACTTCGCACTGATATCATGTAGAAATCTCTTCTACAAATCAACTTGGCTCTGATACCATGTAGAAATTTTGAATAATTTAACACATATTCACAGAGATTATCCTGATTATACACTATTGCGGAATGCATGCATAATACATAACCTCCTCTACGTTGATCAATTCAATTTGCCGAATTAGAAACAATAACATGCGCACATAGAAGCATCAATCACACATATCAACACAGTATGTATCCGGGGAAAGCATCTCACTAAAAACCCCAACTATTTGTATATTATATTGATTGAGAACATGTAACAATACATAGTACAATACTCCTCGCAAGTAATCAGTACTAGCTCCACCTGTTACACACAAAACTAGCTCAGATTCGAACAAGTCACAGGTTCAAATCTCCTTCGCTGCTTTGTCTGCCTCTATTGCACAATCCAAAGTGAAAATCACATGAGCACAAGCTATATTTCACTAGGCATGTACTGCGCAATCCTCATGGGCAATCTCAATCCATGCATGTGCAAATCTCATGCACAACTAATAGTAGCAACTCACCCTTTCACTTACCTCTAACACCTGTCTCCACTGAACTGTCCATGCACTGAGTTAACTGATGTATTCTTTAGTTGCTTTATGAGTTAATAATTAGTGAATTGATTAATAACTAATTCACACCACTCATCACTTAGTCTATTGATCAGTTAGACTAAATACAACTAGTTCAACTAAGTCAAACTGAACACAACTCCATCAACTCCTGATCCAACTCCATAGAACTCAATCACTGAAGTCCTAACTGAAGTCCTTCATGCAATAGCTCAACTAAACCCATGAGAAACTCGTATTTCCTTCTGGCAGCTCCATGTGCCACATCTGTAGCTCGAACTAAAGTGCTGCAAGAGGATAAGATAATGTTTATAGTCCAAATATTATTATGAGCTAATAATATTCGACTGTTCTATATTTAGACTGAGCAATCTAAAAATAGACTCGGCCCATATGTCTAAAAATAGAAGTCCATCTATTTTTACCAACATGACCAATCATCCATAAATAGCATCCTGCAACTCATAGACCATGATCCATATGTCTAAAAATAGACATAGTCTAAAAATAGACTTTGCGCTAAAAATAGCCTGCGGGACCACTTAGTGAAGGTGACTTCTTTTCACTAAGCTCCATCATCTTGTTGCATTTTCAACATATTTTGTGCCAAAGTTCACCGACATTATGACTCTACACTTTATCTACCTTACTTCTTAATGCAACATAATCTTCCACAACTAATTTGTAGATGTTCTTCCCCCGAACACCGATATGCTTCACTTGTCTAGTGGCTATGTGTCCTAGGAATGTTTTCCCTTTAGTGAAGATCACATCATAACCATGATCTTCCAAAACTTCTATAGAGATGAGATTTTTCTTTAGGCCTAGAAAAAACATGACATCTTTGAGGAGAAGAGGGCATCCCGACTCCCTCTAAAACGTTACTATACCAATCTCGGTAGCATTGTACCTTTTGTCATCCCCCATCTCAATATGCATATGGAGATCTTTCTCCTCCAGGTCACTAGAAATCTCTCTACTCCCTTTCATGTGGAACGAGGGACCAAAATCTAGGTACCACACAATCCCCATCATAATGCTACCCATGCATGCGATAAGGGTGAAGTCAAGCTCGAATTGTGAAGCCAACTCCTCACCTGCTGCTCCTCTCAAGTTCTTCTTGCTATCTAATTTATGTGGACACTTTGTAGCATAGTACCTGAATTCATGACAATTGAAGCATTTAATTTTTAACAAGTCTTTCTTCCTTTCCCCTTAGTTGAATTCTTCTTTCGTTTGAGATTTATTCCCTTTGACCCTCTTTCTGTTTCCAACCGATGAAAATTTTTCTTCATCCTATGATTCGGATGAATTTCAATCCCGTTTATTTCTCCTGAACTCTTCTTCTACCAAGTGAGAAGGCCTAGAAGAGCTCGGCTCACTATGTCCTCTTCTAAAACAATTACACCAACCCCTCCAAGATAGTCTTGAACTTGTGTAAATTTGGTGAGATACTACAGAATAATATCATTATTTTCCATTTTAATTTTTTAAGTTTGCCTTTGTGGGCCAATTTTCTATGATCACTACTATTCTTGAACAACTCTATCAGTTCCTTCCACATTGCGAATGTAGTTTCTTTTCCATGGAGATTTTAGACAAAGTGGTCTCGAACTCCCTCCAAGATTATTATCCTCACATTGGATACATCTTTCTTCCATTGGGCTAGGTTATGTGCATCAGATGCCTGTGATTTTGCAATATATGCTTTGACATATTCTAGCAATCCATTGTCATCTATAATTGCCTTCATGTGATCCTTCCATGTAATGAAATTTGAGTTTCCTTCCAAGGCATACTCTAATCTCAACCCATTGAAGGTCATTTTTCCCGATATTCCGACTATATTGAAGCTACAAATTTGAACCTCCTGAGGAACAACTTGAAATCCTTTCTCTAATGTGAATCCTGCTCTGATACCATATAGAAATATGATGTAGAATTACAAATGCTCAAATTTTTTTAATCTAAATCAAGAGACATAATTATACTCTATTGTTTAGCAGACATTAATTCACAATTTAGAACAACAATCTCATACATGCAATAAGAAATAACACACATGCACAATATTTTTCTAGGGGAAAGCACATGCTAAAAACCCCTTAAGCTTGTTTTCATTAATCATATGAATAGAGATGTATTACAATTTCTTGCTCGCTTTGAGCACAACCTGCAAGTGAATAAACTACCTCTCTATCAATGATAAGCTCTCACCCAGACTTAGTCAATTTTTGCCTTAGCTTGAGCCCCTATTTCCTTTCTTAAATCCTAAAGAATTGGGACCCTATTATTTAGGAATTTTCCTTCAATTGACTACACAATTCCTAAGGTTGATCATATGGTTGCATGCAACACCTGTACACTCATAATAATCTACGATTGTTGTTACACTCCCTTGGAATCTCCACTAAAACTAGGGAACTCTAATTCTTTGCATGCACTTGCTATTTTGGGTTGATTAATAAGTTAACTTGATGATCACTAATTTAGACTACTGTCCCACTACACAAATGACCTTCTACTAGTTCTATCAATAGTTAGAACTGGTTTAACTGAAAACAACTTGAAATAACTAGCATTGATTGCTAAAAATTAGCAATCACACATGCTTAACTAAACTCCAAGTCCTATAACTCAAAGTTACTGAGTAAATTGAGTGACACAAGCCATGTCTCACAAGTTGACTGCATCCAAGTTGTCTGTTGATGTCGAGATTCAAATTTTCTTAAT
Organism: Pinus tabuliformis; assembly: GCA_031772625.1. Taxonomy (NCBI): domain Eukaryota; kingdom Viridiplantae; phylum Streptophyta; class Pinopsida; order Pinales; family Pinaceae; genus Pinus; species Pinus tabuliformis. Next base: position 1,006,135,170 of record CM062811.1, read on the forward strand.
TTGACCAAGGCGAAATAAAATTGAGACTTTATTGTTGCACTTCTCAACAAGAAGGAGGGACATATGACAAATTGTACCTATTGAGTTTATTTTGAATCTCTTATATCAAATGGATCATTCCCAAGGTATAATGTCGAGATGTTTTTCCAAAGAGATTGATCTTATCATCACCACAAAAATTGTTCATAACATGTCTCAATTTAAGTTTGATGGATAGGTGGATTAATTGTGCTTGAACATATGTTTCATTTTTCTTATTTTTGTCTTTCTAATGGAATACATTGTAAGGATGTCATCGCTATGTTGTTCACCTTCACATTTGAAGGTCAAGTTAAGAAATGGTGTCACACATTACCCGTTTCTTCTATCCATCCATTTGAGCAACTTGTTAAGGAGCTTCGTGAAGCTTTTGACAGGTATGCTCATCAAGATGTATGTGATAGAATCAATAAGCTTAGAATGAAATCTGGTGAATCTACAAAGAATTTTCTTCATCTATATCTTCACCTTTTCTATGAATTTCCCAAGGGGGTGATTGACTTGGATTTCATTATCGAAAATTTTAATAGTTTTCTTATGCTCACCTTGAGATATTTTAAATATAAACCCCTGGATGATCTGACTCTTCCAACTTACATGAATGTTTTCATGTATGTGTTCAATTAGGTCATCTTCATCAGGCTCTCCCCCTCCTATGGTAGTTTATAGGGTATAGATTGGGGAAGAGTAGACTTCATCTTCTTCCTCCTCTTCTATCCATAAAGGTAAATCATGTTCTAGGGATGGTTGAGCAGGAGGGTACAAGACCAATTGTTTGGACAGATGCCCATTTTTCATGGTCATATTTCCAGCCCTACAGCTTATGCAAGCATCGAGAGTGGCTAACCAAGGCCTCACAAGGATGAGAGGATAACCATTGAATTTTGTCTTAGGCTGGAGAACTAAGAAGTCAATAGGGTATTCCCAGGAATCAATGGATACATCAAATCCTCAACAATTCCCTCAGGAGCTACTATGGATCGGTCTGCAAGCTGCAAGACTGTCATGGTCTTTCTTAACAATCCCTGGAGATTCAGCTTGAGAATAGTGTCCTTAGTCATCATATTGATGGCAGACCCAAGATCAATCAAGGTATGGGGAAAAATGGTGCCATCCATGTGTAAATCTATTACAGGACTCCCAGGTTCTAGATACTTTGGGAAAATTACCTGCCCCAGCATTAATTCAGACAGTTGTCCAATGACATTAATGGTAGGGATGTCTTTCTTTTGCCTTCCTGGATGTTTGAAACACTTTTCTTTGATCATCTTGTTGTAGATGGGGACATATTTGATAGCTTAGAGAAGAGGTATTTTGACACACAGATTTTTTAACTCACCTAGAAGTTCAGTCTCTTCTATGGTGTGCTGGATAGGATGGGTTAACCTTTTAGGAAAGGGGGTGGATTCACTCTAGGTATAGTTTCCTCTCTTTCCTCCTCACGCTCCCTAAGCGGAGATGGAGGTTGGTTATCCAGAAGCACTCTCCTAGACCTAAGGTTAATTTCATGAATTTCCATAGCATAGGCAGGGTAGGATGTTTCTCCACTGTAGACCTGTTGTGCTTGTCTGTTGTTCGGGTTCGGGTTTGGTTGGGCAGGCATCTGAGGTTTTTTAGGTGGAGCAGGGTGTAGGAGCTGTGGTTGAGATGGAGGTGAAGGAAATAGAGCTGGAGCTTGGTTGTATGGGGGCCTCCACCCCTGGGGTGGTGCATTCCACTGAGGTTATGGAGGAATGTGTGGCTAAAATGGTTAGTTGGCTAATTAGGAATGCTATTGAGGTGAAAAAGGCCAAGGAGAAGGTGTAGTCCAGGAAGGATGAGAAGGAGGGCACCAAGGGGGAATGTATGTGTTTTGATTAGGGTTGTAATATGAATAGGAGGACCCTTACATGTCCTGCTAGTATGGTCGAGGTCTATGAGGCCTCCTTTGATTTATGTAGTAGAGTTGTTCAGTCACCCCTGCGGTTCCATGATACACCACTTTTAATACAGGAAGAGAAGGGCATTTGTCTATGTAGTGGTTTTCCTCACAGACCGAGAAGATTTCTATAAGGTTCAATGGACATTCATTCCTAGGGTGCCTCCTTATGCATCTAGGGCAGAAGATGGCTAATGCTCTCTACTTCCTCCTGCTTCCTTTTAATCTGCATAGTGTCCATTTGCAGAGCAAGGGTTTGCAACATTTCACTCTTAAAGTCTTCCAACATGTTCCCAATTTCACTTTTTATGGATGTATTGGAAGAGGATGAACTAGCCACCGCTTGACTAGCCCTACCCTTCTTTCTAGTTGCCCTAGAATGATTCTTGAAAACTATCTTGATATCATCATAGGGTAATTGGTAGATGTCCCCTCCTAATAGCAAGTTTAGGGTTTCTAGGAGATCTTCCCTGATCCCCCTAAGAAGGACTAACTTAATTGATTCGGGATCAAGGGTGCACCTAGCCCTTTTGTAGCTAAGTTGGAATCTTTCCTCATAATCCTCTAAAGATTCATCATGTCCCAAGGTCATTCTAAAAATTTCCTCTTTGGTATCTTTGGACCTGCAGTAGTCCCTATACTTGTTGTTGAAGGCTTGTTGCATCTGAGCCCAAGTGGTGATACTATCCCCAGGTAAACCCATGAACCAATGTAGGGATGCATCCTTGAGAGTGGATGGGAATAATTTCAACTTCTGATCATCAGAGGTGTAATCATAAGTTTTTCATATGATAGAAAACTCAAACAAAAAATTATCTAGATATTCTGAGGTTAGGTTATGGAAGTGAGGAAGAGCAGAGGGGCTTATGTTTTTCATCTTAGCATCCCCATTAGTTTCTCTGATGGGAAAAGCACCCTCAACTCTTTCTCTGTCTCCCCTTTCATTTCTATTTTCAGCCATTGTGTCAGTTGGTGGAATGATTTCTTCTTCTTCCCTTATAGGCTCTTCAAAAATCTCTGGTTGTTTGCCTTAGTGGTCCTCTAGCTCACCACCACCGAAGAATAGGGAAGGTTGGCTACTTGAAGTGGTGGGGGTATTTGGTAGAAATTTTCCTAAGTTGTCTCTATTCCTACGAGGCATGAAAGGAGTGTTTTTTTTTAGTTTTAAATTGCTTGCAAAATTGAAAGAAAATAGAACTAAATTGCAACTATTTTTTGAATGGAACTAATCGCAAAATGAAAGAGATAAGAAAAGGAAGAAAGAAAGAATAAATCACATCTACTCAGACACCTCCCTGGCAATGACGCCAAAAAGTGATGCGCACCAGTATTGCAACAAGGATGTTGCAACTCCTGGGGCTACGAAATTTACTTCATCAACCCGGGGTTCATAAAAACTTGGAGGTGACAGTGTTGTATACACAAATAGATGTAATTGGTATACTCTTTTCACTGCTTAGCTGGGGCAATAGACTAGAATAAGTCTAATTACCAACTAGAGATGGGAAATTGACCCTAATTGAGAGAAAAGAAATGTTGCCTAATTGCAAGTCTGAAAGACTAAAAAAACGCTTGCAAAGTAACATGAAATCCTCTATCTACTTGTTAACACACCTTTCTTGCAAAAGAACCCTAATTTAACCCTAGTTGTCACATGCGACGTTCTGATCTAGAGAGTACTAACTGTTTTGTGCATGAGTAAATATAAAGGAACTCCTTTTTTTAATATTTTTTCTTTATAAATGTAAATGCTAATCTTTCCTTGTTCTTTGGCAGGGGAGACAGGTGTGGAGGAAGAGGGGTACAATGGTTTTGATGGATTTGAGGTCAAGTAGGGGCCTAATCCTAGCTTCAGTGATGATTTTTCTCAATTCAGGCTCAAAACAGGCTGCTACAGGATTTCCTACAAGATGTCTACAGGATGTACTAGTTCTCCTACAGGATCCCCTGTTTTACTACAGGAACAGGCCAAAAGCTTAGGGAGTGGTCTAGAAGGTGGAATGGAGCTTGGGAAAGGTGAATAAGGAGGGAATAAGGCATGGGAGTGGCAGACACTACTCAGAACTCAAGCAAAGGATTTAAGATGGTTGGATTTGCTCAATGGAAATGGAAATTTTTCCTTATAAAACAAGAATTCGAATTGAGACCTTAGTGACTTTTGGAAATCATGGGTGGATATGGCTTGGATGAGGCTAATGAGATGAGGTATCCCTACAATGTAGAAGCTCATGCAATAACACACATCATTGTTTTCATTTATACATAAATTCATCTATAAACAAGAAGGGTTTATTCAATAGAAGAAAATAGAGTTGTTACCATTTATTTGCTAAGTTCATGAATGGAAGTGCTTGAAATCAATACAAAAGCATTGTGAAATCAGTACAAAACCTAAGAGATTATAAATTCCAATTGAAACTTATCCTACAAAACTGAAAGATAATGACCTAATTATCAAGAAACCCTAGATTATGCAAAAAAAATAAGAATTCTATTTTTTTGGGTTGTATGGGAAGTGTTCCTCAAATCATGATCCCTGAAAGGGAGAAATGAGGTGGAAACCACTTGCTGACAGCCTTTATGGAATATCTTCTTGTCACTATGATGCTATTGTTAGAACTATTCACAAATGGAAGAAAACTAATTAACCCTACCAATACTTGCAAATTAACAACACCAAAATCAGTTCAGCAACTAACTATGAGTATAATCTAAGCATACATCTACAAAAAGAGGAACCTTTGCTGCTAGGGTTGGGACCTAACCCAAGAGCTTCATCCCTCTTAGTAAACTTAGTGCTGGATCAAGGGAATGCTTCTCATTTTCATTAAAATATCAAAAATACACAAGAGTGCTCAGTTACAATGCTTCAACTCGAAAATGTTGCTTAGCTATCTTGAATAAAAAATTTGAATCCTGATGAGGCTCTAGGCCTCTTTATTTATACAACTGAATTTACCAACAACTTCATTAAATTTAGGGAGCCTTAGCTCCCAATCTCAAGATCAACTAGTCTTCAACTGTCACTGGATTGGTTGCCAATGATCCTCATGACTCGGTTGCTTGCAACTCTGAGCTAATGAGATTTGATTGAGGAATCTTCGAGTGAGTGAGGAGTTAAGGAGGGAGATATTATCTCCTAGAATCCCTCTTGCTTGTCTCATTCAATTTCTTGCACTTTAATTACCCAAAATTTGCTCCAAAACCTGCAATCAATGCACATTAGACCACTAGACATTACATCTCATCTTTACTCTTCTCATTAAGAAAAATATAATCAAAAAGTGTAAAGAATTATGAGAAAAGTTGATTTTCATAAGTTGGAGGTGCATTAAGGTCCATATAATTTACCCATTGATGAGCCTCATTAGAGATATAGGTTATTCACTTGCAGGGTGTTCTCAGTTGAGAAAACAAATATGAGATTAATGTAAGCAGGAATTGGGGTTTTTAGCATATTTATTTCCTCGTAAAAAAGTTTGTGTGCACGTGTGTTATTTCTCATTGTATGTTTGTGAGTGATGTTCTAAATTGTGAATTACTTTTAGCAGTGTAGTAGAGTAGGTTTGTTTCTTGTGATTTTGATTAAAAATTCATGAGCAGTTGCAAATCTACATCATAAATTCTACATGGTACAGAGCAGGATTCACATTAGAGCAGGAATTTCGAAGTTGTTTCTCAGGTGGTTCAAATTGTTATTCAGTGTAGTAGGATCCCTTTAGAGTTGGTAATATGAGCTTCAATGGGTTGAGGCTAGAGTATGCCTTGGAAGTCATCTCTAATTTTATCACATGGAAGGATTGCATGGAGGCGGTATTGGATGAGAATGGATTACTAGAATACATCAATATAGATGTTGCAAGACTAGCAGAAGTCGATGTCCAGAACCTAGCCCAATGGAAGAAAGATATAGCTAAGGTGAGGAGAATAATATTAATGGGAGTACGGGACCACATTGTCACCAATATCCAAGGGAAAGAAACTCATTATGCAATGTGGAAGGCGTTAACAGATCTGTTCCAGAATAGCAGTGACCATTGGAAATTAGTGCTCAACGATAAACTTTGAAATATCAAGATGCTGAAGAATGACATTATTCAGCAGTATCTAAGAAAGTTCACACAACCTCGTGATGAGCTTGCAGGATTTGTTGTTACTGTTTTAGATGATGATTTAGTAAGTTGAGCCCTGCTAGGCCTTCTCAAGAGATAGCATAACTACCAAGATTCGCTAAATGGGAGGGAGAAACTACTGAATTGGGAATGCTTATGGCCTGATTTGGTACAAGAGGAAATAAGGGGGACAACCACTTAAGTAGAACCATCCTAAGAAGGAAGAAAAAGAACCAGGAAAGTTGAAAGACTTGTGCAAGATGCGAGGGAGAATGTGGGTGCTCCTTCAAATCAATGTAGGAAGAGAAGGTCGCCTAATCAATACACTAGCTACATGGCTCTAATGACTGAGCTTGTAGAGACTGAGCCATCCTCTTTCAAGGAAGTAGTAGAGAAACCTGTATCGGTTGATGAAATGGTGGAGGAATATTAATCCATTTCAAAAAACAATGTTTGGGAAGTGGTCCCGAGACCAGCAAATAAATCAATTGTGGGTTCAATATGGATCTTCAAGGTTAAGCATGTAGTAGGCAGAAGTATAGAGAAGTATAAGGCCAAATTTGTGGCCAAGGGGTACTCTCAAGTTGAGAGAATTGACTATGAGGAGACCTTTTCTCTTGTAGCAAGGTACTCATCCATTAGATCAATTCTTGCACTGGCTGTGTAGATGGGGTGGAAGATCCACCAGATGGATGTAAAAAAAACATTCCTCAATGGAGTTATTGAGGAGGAGGTGTACATAAAGAAACCATAAGTCTTTGAGACATTTGATCGAGAGTCTCATGTGTGCAGACTCAAGCGAGCATTGTATGATATCAAACAAGCACCCTGTGCTTGGTACACTAGGATCGACATCTATCTCACTGGTTTGGGATTCACCAAAATTGAAGCAGATAAAAATCTCTATCACATCTTGGTAGAAGGTAAATTTGTAGGTTTTAACCCTATACACAAATTACCTGCATACGAATTCTAAAACACATAAAATAAACGATGCGAGAGCATAACACATAAAACACATATACATATAGATTATCCCCTGGATCCCAAAACCGAGACTACCAGCTTGATTTTTCATTATGTTCCTTTCAATGTTATAATACATATTTATACATGTCGAAGCATCCAATACCATGGATTGAAAACCATCGCATCCAAAACCATGGACCCAAAACCATCGCGTCCAAAAACATGTGTGAAAATCATGCACAAAACCATAGGTGGGTCCGCCCAACCTAACATAGGCTCCAAAACCAAAATTTTTCGGGGCGCTGCCCTAGACCCCATAGAGTGGGGTTACCTGCACCCCTCAAACCCCCTATGACCCCCCCACTACGCAATCGGTGCAATGAAGGGAGGGCTCCGCGCCCCTCTAACCCCCCCCCCCGATTAACTAAGTGGGCTAGTCATGGAAAGAATATAACACAACCCAACATTCTCCCACTTGTTGTTTTCTTTCCACAGGGGTCCACAAGAGAGCTTAGTCATTTATCCAACCCTGCAATGCCCATTGTTTCTCTACACCAAGATAGCTTCTTAGAGCTCACAGATTTTTTCAATGCATCTGCAGTATTCTTCAAAGTGTCCACCTTTACCAGCAACACCTTTTTGTCTTCTATCATATCCCTCACAAAGTGATACTAAATATCAATGTGCTTTGTCTTTGAATGATATGCAGAGTTCTTTGCCAAGAAAATTGCACTTTGGCTGTCACAGTCTATCCTTATAGCTCCCTGTACTAACCCCATACTTGAACACAATCTCTGCAACCAAACTGCTTCCTTGCTTGCATGAGTGGTTGCCATGTATTCTGCCTCTGTAGTTGATAGTGCCACTACAGATTGTTTCTTACTCATCTAACTGACTGCACCTCCAAATAGGTTAAACACATACCCACTTGTAGATCTTCTATAATCCAAATCTCCAGCCCAATTTGCATCAACAAAGCCATGAATATCCAACACTATGTCCAATCCTAGTCTTCCTTGGTAGCACAAACCATAATCACTAGTGCCATGCAAATACCTAAAAACCCGCTTCACTATTGTCCAATGCTCCTTTCTTGGTTTGACATAAACCTGCTCAATACTCCCACTACATGTGCAATGTTTGGTCTAGTACAGACCATTGCATACATCAAGCTACCAACTGCACTTGCATATGGAACACGGGACATGTCCTCTTCCTCTTCTTGTGTCTTGGGACACTATTCAGCAAATAAATTTACACCTATAGGAATAGGAACCTTCACCGGTTTACTACACTGCATATTAAATCTCTGCAATATTGTCTCGACATGCTTCCTCTGGTTTAACTGGAGCTTCCTCTTTGCCCGATCTCTTTTAATTTCCATTCCTAAAATATAGTTTGCAGCACCAAGATCTTTCATGTCGAATTTGGAGGACAATTGGGTCTTCAAATCCTGGATAATTTCTTTGTCATTTCCAACCAGCAACATATCATCCACATACAAGACCAAATAAATAACACAGTCACCAATTAATTTAAAATACACACATTGATCTGCTTTGCTTCTGGTGAAGCCAAGTCCCCGTATAAATGTATCAAATTTATGATACCACATCCTTGGTGACTGTTTTAACCCATACAAAGACTTCTTTAACTTGCATACCAGTTCTTTCTTACCCTTCACTGCAAAGCCTTCAGGTTGCTTCATGTAGATTTCCTCTTCCAGATCCCCATGAAGAAATGATGTCTTCACATCCATCTGTTCTACCTCAAAATCAAAAGCAGCAACAACAGATAAAAGTAATCTAATAGAAGTTACCTTGGCAACAGGAGAAAAAATATCACCAAAATCAATTCTTGGCACCTGGGAATAACCTTTTGCTACCAACCGAGCTTTGCATTTCTCCACCTTTCCTTCTGCATTTGTCTTCTTCTTGAAAACCCATTTGCTGCCAATGGGTTTCCTTCCAGCCAGCAACTCCACCAGATCCCAAGCCTCATTTTTGTGCAAAGATGCCATTTCATCAACCATGGCCTCTTTCCAGAGTTTTCCATCCTCTGAATCTACTTCTTCCTTCACAATTCTAGGATCATCATTAGTAATAGATAAAGCAAAATTTGAACATAAATCAGCTGGACTATACCTTTTTGGCTGCCTTCTTTCTCAAACTGATCTTCTCACACCCGAAGTTTGTGGCTCTTCATCTTCTGATTCCTCCTCTGTTGTAGAGTCTGATTCTTCCTCCTTAACCTCAAACTCTATCTTCTCAAGTTCCTTTGGTTGGACTTCATGTTTAATAACATCTTTCACCTCTCTGAACACCACATATCGGTTGTACACAACCCTCCTTGTCACTAGGTTCCAAAGCTTATAACCCTTTAAACCATCCTTATACCCAATAAAGATGCACTTTTCAGATTTACTATCCAACTTGGTTCATTTCTCATTTGGAACATGTACATATGTATCACATCCAAATACCCTCATATGTGAAAGAGAGGGTTTCTTACCAGTCCATACCTCTTGTGGAGTTTTATCCTCAAATGCTAATGAAGGTGATCTGTTGACCAGGTAATATGATGTCTCCACCGCCTTTGCCCAGAATTCTTGTCCTAACTTGACACCAATGAGCATGCTTCTTGCTCTTTCCATCAATGTCTTGTTCATTCTTTCTGCAACTCCATTTTGCTGAGGTGTATATGGAGTAGTCTTCTGTCGTGCTATACCACACTTCTTACAGAATTCTTCAAATTCCTTACTGCAAAACTCTCCAACGTTATCTGTCCTCAACACCTTTATCTTCTTCTCTGTCTGGTTTTCCACCAGAGCCTTGAATTCTTTAAACTTGTCAAAGACATCAGATTTCTTCTAAAGGAAATATATCCACATATTCCTTGAGAAGTCATCTATAAATGATACATAGTACAAAGAATTACCCAGTGATGGAACCTTCACAGGTCCAAACACATCACTATGCACAAGCTCTAATATATGTTTCACCCTCTTACCACCAGAGTGGAAACTCACCCGATTCTGCTTCCCATATACACAATTTTCACAGAAATCAAAATCCAGAGAGCTATTACTCATACCTTTACCATGAAGTATTGGAAGGCCCTTCTCTCCAATATGTCCAAGCCTTTGATGCCATAGCATGGTCTTCTCTCCAGAGACCACTAGATTTTCTATTCCACTTTCAAGAACCACAGAACTATTGCACCCATCAACAACCGTGCTACCTTGCAGCTTGTACAGAGTTCCAATCCGAACTCCCTGCATCAATACCAGTTCTCCCTGAACCATCTTGCAGGTATCCTTCTCGAACACTATATTTACACCTGCACCATCCAACTTGCTTACAGAAATCAGATTTCTGGCCAATGCAGGAATATGCAGAACACTCGGAAGTGTTCTAACCCTTCCACCTTGCAATTTCAACTTTACTTTTCCATGACCAACGATTCTAACCTTCCTATCATCCCCTAAGAAGACATCACCACCATCGTATTTCTCATACGCACAGAACCACTCTCTATGAGGAGTGAAGTGAAAGGATGCACCTGAGTCAATCAACCATTCCTCATGATCTACATGTGTACTTGAAGAAGCCAAGTACACATCTCCACCTTCATCTGAGGTGGTTTTCGCCTCTGCAGAAGGAGCATCATCAGATCCCTTTCCTTTATCAGGAGCTTTAGATTTACAGTCCCTTTTGTAGTGCCCTTCCTTTCCACATTTCCAGCACACCACCTTTACAGGTTTTCCTGGAGATTTAGATCTCCCTCTAGATTTAGATCTCCCACTCGATGACTTATTTTTGTTTCTGTTCTGGGACTGTCCTCATACAGACAAGGAATCACCATTATGGCTCTCCATAGTTTTCCATCTCATCTCCTCCGTCAGCAAGGATGAGACTATTTCATCAAACTGTAAGGCAGTTGCATTGCTACCTATTGAAATAACCAGACTATCCCACAAATCTGGTAGAGAACACAACAAACTGATGCACTTATCTTCATCTGAAATTTTAATATCAACAGATGCTAACTGACTTACCACAGTATTAAATGCGTTCAGATGCTCTGTCACCGAGTCTCCATCTTTCATCCTCAGGTTATACAGCTTTTTCTGCAGGAATAGTTTATTCACTAGAGACTTAGATTGGTACAAAGTCCCTAACTTGTCCCACAAAGCCTTCGCCATAGCTTCCCCTGACACATTCAGCAATACTGAATCTGAGGCACACAATTGTATTGTGCTCTTTGCCTTCCGATACAACTTCTTCCATTCTTCATCGAACATTCTCGTTGGTTTAGTACCTAGATCTACCGCGATCCACTGATCTTTATCCACCAACAAATCCTCCATATTGAGTTTCCACAAGTCAAAACTTTGACCATGTCTTTCTACTGCTCGCCATCTTCTTTCACCACCAGAATCGATCTCGCAAATCTCCCACTGAACAGGGTCTACCACAGGCCCGAGCAAAACCCCTCAGCAAAAAGGCATCCCCTTGAAGCCAAAACAGCTCTGATACCAAATGTAGGTTTAACCCCGTACAGAAATTACCTGCATACGAATTCTAAAACACATAAAATAAACAATGCGAGAGCATAATACATAAAACACATATACACAGAGATTTTCCCTTGGATCCCAAAACCAGGACTACCAGCGTGATTTTTCATTATGTTCCTTTCAATTTTATAATACATATTTATACATGCGGAAGCATCCAATACCATGGACCAAAAACCATCGCGTTCAAAACCATGGACCAAAAACCATCGCGTTCAAAAAAATGTGCGAAAATCATGCACAAAACCATAGGTGGGTCTGCCCAACCTAACATAGGTTCCAAAACCAAAATTTCTGGGGCGCTACCCCGGACCCCACAGAGTGGGGTTACCTGCACCCCTCAAACCCCCTGTGACCCCTCTGCTACACAATCGATGCAACGAAGGGGGGGCTCTGCCCCCCCTCTAACCCCCCAATTAATTACGTGGGCTCGTCGTGGAAAGTTTATAACACAACCCAACAAAATTACTAATTATTGTCTTACATGTTGATGATTTAATTTTAACTGGTTATGAGTAGTTGATCAAATCTTGCAAGGAGGATCTTTCAAGGGAATTTGAAATGAAGGACATGGGTCTCATGCACTACTTCCTCGGGTTGGAAGTATGGAAAGGAGATGGGGAACTATTTGTCTCTCAAGGAAGGTATCCAAATGAGATACTACAGAGATTCTGCATGGATAGTTTTAAACCCATGGAGACTCCTCTAGCGACCAACTCAAGGAAGGAGGATTCCACTTCAGGTGAATAAGTGGATGCTACCATTTATCTAGAGCTAGTGGGTTCACTAATGTATCGTGTGAACACATGCCCAGATATGTGCTATGTAGTCAACCAGCTAAGTCAAGATATGGTTAGGCCAACCAAATTATTTTGGAAGGATGCTAAGCATGTTTTACAATACCTCAGAGGCACTACCCAATTTGGAATATGGTACAGATGGAAAAAGGGAGTGAAGCTATGTGGCTTCACAGATGCATATTGGGCGGGGAGTCCATTAGAATGAAAGAGTACATCAAGTGGAATTTTCAGTTTTTGGTCCACATTTGTTTCCCAATACAACAGGAACTAAAGATCTGTGGTGCTCAGCTTAGCATAAGTAGAATACATGGCTACAAGTCAAAAAGCATGTGAGGCGATCTAGATGATAAAGATATTTGTGGGATTATTTGGTCAGATGATGGATCCAACTGTGATCTACTGTGATAATCAGAGTTTCATCAATCTCTCTGAGAATCTTGTATTTCATGATCGATCCAAGCATATAGATATGTGGTATCACCATTTACAGGACTCTATGCAAAGGCCGATAATGTTGCTAGAATACATTATGACAGAGGATTAAGCTGTTGAGATGTTGACAAAGGCCTTGTCAAGAGGGAAGTTTGAGTTCCACGGGGGAAGGATAGGGGTGGTTGATAATCCCTTGCTGAGAGGGAGTGTTGAAAATGCAGCAAGAAGATCTCAGTTTGACTTTTCCTTGGTCAAACTAGAGAAAATTTAATTTGCCACATCAACAAAAATCTTAGAGGTAGTTAACTGAGGTGACATGGCACTTGTCACTCAGTTAATTCAAGTTGGAGGCATTGATTTTAGTTAAGAATGAGTGAGTGCTAATTTATAGCAATATAATTTAGATATATTAAGTTGTTCTCGGTTAAGTTAGTTCTAACTGTTGGAGGAACTAGTGGAAGGTCACTTGTGTAGTGTGACTTTAGTCTAACTCAGTGATCATCTAGTTAACTGAGCAATCAACCCAAAATAGCTAATGCATGTAGAGAATTTGAGTTATCAGTTGAGTTGGAGATTCCAACGTAGTGTAAAATCGGGTGTAGACCTTTCTGGAGTGTACAGGTGTTGCATGCAACCTAATGATCAACCTTAGGAATTGCACAATCGATTTTGGAGAAATTCCTAAATAATAGGGGCCTAATTTCTCAAGGAATTGTGCAAGGAAATAGGGGCTCAAGCAGAGGCATAAATTCACTAAGTCTGGGTCAGAGCCTCTCAATGAGCAGAGAGATAGGTTATTCACTTGCAGGGTGTGCTTAGTTGAACAAATCAATTGTAATACATCTTTCTTCATCAGATTAATGCAAGCAGGCATTGGGGTTTTCAACAGGTTTCTTTCCTCGGGAAAAATGTTGTGTGCATGTGTGTTATTTCTCATTGGATATTTTTTATTGATGTTCTAAATTGTGAATTACTTTATGCAGAGCAGTAGAGTAGGTTTGTTTCTTGTGATTTTCATTAAAACTTCATGATAAGTTGCAAATCTACATCATAATTTGTACATACGTTCCATTCCATAAATATGGTTGACCACGGTAAATAACCATTTTCACATGAATATAAGACCTTTCCATACTTCTTTTTAGTTTAAGAGTTTTAGACACACTAAATCTAAATGCTTCATCATGTAGGTTCAAAATTTATGGTGCACCGTCATCTTATTATGGAGCACAAGGGTTTACTACCAAAATCTATAGAATGAGATAAAGGGTTTCAATGCACACATTCTTTAAATATGAAAACATAAATAAATTAGGATTAAAGTTGAAAATAGGGAAGGTTAAAACGTTGAGATAAGAATTATATGTTCATTGTAGTAAATGGTTGTAAGGATATAAAATCTTAGTTTGATTATATATTCTGGAATATTTCTAAAATCTAAGGGATATATGGATAATGTCAAATCATTGACTTCCTTCATGTTTTTCATATTTCTATAATATTGTGAAATATGCAATCAATATAAGGATCATCATGCTTAAGACATGCAAAAATTCGTTGTTGTATTTTCCCAATTTAACTCTCTTTAATTTTGTATTTAGCCCTATGCAACTGGAGGCTTTAGTTTTTTTTCATAAATTGTAACATTTTGTGTTACATAAAAAATAAAATACATGGAAATTACATCCATAGCCAGAGCTTTCCGAGATCCTCTAGATAAGAAGAGATTTGGGCTTCTCCTAACATACATAAACTAGAATTTACACTCCCAGAGATCCAGTCAAGTGAAAATACATCAACAAAACCCGAAAAATAGGCATCTCGTAAGACAACTATAGGATTACATAAACAATGAAGATCACTAGACATCCTGGAAGCTAAGATGAGAATAGAACTATAGTTCCAACAATGGTTTATCAATCGGCCTAATGACCCATATCCAAACTCAACCATAACAACAACAGTAAAATGCCACAAATATAAGACACAATTGAAACCTTTCAAGCTACATCATCCACAAAAGGATTTACCTTGTAAGTTGCACCTGCCACGAAAAACTTGTCTAGCATACCATAAGGTACTCCATTATGCCCAATTGCCAAGACCAAAAAACTAGAAACATCCATCAATAAAAGAAACATAGAACTGATATATCAAACCAGTTGTGAAGAATGAAGAGCAACTAAAAATACTTGAGAAAAGCACTACAAAATCGTACTTACACCAAATCAAGTGGGAACCCAAAAACACCCCCAATCTGACCCACTATCTCCACATATCCCTATAGATGGGAGCAATAAAAGCATCAACTCGAGGCTTTACTTAACTACCTCTTCATTTTCAAATAATATTTTTTATCAAACATTAATTTAGTGATAAAATTTTGAATATTTTATTAATTTTTGACTAAAACTTTTAAACATATTTCTTTTCTATCAATTATACTTACCATATATGTTTTGTTTTTTGAATCCACAGGAATTGGAAACTGGGTCGGTCAACACAAGGTCGATTCTGGTTGCTACAGCTATAACTTCTAGGGCCTACAACCTTCCCTCTTCTCCATAGATTGGGTTACATTCGAGGCAATTGAACTTTTGATCTCTTGCTCACAAGATTTCATTTTCACGATGATCGTCAATTGAACTACGCCACAATGACCTTACCATATATTTTTTTTAATTATTAATGTATCATTTTTAATAATTAGTATGTCATTTTAACTTCTTTCGATTTATTATTGGGTATTGATTAATTACAAAAAAAAAATCATTATTTTTCTCTAACAAATCTAATTGGATTGAACTTATCATAACATTTTTTTGTTTTTTTTGTTTTCAAAAGGAAATCATGCTTTTGATATTTAATATGAAATCAAAAAGTACAATCTCCTGGTTGCATAGTAACACACTCAATAACTTAAAAGAAATTGGGCTAAGAATAAAATCCCATATATATCTTAGGCCTAAACATATCTTGAAACTTAACTAAATTCTAGTTGAATATGATCAAACAAGTTAAAGGAAAAAACAAACAACACATTACCATTAGACATTTTTGAGATGGAAACTACTAACCCAACATCTAATAGAATGGTTCTGGAGAAATCGAGAATCTAGTATATTAAGGTGGATTTCTCTTTCATGATAATATCTTATGAATTTTGTTGGCTTCTTATTAGTCTTATTATGTTTTTCTTCATCAAACAATTACCAAAATGTACATGGAGGTCACAAAGAAATAACACAACATAAGGTGTAGGTTCCTTGCCAGGGAAAACCCAAACAATCCTCTTCTTATAGAATCGGATCAAATGAGATATCCAAGATGAAAACCAATAAAACTACCTCCATAAGATCCTCATGTAAACGCTCCAATTTTTCCACTATATGCTATGATTTTGTCCATTATATGCCATGATTCTATCCAACAGAGAATCATCCAAAACCAGAAAAGATCTCCATTTAAGTTAGTAATGCTCTGCAAAAGTATCTTCATTAGCCCTCAAGAAACTCATATCATTCCTTCTTCATTATCGTTCAGAAAATTCACATCTTCTTCAAAATTTTAACTTCAAGAAACTCACACCTTTTTTAGAACATCTAATCTCGAAAATTTGCATCCCTTTCAGAACTTTTGATCTTAGGAAACTTGCATCCTCTTCAGGTCTTTAGCCTTGGGAAACTCACATTTTCTTCCACATAAAGCTCACTTTTCCTACCACAGAGACTGCCATAGAAGATCCATGAACTTCACTTCCTACCATATATTTGTTTGTCACTATGAAGGGTCACACCTGTTGAGTAGGCCAACCTGACCATATAAAGGGCCAACTTGGTCTTATGGAGGACTATTTGACTCTTTTTTAACTTAAGAAAAAAATATTTCTACTTCTTACAAATAATCCAAATGGACTATGACTCAATTACATTTTTCTTCTTGATTCAAATGACCCTAAGAGCATGAAGAACATGCTCTAAATAGGAAAATAATAATCATAGTAATAATTTTACTTTTCTTCCTTTACATGAAATATAAATTGATACAGGTACAAAGATAATTATGGACACTGAACCTAGTTACTTTTCCAACAAAATCTTCCTTGGATAACATATTCACCATGGCATTATTTTTCCTGTATATATTAATAACTTTCACATCATGATATTTCTCCCGTATCTAGCGTACTTTTCTTTGCAATGATTCTCAATGAAGGATCCTTAGGTCAACTCTTCCATTGAACCATTCCACGAGGACTTTTGAATCCCCATACAATCTCAATATTTTTACTTACTTCCAAAGGGAAATCCTCATGGTACACCACATAGCAAGGAGTTTAAATATAAAATTTGTGCCTTGATCAATATTTAGTTTGCATTTAATCATCATATTTAGGGAAAAAACAATGACTATACACACACCACAAACATCCTTTTGACTGGTTCCATCAAAGAATCCCCATACTGTTGAAAATGCAGCAAGAAATACTTAATTTTGCCCAAATTAATTAGAGGAAAATTTGAATTTCAATTTCATAAAAATACTTGGAGGTAGTTAACTAATTTGGCATGGCCTTGTCACTCAATTAACTCAGTTAATTCGAGTTGGAGACGCTTGAGTTATGTTCAGTATGATTGATTGCTAATTTCTAGAAATTTATTTGAGTTAATTTGATTTATATGAGTTAAACTAGTTCTAATAGACTGAGAACTAGTGGAAGGGTCCAGTAGTGTGGTGTAACTTCAGTGATCATTCACTTAACTCATCAATCATCCAAGAATAATTGATGCATGTAGATAACTCGAGTTACCCCGTTGATATTGGAGTTCAAGGGTAGTGTACTATTAGTTGTATAATTTTCCAGGTTGTACAAGTGGTGCTTCTAGTCAGAGAAGGGCCTACATGAACTGCAATTCTAAATGAGAATTTCCCCTAATTAATAGGGGGCTAATTCCTTACTAAAAAATGCAAGGAAATAGGAGTTTAGGTAGGTAGGAAATTGGCAAAGTGTTGGCCAGGCTCAGTCTGTGAAGCAATGAGATAGATTATACTAGTGTAGAGGTTGCTCAGGCTTCAGAAAGCATTGTATTTCTTCTATATTTTCTGATAATTTAATGCACAGATAGGAATGGGTTTTGAGTTGTTGTTTTCCCTTAGATAAATTCCTAAGTATGTGTGTTGAATATTGTCTCGTGTTTATGTTTTTATTTCACAATCGATTAACTGCTTTCTGTTGATGAGTATAGTAGATTCAAGTCTTTTGTTTTAGAAAATTACATAAGCAGTTTGAATCTACAAGGAATTTCTACATGGTATCAAAGCAGGAATAACAATAGACAAGATATTTCTAACTTGTTATTGCAGGAGGATCGAATTTGCAGGATAATTTCTTCAGAGCTAGCAGGATGGTGCTCTATAGACTAAGACTCGAGTATGCCCTTGAGGGATGCTCGAATTATGTTGCTATGAAGGAACGCATAGAGGAAGTCCTAGAAGATAATGGGCTAAAGGAATTCATAGATAATCATATCCAGAAACCGCTAGCAGTTGATGTCAAAGATCTAACATATTGGAAGAAGTGTGTGGCCAAGGCTAGGAAATTAATATTAGAGAGATTTTGAGATTGTATTTCTCAAATCTCCAGGTGAAAGAGACTACATATGCAATGTGACAAGCATTGAAAGATCTATTCTAGATCAATAGTGACCACAAGAAGTTGGCACTCAAGGACAAGCTTCAGAATATAAAGGTGTAGAAGGGCAACATAATTCCATAGTACCTTAGCAAGTTCACAAAATGTGATGATGAACTTGATCAACTCAGAGTTACTGTAGCAGAAGACAATACGGTAAGCCTAGCACTTCTAGGCCTTCTCAAGAGCTGGCACAAATACCAGGATTCGGTAGATGGGAGGGAGAAGCTACCAAATTGGGAACGACTGTGGTCCAATTTGGTGCAGGAAGAGATAAGGTGGAGCACTAGAGATGTAACCTCATCCAAGGGTGAGGATGAGGATAATTATGCCTTGGATGGAAAGGAAAAGAAAGGGAAAGGGAAGAAATCCAAATCCAAACGAGATTCTAGTCAAGGCGGAAAGAAGAAAGACTTGTCGAAAATCAAGTGCTTTCACTATCATGAGTTGGGACACTGTGCCACGAAGTTTCCACACAAGGAGGTTGGAAAGAAGCCCTCAAGAGGAGTGAAAGGTGAATCTTTGGCTTCCCAATTTGAATTGGACTTCACCCTCATTGCATGCATGGCAAGCACAATGATGGGTAATGTGTGGTATCTGGATAGTGGGGCTTCATTCCATTTAACGAGCAATAAATAATTTTTCAGTGACTTGGAGGAGAAGGATCTCCAAATACACATCGAGATGGGAGATGATGGAAGGTATAGTGTGACCGGTATCAATACAATTACTATTCAGAGGGAATCTGTCTCCCCTCTCATGCTTAAGTCTCTGATGTATGTACCGAGTCTCAAGAAGAATCATATTTTCATAGGAGTATTGAAAGACTGTGGCTACAATGTGATATTCAACAAAGGGAAGGCTTTCCTGCGACACACCACCACAGGACAAGTGAAGAAGATTTGGTTTCGAGTGAAGAACCTCTACAAATTAGATGTAGGAGATTGTGCAGCATTGAGCACAAAAGTAGAGAAGGTGTAGAGTCAAGACATCGATGAATTATGGCATAGAATATTGGGATATTTTCTCAATGGAGCTTTGAAGATCGTGCAACATATTTCTACAGGGCTTCCCAAAGGTGAACTAAACTAGAGGGATACATATAAATGGTGTACACTGTGGAATTACACAAAATCCACCTTTAATGATCGGGACAACAAGGTGCATGCAGTCCTCGAAAGGATTCACTCATATGTGTGTGGACCTTTCTCGACAACCTCCACCTCCAAGAACATGTATTATGTGATATTTGTAGATGATTTCTCACGAAGGTGGCAGATTTTCTTCATGTACAAGAAAAATCAGACATTCTCCAAATTTGTTGAATTTAAACCACTTGTTGAGGAATAAACTGGCAGGAAAGTGAAGGCCCTCAAAAGTGATAACGGTGGAGAATATGTGTCGAATGATTTTAATAACTTTTGTGCAAAAGAAGGAATTCGACGGGAGTTGAAAGCACCCCATAACCCACAATAGAATGGGGTGGTTGAGAGGAAGAACATAAGTATTGTGGGAGTTGCATGGGCGATGTTGCATGACCAAAGCCTACCACTACACTTGTGGGTTGAAGCATGCAACACATTTGTTTATTTGAAGAATAGGCGTCCTCATAGGATTCTTGGAATGAGTACACCAAAGGAAGATTTTTCACGGAAGAAACTAGATGTGGCACACTTCAAGATCTTTGGATCATCAGTTTACTTTCATGTTTCCAAGGATGCAAGGAAAAATCTAGAGCCTACAGTTGAATTGGGCATATTTGTGGGGTACATTGATACACCTCACAACTATTGTGTGTACTTTCCATCTCTCAAGATGACAGTGGTCAGAAGAGATGTAAAATTTGATGAGGAGAAGGAAATTAGGTGTTCTCTTGAGAGGGAGATTTAGTTGCATCCTGTTTAGGAGCTTTTGGCTCCAAAGGAAGAACCTCATGAAGTTGTGGAGCATCCAAAAGCAGAGGAGCAGAGAGTGGAAACAACCACTCAAGCAAAGACATCCAGAGAAGGAAGGAAGATGAATAGGGAAGCTGATAGATTGTTGCATGACGCAAGAGAGAATGTGGGAGCACCCACATTAAAATTCAAGCAGAGGAGGTCATCGTATCGGTACACTGGCTACATGGCTCTCATGAGTGAGCTTGTAGATACTGGGCCATCCTCATTCAAGGAAGCAGTGCAACAACCAATATGGATTGATGCAATGGTAGAGGAATATGATTCCATCTTCAGAAACAATATTTGAGAAGTGGTCCCAAGACCAGCATACAACTTAGTGGTGAGTTTGATATGGCTTTACAAGGTAAATTATGCATCAGATGGAAGCATCAAAAAACACAAGGCCATATTTGTGGCCAAGGGGTTCTCTCAGGTGGAGGGAATTGACTATGAGGAAACCTTTGCTTTAGTAGCAACATACTCATCCATCCGATCAATTCTAGCATTGTCAGCGCAGATGGGGTGGAAGATCCACATGATGGATGTGAAAACAACATTCCTCAGTGGAGTGATTGAGGAAGATGTGTACAATGAGAAATCAGAAGGATTTGAGACATTGGACAGAGAGTTGCATATGTGCAGACTCAAGCGAATGTTGTATGGATTGAAACAAGCACCCTCTTCTTGGTACACCAGGACTGACAATTATCTCACTAGGTTGCGCTTCACCAAAAGTGAAGCTGATGCGAACCTTTACCATATTGTTGTTGAAAGTAAATTATTGATTATAGTATTAGATGTCGATGATTTAATTTTAATCGATGATGAGAAGTTGATAATTTCTTGCAAAGAGGATCTTGCAAGAGAATTTTGGATGAAGGACATGGGGCTCATGCATTATTTCCCTAGTTTGGAAGTATGGCAAGGAGATGAGGAACTATTTATCTTTCAGGGAAAGTATTCCAACAAGATACTAGAGAAGTTCCACATGGAGAAGAGAAAACCCATGGAGACTCATCTGGCAGGGAATTAGAGGAAGGAAGATGCTACTTCAAGTGAAGTGGCAGAAGCTACCATTTACATGCATCTTGTGGGTTCACTTATGTACCTGGTGAAAACACGACCGAAAATGTGTTATGCAGCTAACCAGCTTAGTCAAGCAATGGTTAAGCCAACCAAAATGTATTGGAAGGCATCAAAGCATGTGTTAAGATACCTTAGAGGCACCACCCAGTTTGGTCTTTGGTACATATGGACAAAGGGAGTGAAGTTGTAAGGCTTCACAGATGCAGATTGGGTAGGGAGTCCATTAGACAGGAAGAGCAAATCGGGAGGCATTTTTCAGTGTTGGGTAGCAGCAGTTTCTTGGTACAACAGGAAGTAGAGATCTGTTGCATTGATCTCAGCAAATGCAGAGTACATAGTTGCTAGTCAAGCAACATGTGAGGCTATTTGGATGAGAAAAAAATTGTTGGGTTGTTTGGTCAGAAGATGGATCCTATTGTGATTTATTGTGACAACCAAAGTTGTATCAAACTCTCTAAGAATCCAGTGTTTCATGATCGATCCAAGCATATCGATATCCAGTATCACCATCTACGAGATTATGTTCAGAGGCAGATCATGTTGCTAGAAGACATTCCTACAGAGGAACATGATGCGGACATTTTGACAAAGGCATTGTCAAGAGGAAAATTCAAGTTCCACAGAGGCAAGATCGGGGTATCAGATAATCCATTTATTGCTGAGAGGGAGCGTTGAAAATGCAACAAGAAATTCCTAATTTAATTTTGACCAAATTAATTAGGAGAAAATTTGAATTTGAATTTCATAAAAATACTTGAAGATAGTTAACTAAGGTGACATGGCATTGTCACTCAATTAACTCAGATAATTCGAGTTAGAAACACTTGACTTATGTTCAATATGATTTATTGCTAATTTCTAGCAATCTATTTCAGTTAATTTGAGTTATTATGAGTTAAACTAGCTCTAATTGATTGATAAATAGTGGAAGGGTCTAGTAGTGGGGTGTAACTTCAGTGATCATTCAGTTAACTCATAAATCAACCCAAAATGATTGATGTGTGTAGATACCTCAAGTTACCCAGTTGAGATTGGAGTTCAAGGGCAGTGTACTATCATTTGTATAATTTTCCAGGTTGTACAGGTGGTGAATGCAGTCAGAGAAGGGCCTACATGAACTGCGAAATTCTTAATGACCAATTTCCCTTATTAATAGGGGGCTCGTTCCTTATTGATCAGCGCAAGGAAATAGGAGCTTAGGGAGGTAGGAAATTGGCTAAGTGTTGGCCAAGGTCAGTGTATGAAGCATTGAGATAGATTATACTAGTGTAGAGGTTGCTCGGGCTTGAGCAATCATTATATTTCTTCTCTATTTTCTGATTAATGCAATACAGATAGGAAGGGGTTTTGGGTTGTTGTTTTCCCCTAGATAAATTCCCGAGTATGTGTGTTGAATCTTGTCTCATGTTTATGTTGTGATTCCATGATCGTTAATTGTTTTCACTTATGAGTAGAGTAGATTCAAGTCTTTTGTTTTAGAAAATTATATAAGCAGTTTGAAACTACAAGGAATTTCTACACATACTATACCAGTGAATAGATCTACATATTTGTTGACCCTTACCTCCTTCTCTTTCAGCAGTTTCACTTGCTCAAGATAATACAATCTGGCATTACGTGCAACGACTTCACAGAAAACCACAAAGTCTTCAAATTGACAACAATTTTGCTCTAGCTAAATACCTGAAAATACAAGTATCAAAAGGAATTTAAGGGAAGAGAATAATTGTTTGATTTCAAGTCTAGAGGCACTCTTCAATTGAGCTTCCATTCCATCAGGCATCAAGATTAAAACCACTGAAAATTGCCTTCCAAATAGAAATTACAAAAATATGGTGAATAATTAAATGAGCAATGGACTTCTCATTCATTTGACATAGAACATGAAATCAGAGGCTTACCCATCCTCACTTAACAAGAATATCCCAAGCCAAAAAATTTCCTTCCAACAAAAAATAAAGGAACAACATGCATTTAAGGGGGCCTTGTCCCTTCCATGCTAATCTGTGCCACCATTTTGAAGAAGCAAGAAGATTATTTAAATCAATGCATTCTGCCCAAATCTAGTTGTTATTATTCCACTTTATTTATTCTTAAACCATGTAATGATGTCTTCCTCCTCCCAACTAATTACAATACCATCTTTACCTAAATTCAATACAAAAGAGCTTCATTCACCTACATAAACATGAGAAAGGGCTAAATCAACTGAAAACTACTCTTGACTATCCATAGCTACATCTACCTGCAGAGCAACATTGACGATAGTAATATAACCTCAAAAGATTTAGGCAAGCATGTTACTATAGCAGCTGCCTGCAGTAAATTTCTAAGGGGTTCATCAAGATTTTAAGAGGCTAATTTATCGAGACAATGACTGCAAGATTAATACTTTTAATCTTAATTTATCGAAGTTAATGCTTTTATTTGTTGTGTTTTTTTTTTCCTGGAAGGGAATCAAGCATTTTATGACTATTTTCTGAGCAAAATAGAGCATTTCAAAGAGCTTGTTGCCTTGAAATACGAAACTCCACTGTGCAGAACTTGAACTGAGAACCTATGACACATGGCACTAGATTGGTGACGTAGGCACACTAACAGTGCAAGGTGTAAGCGTGAACCAAGTAGCTATAACACGTGACACTCGATTGATAGCATAGGCAAACGAAGGGAGCATAGTGTAAGGGTGAGTGAAGGCATGTTCTGTTCAGGGATTGCCAAATGATATAGTTACCTGCCAGTTGAGGTGGACATAGTTACTTGTCATCTTGAGGTAACCATAAGCTTAAGCTTTTGGAAATGGTTTAAGTCACGGGCCTTATTGGAGACCTTTATAATAGGATATATACGTTTCAAATTAAGAAGATTACGTAATTACGACGGGTTTGAGGAATTTTATTTATTTTTTCACGAATAAAAAACTGTTCAGATGGTTTTGATATGATATGATTGGAATATTTTTTTGTTTAAATTACAATTTAATGAATTAGATTTATGATATGATTGGAATATTTTTTTTGGTTTAAATTACAATTTAATGAATTAGATTCAGGAGGTTAGAGATTTAGGAGGTTAGATTTTAGATTTTTGTGATTCGTATTGTAAATAATAATGTGTTTCTAATTAATTATATTATTTAAGATTTTAAAAATAAAAATTTACAGTTTTAATTTGAAAAGTAAAAATAACAAATTAAATTAACCACAATGATGATGAACTACACTAAATAATTCAAAACGTGTTGGTAAAATAATTTCCTATATCTTATTTAATTTCTACCAAAAATATTTTTACTTAATTAATTAAATTAAATTATTATTCTTTTGTCGTGTTAATTTTTTTTACTTATATTCTCATATATTCTCTTATGTCGTATTAATATTTGAACCACCACGATAATAAATGTGTTCTCATTATCTTCTTTCCTATAATTTTTCCTCCCATGTTGAATACAATTACCCCTTATCAACTCTCAACGAAGCTTACATAGGTTTTCACTTGCTCAAGTGAAAACTTAGCGGATGTGATGTTTATGTGATATTTTAGGGTAGCCTCAAAACTTCATTGATGTGTTGTGTTGTGATATCTTAAGGTAGTGGTTTTTCGAGAATTTTAAAGAGTATAGATTTTTAAAATTTTAAAATGTTATTTAATGCTCAAACTATTTATATATTATGATATCTCGTTTAGAATCTGTATGGCGTGGTAGAATTTGGCAATCTCCAATCCAATGGGTTGTTCCATTTCGTTTCAATAAGATTCAACGTGAGGGGTTCCCAATAGTGGATAGGATCGTCAATTGGAATGATTATATAGATAAGAGAATTAATTTTTTTCATTATATTATATCATGTTATTTTATGCACAATTTACTATTAATTAATTAATATTATTAATTAATAATAATAATAGTAATAATATATAATATTATTATTATTATTAAATTAATTAATATACTGATATTAATATTAAGTGTGTATATTAAGTAGTTTATGGTGTATATCTACTACATTTATTAATGTGATTGTGCTAGTTTTTATTATTTAGTTATTTATTATTATATTTTATTTAGTTTTATGATAGATGTTTTATAATCATTCATTGAATAGATTTATCAACCCAAAGGACACATCATGGAAATAAATTTGTCTTTTATTTTGTATTTGGTTATTTCACTTGCATTAATTATGAGATGTATGATGTTTGTATATTCTAATTTAATGAGTAAAATAATGTTGAAGAAATTATTAGAAAGCATAATAATAATACAAAGATTTATGTTTGTTTATTGTTGTCTTTTTGGGGATACAATGGTTATTCTTCTTAATTCACAAGGGATGGCTTGTTGTTTTTAATTTGTTTTTGAGACTTATTATTCTTCCTTTCTCTAGCTATTGTCCCTCAAGATTCAATATAGGGTCTTCTCCTTTTCAATTCTCAATACTCTATCTATGGTTACTTCATGAGGTTGATGTTTTGGTTTGGCCCTCAAGCTAGTGTTTTCCTTTCTATCTTATTCATCTCCCTAGCTTTGTCATACCTCTCTCCATGTTCAACATCAGTGGGGTAGTTTATGTTTTCTACTTTAGTTGGTTGCCTCTATTTCTCAACGATAGGGCAGGATATATGTTATTTCCTTGATCGAGATATCATGGACTTGGGTTGGGTTCTCAACCATGATAGTCCCGTTAGACCAAATATCACAGTAAA
This sequence comes from Pinus tabuliformis, assembly GCA_031772625.1. Lineage (NCBI taxonomy): Eukaryota > Viridiplantae > Streptophyta > Pinopsida > Pinales > Pinaceae > Pinus > Pinus tabuliformis. The sequence goes on from CM062811.1 coordinate 1,006,161,444, forward strand.
AGGGTGGGGGTGAATTAGTGTGGCAACATATTTATTCATTTCAATTTTTTTTATTAAGGATCAATTTTATAGCAATGTATCATAATCATTTGCAGTGTAACAATAAATAAAACAATGCATCAAGAAGTTTTCATCACATTAACACAAGAGGACACAAGCTTTAACGTGGAAACCCATATGGGAGAAAACCACAAATTCTTCTTCTTGTTCTTCTTCAATTCATTACATAGATTTGCGGGCACCAACTTGTTGGAGGCATTCTATAACAACCTCGGTTAAAAATCCATGTAATAAAGTTAATAAAGGAAAAATAAGACCAAGGTCATGGGACACGTATTCCACACTAAATGTTGACAAAACATCCTAGTGGGTGTTCATTTGGTTTACTAATTTCTACGAAAATTGGCAAAGGAAATGACAAAGGATTTGGAAAGGAAAAGTGGCATTTATTTATGAAAATAATGGAAAATTGGAGAAAAGGAAGGTGAAAGGTCACAAGTTTCATGTGAGGAAGAAAATAAAGTAAAAATAATGGAAATTGAAGAAAATAGAGGCCTCACTGATAAAAAGGTTTATGAGGATCAGTTCATGGCTTTTTGATAGTTTTTGGGAGGAGCTCTCTATCTATTCCCTCTACTCTCTCTTACTCTTGCACACTTAGAGAATTCTTGGAGCACTCTAGCATTGGAGGAAGGAAGGAAAAGGAATTACAAGAAAGCAAAAAGAAGCAAGGATCAAGTAAGGAAGAATGGGATCAAGCGACTACAACGAGATTACTTTCCGGTATCGAGTTGCCTATATGTTTTCCTTGCTAGTTTTGGCATGGATGGTACATGCATGGGTGTATTTCATTCTTTTGTTGTCGTTGGCATGCGTTTTTCTAGGTGTGACAGTGTTTTTCAGCCTTGCCTTGCCATTTTTGGATAGCCATGGTGTGATGGGGTTCTCTTACCTGGTTGAGTTGGATTTCCGAATGGTTTCGAAACTAAGTGCGGTGATCTCATGAAAAATCACAAGGCCTAGGAATCCCTTGGTGGGATACACGGTAAAGCCTGGTTGTGAATACCCTCGTTGGGCCTAAGAATCTGTTGACTAGTAATGGTGGGATACATGGTAAAGCCTAGAGGGTGGATACCTCGTAGGGCCTACGAATCCCTTGATCGGTAATGGTGGGATACAAGGTAAATCCTAGAGGTGGAGACAGAAAAATTCCTCATGGTTTAAGTGGAGAGATCAGGAGGCATCCATGCTTTTTTAAGGCCTAGTGATCCCTTAACTAGTATATGGCGGGGTTGCGGTAAATCCTGAAGAGTGTGTTTATTGTTTGGACCTAGGAATCCCTTGGCGGGATACACAGTAAATCCTAGAGTTCGAGAGGGACAAATTCCTCACGGTTTAAGTGGAGAGATTCGAAGGCATCCATACTTGTTTAGGGCCTATTGATCGATTGACCAATATATGGTGGGATTGCGGTAAAGCCTGAGGAAGCCTTGATTGGTTCTGTTGTGAGTCCCACATTCATGCTTGGAATATGGCACGAGGGTTATTGGCTAAAAGAAATATTTGGTTCTTCCCAATCTATGGTTTAGTGCTACGTGGAAGTTGTTGGAGTCACGATTTATGTTACAAAAAAACCCGCAGGTGTTAGTAAATGGACACATCGCTAGAGTAAATGGATCCATGAGAGGCGATTAAGCACATGTCATGAAACACACGGGGAGCGTTGGTTTATCCAATGTCCAACAATCTCCCCCCCAACGTGAGTCGAGTGTGATTCAAACTTGAGACCTTTGGCTCCGATACCACTTGGCGTCATGATTGTCGTTACACCAAAACCTGCAGGTGTTAGTAAACGGGCACATCACCAGAGTTAATGGATCCACAAGAGGTGGTTAAGCACATGTCACAAAACATGGGGGAGCACTGGTTTATCCAATGTCTAACAGAAGTCCCTGACTTGGTTGGCTTCTTCATATTTTAATAAGAGCTCATTTATTCTTGCGTTCTATGTGTAAATGTACTTGTTATTATGTGGCTTTAATGGTTGTTCTATTTTGTTGGTTATATGCTGGTTATAAGCATGGTTTATGATAGACTTTGGTTATGGCTCTTAACATGTTTTGATTGGTAAATTAATGGCTATTTAATACATGTCTTAATAGATGTTATTGTAGTTGTTATGAGAAGGCACTAGATCTTCTTGGTGATTTTCAGATAAGTATTAGACCCTTATGTTCAGATATGAATTTATAGCTTATAGATTACATATTCACAATGTGTTCAACGAAATGTTTGTCATGGTTAAGCTTGGTTAGTCAAGTCCTTGATCAATTTTTGTGTTAGAGGCTTTGTCTTGGTGTCATTTATTGTCTTGGAAAGTCTCATCAAGTTCTCGGCATTGGTTTGGAGACTAGCCCTGAGAAAGTGGCTTAAATCTCGTAGTCTCTAGCACAGAACTGGCTGAAAAAGACTATAGTCTCTCCCTTTCAGGCTTGTGGGAGCGTCTGGAGGGTTTCATTCACATGTAAGCCTTGTCATGGGAGAGAATAGGGGTTTAGTTTAGTGAAATGCTATCTTAACTCAGAGGTCGGGTACCTGCAGTGGTGGATTAGTACCCAGGGGTCCTGTAGCACCTGAGGGAGATCTCTAAAGTTTTGGTTCATCAGTTCCAATTCCTTAACTAGAATTAGGGAGTTGAATCATATCATAGTAACTCTTCATCGCATGTTTACCCTAGTGGACCGGTTAGCTTGGGTAAATGTGGGAGGAGGGTGTTATAGAGTGGTATCAGAGTGGGTTCCATTCTCTTTGAGTGATGTCTAGTTTTTGTTCTCTTTGGGTGATATATGATACCACAGAGTGGTATCAGAGCATGGTTTAATGTTTGGACTGGATGGGCTAAATGTGTTTTTCATGCATGCATGTAGGTTGTATATGTGCTTGTTATGTATGCATGGTGGTAGTCATTGTTACAATTGTGTTTCCATGTAGGAGTTGATGATGTTTTTGTTAGGATGCATTTGTCATGAATGCGTGTCAGTTGTATATGCATTTTTTATGCATGTGAGTGTTTATAAGTTGTTATGCATGCATTTTCATGGTGAAGGTTGTCATGCATGAGATCATTGTATGTAGTTGTGTCATCATGATGCTAGTGTGTTAGCTAAGATATAACAGGAGGTGCAGACTATCAAAGTGAGGTTGTAGCACTGGACGTTGGGGTAAGAGAAGATCATCATACAGGTTTGTATGTTGGGAATGAAAGTATGATGGTTAATGGTTGTTATATGCATTATGGTTATGTATATGCATGTCATCTTATCGTTTTTGTGTTTACATGCATGATAGATGCTAGTTGTTCATTGCGGTCATATGTACATGCGTCCGTTAGTCACGTTTGGCAGTTAACTTGTTGTTATAGGCATTGTGGTCATACACATGATGATTATGTTCATTGCAATTAAGATCTTGATGTTATATGTATAGTGTTAATCTAGTTTGGCCTGTGTAGATGGTCATGGTTATGATATTAAGGTGTGAGTTAATATACTTGTGATATTGTGTCAAAATAATCTAGACTGATATGTGTAGATGTGATAGCCTCCCCTTGGATACATTCAGGTATGAGTTTGATTATGTCATTTATTTGGTTTATCTAATATGGTATGTTTACAGGTTGTATGAATGTTTGATTAATTTCTTGATGAGTATGTGTCCACGAGATCGCATAAAGGAATGATTGTGTTTAATCTGGTTGTACTAACACATATGTGCGGAGACAACTGATATATACTTTAGTATAAGTAGGTGATAGTTGTAGCATTATGTCTAATGACTGTGAGATGATTATGACATGGATGTTAGTCTTGGTAAAGGTTGGTTTCAAATTGATGGACACGATGTAACAGGTGGCTGACATGTGTGAATAGTTGCAGGGGAACGTGCTTGGCATTAGCATGACAAGGTAATAGTTGATTTGTTTATATAACTAATAGTTGGATTATGTGATAACACTTAATAAAACTCAATTGCAGCAGGGAAAAAGGTAAAAGGAAGGAATTGGGAAATATGCTTTCCATTAGTGTGACAAGATAATAGTTGATTTTTTTATATAACTAACAGTTGGGTCATGTGGTAGCACTTAATAAAACTCAATTGCAGCAAGGAAAAAGGTAAAAGGAAGGAATTGGGTAAGAATTCATTTGACCATGTTTGGAAACCGCAGTTCCAAACAAATGATTTCTTTGCATGAATACAATAAGTCTTCTTAACATTGATTTTATTTGACATTATGTGGATATGTGCCATATTCATGAGCATGTATTTTATAGGTATAACAGTTGGTTTTGGTTATGGCTAGACTCGTCAAGTGAATTGGAGTCCCTTGAGAGATGGTGTGGATGTGTTCAGTTACAAGGTTGTGTGCTTGGCACAACGAGGTAAGGTAACCAGTATATTGTATATTTATTTTTTCATTAATGACTATGTGTTTATGGTGGTATGATGTAGGGATTGCACGACAAAAGAGACTGCCATGAAATCTGGAAGAAGGCTCAGGTTGAGATTTCCCTTGGAAGCTTGGGAACCCATGGGGATTGAATCATGGTTTTTGTTGGGAGTTTTGTGCTTTTGTTCTTTTTTGATTTGTTTCACGTGATTTTCAATTTTGTTTATGTTTGGTGCATGGTCATGCCACTTTATTTGTGGTGTCGTATTGTTATTGGTTTTTCATGGTTTTCTTCTTGGTTGCTTCTTGTTCTTGTCTTTTATGTTTTGAGGGTATTGTGAATTGGTTTTGGAAAAAGGAAACTTAATGGAGCTTGAGGAGGCTTGAATGAAACCTGATAGGTAATGTAAGACTTGGATGAAGCCTGATGCATGTATAAGGGAAGTTGAAGGTAAGAATATGACAGTCAGTTGGATTGGTTGGGTCTATTGGGATAAATGGATGGTGGTAGAAAAGTGATGATGAAGGTAAGCAAGAAAGGTAAAGTGAATGGATTTGAGGTTTCAAATTCCTTTCCTATGTTGGGAACTTTGTTCTCAATATTGTGCATGTGGTGCATGGATAAAAGAAGCTATCTTAACCTTGACCTTATGATCTCTGGTAATTATGTTGTGATCATGATTATGTTGATGTCTATATATGTTTACATGTATATATACATATGTATGTCATTATCTCACAGGGTTGTCAAGGATCATGATTGTTTTATGCTAATGTTTATGTGCATGTATGTATGTCATTATCTGTCAAGGTTTTCAGGAATCATTCTTGTGGAGGAATGATCACTTATGCAAGTGAATGACATGAAGAGGTTCCTAGTTTATGAGGACTCAAATGGGAAGAGTAGCCTTGATAGATTTATGAGGTCAGTATCATATGGATATGATTTAATATTATGCGATTATACTATGTCTACGTGATGCTATGGCAGGAAATATTGATGGATACATCAGCAGAATGAAAGCAGTGTGATCCACAACATGTTGGGACAAGCGTGGATAAGACACTAAAAGAAAGGTTGCTTGATCAGGATAGTGTGGTCTTAGGATGTGCAGTATTGGTGTTGTGTAAACGTAGCATATGCAATATTGTGTACATATGATGTTGTGTACGTGTTGCATATATGATGTTGTGTGCATGTTGCATGTATAGTATTGTGTGCATGTTGAATATGCGGTGCTGGGTATCGATGGTGCTAAGTACATGTCATATATGCAGTGCTATGTATAGATGGTGCTATGTACATGTTGTACATGTTCTATGTACATTTGGTGCAATGTACATGTTGTATATGTGGTGTTGTGTACATATGATGTAGTGTACATGTTGTACATGCAGTGTTGTGTACATATGGTGTGGTGTACATGATTGTACATGTGGTGTTGCATGCATGTGGTGTTATGTACATGTGGTGTTGCGTGCATGTGGTGTTGCGTACATGTTGTTCAGATGGTGTTGTGTACATGTGGTGCTATGTAAACTCGTGCAACTAGTGCTATGTGGTGTTGTGTACACATTGTGCTATGTTGTGTACATGTGGTGTTGTGTACACATTGTGCAGGTAGTACGATGTACATGTGGTGTAGTGTACACATTGTGCAGGTGGTGTCATGTATGTGTGGTGTTGAGTACACATTGTGCAGGTGGCGTTGTGTACAGGTGGTACTGTGTACATGTTATACATGTGGTATTGTGCGCATGTTGTACACATTGTGGTATTTTGTGCATGTCTTACATGTTTTTTGTGTACATGTGGTACTTTGTATGTGCATTGTGTAGTTGTGTATCATGACACATGTATTCGTTGTGTTATACTCTATGTACGTATATGTATCATGTTGTACACCAGGTGTAGTTGTATGTATTGTATGGTGTTGTACAATGGGGGTAGGTGTGTGTGTTGTGTTGTATGTTGGATATAGGTATATGTGTGGTGTTGTATGTCGGGGGTAGGGTTATGTGTTGTGCTTTACATGGGGTATATGTGTATGTGTTGTGCTTTACATGGGGTATGTGTATGTGTTGTGTTGTACACCGGGTGAGGTGTATGTATTGTGTTATGGGGTACACCGAGAGTAGGTATATATGTTGGGTAGTACACCATGTGTGGGTGTATGTGTGTGATGTACATCGTGTGTATGTTTACGTGACTGAAGAGGAGAAGTATTGGATGCTTGCTGGGTGTGTTAACTGATTCAGTGTGTGTCCGGAAAGGACAAAGAACAAAGGTAGAATCAAAGAATCATTTAAAGGATAAGTATTAGTATTTCATTTTAGTTTTATTATGCATGTGATCCATGATTATGTTTTATGATGGTTACATGAGATCTATGACTATGGTTTATGATGATTGCATGTGATTTGTGATTCTAATTTATGATGGTTGCGTTTTGAGCTAACCAGATGTGATATGTCTATACATGATCATTTGATCAAAGAGTTATTTTGTCTTGTTGTGACAAGAAGTAAGCAAAATTTCAAGTGTACCTTGTTGGTGAGCTACCAATGAGGTATGATTATAAATTATTTCAATTTATTTTAAATCTAGTGGAATTTATGTGCTTGGTCAAGGAAAGCATGGAAAATGCCTGGTTTGGATGGTTCAACCGACTAAGAGAATTACCAGCAACAGTGAAAAGGAATTGGAATAGGAAATAGTATGTCGGTAAAGCACTTCAGGATTAGGGCCATTATGGTAAATTGGTACCCAATAGCGTCCATTGTTTTCCATGAGCATGCTATGATCGATATGATGGTTTCAAGGCAGGGACATGCCTTGGTTTTTGTACCTTCCGATGTGAGGAAACCTTGCCAAGGGATGGATCGCCTAAGAAAGGGGATGTTGGGGAACTTGGAAGGTGAGTGATTGCACGGAAGGGTTGACCGTATTTCCCAAGGGAAAATGTAGAAGAGAATGGAAGTCCAGGGATGGACTTGTTTTGGTCATTAGTATTGCAAGATGGAATTAGATGCACATTAGGAGTGTTCCCTGGAACAATGAGCTGATAAATGTTCACTGAAAGGTTAAGTGGCACAGGATTGTGGTGCTAGACACTGGATGCAACTTTTATTTTGGTAGTGTATTCTAGAATTCCCGGGAAGGAGTTGAATCCTAGTACTACTTTTGAGGGTGGAGGTGTGAGCCTCTGTATTCCCTTGTTGCAGATGTAGGCATCATGTCCTTTTATTTTTTGCTTAGAGAAAATGTGCATATGTGTATATCATTGTAAATATTGTATCAAGATGGATTTATAAAGCTCCATAGACAGTATGGTCACTTGTTGGTTGAAGCAAATGTGCATGAGAGTATATGTGTTTGTTATTGTAAATACCATAATGAGTTGTGTTATAAAGCTCCAGTAAACGGTAGGTTTGTCATGTTTTCAGCAGTGGTCATTGTAAATACTGCAATGAGCTGTGTTATAAATCTCCATGGGCAGTATGTTTTGTTTTCAACAGTTTGCAGGTTTATAGGTTTCATTGAACACCGAGGACAGTGATCCCACAAGGGGGAGGGTTCTATAACATTGGTCAAAAATCCATCTAATAAAGTTAATAAAGGAAAAATAAGACCAAGGTCATGGGACACATATTCCAACTTGAATGTTGGAAAAACATCCTAGTGGGCGTTCATTTAGTATATTAATGGCTACAAAAATTGGCAAAGGAAGTGACAAAGGTTCTGGAAAGGAAAAGTGGCATTTATTGGCATTTATTTATGAAAATAAAGGAAAATTGGAGAAAAAGAAGGTGAAAGGTCACAGATTGCATGTGAGGAGGAAAATAAAGGAAAAATAATGGAAATTGAAGAAAATAGAGGCCTTGTTGATAAAAAGACTTGTAAGGATCAATTCATGGCTTTTTGATAGTTTTTGGGAGGAGCTCTCTCTCTATTCTCTCTACTCTCTCACACTCTTGCACACATAGCATTCTTGGAGGACTTTAGCATTGGAGGAAGGAGGGTAAATGAAGGACAAGAAAACAAAGAGAAGCAAGGATCAAGCAAGGAAAAGAAAGATCAAGCAGCTACGACAAGATTACTTACAGGTATCGAGTTGCATGTATGATTTCCTTGCTATATTTTGCATGCATGGTACATACATGTGTAAATTTGGTTCTCTTGCTATCGTTGGCATGGGTTTTCCCAGGTGTGACATTGATCTTTAGCCTTCCCTTGCCATTTTCAAATATGCATGGTGTGATGGTGTTCTCTTACTTGGTTGAGTTGGATCTCCGAATCATTTTTAAACTGAGTGGGGTGATCTTAGGAAAAATCACAAGGCCTAGGAACTCCTTGGCGAGATACATGGTAAAGCCTAGTTTTGAATACGCTAGTTGGGCTTAGGAATCCCTTGACTAGTAATGGTGCGATACATGGTAGAGCCTAGAGGTTGGAGGCCTCGTAGGGCCTAGGAATCCCTTGACAAGTAATGGTGGGATACACGGTAAAACCTAGAGGTGGAGATGGACAAATTACTCATGGTTTAAGTGGAGAGATCCAAAGGCATGCATGCTTGTTTATGGCCTAGTGATATCTTGACCGATATATGGTAGGATTGTGGTAAAGCCTGAAGTGTATGTTTATTATTTGTGCCTATGAATCCCTTGGTAGGATAAAAAGTAGAACTTAGAGGTGGAGACAGAAAAATTCCTCATGGTTTAGGTGCAGAGATTCATAGGCATCCATGCTCTTTTAGGGCCTAGTGATCCCTTGACCGATATATGGTGGGATTGTGTTAAATCCTAAGGAAGCCTTGATTGGTTCTATTGTGATTCCCACATCCATGCTTGGAATATGGCATGGGGATGATTGGCTAAAAGAAAGATTTGGTTCAGCCCAATCTATGGTCGAGTGGTACGTGGAAGTCCTTGATTTGGTTGGCTTTTTCATATGTTAATAAGATCTCATTTCCTCTTGTGTTCTATGTGTAAATTCACTTGTTATTATGTGTCTTTAATGGTTGTTTTATCATGTTTATTCTGTTGGTGATATGTTGTTTATAAGCATGTTTTATGATAGACTTTGGTTATGGCTCTTAACATGTTTTGATTGGTAAATGAATGGCTATTGAATGCATGTCCTAATAGATTTTATTGCAGCTATTATGAGAAGGCACTAGACCTTCTTGGTGATTTTCAGATAAGTATCAGACTCTTATGTTCAGATATGCATTTATAGCCTATAGATTACATGTTCACAATGTGTTTGACGAAATGTATGTCATGGTTAGGCTTGGTTAGGTCAAGTCCCTGATCAAGTTTTGTGTTAGAGGCATTATATTGGTGTCATTTATTTTCTTGGAATGTCTCATCAAGTTTTGGGTAGTCTGGAGACTAGCCTTAAAAAAGTGGCTTAAATCTCACAATTGCTGGCACCAAACTAGTTGAAAAAGACCAGAGTCTCTCCCTTGCAAACTTGTGGGAGTGACAGGAGGGTTTAAGTTGCATGGAGGCCTTTTCATTGGAGAGATTGGGGGTTTAGTTCAATTAAAGGATAACTTCACTCAGGGGTTGGGCTCCTAGAGTGGTGGATTAGCTCCTGGGGGTCTTGTAACTCTTTGTCATGTGTTTACCCCGGTGGACTAGTTAGCTTGGGTAAATGTGGGAGGAGGGTGTTACACATCCATCCCTAAAATATGAAAGAAACGACTTGTGGTAGGCTACAGCTTAATTGAGGCACAAACCTTGAAAATGTGCAAGCAACTACTTGCTATAGGCTACAACCTAATTGAGGCACCAATCTTAGAGATAATAAAGATTCGACTTCTTTTAGGATTCGACTTGATTCAAGCACCAACCTCAATGGAGTCACCCACCACCATCTTCAACTTCTTGTGGACCACTTTTATTAATATTTCAAACTAGATCCACCTGCTCTTTAATGTAGGTCTTCAAAACTAAACATGTTATTATTATTATTAATGTGGGCTTATAACTTTTTTTACGTTGACCATGTGACGTTATTCATGTGACCTTGAGATTTGTGCTCAACCCCATTTTCTTTTCCATATGACCATGCCATGTGACCCTAACCCTAAGGTTGCGTGGTCACTTGCATGATTGATCTGGGTTCCTTCAGCTACCAGAATTATCCAAGATCTTTTACTTTTGTGATGTTGTTAGAATTGCATTTAAAAAATCATAAAGAACCACATGTGCATAGTTAAACAAGAGGAAACATGACAACGATCAACAAATAAAAACACGAGACATTTGATAATGGAGTTCATCTACTGTGGACTACATCTCCGGGCCCAATGTCAAGATGGTGTTGGCTGCTTCATGTAATGCTAGAAATGATGATGATGTACATGGACAACACTTTGTCATAGCAAGGTCATATGCCCTCAAACAAAAGTGGTTTGTCTCTTCACGAGACATTCCACTTACAGGAATTCTCACTCAAGAAGGCTTCCTCTCAACATGACAACTTAACATGATCTCACACAATGTGGCAGTGAGTATCCCTTCAACATAGTTACACAGGGATCTCAACAACAATACATAGAAATACAAGCTAAATACATCTCACATAAGGTGGAAATAATGATCCTACAACATAACATCAAACATGGATCTCAAACATGATACATCATCTCAGCAATTATGAAGGAAAACATGACATGACTGATTCATGTACCTTCACCTCTGAAGTTTGCCGAAACATGGAAGGATCAAATGCAAAATATGACTGCACCACTGAATTTCTATCGTCGAGAGGTGTAAAATTGACTATCCATTTGTCGAATTATGACACCGTCAAAATCTGGGCCTTTGAGAATCTAAAGATTCTTCGTGATTCTCCAAAGATTTTGTTCTCTGGGTTGACTGGAGATCTGCAACTCAAATCACAAATATGATCTTTCCATCATGATCCTTGCAAGATTCTAATACTTTTGAGTGTAAACTCAGTTGCATTCTGACTCTGTCGATTTTCAGCCTCCAAGGAATCTGGAAGATTCCCTCAAGATTCTTTAAAGATTCTGCTCTGTCGAGAATATGAAAATATTCTTCTCAGATGGTGATTTTGATTTCACCATGGCGTTCCCTACGAAATTCTAGCTAAAATGACTATAAACTTCATATCATTATGACAATGTAAAAATTTACCTCCTAGGGAATCTTAAAGATTCCTCACAAGCGTCAAAATATTTTGAGAATATTCCTTCAAAATATTCTTGTCTCAAAATCCGTGCCCCATGGTTCTGACATTAGCTCCTGGTTCCGCCCTCCTACAACTCACGGTTCCATAGGCTTGGTGTGCTTCCGTTCTGTCTTCGTTCCGCCACCTTGATCTGCTTTGCACTCGATTCCATTGGCCTCCCCTTCAAATGTCTGAGCCAGTTTATCCATCACGGGGTTGACGGATTTAACAAAGTGACACATGCAATGGAATTATTGGCTGAATTTAATTAAAGCTTTCTGTTTGCGGGGTTCTAGGTTCCAAACCCGCCCCCACCCATTTTAACAATGCACACATTTATTTTGATCATCAGAACTATTTAAACCATTGGTTATTAATGTAATCCATCGTTGGGTGGAGATTTGAGACTGCTCGATGGGGGCCAGCCATGTGGGTCGGGTGGTTTCGAGCCCCGCTAGTCTTGACTTTCATTTTCTTGTTTGGTGTGTTAACCTCCAAGTGGCAGGGTTTGACCACCCACCACCATTGTTTGTTTTCAACAAAAACATATAACACATGTTGGTGTCGTGGGGTTCGGCGGGGGTGGCGACCCACCGACCTCTTTTGGGTTATAATTTTAGCATGTTGACTGGTGGGGTGGCGGGGATTATGGCCCGCCCCTTATTTTTAATTATATTTTTTGTTTTACTAACCAATAATGGTTATTTTTGAATTTGTCTAAAATAAGGGTTAATAGACAAATTAAGAAGGCCACAATTTCATCCGCCCAGTGGCTGGATTCCGTGCGTTGGGTCTTGGTCAATTTGTAGGACCATTAAACTTGCCACTTGTCCAACTTTGACCAGAACTTTGACTGGCTCTATCTTCTTCATACGAACTCAGATTTGAGTGACGTTTGCACCCTTGGAATCAGGGTGACAAGAACTTCGATCTGGTCCTAGTTCAATAGAAATATGACCACTTTGAATTTTGAGCTATTATAAGCCCTCTTTGACCTCTAAGGGTCTCTCGAGCCACTTGGATCATTCCTCCCCACTGAGGAGCTTTTGATCACTACTCCCCCTGACTCCATGCCTTTGATCTCCTTTTCCTGATTCCTCTCCCCCTTTCACATCAATGGCAAAGGGTTACTCTCCTTGAGGAGATGCCTTCCTCTATATTCTTGCAATATACCTTTCTTTCTTTGACTGCTTCTCTCCCCTTGACATGTTATGAATTTTATTATTTTTCACTGCTCAAACCCTCTATAATTATGTTCATGACTCTGCTTCCCAAACTTGCTACTTTATTAAACACAAAACTGATTTTTCTGCCCACAATACTGATTTTTGCTACTTTGTAAGATGAATAATATGCCAACAATGCTGACTATTTATTTGATGACTGTAGGTTTTAAACCTATACAAAAATTACTTGCAAACGAGTTCTTAAAACATAAAAATATACAATGGTGAGAACATAAAACAAATACGCATAGATATTTTCCTTGGATCCCAAAATCAGGACTACCAGATTGTTTTTTAATTATATGTTACAATACATATATATACATGTCGAAGGATTCATAAAACCCAATTCATTATCCCTGGATTAGAACATAACCGTGGTTCCCTTGACCGGATCTACAAAATACCATGGGAAGAAAACCACCATGCCCAAAACCATGTGTAAACCCCATCACAAAACCATGGGTAGGTCAGCCCAACATCTTTGGGTCCACCCCCCATCTTTGGGTTCAGCCCCCATCCTTAGGTCCGCCCAACTATTATTGTGTCTGCATTAAAAAAAATCATGGGGCGTTGCCTCAGACCTCGTGCAAGGAAGTTGTCGCCCCCCTGTGACTCCCCCACTGCACCTAACGCAACATACAACGCGTGTAGCTAGTCATGGAAAGAACATAACGCATACCCAACAATGACTTCTTGTCAAATTTTCATAGGATGGATCTTCAAATCTACAATTTTTGCTACTTAGACTCCCCTTCTTCAACATTCACAAAGAGGCACCAAACTATATTCTTCAGAATAATGTATGTACTAGCTCTTCAATTGGATCATCCTGAAAATTTACATCTTCCATTGGAGATTCATCATTGACTTTTTTATTTTACGAAACCTAAAATCATGACTTTAGAGACTTTTCCATTGACTTGATCTTCTTGCTTTTGTTTTCTTCTCCTGGCCTTCATGTACCTAGTGTTAGGGTTGTCTTTCATGGAAGATTTCATCTTGTACCTATAACCACAAGCTATATTCCCTTAGTTATGGCATTTGTAACATTCAATGTTGGATCTTATTCCCATAGTTATGGCATTTGTAACATTCAGTGTTGGATCTAAATGATGGAGCAAGTGACATATACTTTCTGCTAGCAAAGTCATTTTGAATCTTTCTTGCAAACTTGCTTCCAGAGTTTTAATAATGTCTTTGATTATCATCTTGTCATACATTCTACAATCCCTAGACATATGTCTAAATTTAGAAAATGAAAAAAAAACCATTAAACATTCTAGGTTACCTCGATGAGACATTATTTCTTGAAGGAGGTACAATCCTTTGTTGATCATTTCCCTTCTTCTATCCTTCATTTTGATTTGGCCTTTGAGGGATCTTACTGTCAGGGTTCTCGACAATTTTTCTCTGTGGGGGCTTGGAACTTGTGTCTTCCTTGTATGAAGGTTCGCTTATTTAGCCAATACTTTTTTTAATACATGGAGATCTTTGGCAACTGAGAATATTGTCCAAAGTTTGTGTGCTCTTCAACTTTTTGTTCAACTTGTCAACCTCAACCATTAATGATACGATCTCTTCTTCTTATTTCATGCAATCCTCTTCTTTCTTATGAATTTGACACATATTCTCTTCAATTATTTTGGCTTCTTCATCTTGGGTCTTCATATAGATGTTCTCTTCTTCTATTTCTCTTACACGATGATTTGTCAATATCCGAGCCTCTCTTCTTTTGGCTTCTTTTTCCTTAATCTCTAAGAAACAAAATTCTTATTTTTTTCATAAATGACAAGGTCCTTTCATTCAACATCCTACATTTTCTCCTTAAACATGTTTATTTCTACAATAGATGCATCAAATTCCTTTTTATTTTGACTAGCTTGTGATGAAACTCCCTCTAACTAACTTGTCAAGGTTTTCTCTTTATTTTTAGTTTCTTATACTTGAAGCCTTATAAGGGAATTTTCCTCTTCAAGTGCCTAATATAGTTTTCTTTCTTTGTTAAAGATGACATAAGGCACTGATCAATTATCCTTCCAAATCTACTAATCCTCCTTTCTCATATGCTTCATCAGAATCACGATCATTATCATCATTTTCATCTTGACCAACATGCTTCTTTGAGTAGAGATCATGGAGCTTTGTCCAAATAATTTTGGTTGATGAGCACTAATCAAATTTGACTTTTACAAGGTCTATCAAATCACTAAAAATGGCATTCATGGATGTTGTATTGTACCATTTAGATTCGTTGGTAGACGTGTCTTTGGAAACAACATATTGTCATGCATCGTATCCTTGATCTTGCAAATGGAATTTCATTCTAGATTCCCATATTTCATATTTGACTTCATCTAATTTAGGAGTTGGTAGACCAACTTGATTCACTTCATTAGTTGCAATGCTAGAGACTTCCTTTGATTCTTTTGAATGTTTGGTGGATTTCTTCTTTGACTTATCCATCTTTGCACTCTGAGATTTTCCTTCTAGTTGTTAAGTTACAACTGAAGGAACCTTCTCTAATACCAATTGTGGAAAATACAACAAGGGTGGTGAATCAATATTTCCTTCCAATTAGTTATTTTTAATATTAATAGAATTAAATTCACATTAACATTAAATTAATATCACATCACATGAATAGTAAACAACACCATTCAACAATGCACAAACATCAAGACAATAGACAATGGATTTTTAGGTGGAAACCCTATTGGGAGAAAAACCACCAAACACTTCTTAATATTTATCTTCAGTGATTTGCGTCAATAGGAAGCTCTAACTTCCAAATTTACTAGCTCCAACTAAAAGGGTGTTCCAACACCCTGTTAGCCTCCTGTTGCAACAAGTGTTTATATTTCATGATTGACAGTGGAAGTGCCAAAAATGTTCATTTTTTGCAGACTGCAAAAGTTCCATTTTTGAAAGATTTCTCAGTTAAGGGAAAGCCAAACAGCCTAAGCTTGGCTTCCCTAGGTTTAAATTGCTTGCTGTAGAAGATAGAGAATCAAATATCTGTCCAAACTGTTTAATCTTGGCAGATGTGTAGATAGGTAGAGAATCTTGGGCGCTCAACAGCTTAATCTGAGCCCCTGGCAGAAATAAGGGTAGTTTTAGATAGGAGGACAGTTAAAAAGAAAAAAAGCAATCAGGGTTTGCAAGTCTAAGTGCACCCTTCCTGAAGTAACAAAAAATGCTAGGTGTATTAGGCTGGGTAGGTAGCCTGGGGTTGCAGAAGCAAGATCATCTTCAGTTTTTGGCCTTGACAAAGAATCAGTGACAAAGGTACCAAAGCAGTGTTTTGATGGCAAGGGTTGGAAGCATGTCTAATTCCCCTTCACTCCCCCTAAAAGTCTCTTACTAACACCCCTTGAGGACTTTGGGATCTGCCCAACAAGTCCTGTTATCACTTCATTTTTGTAAAATATCAAGTCAATTTTTGGCTTTCTCAGATGAAAAGAAACCACATTTCTTGTGTAAAATCATTTCTCCATATCCCATTCAAATCTCATGTCTAAGTTTTAGATCGTAAACTTGGCATCTTTCCCCTTACATTTCCATTTCACAAACTCATATTAACTCCTAATTCTACTATATAGCTCCCTAACTAAATTTTCCCATCCCTATCATTACTAAAATTATATGAAATCCCCAAAAATATTAAATAACCCCCTCCCCCTTGGCACTATAGCCATATGTTTTTAGTCCGGGAAATAGTAGTCCATTTGGGACTCCTACTAACCCTTCTGTCCTAACCTGGAGTTAGTCTGACATCAGGTCACATTAATAACCTTTTCCCCTTTAAATTCTAACCCTATAAAACTCATTTTCCACCCTTGTAAATATTTAACCCCACTTGTATATAATCCAAAAACCCGCTTTACTAAGGTTCCCCCCCCCTGCCGGATTAAACAATTAATAATAAAGCGCTGTGGGCCCCGTCCCTAACCTTCCGCTGTGTTAACTGTCCCGTCGGCCGTCAGATCTGGCGTGCCCAAGATCTACGGTGGGCGGGTCTTTTCGTGCCCCGACATGCCGAGGGTTAGCGTCCGGGAGATGGGCGGTTTTCCCGTCGTACTCCCGCCACGCGTCGCCCTCCCGGCTGTGGCGGAGCCCCTTCCTTCGAAACCACCTGCGCACAAAAGCGGTGCGCCTGAAACCAGATACCGCCCTCCCCTGTGTGACGTCGGCGCCACGTCTCCCCCATGACGTCACCTCCACGCCTCCGCTGCTGTGCCACAATTGCCGCCACCTCATCCCTTTCGTGCCCGCGCCCTGCCACCATGTCATTGCCACGTCACCGCCCCGTCAGCTGCCACGTCACCCGTCCGTACCCGGGACCCACCGATGATATCACGCTGACGTCATCCCGAAAAAGCGCCAAAAGCGCCAAAATGTCATTTTTTGTATAGAAAGCGCGCAAACGACTGTTTTGGGTCATTTTCATTGGTCAGTTTGTAAAGCTCTGGTTCATTGTTTTTACTGTTTTCACTCCCAAAGCCCGGATTCGACCAACCAAGCTGCTGCGGCCTGCAATTCGACTCCATAGCTTGACATTACACCAGATCATCCACCCTCGGCGCCGTTTTGACCAGGTATTTGCCAATTTCTTCCCTCTTTGCTCCTGTTCTTCCATGTTTCTCCGTTTTACATGCTGCAAACCTGTAAAATTCCTCAATTACCAACTCTACTGCACCTAATACTTCCCCAAAATCCACTGATAAGCCTTCACCTCAGAAGAAAACCTGTAAACCCGCGCCCATTTACAATTTCACCGTAAAAAAACTCCATTTAAAGCTTGGCCTCCAGACAAAACCTTGTAAGAGCTCAACATTGCCCAATTTCACCTCATTCCACTGTATAAATCAGTCCATTGAAGTCATAGTAACTCCTTCCCCCTCTGCATTTTTCCTCACAGTCATTAACTCTAGAGAATTCACTAAGAGAAGGGAAGTTGGCCCAAAAGCTTTGCAAAGTTTGTCTCTCTTTCATCATATTGCCAAACAGTCAAAGCTATTGTTACATTTGGATTCAAGCCCAGGTTCCTCTACTAGTCCTCACAAACAAGTTTGTTTAGCCAGCTGTTGCCCTGATTTTCCTTCCAAGCTCAAACATTGAAAAGCTGCGTAATGGCCACTCCATCAGCTCTGAACATCACTCCCATGAATCCACCAAGCAAAGAGCTTGAGTCAATGGCCTTGGCTGACATAGATTATCTTATTCAAGACCTAATTGGGAACAGGAATCATTTGCATACCTACTGCCAGCTAAGAAACAGTTTTATAAACAACTCTGACATGTATGGCATATGGGAGTCCAATTTGCCACATTATTTCCTCCCCTCTGTCAATATTTTTCCTGAGATTATTCACCTGTGTGCTGAAAACTATGAGCCAAATCAGAGAGCTGTCAAGTCTCCATCTGGGAGCATACTTTTTTATATCACTCCTGACTCCATCAACAAGATGTTAAATTTCAAACAGACTCAGCTACTATTGCCCTTCTCCATGAAGGACTTGCTAGAAGAAGCCTCTTGGCTCCCTGGCCCCAAGATTGAAAGAATTGCTAAGACATTTATGAGGGCAGATTGCCAACCTAAGGAGCCACCTCCATTCCTATATGCCCATTTCAATGAGGTGGGCAAGCTACTTGTAGACATGATATCCTATGTGTTGGGCTTCAAAACAAGTGAACATGTGGATGAGACAGTGCTGGTTCTATTGTCTTCATTCAGCCAAGGACAGCCTCCTGCTATCAAGTATAATTATGCCGAGTTCATAGCAAGCAGAATTCATGACCAGCTCATTAAGCTAGATAGGCAGGGAGTTTTCAAATATTCCTCATACATCTATCATTTGTTCATGTATTACCAGTCTGAATGCTTCCAATGCCCCATTAAAAAGTTGGATTCAAAGGGAAAAAGAAGATCTGTTGTCTTCTGGTCATCAGTATTCCATCAAGTCCAACATTCTCCTTACTCTTACTGTGAGTTCATTGACCAGTTTGTTTATCCAGTCTCCTGCCTCTTAATGAAAGCTCCTCCTCCCAGAATAACTTATGAGATGCAGAAGATATTGCAACTATCTAAGAGCTACAAATTAGGTGATTGGTACCTATACCAGGATCACACTGTCATCAGAATCTATGGCTGTGAGCTTTGTCCTTACAGGCTCCCAAGATATGTACCAATGAGGTTGTTTGCCTTGGAATACTACAGGCAGCTTATCAATTCAGATCTGACTCATTTTCACAGCACCAAGAAGAAAGCTCACCTAAAATTTAAAGACCACCTAGGCCCCTTTATCATGAACAGGAAAGAAGGTTGGCAAGATGCTGACCTAATACTCAATGATCAACTCAAGTTGAAAAGAAGTTTCTGGTGGGTCCCTTATGACCCACTTGGCTTTATTAATGCCAGAAGAGTTAAATATAGATTGACACCCTATGAACACTGTCAAATCCCACACATTGAAAAATATGCTAATCAAGATGGGTGGGCACAAGGCACATTAGTTGAAGAATTCACTCAGGAGGAAATTTTGGAGCATAATGCTAAAGATCTTGAAAAAACTCTTGACTTGGATTCTGCTGACCAGGTAACTTTCAAGCTGCCATACCAAGTTGAAGAGGGTACATCTACAGCCGCAGCTTCACAAGCTGCCCAAGGAGCATCTACATCAGCAACAGGTACAGCCAAAGGAAAAGAGGCAATGGATGCAGAACAGGTGATCACAGAACAGCCTGCCACTTCAATGGAACACTCCCAAGAACAGGCTCCTCCACAGCAAACAGAGGCACCCCAAATGCCAGTTTTACAGACTCCAGCCCATGAGGAAAGAGGCAGAAAACAAGACCGAGAAGACTCCACACCTGCTAGTGGGTCTACACAGCAGCCCGAAGCAAAGAGGCAAAAGGTTGACTCTCCAATTGAGGAGGAGGTCATTGAGGAAGTCCTTGGAAGTCCAAGGAGAGACAGAGAAGGGAGCCAACAAACAACTACAAGCTCTTTTCAACAAGAGCAAGACAGACAGCACGGCATGGAGGTATCTTCCTCTACACAGCAAACTAAGAAGCCAGCTAGCACCAAAGCCTCCTTTAAAGAAATTAAGGCTCAAAATGAGCTATTAAGAGTACAATTGTATGACCAATTTCTTAAGGCAACACCTGCCAAGCAGGAAAGGTTGATGGCAGCATATAACATTAAAGAAGAAAGGATGATTCTCACCCACTTCAAGCCCAAGGTTCAGCAGCCACAGTCAGCTGCAGACTATATCAAGACAAGATTAGAGGTCCTGGCCAAGGACATTCACCCCATGGATCAAATAGAGCTACATAAGCAAACAGGGGAAATGGTCTATGCCACTTTGGTAGAGAAGGCCACGCTGGCTCATGAATTGAAGGAATCTTTAAAGAATACAAATACTCAGCTTGATTTGGAAAGAATGTCCTCCACAGCCAAAGACAACAGAATTAAAACATTGGAGGACATTATTGTGGACTTAGGACATGATCCTAAGGATCCTAAAGGTGTGAGGGCACTTATGAAAAAGAAGGATGATGATATTGCTGCATTGAAAAAGTGATTGAGGTTGCTTCCTACTGAACACCCTCAAACTGCAGAGCTAGTACAACAGAAAGAAGCTGAGGATACATTGGATTTGCTTATGCAAATGAACCAAAGAATTATACAGATGGAGGAAGAATTAGAAAGAGCAGCCCAGAGCAAGCAGGGAGAGTCGACCTCCCAACCATCTCTAGCAGTTCCAGCTAATGTCCCTGTTCCTCCTACACAGCCAGCAGTCATCCCAACAGCTACAGAAGCCACAGCATCAACAGCAGCAGCACCTGAATCAAGCATGAGCGTGGATGAATTGACAAAAGCTGTCAAGGAGCTAGAGCTTCAAGCAACAGAGATAAAAGAGGCCAAAGAAAAGTTGGCCAATCTAGAAGGAAAATATGATAAGTCCAAAATGACAGTGGCTGAGCAGACAAGGGAAATTAAGGCCCTGAAGGACAAAATAAAGGCCTTGGAGAAAGAGCTGTCTTTGGACAAAGCCCTGGCTGAAATAAAGAAAATTCTGTGGGCCAATATTAATCAGTCAATCACGGGCCAATGGAGGTCAATTCAGGCCATGTATGAACAGGTAGAACTAATTAGCCTAGCTCAGTTTGAAACTCAGAGAGCCAAAACAGCATTGGGAAACATGCCTGAGCAGGCCAACAAAATGATCAACTTTTTAAATCATCAGACTAAGGAAGAGCTGGCAGCACTGCAGATCATGAACAGAACAGATGCCATATTGACAGTAAAAAAGGTGCTCACATTAAGAGGCTTTGTGCAAACTCTAGAAGCAAGATGTCGGGAAATGCAAAGGGATGTAGACAATTTTGAAATAAAGCTTGCAGCACTACAGACTAAAGGTTTGCCCAGTTTGCTGACCAGTGCTGGAAGGCTGTTAACACGTGAGCAATACGCCACCAGAGTCAATAATTATGTCACAAATCAACTTACTGCTGCATCAAGTTCTCCAGCACAAGCAGGGCCTCCTTCAGGACAGACTCTCTATGACAAGCTGGAAAACTTATTTTACATGGAACATGAAGTTAACCATCTGTTTGAGATGCCACCCAACTATTACAAGTATACAGAGGCCGATGAGACACTTGTCAAGATACAAAAGCATCAGTTACCTCCCGAGGATTGGTGGCAGGCGATGCTGGCCATTGTGCCCAGGTAATTTCAGTTTTTGCCCCTTTTTGATATTTCAAATCTCGGTCAGCTATGAGTCAGCCAAATCAGGCACGAAAGCACCGGACAGAGCGGTTAAGGAATAGGCAGAGCAGGTGGGAGCGGTGACAAAGCAAGGAGCTGGACGACAAGCCCAAAAAGCGCGGATTTTTAAACACGCAGCCCAGCCGACTCAATTGGAGTCGAAAGTCAATTTTCTCTGACAGAATGAAAAACTGTTACATTCATATTTACTGCGGCATTTACTCTTTCAGCGACTATTCCTTAAGAGTTGGCGAAGAAGTTATGAGCTATTAACTCATCATCTAGATATTTTTGTATCTTGTTTTTGTATATATACCACCCTCTGTATTTTTAAAGGGTTGGCTGGTTAATGCACTCCAAGAGAGACTCGCTCTGTATACTTGATGTTTTACTTAATCAAAGACTGCTGAAAGCTTGGAGAATGGACTGTGTACTGTGTTTAATGGTTGAAGAATGAATATGGAATTCTTGTGCCGCAACATGACCCAATAAGTGTTTCTTATCTCTGTTTTAAATTCATATATGTTTATATCATACATATATCACCATCTAAGTTACAGAAAGAAAGATTAGCTTAGAATTTGCGTGGCTGAACTCTATGCTCAGTTTCTGTGACTTCTATATGTTTTCTTCTGATTCAGGCATAAACATGAATTCCCCATGGCTCGTATTTGCTCTATTTCATTCATGTTTGACAGTTATCTAGGGATTCTTTACTGCTCCTAGATAGAGCTCATTCACCTTCCCTCTGTTAAGCTGAAAGAGAAATTCTTAATTGCTTCTCATTCCTTAACCTTCAATCCATCTCCATTTAGCTTGAATGTTGTTTCATGTGCTGCTATCTTGCTCCATATTTCTCTCTTGTGACCAAGAAAACGCACCAGCTGTCCTACTTCTTGACTCCATGCCTAATGGTTTGAAACTCCCATACTATACATACCTCTCTACTTGAAAGCATCATCCTTCCCACCAAAATTTAAACAAAACCCCTTAAACTCAATAACTAGCCTAAAATTATCATCAACAAAGCTAAATCAGAAAGAGAGAGCCCTCTCTGATTGTGGGTGGGCTAGCACCTGCAGTCCAAAGATTGGTTTGTGGTTACCTCGGCCGTATCCTTTAAGGAGCTTAAGGACAACCTGAGTGATAACACACCTTATTTACCATCAATAACTAGAAGGACACTTCAGCGCCCTGGTTTATAGGCTCCATCCTGAAGGAAAATCCAACTCCCTAATTTACCAAATTTGATTGGAAGGATGCTCCAATTCCCTAGTTTATAGGCTCTAGTCTGAAGGATGCTCCAACACCATGTTTATTAGCTCCAAGTAGAATGATTCTCCAACACCTTGTGTAGGCAGCAACCTAACCTAGCACCACCATGTTGCCTTGAAGTGTTCTTAGGCTCCAACATGAAGGATACTCCACTATCCTGCCTTACACCACCCTGCCACCCTACTTAGATAGCTACCATGTTCCCTGAAGTCTCCAACCTTTAACTCACCATGGTGGACCACGTTTCATATATTTTCAAACTAGATCCACCTATGCTCAATGTCAATATAAAATAACCTGCAAAACAGTATCTTCTCAAAAAAGTCTTATTCTGCTCATCATCAACATGTCATCAAACATCCATCCATATAATCCTTGGTTAATTAAGCACTAAAAACCATAACATTCATCAATTGTCCACATATGCCAATAGAACTGCTCAATAGTTTCATCGAACACTAAATAAACAATTATTAATACTTCCATTGTTCAACCTTGGCATCTAATATCGTTAATGTGTATCAAACATGTAGGCTTGTCATAAATGTGCATCAACAAAGACTATTTTCATATTCAATCTAATCCTGCTTGATATATACATCAACCCTAGTATCAAAACTCTACTTTAATATAATGCAAACCCTAAAGGTTGTGCATTTGTAAACTGATATGATTCCAGTACCAGTATATTAACATACATGCTTCAATCTTCCAAAATTACATCAACCATTACATCAACTAATGAAATCGAACCGTAGCAACAACAAAATTCTCTAGCCAGTCAACACTCATCATTGATACTTGTTCAACTGTCGCATTATAACTTATACCAATAAACATATTCTCATCAACTAGATACTGAACATTGCTAACCTTAGCATTCAATCTCCATCACACCCTTCATTGATTAGGCCCAACTCATCATGTAACCATACTCTGGCTTTCAACATGTACATTAAGATACTAGTTCCAGAAGTTAACACATTATCATATGATCTCTATTATTAATGTGGCAACATATACACAAATGACTAAACACATTAGTGCTACACGAATCAAGGATCTCATACTTAATTAGTAATACATTCTTACTGGAAATAATATCAAAAACTCACACTCATCTGCATGTGATTTACATCCTGAGTGTTAAGCCAATACCCATTTAGTCGAATATTCAACTATAGGTTTAGGTCTTCTATCTCCTAGTACAAAAGTGAAAAATGTAATTCACAAAGGAGAATTAGAAGCTTCAGTGTTTGTCTGCCCACTATTGATCTCATCAAGTATATCAAGAACAACACCACTTAGATATGTTGATGTAATCAATCCTTTAAGATTTCTGATGTCTGGCTTTCCCTTCACTACCTATAACAATGATGATTCTTCCCTTTCTTAATTTTTTAAATGAATTTTCTTCCTTAGACTTTGTGAAAATAGGGTTTGGTGATGTTTGTTGTTGCCTTCAAATTGATGATGCCACAAATACACAAGATGATGTTTTTGCAATTCTAGTCATTGCCCTTATATTGTTTCTATAGAATTGTGGAGCATGAATATTACACCTTTGCAAGCCCTAGATAGTCATTCCAGAAGAAAACATAATGTTATCCACTTGTTAGATTAGAGATGGGAATGTATCTTCCTTTGAAACAAGATAACAAACAATTATGCTTCAACAACTTCAATTCTAATGTCACCAAAATGATCTCCTTTCAAGACACGGATTAGGGCTTACCCCAAAAATTTCACCATGCAATGAGCCACTGATTGGTCGTCAAGAGAGACATCCAAAGGGTTTCAGCATAATTCAGAAAATCCACAGTTTATATCATATGGGTGCATGATCCTACAAAATTTCATATCTATCATAAGCAAGTCTTACCAATGGTTATTTCTCATAGAGAAGCTCAAATGAATGCTCATATTCATTGTTCATGCTCAGCCAAACCATCCAATATTCCGCAACAAGTGGACTTCAATCAGTCCAATTCAAGGTAGACAAGTAGGGCTGAAAAAAACAACAAAATGGCCTTTGGTCTGTGCATGAATGTGCCTTAATTAATCCTTGAAGAAGGTCGAGAATGCTTCAAATAAACCTTACTTATACTCATAATTTTTCCCTATTATAACCACCCCTCCCACATTTACCCAATTTCATCGGCCTGCAAGGGTAAACATGGGACATAGAGTTACTATGATATGACCCGACCTCCAAGTTTCACTTATGGAAGTGGGGCGGACAAATGAACTTACTGACCACAACATGACATCATATAGGGCTTACGGGACACTCATGAGTCAAAGAACCACCCCAGGTGAACCAACCTTGAGATAGACTATTTTTTCAGTGACTTAGGCCCACAACTGCACGCATGACAAGGCCTCCATGTAGTTAGAGGCCTCCAACTGCATGCACAATCCTATAAGGGTGCGGTTATAGCCTGAAACTTCTAGTTCAGAGGGTGTGTTCTTGGATTCTGAGCCACCATTTTAGGCATGCCACCAGATCACTACCCATAACCCAATAAGACTTTTCAGGATGACATATAACGTTAGGAAAAATCCAACCATACAAAACTTGAACAAGAACTTGACCTAACTAGGCCTAACCATAACAAACATTTCGTCAAACACATGGAAAAACTAAGAGTTACAGGTCATAAATGCAAATTTGATCATAAAGGTATGATATTCATCTGAGAATCACCAAGAAGGCCCTATGCCCTCCCCACATAGCTACAAAAACACATATTAGTTCATACATTCATCAACCGATCAATAGCTAAACAATTCATGACAAGAGCCATAAAAGATACACATCATATGAACAACATATAAATAGAAAATAACCAGCATACAAACCATGGAAGCACAACCATAATATCATCAACATATTCCCTACAAGTATACATGAATCATAGTAGAATAATAACTCTTATTAATGAGTGAAAATGCCAACCAAGTGAAGGACTTCCACATACCGCCCAACTATAGATTGGGTTGAACCAAATCTCTCCTTCAGCCAATCACCCCCATGCCATATTCCAAGCATGAATGTCAGATCTAATGGAATAAACCAAACAAAACCAGATGAAGGCGTTTAGACGCTAAACCACCTCAACCCTCAACCAGTGATTCCACCTCATGGTCGGACATCACTAACACCAACCAGATCAGTCTCTACCCAAGTTGTCGAGGGCTCCGGGAACTAGTAACTCAACCCACAACCTTCTAGGGCTCTAGAGCGTTTTTCCAACCCGACTCTAGGGACTAGTAACTCAACCCATCAAGGTCTCCAGAGCGTTTTTCCAAACCTAAGATTCAGGATTAGTAACTCAACCCAAGTTTTTCTAGGGCTTCCAGAGCATTTGTTCCAACCCACAACCATAAGGAATTATGAGCACCAACCAGAAAATAATCAAGTGGAAAAACCCACAACACCATGGCTATCCAGGAAATGGCAAGCCAATGTTAAAGGCATTATCAATCCAAGCAATCCTCCATGCCATTGACAACGTGTAACCAGAAAACCACATGCATCTACTATGCATCCTTAAATCATTAAGGAAATCACACATGCAACATGTTAAATGCAAATAAATCCAACTTTAGCTATTGATCCAACTATTCCCTTGCACCTTTTCTATTTCCTTTGCCTTCTTTATCCAATCCAATTGAATACTAAAGTGCTCCAAGCATGCTCCAAGATTTTTCTATGTGCGCAAGAGTATGAGAGAATGAAAGAATAGAAAAAAGCTCCAAAATTGAACTGACAAAAGGTTGTGAACTAATCCTCAAAATCCTTTGTATCATTGAGGCCTCTATTTTCTTCATTTTGCTTCATTTTTCCTTCAATTTACTCCTCATGCAAATTTGTGACCTTTCATCTCTCTTTTCTCCTATTTTCATTTGTTTTCATAATTAAATGCCAATTATTTCCACTTTGCCTTTTCCAGTGACTTTGAAAATTTCCATAGCCATTATTTAGTCACAAGTGATCCCCATTGCTATGTTTTGTTGAACATTCATCTTGGAATATGTGTCCCATGATCTTGGTATTATTTTTATTTACATAGGAAATCAACCAGGGGCTATTGCTAACCCCTCCCCCTTGGGGGAACAACATCCTTGGTGTTCAATAACACCTATAAACCAACAAAACATAGGCTACCCATGGATATTTATAACACAACTCGATGCATCATTTACATCTTATCCATCTACTGAAGACATAGCCAACATACCATTATTGGAGCTTTATAACACAACTCGATGTAATATTTACATACATATGCATATATAGACAACCAAAACACAACATAAAACACATATACTAGAGTACACCCGCTCAACCAGGGAATAGAGAAGGATATATAGCCCACATCTGATCAACCATCTCCCATGTAGCTTCACAAGGCCCAAAATTCTTCCACTCCACTTTAACTTGCTTGATTCCGGAGCATGAGCATATTTCGCTACAAAATGCATTAAGGTTCCACCTACAATATAGACCATTCAATCACATGATCAACATATTTCACATACTTCTTAAGCAATGACACATGGAAAACGTCATGGAATTTCACTGTCGGAGGCAGTGCAAGTCAGTGGGCCACTAGTCCAATTCTTTCAAATATCTCAAAAGGCCCACAATATCAAGGTGTCATCTTGGCACAGATCCAATTCTCAAGGAGCTCCTCTTGGTATTGATGTGCAAATACACATGTTCCCCAACTTGAAACTCCTTAAATACCCTGTGTTGATCTGCATAACTCTTATACTTGTCCCGCGTTTCCTTTAGATCCTTCTTGATAGCCTATATTTCTTATTCCATCTCTCCCAACATATCCAGTCCAATCAATACCCTATTCACCAGATCACTCCAACCAATGGGATTATTACAACTCTTCCCATAAAGTGCCTCAAATAGACTCATCTTCAAAGATTCTTGATAGTCATTGTTATACGAAAACTCCACCAATGGAAGATACTATTCCCACTTCCGTTGGTAATGCATGCCATACATCCTTAACATGTACTTAAGAATCCTATTGGCTCTCTCTGTTTGTCCATTTGTATGCATATGATAAGTTGTACTAAAGGCCAACTTTGTCCCCAAACCTACAAACAAATATTTCCAAAACCTAGAAGTGAACTTGGCATCTCTATCTCACACAATCTTCCCAGGAATACCATGTAACCTCATTATCTCCCTGATGAAGACCCAGGCTACCTCACTAGCTAGATTCATCGACTTCATTGGAACAAAGTGAGATACCTTGGTCAAGTTGTCAACCACAACCATAGTGGAATCATGTTGTCTCGATGTCCTCGGAAAACCTGTAATGAAGTCCATCGAAATGACCTCCCATTTCCATGTTGAAATCAGAATTGACTGCAATAGACCACCTGGATCATTACACACTTCTTTTACTTGTTGACAATCGAAACACCTCACAACAAACTCTGCCACCTCTTTCTTCAAGTTCGACCAATGGTAGAACTTCTTAACCACTATCAATGTCTTATGATATCTCAAGTGACCTGAATATGGCTTAACATGAAATTCCCTCAAGATAAGCTTTCTTGAGCTCACTGTTGTCTGGAACATAGACCATGTCCCTAAATATGACCAAACCATATGTTGTGAGATGATAATCCATATCATGTTCACCTATATCGTGCTATTATAACGTGTGCTTAAGCTTGTGGTACATGTCATCTTGATGTCCTCCCTGCAAGTATGTCCCATATGAACTCATATCTACAATGTGCTTTGCCGATACTCTCCTGCTAAGAGAATTTGCAACCCTGTTTTTCTTTTGACTAACCTGATCTCGAAGTCAAACTCACTGAGAGTAGCCAACCACCTAGCTTGCCTAGAATTCATATTAAGTTGATCAAACAAGTACCTCAACTCACTGTGATCATTAATTAAGATGAAGCTCCTCCCAAGAAGATAATGTCTCCACATCTTCAAGGCATGGATGATATTTGTCAACTCAAGATCATGCATCACGTAGTTCTGCTCATCCATTCAAACTTCATTCCTTTTCATTGCAAGGATGTAATAGGATAAACAATCTGTGAGAAGTACTTGATGAACCTCTTGTAATAACTTGCTAATCCCATAAATGATATGACCTCATCCACATTCCTAGGAGTTTCCCACTCCATGATAGCTCTGATATTTTTCGGGTCCACTGCTATACCTTCCTTGGAAACCACATGCCCCAAGTAATGAACTTCTAACTGAAATAAACTGCATTTACTAAGCTTGGCATACAATTGATGTTCTCTCAAAAATTTTAAAATTGTTGCTAGATGTTCTACATGCTCTTCCTCATTCTTATAATATATCAATATGTCATCAATGAATACTATCACAAACTTGTCTAGATAAGGATGCAACACATTATTCATCAAACACATGAAAGTAGTTGGAGCATTATTCAAACCAAAATGAACCACAACAAACTCATAATTCCCATACCTAGTCCGGAATGCCCATACATTTTTTGAACCTTCTTCATTATCCATTCAACCTCCCTCAATTTCTGGATGGTACTCCCTCTGTCGGTGTTCCTCTGCTTTATTTCCATCTTCCAAACTGGGATTTGGATTCCTTTTATTTTGTCTATCTGAGAGGATATTCGTAATTCTTTCTTGTTCTAACCTCAACGTCTCATTATCAACCCTCAAATTTTCCATCTCAGTGTGAAATTGTTGAACTGTTTCAAGTAACATTGTTTTTGTGTTACTATGAGTCTCCTCCCCCAACTGTACCCACATTTATGGGTTGGCTCCTGTAAAAAGTAAAGATTCAGACCCTGCTGGTATTCTCCCAAGTTGAGTGATTCCAACTCCTCTCTTCATGCTTCTTCTTCCTCTGTGCAACATGAATATTTTATTATTCCATATTTCCCATTCAAGCCATAGTGTCGAAACCATGATACTGTGATATCACCTGTGACCTGTATTAACCATATACAAAAGTAAAACTAAAACTAAAAATATTTAAATATGGATTATTAACCATCCAAATTTTCCTCTCTTCATGCTTCTTCTTCCTCTGTGCCACATGAATATTTTATTATTCCATATTTCCCATTCAAGCCATAGTGTCGAAACCATGATGCTGTGATATCACTTGTGACCTGTATTAACCATATACAAAAGTAAAACTAAAACTAAAAATATTTAAATATGGATTATTAACCATCCAAATTTTCACTTTACCTTTAGCATGTTTACTCAAATAAATACTCATATACTAGTTCTTGTACTAGTTCGAAAACATGGGCACCGTTCTAAGGTTCATATGACTCGAAGGTATATGTGTAAGGGTTTGTACTGGTTCGAATACATGGGCACCGTTCTAAGGTTCATATGACTCGAAGGTATATGTGTAAGGGTTTCACCGTCGCACCACTTAACCTCAATGGGAACCCAAGGTCATCGAGAGTTACCCTTGGAACTCTCTCAACTACTCAGAGTACAGGCGCAATTACACACGGTCTGTCATGTGGGACACATGTCCCAGATTTCACCATCGATCTCGCTAGCTACGGCCAAATGCAACGACTACGATTGCGATAGGACAATTAAGGTAACCAGCTACTCTCTCGGCTGCCCCGAACAGTCATTCTACAGTTTCACCGGAAGCGTTTGAGCTCTGCAACTATTCTTATAGCTAGGGTTTGGACTCTGCATTGGCTACCCAATGCTTGCAAGTGCAAAAATGGGCCTTTTACTATTAATTTCTTCTACAGTTTTCATTCTTACGCCGTCTTTATATTTCTTGGTACTAATTCTCTCAGCTCTTCGCAGTCGTCATCAGGTTCAAGCTTACGCGATGGTTGTTGGGAGTAATAACACAACGATGAATCCTCAGGTAACAGAGCCCAATTTCTGCCATCTTGTAGTTCCTTTTATGCTTAAGAACTCCTATTGAGCACCTCTTCTTTTTTTGTTTTTAGAAATGAACGACAGCGGCTGCCACCCATAAGGCAAGTAATTTTCCTCTAAGTCCTTAATCCTTTTTTCAGCTTGGCTTTCTGCATGTAAGGTTGCCACTAAACCCTATGTTCTCTCTCTTGCAGGCTGGTTCTCTAGAACTGTTCGTGGATGTTCATCACTTAGGGTTTGTCAAGTTCCAAATTTTGACTAGCACCTTTCTTCTATGTTTTCCTCCAGCTTTCGTCCATCTTTAAACCCTTTCGACACCAGTTTTTTCTCTTGTCTTCCTTGACAGATTATGAGAGTATCAACGGGTTAAGGCCCTCTAGGGTTGTTTTTATGAAATCCTGTTTCGACAGTTTGTGGGGTTTTTAGCTCTCTGGTTACATTGGCACGAAGGTTTACTAGCTCTAGGGTCTTTTTGACCTGATGCGTTAGATGTAAAATACTGAATATTTGATACATATATATGAATAGAATTCTCGTTTGTTTGCTTTTCGACTGGGAATTTTAATTATTTAATTTTTTGGGTCATGTAGAACTATGCTCGTTCAGGCATTTCCTAATTCGATTATTATCTGCTTCGGCCTCTTAATGTATAGTGAAATTCTAGCCTATTTATCTTATATTTACAATTATTATCCTTAGTTCTGTCATTTTTCATACTAGGATAATTTGGGGTTTTTAATGTACAGCAAGCCTCCGGCCAAACTGACATGATTAATGTCTGTCTTACACATATCGATAGGCGATAGAATGGAAATATTTTCTCTCTGTTTTGTTATCTATCTTCCTTCATTTATGTTGCATATGGAACATATTATTATTCAGTTTTACTTTATGCTTTCGTTCTTTGTACAGATGTTTACATAGCCTCCATGGTTATTTTTCTGAAGCATATTATCAAGCTTGCTTATATGTAGTTATCCACTGTCTTTTCCCTAAGAGTTTCGACTATAGGACAGTTAACTATGCTCAAATTCTTTATTTAGTTTCCCATAAGAAAGATGGTCCCGAGTTTTCTTTTTACGTTTTAATTCCTCACCCAGTAATCGTTCCCGGTAGAACTACGAGAGCTGATTCCTTTTGGGTTATGGTCGTACCCTTGCGGTACTTGATCCTACACAGACCCGAGTTCTAGACCAATCCTCAACATATCTTGGTTTGTTGCTCTAAGGTTTAACCAGTTCTCAGCCATTCTGCTCTTATTTTCACAGTTTGAGTTTTCTTAACCACTTTTTTTACAACCCATTACCATGATGGTTCCTACCACTAATTCTAAGTAAATCCTCATAATGATTATCTTCACTACACATTCTGTAGCTAAAAGAAAAATGTCAGGAATTTCTGATATAAATTGATACTCAAATTTCGTCCATTCTCATTATCTCAGACACACAAAGAAGACAAGAAAATTTAATTTTAGTACCAAATTTAAGTTGCATGTATATGCTAGACATGCAGCAAGATACAACTTGATTCACACATTTAGTCTGTGACTCTGTATACACATTCTCAGACAAATAAAAGATTTTCGTAAATTTCTTATTTCACCCATGAAGAGGTTCTTGTTCTACTTTCTGTACTTTTACAGTGAATTTAAATTTTTAAAGAAAAAGAAAGATTAAAACACTTATCTGTTATATTGCAATCCAGGACACAAACTCGACTAGGAGAAACTCAATTAGGAAGACCACTCCTCCCTACCATGAGAAGAGAATTGTTATTAACGGTTATTATGTCCAGTTGTCCCCTGAGCTTTTCAGATTATTACGTCCATTTCTCTCCCAAGCTTCTCAATTTCCAGTTTCTCATTTCCAGTCTCT
Organism: Pinus tabuliformis; assembly: GCA_031772625.1. Taxonomy (NCBI): domain Eukaryota; kingdom Viridiplantae; phylum Streptophyta; class Pinopsida; order Pinales; family Pinaceae; genus Pinus; species Pinus tabuliformis. The sequence continues at coordinate 1,006,194,157 of CM062811.1, forward strand.
CAATTTAATGAGAGTCAGTTTGACAATGACTATCGGGGTCGGTTCTTAGGCGTCAAGAGAGTCAGTTTGACAATGACCTTATCACGGTCAGTTCTTACGTGTCAAGACCATGTCCAGCCCAGAAACCACAGACTTATGTCTGACTTACAGCGTTCCACTGGCTCAAGGCCAACGAAAGAAATGCTCATGCCTCACCCATTCTAATAATAATTTGTATTTAAAATAAAATTTATAATATAAACATATAAAAATTCTATGTTTTTAAATAGTTTTTGATATATTATGTTTGAATGATCGAGATAACTGAAATAATGAGTAATATAGCTATAAATTGATAAATAAACAACTCGAAAATAACTATAAATGGATAAATAAACAACTCAAAAATTTTATTAATAGAAAAATCATACTTAAAAACAATTAATAATAATTTATTCACAAATTCAATAAATAAACAACTAATAAAAAACAATTAATAATAATTTATTCAAAAATTCAATAAATAAACAACCTTAAATAAACAACTAATAAAAAGCAATTAATAATAATTTATTCAAAAATTCAATAAATAAACAACCTTTTAATTTTTTTAAGGCCTACCCTAGACACATTGGTGCTACATCCACATTGGTCCTAGACACATTGGTGCTACATCCACATTGGTTCTACATCCACAGAATCCACATTCTACATCCACAGAATCCACATTGGTTCTACATCCACAGAAAAATAATCTGGGCTGGACACATTGGTTCTACATCCACAGAAAAATAATCTGGGCTGGACACATTGGTGCTACATCCTCAGAAAAATATTTTTTTGCAAGAAAGAAAGAAAAAAAAAAATAAAAAAAATCAATTATTCAAAAATTCAATAAATAAACAACCTTTTAATTTTTTTAAGGCCTACCCTAGACACATTGGTGCTACATCCACATTGGTCCTAGACACATTGGTGCTACATCCACATTGGTTCTACATCCACAGAATCCACATTGGTTCTACATCCACAGAAAAATAATCTGGGCTGGACACATTGGTTCTACATCCACAGAAAAATAATCTGGGCTGGACACATTGGTGCTACATCCTCAGAAAAATATTTTTTTGCAAGAAAGAAAGAAAAAAAAAATTAAAAAAAATCAATTATATCCTTACATTGAGCTTATATCAGTAATATGTAAGAGTTATGATATCATGATATCAGTGTAATCAAGCTATACTAATACAGGAACAAGAGCTTATTTTCAATTATATCCTTACATTGAGCTTATATCAGTAATATGTAAGAGTTATGATATCACTGTAATCAAGCTATACTAATATGTAAGAGTTATGATATCACTGTAATCAAGCTATACTAATACAGGAACAAGAGCTTATCGTAATTAAGGCATGTAGATTATGTGAACATTTTTATTAATAGAAAAACAATAACTTGAAAATAATTAATAATAATATATTCAAAAATTAATTATATTTTAAAACAAAATATATATAATATAAACCTATAATTTGAAATTTAAAATTTTTATTAATAAAAAAACCATATACTAACAAAATTAATAATGATTTATTTAAAAATTTGAAATTTTTATTAATAAAATGCCCATATACTTAAAAACAATTAATAATAATTTATTAAAAATTAACTATATTTTTTAAATAAGATTTATAATATAAACATATAAAAAAATAAAGTTTATAATATAAACATATAAAAATTCTATGTTTTTAGATAGTTTTTGATATATTATAGTTAATAGTAATATAACTATAAATTGATAAATAAATATAGCTATAAATTGATAAATAAACAACTTAAAATTTTTATAATCATACTTAAAAACAATTAATAATAATTTATTCAAAAATGCCATAAATAAATAATTTGAAAATTTTCATTGATATATTATGTTTAAATGATTGAGATAACTCAAATAATGAGTAATATAACTATAAATGGATAAATAAACAACTTGAAAATTTTATTAACAGAAAAATCATATATTTAAAAACAATTAATAATAATTTATTCAAAAATTCGATAAATAAACAATTTTGAAAATTTTATTAATAGAAAAACTATATACTTAGAAACAATTAATAATAATCTACTAAAATATTTACTATATTGAAATAATGAGTAATATAATTATAAATGGATAAATAAACAACTTGAAAATTTTATTAATTGAAAAATCATATACTTAAAAATAATTAATAATAATTTACTCAAAAATTCGATAAATAAACAATTTTGAAAATTTTATTAATAGAAAAACTATGTACTTCAAAAAAAATTAATAATAATTTATTAAAATATTTACTATATTGAAATAATGAGTAATATAACTATAAATGGATAAATAAGCAACTTCAAAATTTTATTAATAGAAAAATTAATAATAATTTATTAAAATATTTACTATATTGAAATAATGAGTAATATAACTGTAAATGGATAAATAAGCAACTTCAAAATTTTATTAATAGAAAAATTGTATATTAAAAACAATTAATAAAAATTTATTAAAAAATCGATAAAGAAACAATTTTGAAAATTTTATTAATAGAAAAACTACACTTAAAAACAATTCATAATAATTTATTAAAATATTTACTATATTTTAAAATAAAGTTTATAATATAAATATATAAAAATTATTTTATTAAAATATTCACTATATTTTAAAATAAAGTTTATAATATCGGAAGCCGGGGAAGAGCGGAAAACTAGGGTTGTGGGTTTCTGTAGCGGTTTTCTCCATGGACGGATGTAGAGGAGGGAGCTCCACTCCTACAAAGAGGCAATGGCCAAAAAGGGCAAGAAACCCGCAGAATCAGGCAGTGATAACACTAAGGAAGGAGGAAAAAATAGGGAAGAGGAAACATAAAGTAACAAAGCGAAGGAGAATGATGGCACAAAAGACAAGGAGGAAAATGACAAAAAACAGGGAACAAAAGACATGAAACAAAAGGGACCGTGCAAGCCCAAAGCTGAAATCACTCCCAGAGTTCTTTTAAATGACCCAGCACTGCAGGCGCATAGGGAGCACATGCAGACTTATGCAATCATATGCAAATTCATGGGACTATGGCCCACTGAAAAAGCTTTACAAACATGGATCAGATACCACTGGAAGCCTAAAGGAAGCATTGATCTTCATCTAGGTTCCAAGGGATTCTTCACTGTGGTGTTTGCGAATATTGAAGATAAAGACAGAGTGTTTGAAGGAGGGCCCTACTTCTATGCAGCAACAGGGCTCTATATGCGGCCGTGGAAGATGAACTTCGTACCGGTGTGGGAAACCTTCACCTCAATCCCGATTTGGGTAAGACTCTATTCTCTACCTCTGGATTATTGGCAAATAGAATCATTAACTGCTATAGGCAATAAATTAGGAAGGTATGTCAAAACTTCTAAAGCTACAAGGAGGGGAAAATATACCTCCTTTGCTAGGATCTGCGTACAGATGGATATATCTGGAGCACTTCCGGACGAGGTCACATTGGAGGTTTTTGATGAGGAATGGGTGCAGACAGTTGACTACGAACATATTCCATTTAGATGTCGTAAATGTCATGAACACGGGCACCTTTTCAGACACTGCCCTCTCAGTAAAGCAGAGAACAAAAGCAAACCTAACACAATGAAAGAAACAGATAGCTCTCACAAAGTAGCTCACAAAGGTAAAAGTGGCAAAAAAGGACCAAAGCAACACCTAAGTGGAGATCAAAAGGTGAGGCTAAATCAGTTCCATGTTCTTGAAGAGGAGGAAGAAACAACAGGTGAAGATCAAGAATGAAGGATGGTTATGATAAGCAGGAGAAGGAAGAAGAAAAGGATCAGGAACAGGTATGTGAAAAATAGAAAGGGATCATGATGAGTGAATCAGAGACGGATATGGATCAGGAAATGACCTAGAGTGAGATGGAAATGGAGGACAATGAGTTACAAGAGATTCTTGACAGAGAAAACCTAGATCTAGAAGGGTTCTTGAGTAAGGGAACAACTGGTGGGGTAGAATCTCTACCACAAGAAGAATGCAATCGAATAAAGCAATTATTCTTATGGAAAACTCAGGCAAAGGGCTTGGTAGAAGAAAACAACATGGAAAGACAGGGCAACCAAGGAGTGAAAGCAGTAAAAACAACTCCAGGATTAGCACTGAGAAACCTAGGAAAAAAAAGAGGCAGAAAAAAGCAGAATGAGCTACTAATGGAGTGTGGCAAGCTCATAATAGACTCAGGTAAGATGAAAGATCTAACCAGTTACTCCTTTACCAATCAATAATTATGAAGTTTACAACTTGGAACATCAGAGGACTAGGCAACAAAAGAAAACAAAGAATGCTAAATAACAAAATGAAAGAGGCAGCTCTGGATATAATTTTTGTCCAAGAAACGAAATGTTCTGTTCAAAAGTTAAGGCAAATCCATAGTAAGTGGCTCAGCAGATATGAGTTTCCAGAAGTCAAAGCAGAAAATACAACAGGGGGTATCCTCACCCTTTGGAATCCCCAAAAAATAGGAATAATTGATGCGGAGGCATCAAGGAATTATTTATCAGTTGTTATACAGCCTGTAGGAGATGGAGACACTTATCTAGCAATGAATGTTTATGACCCTCAAAGGTTAGATGACAAAATCAGGTTTATTGACTCCTTGGTGGACCTCCGGAGCAGATATGCAGGGATATCGTGGGTTATAGGAGGAGACTTCAACATGATTAGATCTCTCTAGGAGAAAAAAGGGGGTACAATAGTACCAAACAAAGATTCCTCAGCTTTCCAAATCTTTTCAGAAAACATGACGCTGGTGGACATTGAGACAAACAATGGTCTATGTACATGGAACAACAAAAGAGGAGGGGATTCCCAGGTAGCTTCCAAGCTAGACAAATTCATGATCTCTGAGGAGCTCATGCTTCTAGACAAGGAAATAATAACAGGTATTCTTCCTTTTGGAGGTTCAGATCACTGGCCGATTCAGATGGAGATTAAGGGCATTGGCACCCCAAGAAACAAACCGTTTAGGTTTGAAAATATATGGCTTTCACACCCTGAATTCATCAGCAACATTGGAAAATGGTGGGCTGAAGACTTGCAGATTCAGGGATCAACTATGTTCCTGCTACATAAAAGATTAAAACACATCAAGTTGAAGCTAAAGGATTGGAACAAGAAGGGATTTGGCAATATTTTCACAAGTAAGAAAATTGTGGAAAGCAAAATCCTAGAGCTCAATCAAGCTTTGATCAAGGATGGCTTTGATACAGAAAAAAATGATCTAGAAGAGAAATATCATCAAGAATGGGAAATGCTGTGTAAACAAGAAGAAATTTTTTGGAAACAAAAATCTAGGGTTATATGGCTAAAAGAAGGAGAACACAATACTAAGTTTTTCCATAGATCTACCATTGCAAATAGAACTCACAACAGAGTCTCTTCGATCAAGGACGAGGATGGCCAAATTCATCAATCCCATGAGGAGATAGATGCAGTGTTAGTAAAGCACTTTCGTGACATTGCCAAGGAAAACTTTTCAGGAAGAGAACCTTTCATTAAGGACTTAATTGAACATATCCCTAGACTGGTATCCAGAAAGGATAATTGTAACCTCAACAGACCTATGACTGAAGAGGAGGTCAGTGGGGTCCTCAATGAAATGAAAAATGGCAAGGCTCCAGGTCCAGATGGATTCAATGTGGATTTCTTCAAAGCCTGCTGGAATATTGTAAAAAGGGATATTGTAAAGATAGTTGAAGATTCTAGGCGGAACAAGACCATTTTGAAAGCTCTCGATACCTCCTTTATTGCCCTTATTCCAAAATAGGATAATGCTCAAACGCCAAAGAAATACAGTTCCATTGCTTTATGCAATGTAGTCTACAAGATAATTTCCAAGGTTGTGGCTAACAGACTCAAACCCCTGCTGCCCACGCTTGTCTCGGGGGAACAAACTGGTTATGTAGAAGGCAGACAAATTCTGGACAATATAATTCAAGCTCACGAGGTGGTTCACTCGTTAACAAGAAACAAGAGAGCGGGTATGATCATGCAACTGGACATAGCCAAAACATATGACAAAGTGAATTGGATATATATCAAAAAAGTGCTCACAGCATTTGGTTTTGATAATAATTGGATCAGATGGGTCATGGCCCTGGTGACATCATCCAGCGTTTCAATTTTAGTGAATGGCTCTCCATCTGAACTTTTTCTCCCTTCTAGAGGACTTAGACAGGGAGACTTGCTCTCTCCTTTTCTCTTCATCCTCATGATGGAAGCGCTGGGGTAGCCCATTAAGCATGAAAGAGTTATGGGAAGAATTTAAGGACTCCAAGTCTCGGAGAATGGGCAAGTTCTGACTCATCAACAGTTTGTAGATGATACCATGTTACAAGGAATTCCCACAATTAAGGAAGCACTTGCTTACAAACAAATTTTGAATGACTTCGCTAAGGCTACAAGCATGGAAGTCAATCTTTCCAAATCAAAAATCTTTTTCATTAACACTCATATTGCCATCCAGAGAAATGTCTCCAGAATTTTAGGCTTTTAAAGAGAATCTCTTCCCTCTAAGTATTTGGGAGTTCCTCTTACAGCTAAACCCCAGCACAAGAGCATATGGGATTCGTTAACAATTAAAATTCAAAACAAGGTCAGGAAATGGACAATCAGATCTTTAAATTTAGCCGGTACCCTAGTTCTTTCTAACGATGTACTCCAAGCTATCCCAATCTTTATGCTATTAGCCCTCCCAGCTCTAATAGGAGTCTTGCAGCAATTTAGGAATATTCAACGAGATTTTCTTTGGGGCAAAGAGGAAACAAGGAAAAAATGGGCTTTAGTATCATGGGACAAGATCTGTAAACCCAAGATCCAAGGGGACCTAGGTTTGGATAATCTAGAGATTCTCAGCAAGGCGCTAGGAGCCAAACTTTGGTGGGGATGGGTTAAGGATCCTAAAGCTCAATGAGCAAGCATTTGGAAGGAAAAATATGCCAATGCCTGGCTGGATTTTGATATCATACATATGTCAGGAACAGTGAAAGGCTCTCCCATATGGAACAAAGCCTGGGAGAATAGAGGAGTGGTTCAAAAAAACAGTTTTGGGGAAATCAGAGATGAAGATCTAGCACTTTTCTGGGAGGACAAATGGCAACAAGAACTTAATCTACTGAAGGAAGAATTTTTGGGCCTCAAGCATGAGATAGACAAACAAGGATTGGTAAAGGTTGAAGACTATTGGGAGAATTCACATAATGAATGAAAATGGAGAAAATGGAAAGTAATAGAGGGCAGAGAGGATAGAACCCTCAACAGTAAAGCAGAGTCCCTTAAGAGGATGCTGGATCAAAGGATGATTTTAGTAACTGAAGGGCAGGACCAATTGAGGTGGGGTAACAACAAAGAGGGCAACTTTAATATCAAGGAGGCTAAAGGTATTCTCCTTTATCAGGAACCCCAAGCTCCAAATAAAACTTGGCCGAAGCTATGGAGGCACAAAAGATGGATGAAAATCAAACTCTTCCTCTGGTTAGTTCACCACAAAAAAATTCTAACCTGGGACAACCTTAAAAAAAGGGGTATCCTGGGACCCTCCAGATGCCAACTTTGTGAGGGCCAAGAGGAGACTATGGAACATCTTCTCAACCACTGCATTTTCACCGCTAGGATATGGGATTTTTTTTACCAACATCTTTAATCAGAGTGATAGAGACAAAGAAAGTATTACTAACACTCTAAACAACTAGAGGAATAATTTTTTGGATTTTGAAGTTCTCAATTCTGCCTGGAATCTCTTGCCAAGTTTCATTATATGGAATGTGTGGAAAGAAAGAAACAAAAGAATATTCAAAGAGGTAAAGAATGCCTCTCTTCGCCTGGCAGAGCTGATCTTAAAACAACTTAAGGAGACAGTTAGTACCACAGTAAGATATCTTCCCAAAAATCCTCCCTCGGAAGTAGAGTTAAGAATTCTCCAGCAGTTAGGCATGCAGGGGCTTATTCCACAAGGACTAAACAAGAAAATAAGCATGAGAGGAAAAATGGAGGAATTCTGGCATCCTCTCCCTGAAGGTTTTTAAAGTTCAACATCGATGGAGATTCTAAAGGCAACCTGGGGGAGGCTGGCTTTGGGGGAGTTCTTAGGGATGATACTGGTAGCATAATCTCCCTCTTCCATGGTAACTTAGGAAAAGCAACCAACAACATGGCAGAACTAATGGCGTTAGAACAATGCTTAGAATTTCTGATACAGAACAATTTCCAAAATGTCATAACAGAAGCGGATTCAGAGTTAGTCATCAAAGCAGCCAAGAGAATCAGTAATGGAACAGGGCCGGAAAAGGTTACAAAACACTGGAGGTTAATTCAGGTTCTCCATAAAATCCAGGTACATCTACAGGAACTACGTACTCTTAGATTCATTCATGTACGGAGAAAGGCCAACAAATTGGCAGACATCCTAGCCAACCAAGATGTCAACTACAAGGACAACACAATTTTAATGGAGTGGAATGCAATGGCGCACAGAAACCTGAGAAAACTATGTCATAACCAGTCAGAGGAGGACAAAGAAGTGTATAGGAGCAAAATGAAAGAATCCAACTTGTAATGGATAGAAGTTAGAGGGTTTCACATTTTTGGACAGAGAGGTTTACAATGGAAGGTGAGCCAGGGTTGGCCTTAGCAGTCAAGCGGACTACAATCCGGAATATTCTCAGTGAAGGGCGACAGAGCTTCTCAGACTGAAGGAATGTTACAAGTAACAAGAAAAGGCAGTGGTTCAAGCAATAGCATCACCCAATTTTTCAGTGGCAGAAGTCAAAACCGCTACTGAAGTGGTTTTGGAGCGAATGCACCACTTTCATGACAAAGGTGGTTTTAGAAATTTGGCAGCAATGCCACACTGAGCATGACATGTGGAGGAGGGCACGGTCCAAAAACCACACTCATCGCTCTCTAAAGTTCGTCAGCTTCGGGCGTGCGATATCCGGCTCCGCCGTCCGATGGAGCATGGCAGATCAATGCTTCGGATCGAGCGAGTAGTTTGGTGGAGGCCGAGGGTTAATCGTCTTACCTCTTCATGGTGCGAAGGATATCTAGGCCATTAGATCAAAAGAAAAAATTGAATGGCAGCGATCGAAAGATAGGAAGGGTTGGTTTGGGTGGTTACACATGGGGAGGACTCATAGGACCTGAGATGCCCGGTGAATTAAAGTAGATGTTTTCAAAAAGGGTTGGGTGGGTAATTCTTGTGAATCAGAGGGATAGACTTTAGATGAGCATTTTCCTTTTTGACGGCGACCATTTAAAGAGATGGAGTATGTACAAATTGTAATTCTAGTTTGATTTAATGATAAAAAGGCACGTCTCTTGCTTGAGCAAAAAAAAATAAAAAAATTATAATATCAATATATAAAAATGATTTGTTTTTATATAGTTCTTGATATGTTATGTTTAAATGATTGAGATGACTGAAATAATGAAAAATATAACTATAAATTGATAATTAAACAAAATAAAAGACATTTGCTTATATAAACTTAATCATATTTATTGTTCTAATTACTATTTTTTGTACCTTAGCATTTTTTAGCTTCTCCAGAAACCTCTGCAACCTAGTATGATGTGTAAGCCTAATTGTACATCATTAAAGTTGAAATTTTGTAGCAAAAAAAAATTAAATAATTATAAAAAACATTTAAATAAAGTCTGCTAATAAAAAAATTTGCAAGTGAAGAAATTGGATCCCACTCAGTTCATCTTGGATCCGTATTTAAAATGGATATATATTGGTACAATTGAGGCTCATTCTATAACCCGGTATGATGTGTAAGAATGTCCCTCATGAAAATTAAAATTTTGTTCATATTTGCCAAAAAAAAAATCTAAAAAAAATAAATTAAATAACTATACAAAACATTTAAATAATGTCTACTCATAAAAAAAATTAAAAATGTCCGTCATGAAAGTTAAAATTTTGTTCGTATCTACCAAAATAAAAATAAATAAATTAAATAACCATATAAAACATTTAAATAATATCTACTCATAAAAAATTAAATATTTTTCTACTCATTTTAAATCCATATTAAAAATAAATCTATACATTTAAATAATATTTATTTATATAAAAAATTAACTTTACTCATTTTAAATACAGATTTAAAATAAATCTATACTGATACTAAATCCAAATAAAATCTAAATACAAAATATGTACAGAACTATGCAATGCATGTATTAGTAGTCGTCGTTGCTGGTATAGTATTTGAGATTTCAGCTTCAACGTACTCTTCAGGTCACACCCGAGTTTTCCGTCGAAAGGGATCGAACATTCAGCAGCTTTCCAAAGGTGCCCACGGAATACTTTGCCAACCTCATCTTGACACTCGCCCACGAGAGAAGAATTGTTTTCTCACGGGCGAACTGGCCGGAGCGGTTGTTCAGGTCACACCCGAGTTTTCCGTCGAAAGGGATGGAACCTTGTGCAGCTTTCCAAAGGTGCCCACGGAATACTTTGCCAACCTCATCTTGCCACTCGTCGACGAGAGAAGAAATGTTTTCTCACGTGCGAACTAGTGAGATCGGTAAGGGAAAAAACGTGTTGCGGTGATTAGTTGGTTGGTCAAATCCAAAAAATTATTGTAATGGTGAGCAATGAGATTGCAAAATTAAGTGGAATATCTAGCGTGGACAGGGATCAATGACAAGAAAACGTATGTTTAACTGCTGGAGTGTTTAGGAAACCCAAAGTTTTTTAAAAAAACTTTATTAAATCACTTAAAATATATCGAGGGGTGAGGGGTAATCGTGAAATCTCTAAAAATATATAAATAAAATATACTCTTTTTTTTTAAGTAAGAGTAATTCATTAAAAGAAAATAAAAAGGTATTTACAAAGGTGTTCTGGTCGTGAAGGACCACAGCGTATCTCGGCTTGCTGCCATTTAACTATATCTGAGACTGCCTCAACAGAGGGGAAACCAGTCTGATAGAGAAGGAGATGCAAAAAAGAAGACAACACTGGAAATTAACCACAGTTTTCTGAAGAGAGCCAGTAAACCCGCATTGTAACCCCAACTAATCTACCCAAGAACAGCCGACCACCCATAAACCCAACAATACATCTTCATTGAGTCGCCTACGTGGACAAAAAGAGGAAGAAAAAACCAGGAGTTAAATGAAGTGCCACCTGGCATTCGTGATGCGATTAATGAAATCCTCCGTGGCAGGTTCCTCCACTATCGGGCAACCCCAATCATCTGGGTTGTCTGGCTCAGTTTGGCCCACGGCCTGCTGCTCGCCTTCTTTGCTGCTTGCGTCCAGCTGCGGGTCCGACACGTTCAGCTGCGGGTTCGACACGTCCATCCTGCGCCCTTCCATAACTTGCGTGTCATTCTGCGGTTCCAATTCCTCATGCAGGCTGCCAACGACGGCCTTCCCATTCCGTTTGGTCTGACCACCATGACCTCCGTGCGCTTCTTCCTTGTCTCTGTTTCGACTCGGTCCAGCCCTGTGCATCTCGTCCATGGAGAAGGTCATCGGGATACTCTGCTCTGCTTCCTCAGAAAAGGAGATGGAAAGAGTGGCGATGATGATCGCTTTATTGAGGGAGCTTCTGAACTGGAATTGCGTGGTATGGGGGGTGTGATGCGAGGGCAGAGGGAAGGGAGCATAGTGAAGGCCTGCTCGACCACGACCACTTCTTGTGTTAGGATAGTGGGGGTTTTCCGCTAAAGAAGACGGAGAGTCCGAGGTACTATGCCGCCTGGCCTGAGGCCGAGAGCTACCACCCTGCAAGCCTCCCCTTCTGCTGAGCATACGTTGGTGAACCATGGTGGAGTGAAGAGCAGGGAGAGCGTTGGGGTAAGCGGAGGGGGGATTGATAGGGAAATTGGGAGAAGACAGAGGCAGCGTCGCAGAGTTGGCCAAGCATAACCAAACAGCATACCAAAATGCAACTTTACCAGACCAGCAGAGCACCGGAGGCTTCCAAACGATTGCAGAGCTAAGCCTGTATTTAGCCTCATCCTTCTTTCCTCGGATTGCACCCGCCATAACTCCAACATTGAAGAGAGCCGAGGCCCAGCTCAGGTCAGAGCATGCGGAAGCGATGGAGAAATCGGTGTACAAGCTGTGCATATCAGAGCCACATGATGTGAGACCAAATGAAATCCAATGCCTCTGTTTAAACTTCGTCCGGCGATGAACCAAGTGGTACAGGGCCGGCAGGTGTCGTCCAACCTCGCCGCACCCCTGTCCCATCGCATTAACCAACAGTATAAGCAACCGCATCCGAGGAAATAAAATATAAAATTATGAGTATATGATTTGTGAATTTTAATATATTTACAAATTAATAATAATGCATTTTTTGAAGATAAAAGTTTCAATTCAACAACGAGTAGTAGGTTGTGAGGCGAAAAATCTAAAAAAAATGCTAAAAATCTAAAAAAATATATTGAGGTGAGCAGTGAGACTTCTAAATGAAAAAAATGTCTTAAACCATGAACAAAAGAATTGCGCCATCACACACATTTACCATTGAGCCACATAACACATTAACATCCATTTAACACCCAATTACACAATAATACAACAAGCCCAAGTTGCATTGACTTCCACTATTAATCAAAATTAGACAATAAAAATTGTTAGAATAATGAAGGAAATTAGTCTTCTCATCAATTTTAAACATTCATTAATTTTTTGTCAATCTAACTTAATTTGGTAATTGGAAAGAACTTCTAAAATCATTACTCCATAAATTTTGGATATATTTAAAATTTATATAAAATTCAACACGCACCACAAAAAGACATTAACAAAAATTATTCTAATAACTCAAAATATATCATTTTATTAAAAACTTGATTAATTTTTAATTTTTTCTGCGCGCGCGGCCGGCTCCTCTGCTCGCAAGCTAGGGTTCTGCGACCTACAGCGCCGCGCAGGCTGCTGCGCCCCTGCGCACAGCCTCGCCCTCCTCTCTGCAGCCGGATGGAGACTCCTGAGAGTTCTGCCCCCCCAGCGGATCCGCCCCCTGAAGTCGCAGCGTTCAGAAATTTGATTGCAAATGAGACAAATCGCCCTCCTTCTGCATCACAGCAGAAATTTATCAAAAGAATGGAGAAGATACCCTCTGTTGCCCTGCCAGAGGAGGACACCTGCAAAGCGGCTCTGAATTTGGCAGAAAGAGGCCTCATAGGCCAGTTTACAGGCCTATGGCCCTCCCCCAAATCCGTGGAGGAATGGACCCAGAGAAACTGGAAACCTCTGATAAAAGATGGAGTGAAGAGTTATTTTGTTGGCAAAGGGTACTTCGTTTTTGTTTTCGAAAACAAGGAAGACAAAAGTTTAATATTCAGAAACGGTCCCTACTTCATGGGGCCACAGGGACTGTATTTAAATCAATGGAACCCAGACTTTGATCCCTCTCAAGACGTCCCATCTGCTGTGCCGGTGTGGGTAAGGCTCCCCCATCTTCCCCTTCATTGCTGGAATCAAAAATCGTTTCAGACCATTGGGAACGCACTAGGTAAATACATAGATCAGGCTGTTATAAGAGACCAATATTCCTATGCGCGTATCTTCGTCGAAGTGGACCTTGAAGAAGGATTGCCTGAAGCGATCAAGCTCTCGGTGGCAGGGTGGACGCACATCCAAGAGCTCGACTATGAACAACTCCCCTTTAAATGCAGACATTGTCATGGCTACGATCACTTTGCCAAGCACTGCAAGAAGAAAGCGGAGGAACAGCCTGAAAAACAGAATGGAGATCAATGGACCTTAGTCCAGAGAACAGCCCAAGCAAAGAAAGATGCAGGAAAAAGCGCAGCATCAGGGGACAGAAACATCAACATCCCATCTCAGGAAGAGGGAGAAAAAGCAAAAGGAACCGAGGAGTCACAACCTGATCCACCGAACAAAGAACAGGAAAAAGAGAACCAAGAGGAAACCCCTCCTGCAAGCAAAGAGGGAGGGGGAGACATCCAAGGCAGCCCCTCTAACCCCACCTATGCAGAAATCATAAAGAAAAAGCTAGTCGAAAGCTCTGAGTCCTCAGAGGAAGAGCTCTTTGAGAGACCATTAAAACGACCCGGAAGGAAATCCCGCAAGGAAAAAAGAGAAGAAGAAGCAGAACGGTTCAAAACCCAAGGGAGCCAATCCACGATAGAAATGACAATCGGAAGAAGCAGCAGGCCCAGGTCATCCAAGGGTGGCTCCACCCCTAACATAGGTAAATAATGAAGCTAGTCTCTTGGAATTGCAGAGGATTGGGGAACCCCGCAAAAATAGAAGCAGTAAAGGATCTTTTAAAGTCGGAACCTACTGACATCCTCGTGCTCCAAGAGACTAAGATAGCAGGCCAAGCCCTGCTAGAAACAAGCAAATTAAAATGGAAGAAAAATGCAGGCATAGCTGTCAGCGCTCGGGGCTCCTCGGGAGGTCTGGCAACTCTCTGGAACAAAGATCAATTTCAGTTGATCAACTCTCACGAGACCCTGCATTGGATATGCACAGAAATAACTCACATTTCAAGTAAGTTACCTTTCTCTCTAGTCAATCTTTATGTACCTGTCAATTACTTCGAAAAAAGAGATTGCTGGAATTCTCTGGCAGAGTTTCTTGAGCAGGAATCCCCCACCAATATCATTCTCGCAGGGGATCTCAACATAGTTTTGAAAGCCAAAGAAAAAAGAGGAGGTACCAACTCTAAGGACCCGATGGTGGGAGTAGTGGAGGAGCTTGCCCAACACTGGGATCTGCAAGATTTTAACCCAATCCAAGGCTTATTCACCTGGTCAAACAATAGAACAGGAACAGATCATATCTCTGCTCGACTGGACCGATTTCTCGTGCAAACCTCCCTCCTCATGAACAAGAAAATCATAACAACAAAAATTCTGCCTAAGTTGTCCTCTGACCACAAGCCAATCCAGCTCTGTTTAGAAGATGAGGAGGATTTGGGCCCCATTCCATTTCGTTTTTCTCCTCAATGGATCGAAAGGGAAGGCTTATTGGAGACTGTGAAAGCAGCTTGGGACACCTCCATTTCAGGCTCTCCAAGCTTCGTTTGGGAGCAAAAGCTGAAGCTCACCAAAAAAGCTTTGAAGGAGTGGATCAAGAAACCAGCTCCCAACCCCATCTCTCTTAGAGTCGCAGCAGTCCAGGCTTTGCACTCACTACAAAATGACATGGAAAGCAAAAATATTAATGAAGAACTCTTGGACAAGGAAACAAAAGCGCAGAGAGCAGCCTACCAATCTTTTAGAAAAGAGGAAGAATATTGGAGATTAAAGTCTAGGAGCCTGTGGCTAAAAGCCGGGGATCGTAATACCTCTTTCTTCCACCGACAGTACAGGGCCAGACTGTCAAGGAATCATATAGCAGAAATAAAGACTTCGACGGGCCAAATCTGCAAGGGCTTTCAACAAGTTAAAGAAGCAGCAGAATTACACTTCCAAAACCTCTACAACCCGGATGCTCAAGGTGAAGAAGCGGACGAAGCAGATTTCCTCAATCACATCCCCTCCTTAATCTCACCGGAGGACAACTCAGAACTATGCAAGCCTGTTTCAGAGGAGGAAATAATCAAAGTTATCTGGTCTATGGATTCCGACAAGGCCCCTGGGCCGGACGGATTCACCATTCATTTCTACAAAGTATGCTGGGATATCATAAAATACGATCTGCAAAAGATGATAAGGGGATTCATGACAAAAGCTAAAGTAGGTGGTAGCACCAACTCAACCTACTTAGCTCTGATTCCCAAAGACTCTAACCCGGAAACCTTTGCCAGATTCAGGCCAATTTCGTTATGCAATGCCTCCTATAAGATTTTGGCAAAGTTGTTAGCCAGCAGAATAAAGCCTCTGCTTCCCAGAATTATCTCTAACTCCCAAGGAGGCTTTGTGGAAGGTAGACACATTCTGGACAATGTCATTCAAGTGCAGGAGACTATACACTCAAGCAAGCAGAGGAAAGAGAAAGGTATGCTCATAAAGCCAGATATGGCGAATGCGTTTGACAGAGTCAACAGAGCATTCCTCAGCAAAGTTTTGCTCTCCTTTGGTTTTTCCACTCAGTTTGTTAACCTCTTAAAAGCATGTATGAATAATCCATGGATTTCCCCCCTCATAAATGGCAGGCCTGCCAATTTCTTTAAAGCCAAGAGAGGCATCAGGCAGGGATGCCCGCTCTCCCCCTATCTTTACATAATATTGGCTGAAGCATTAAGTCGAAAACTTGAAGCTGAAAGACTGTCAGGATCCATTCCGGGCCTCAAACCCTCCAACAGAGTAAGACCCCTGAACCATGCATTATTCGCAGATGACTCAATCCTGTTGGGGGGTGCCTCAATTAGAATAGCAAAGGCCTTCGACACGGTCATCAGGAACTATTGCAAAGTCTCAGGAGCCTTGGTAAATGAAAGAAAAAGCGAAGTCTACAGCTGGAATACAGATCAACAGGAGCTCAATAATATAGCTAACACACTTGGATTCAAAGGGCATTCCCAATGGGATAGAATCAGATATCTTGGGCTCCCCATAATCTCAGGGGTGAATAAGAGATCGTTATGGAGTGACATAATTTGCAAATTTAAAACCAAGATCTCGAAATGGGGAGGATACTAGTTGACAAAAGGAGGCAAGGTCATTTTAATTAAATCTCAGCTCTCTTCCTTAATTATTTACCAAGCAGCCTTTCTGCTTGCTCCCAGAAATGTCATGGATCAAATCTCCTCTTTCCTCAGAGATTTCCTTTGGCAAGGAGGCAGGGGCAATGATAAGAAACATCATCTTGTAAACTGGGAAACTGTCAAGAAGCCCATCGCTAAAGGAGGACTACAAATTCGAGATCCTTCTCTGGTCAACCTCGCCTTAGGCAGCAAAATTCTGTGGAAAATGATCAAAGAACCAGGACATCCTGTAAGTGCCATATTGCGGTCAAAGTATACAAATAAAATTGATTTGAGAAATCTCCAATTGAGTTACACAGCTAACAGCACGCTGTTGTGGAAGCTTTGTTATAAGAGCTGCAATTTTTTCAAAAGAAATGTCTACAGAATACCAGGAAATGGTAAACAAACTCGTCTTTGGCAGGATCGGATAATGGGACAAAATCCGCTAAGCGAAAATGAGGAAATCGCTGACTTAAGGGAATGGCTCATTTCTGTTGGGAAGCAAAGTTTATTTGATATCTCCTCATGGGATCAGAGAGACGATTGGGCCGGCTGGGCAATCCCCGTGCCTCCTGCCCACCTGCAACTGCAAATGAATACATTCCTGAAACTGATCGAAGACGCTTCACCGATACATCGTTCACTGCAAGATCGGTGGGGCTGGGGCCAATCTGGAGAATATACAGCAACAGAAGGATACAAAGCACTTCAGACTTCGGGAAACAATAAGTACAGTGCCGAGTTCTGGAAAAACGTTTGGGAGCCTTTAGCTCTCCCGAAAGTAAATTTTTTTTTTCTGGACCCTGATTCACAACAAGATCTTAACTGGAGACAACCTTGCAAAAAGAAACTTCGATGGCCCTCACTGGTGCGTTCTTTGCAGAAGCAACGCCGAGACTGCCCAACATCTCTTCATCGACTGCCAGTTTGCAAAGGAAGTATGGGAATTAACGCTCCAAGATTTAAACATAAGCTCCCCCGCTCAGATATCTGTCCCAGATCTCTTCGCAGATTGGAGCCATCGCTATTCTCAGTATATTCCTCAAAAATCGATTTGGTACAAAATCTGGAACGCCCTGCCCAAATTTGTCTGTTGGAAGATATGGCTGGCCCGTAACCAGAAGATCTTTAAAGACCTCCATCTCACTCCCTTGCAAGTAGCAGCTAAGGCCAGATCTCTTCTCCTAGAAGCGGCACAACATCAGAACTACAAAGAGGATGCATCACTCCAGCAGGTAGAGAAAAGGTGGCTTGGAAAGTTTGAATTTCAAAACAGAAAAAATCTCCTTTCTCCACAAGCAGAGCCCCCAAACTGGAAAAAGAGAGACACAGATGAAACATTCCAGCACTGGTGGAGAGCTCAAAACTCCCACACAATCTTCTTTGATGGGGCTTCCAAAGGAAACCCCGGCCCCTCGGGCGCCGGTGGGATCATCTATTCCCCTTAAGGGCTCTCCCGAGATTCTTTCTGTTGGGGTCTTGGCCTGAAGACTAACAATCAAGCAGAGCTGCTCAGTCTCCTCAAAGCATGTCAAATTGCCAGAGAAAAAGGGATCAGAGACATTCAGGTTTTTGGAGATTCGGAGATTCTTATAAAGAAGCTGAATGCTGGAGAACTATTCAAAAATGCAGGCCTTAATAGATCTCTGGAAAGATTGAAAAGAGTGCTCTCCTCCTTTGCTTCCTACAAATTTTTCCATATACTTAGAAGCTCAAACAGCGAAGCGGATTTGATGGCCAACAAAGGGGCTGCTCTGGATAAAGGGTTGTTGTTCATAAATGAGGACAGATATGTAGAAACTTCTTACTAAATGCTTAGATAGATCAGCTGATTTAGAAGTACAAGCATGATGTAAACAGGGCTGCTTTGGAAAAGCCCCACTCATTTCCTACTATAAAAAAAAAAAAAAACATATCCGTTATAGTTAAAAAAAAAAAAAAAAAACTTGATTAATTTTTACTATTTACCAGCGCACAATTTACCACAAAATTCAACAACCAAAGATTCTATTAATTACTAGAAAATAATGACCCACAACACCATATATATTTACATTTTTAGGCCGATAGGCCTTCATATGCATCAACAATCGTCAACACTTTTACCCTGTTTCGTTGGATCAAGCGAGACACTTTCCACCGTTGATTTGAAGTGTGACTACTTCTTCCAAATATCGGTTGAGTTGCCTTACTGCTTTTTCCCATTCTTTTATGTCACTCTTGAAGGTATTTTTACTACTTTTTCCCTGCCAGTTGTTGTTGTTGCCGTTCTTCTTCCCTGGCTTTTGGCAAGCACTCTTAGCGACATACCCTGGATATCATTATTATACTTCGCTTATGAGCGGTCCTCGTGTATCCGTTAATTCCACATAATTAATAAAAATCGTAAGCATTTGATTTCAGTATGAAGCTGTCTTGCCTTCGATTCTCTTTAATTCAACATTATCATCAATTTGCAAGCGGTGAGGGTTCCAACTCCTCTCAATTTGCTGTCATTCTTTGAAAAATTTACAATAAACTAATGCTTATCACCATTTGGCTCCCTCTGCAAGTGGTTCTTGTTTTCCATTGTTCTTAATCCTAGATCCTCCTGTGTACTGCTTTTATTGTTGGTATTGTTTGTAAAACTCTGTTTAAAGCGGTTTTGTTTCACATCCTGTTTATTCCACACCGATCTTTTTTCATTTTTTAGTCTTGAGTTTATTGATTTTCATTGATGGTTATTTGTAAGTGGCTTTTGGTTTCAAACCCTGGCAAATCTATACCAGTCTTTGATTTGGAATTAATATTCTAGTTAATAGTAATAAAACATCTTGGCAGTCTGTCTTGGCTTTGAATCTTCTCAATTCCATGTTCGTCCTTTTGTTATTATGATTACCGTTATTGAGCTTCTCAAGGGTGTTGGTTTTGATTCCATGTTGCTGTTTGTATTGTCGTTATGCTAATTCTAGTGAAGTTACATTTACTAACTTATTTGACAATTTTTTGATGTGTGACAGTCTCTCGCCGAGGAAGCGAAAGCTAGGTATGATAAGGTTGTCTTTAAAGTAGAGGATCTGGTGAGTAAAGCTGTCGATACAAGGCTGTTATATTACTTTTTAAATTGATTATATCTTTCAAAATTTGAATCGCTTGTTACTTGAATGACTGGAATTAAATAACGTGAAATCTTATTTGGTTGATTTTCACTAGGATGATTATGCAGCAGATGATGAGCTGTATGAAGAAAAATTAAAGAAGGAAAAATTAGCATTTTTTATGCTAGCAACATAAGATACAAACATTCTTTGACCAGCAACATTTATCCAGCTGTTTATGTCCAAATGTTTAAGCATGTTGGGAAGCCTTTGCATATTTTTCGTTGGGACAACATATCCTAGCATATTCGTTAAGATAATTTTCAAAGTCGTTTCGCACTGCATGCTGTTTTTTTAAAGAAAAATTAAAGAAGGAAACATTAGCATTTTTTATGCTAGCAACATAAGATACAAACATTCTTTGACCAGCAACATTTATCCAGCTGTTTATGTCCAAATGTTTAAGCATGTTGGGAAGCCTTTGCATATTTTTCGTTGGGACAACATATCCTAGCATATTCGTTAAGATAATTTTCAAAGTCGTTTCGCACTGCATGCTGTTTTTTTAAACAATAATTTGGTAAAATTATATTAATATAAAAACTACAGCAGATGCTGCGGCAGGAATGACATCACAGTTTTGTTCAACAGAGGTCAAATAACCATTAAACAGTCCCCAAAAAAATCCCAGCGCAGGCCCAAAACAGATTTCGGCTTTGTCCTTATACAAAACCATCCATTACTTCTCAACCTTATATATTCTATAATATATGCCTAAGATTCTTATAGTCCTGAAAAGCATAGAAATTAACAAAAAGCATTGGGATGAGCTGCTTCTTCCAAACCTGTACTAATTGGCTCAGGGTCCTGATTCACGTTTTCCATTTCCTTGTCAAGCTGGTGCAATGTTTCATCCTCCTTTGTCTCACCCTGGGATGAGTTGGCCAAGAGTCTTTGATATGAGGCCACAGACTAATCCACCCATGCTGAAATTGAGTGCCAGATTTTGTTGGAGATTGCATTCTGCCTCCAAAACTGCCCGCTGTTGCTTCAGTTCCACAGGAGACCCCATGATTTCTGCAGCCTGAGGCGTAATCTGTCACTATTATTATCTCATGAATTTTTGAAGTAACATTGAGAAATTAGGATCTGTTGCAATGGATATGTTCCTTATGACTCCTGAGGAGTTTGCGAATTTCTTGAAGTTCTCTAAAATCGATCAGGCACCTAATCTGACCAATAACTTTTCCTATTATAAAATGCTCCATGTCGCCTGCAGTCCCACTCCCACACCACGTTTCCTGGTTCTTGAGGGTGCTCCAATATCCCATTTTCGAGAACTGGGAATGCTTCCCTGGATTCAGATCGAAGAACTGCAGATTGCCAGGTGGCACAGATGGGTCGGAGTGAAATACTGCTTTCTAGAAACTGACACCAGCCTGAAGCCAGTAGTATCCCTGTGTGCCAATATACCTCCAGCACGAAGGCTCCTCTGAAAACTTCCAGACTAACCAGCAGAAACCCAAACGACAACCAGAAGAAATCGATGAAATGTCTTACCAGGCGAGAACAACCGTATTCTCCCCCCTGCACTTCTCAAACAACATTGCCATTATTCCACTGTGAGCTGGAGAAAACCATAAACATGGACATAAGCATGCACATTGCAAGCCTAATGCATGTGAAGGAGGGACTCATGTCCCTTCACATAACTGCTTGGACACTTGGTGAAGTTACATGGGTTGTGAGCCATGTGACGGATTAAGTGCAGGGTTGTGAGCCATGTGACAGATTAATGGCTCCAAACCTTTCTAGTACTCTCCATTAATTAGGGAGTGACGGATTAAGTGCAGGGTTGTGAGCCATGTGACAGATTAATAGCTCCAAACCTTTTTAGTACTCTCCATTAATTAGGGAATGGTTTGTTGTACTTTCTAGTACTCCCTAAGCAAAATAGGTTTCTGTTGTACCTCTGGGGTCCATGATGACCTTCCAACATCTGCCACCCCAGTGCATGCAGTTAACAGTCCTGTGTAGTTGCTGTTGTCACATTTGACAGAGTTTGAATGAGTATGTTTCTAAAGTTACTTGAAAAGTTTCTTTATGAAGTCCGCTTCAACATATTTAGTCCAAACGTTGTTGGGTTTATTTAATCTTTATCAACAGTGTGTGCAAAATGCCCCGTATTAGGTGGTAGACGTTTGTAACTATGTATTACGGTCCAACATCTTCTAAGCATTGAAGTACTTGTGTAGGTATGGAGATGGAGAGCCCACTGATAATGCAGCAAGGTTCTACAAGTGGTTCACTGAGGGGGTAAATTATTAAACCTTTAACATTTGTTTAGATCACTGGTTCCTTTGGCTATTATGTTGGACTCTTTTAATGGGCTTATTTCCCCTTTTGTATGTTTGACTAGGGAAAAGAGAGGGCCTTGGCTTTCCAACCTTACTTCTGGGGTATTCGGTTTAGGCAACAGACAATATGATCATTTCAATAAGGTTTGCCTTTTATCTCTATTGCAAATTCCCATTTGAAATTTGCTTAAACATTAAACATAGAAAAAGATGATTATATCAAATGACACTGTTGGCATTTTCAATCTTTGGACATTAGTTGGTCTGTATTGTTGTATTGTTACATTATGTATGAAATTGGTTTAGGGTTTTCCTTTCATTTGTTGTCATTTTCATTTTTAGATTGATATGAAGATGTTAAAAGAATGGTTGTGTCAAATAAAACATGAATATTGGTCTTCTATTAACATTTCATCTTTTCTTATTATCATATTATTGCATAAATATTATTTTGTAGTGGCTTTGTTCTTCATGGTATGTATGGTTATTTCATGTTTTAACTTTTGACATAAAGTTTCTTTGGATACTGTAGGTTGCTTGCACAGTAGATGAAGCATTAAGTGAACAAGGTATCAATATTCAACCAAACTTGAAAAAAAAAATGTCATATTTAAAATCACAACGCTGTGCGGCCTTGTTTGACGTTTCAGACATCAAATCATCATGCTAATTTCTCATTTTTGTTTATGCTAATTTAATAATCCTATTGGCTTTTCGAAATTTGACTTCCATTCTCTGATTTGCCTCGAGACGTTGGGCTTGCAGAGGAGACAATCGAGGCAATGTTGCAGTGTTATCCTTCCATCAGAGGCATCAACTACGACCTCCCTCATGTCGTGGCCACCGCTCCCCATCTCCCAGGTTACTAACAACACCTTTGCTTCATCAATGGTATATATGCATAACAATCTTATACATATAAATGTATGTAAATAGGTGTGGAGCACATGGGCAGAGACATGTTTGAAACCGTGCCCTCTGCGGACGCCATATTCATGAAGGTAAGTCTTGAACTTGCTGAGCTGTCATGTAATTCAATTAGAATGAGCTGAGAGCACGTTTTGACTATACAATTTGTTTGTGCGATGTCATCAGTGGATCATGCATGACTGGGGCGACGAGGATTGTATCAAGATGCTGAAGAGCTGCATGAAGGCGATCCCGGAGACGAGGAAGCTCATTATTGTTGACATAGTGGCGTTGGACTCTAATCACAGAGGCAGTGATAATAATAATGGTGGCCAGAAAGAGAAGCCGGTTCTGGATCCTAATTTAGTTCTAGAATTTGATCTCGTAATGGTGGCGCACTGCTCTGGTGGGAAGGAAATAACAAAGAAAGAATGGAAGAAGATTTTATTAGAAGGTGGATTCGATCGTTATAAAATAATCACCATTCCTTATTTCCAGTCTGTGATTGAAGCGTTTCCTTCTTGATTATATGCTCTTTATGGGTTCATTTTTAGTATTTACAGTGTTAAAATGCAATCAAATTATTGTATTTACAAAATAAACGAAGATTTATCAAGGCCTTATGGAGACATGAAACATCCGTAGCTAGTGATTTTCTTTAGTCTTACCTCGCACTCCTGAGAAGACAATGCATTAATGGGTCACGGGATGCTCCTCATCTCCTTCGGAGACATGGAGGATCCGTAGATAGTGCTGTCCTTTCGTCTTACCTCTCTTTGAGTAGATAATGTATTAACGGGTCAGGGATTTTGTTTTTTGTGGTTCTGTTATGGCTCATGAATGGATGTGTTTATGGATTGAAATTTAAGGAAAATATGGGTTCACTGTAGCATATGAATGGGATGCATCCAAACATTGAAATTTCATAAGTTGGGTTTATTGTGCATATGAAATGGCATGTGTTCATGCTTTTGAAATTTTACTCAAAGAAAAGAAAAGATGGATTTGGTATTGCATATGAATGAGATGTATTCTTCGTATATGCTTGGCCATCTATAGAGGTTTCTTGATTTTGGGTAATTAACTTAACCTCTTGATTTTGGGTAATTAACTTACTCTAAAATGAAATAAGACATTCAATGTGTTCCTTGTAATATAGATATAAACAAAACATCTAAAGAAAAGTAATTGCACAATGATCCAGTCCAAGAAAACAAGGTTTTCCACAAACCAATTAACTCTTCCAGAAAAATTCAACAATTCCAATTTAATAATCCTATCGGCCTCTCTTTGTACCTTTTGGGACAATTACTAATTTATTTCCTTTTAAATTTTACCAATATAAAAATAAATAATCCTCATTTGTGAAGTATTTAAAAGTGTAAAATTCTTAATAATAATAAAAATAAAAATATAAAATTTATTATAAAGCTTTAAAAATTCCTAATAATTAACCATTTAACAAAAAATCGTAATCCCTTGGTAAAAGCCTTGTAAGGAATCAAAATACCACAATAGAGAACAATAGTACCGGTGATGAAAGCCTATTTTCTTCTTTTATGAATGGCATTTTTTCTTAAGTTTAAATAAAGGAAAGGAAATATATATTCATGACCTAAAATATATATGGAATGTGGAGAGTCATTTTAAAGAATAATCCCCATTTGCAAGAAATTTGCAAGAAATTTAAAATAGTGTAAATTTCTTAATTATATATATATATATATATAACTTTATTTTTTTTTAATAAATAACTATTTAACAAAAATCCTAATTCCACTAGTAAAAATGTTGTAAGGAACCATAATACCACAATAGTACCAGTGATGAAAGCCTTTCTTCTTCTTTTATAAATCAGCTTATTTTCTTCTATTTAAAATAAAGGAAATAAAGGAAAGGAAATATATATTCATAACCTAAAATATAAATTGAAAGTGGTTAAGAGTCATTTTAATTTAATGAACATGAGTTGGAAATGTTGGGTAGTTGGATACATGAAACGCACTTGTTACAGTCTCCCAAGGACACTCTCGTGAATGCGAACTTCGTCAGAGCATTCATCACATTGCCTCTTGAGCAAGACAGAGCATTCATCGCATTGCCTTTTCAGCAAGACCGCCAGTTCCATTTTATTTCTGGTAAAACCAGAGGGGTCCAACAAAGTGAAATTAAATTCGGCGAAATTACATAATTTAATTAATATTTGCATCAGAGAGATGTCACTGACAGAACAAAAATGTGGGCGAAAGGTGAGGTGAATTGATTCAAAAGGAAGGCCCACCGACCTAATAATAATAACTAGCGATTGCCAAAGAAGCTGTAAAGAGAGGCTGATGGATAGGAGTGCTAAATTAAAAGAATTGTATTTTGATATAAAATAATAAATCCTATAATAAATTTAGATTGTTTCGTGTATTTTTGTTTTTTTTCTCTTTTTAATTTATAATTTGCAATCATATACATCAAGTATCAACCTAGTGTCCATGTCAAATAAATATTATGAAAATAATTTATAATTAAAATTATTATTAATGATTGCTAAGTTTGCACAAAATGAGTATGTTGACGAGGCTTTCAAGCTCTTTAAGAAAACACCTCAAAGGATGTGCTCCCATGTAATGTAGTGATTCCAAGGTTCGCGCAAAATGATTGTTTCGAAGAGGCCTTGAAGCTATTTCGAGATATGCATAGGATAGGCGTCAAGCCAGACTCTGACACATTCACGAGTGTTGTCTCACCCTGTGAAAGCTTGGCATCCTTGGGCTATGGGAAACATATCCATGGAGGCATAATACAAATTTGATTTGAGCATAATATCTTTGTAGCAAATGCACTTGTATACATGTATGCCAAATGTAGAGAGAGTGTTTAGGCAACCCCAAAGTCTTTAAAAAACCTTATTAGATGATTAAAAACATATGGAGAGGTAATCGTCAAATCCCTAAAAAGATAAACAAAACATTAAATTATGAGTATATGATTTGTGAATTTTAATATACTTACAAATGAATAATAATGCATTTTTTGAAGATAAAAGTTTCAATTTAGCAACGAGTAGTGAGACCCGTGAGCTGAAAAATCTAAAAAGATACGTTGAGGTGAGTAGTGGGATTTCTAAATGAAAAAAATGTGTTAAACAATGAACAAAAAGATTGCTAAACTACGTAGAAACTATATCTAGCCTTGAGAAGGATCAGTGAACGATAAAAAGGACAAAAACCACATTGAATAAGGAAATATACATTGAATAAGAAAATATGTGGTGAGTGGTAAAATCACACATGCTTCTAAAATATGTGGTAAGTGGTAGAATTACACATGCTTGTATTTGATTTTAACTTGAAAGATACTAAGCACAACAAAATATTTGGCAACCCCAACCCCAAAGTCTGAATAAAATGTATTAAACTTAAAAAAGGTGAGTCGTGAAATCACTAAACTAAAAAAACAAAACAAAGAATAAAAAGCAATACAAGTTGGTTTTAATGCATCACAATAATACTTACAACCATCCACATGTATAAGCCACCACAATGACGACCATAACCATCAAAACCATAACCATGAGCAACACAAAAACCCATACAAATCATATAAACTATCAAAGCGTCAACTCTTTATATTTATTATTGAACCACCAAACACATTAACAACTACCACCCTTTGCATCAACAAGCCAATGGAGCATTTATGACTAAACAATGTGATAAGATAGAGTAACCATAACCAAGAGAAAACCAATACAAATAACAATGCCCAATAGTTTAAAGCAACATGAGAAACTGGAATAACCATAACCAATAATCACCATGAGTAGAAGCAACTAAAGAACATAGAGAAACCACTACATGACTAGCAACCGAAGAACATATAGAAACCACTATAGCATAATTCCAATGCAACAATAACCGTACAATCCTCTAATCTAACGTCAATCACAAACACTTACCATTGAGCCACAAAACACATTAACATCCATTTAACACCCAATCACACAATAATACAACAAGCCTAAGTTACATTAACTTCCACCATTAACATCTCCAATTTTTAATCAAAATTAGAGAATAAAATTGTTACAATGATGAAAGAAATTAGTCTTCTCATCAATTTAAAACATTCATTAAAATTTTGTCAATCTAATTTAATTTGGCAATTGAAAAGAACTTCTAAAATCATCATCCATAAATTTTTGATATATCTAAAATTTATATAAAATTCCACAAAAAACATTAATAAAAAATATTTTAATAACTCAAAATATATCATTTTATTAAAAACTCATTTACTTTTTACCATTTACCACCAAAAGATTTACCACAAAATAAAAAAATCAAACCTATTAATTACCACAAAATAATGAATGTACCCTACTTACGCACAACACCATGCATATTTACAATTTTTATTTCCTTTTAATTTTTTCCAATATGAAAATAAATAATCCCCATTTTCAAGGTATTTAAAAGAGTATAAAATGTAGGAATTTACAGGGTAAGTTCCTTAGATAGAACACTAAAGGACACCGCTCACAAACATATCACATATCAATACACCAGTATTTTTGACGTGGTTAAAACCCTCAAAGAGAGAAACAATCCACGACCTGAGCCAATGCGGCCATTTCAGGCAATTCATTAATAAAAGAAAGAAAATTTACATAAGCTTCTCTCATGAACGGTCACCCTACAAATAACCCTCCATGCTCTTTAAATAGAGATCATGGACCAATTGGGTGCTAAGCCACAGATCAAGTGTCGGTAATACCGAGGGGAGAATGAACCGTCGGATCACTTCATGTCTAGAACATATCGTGACTGTCAGTTTGTAAGTTACAAATGTACATAGTAAAGAAACACGCTTTACCTAACTCTACACTAGACCAAGTTATACTTAACTATTTCCTATGTGTTAGAATATCCTAACATCCCCCCTTAAGAACAACTTGGGATAAGATTGAAGGATGTACAAATATGACACAATAGGAGAAGGAAGGAGGCATTAGAGCCTATCCCTCCTTAGTGACAACTTCCTGAACTCCAACCATAAATCAAAGTTTAGTAAACTTTGGCTCTGTGAGAGGCTTTGTAAAGATGTCTGCAAATTGATCATCTGTCGAACAATATTTCACTTCAAGAACATGGTCAAGAATGAGATTTTTGATGAAGTGCATGAGTAGTTCAATGTGTTTGCTGCGCTGATGTTGGACTGGATCTTTGCATAGTTGAATGGCACTTTGATTATCACACCAAAGTGTAGTCGGATGCTGTTGTTGAAAGCCAAACTCTGATAGGATTTGACGAAGCCAGAAGGCTTCCTTACTAGCTTCTACAGTGCCACGATACTCTGCTTTTGCTAAAGAAAGAGAAATGGAATTTTGGTTCTTGCAAGCCCATGTAATAGGTCTAGAACCAAGAGTGAAGACATAACCTGCAGTAGACTTTCGATCATCAGGGTCACCAGCGCAATCAGACTCAGTGAAACCAACCAATAGAGGAGATGCTTCTGCATTGTAATGAATCCCAAACTGAATTGTACCTCAAACATAATGAAGTATTCTTTTAGCTGCTTTCCAATGACTTTCATGTGGGTTTTGCATAAACTGAGGAATAAGGCCAACAACAAAGGAAAGTTTAGGACGGGTATGGGTCAGATACAAAAGTTTTCCTACAAGTTGACGGCATAAGGTAGCATCAACTTTAGGGGAAGTACAAGTGACTGAAAGTTTGGCTCTAGACTGAAAGGGAGAAGGGGCTAACTTACAGTCTTCCATGTGAAAATGGCATAGAAGATCACAGGCATACTTGGATTGGGAAAGGGAAATACCTTCCTTGGATTGCAAGACTTGAAGACCAAGAAAATAATGCAAGTGTCCTAAGTTTGTCATTTCAAATTTCTTTTTAAGGTTGGACTTCACATGGTTTATAAGGTTGGGATCACTACCAATAAGGATAAGATCATCAACATAAAGAACAATAATGATAAGAGACTTACCCACTTTCCTGGTGTAGATAGCATTGTCAGAATGCCACTTGGAAAAGCCAGTATCTAAAAGAAAGCTATCCATTTTGGCATACCAAGCTTGAGGGGCTTGCTTGAGACCATAAAGGGATTTCTTAAGCTGACATACAAGGCTGGATTCTGTTTGTATAAAGGCAGTAGGTTGTTCCATATAGATTTATTCATGCAAGTCCCCATGTAAGAAGACAAATTTAACATCCATTTGATGGACTTCCTATTTGAAAGAGGCAGCAAGGGAAAGAACAAGGCGGATAAAGTTCATTTTGGCAACAGGGGAGAAGGTTTCAGTATAGTCAATTCCTTCAACTTGTGAAAAACCCTTAGCAACAAGATGAGCTTTATGTTTATCAAATTTTCCATCTAGTTCAAACTTGGTTTTGTAGACCCATTTGCATCTAACAAGTTTTCGTCCCTTTGGAAGAGGAACAAGATCCCATGTATCATTTGCCAATAATGAACGATATTCTTCATTCATAGCTGTGTCCCAATCTAGATGGTTTGAAGCTTCTGCAAAGGTGTCAGGATCATAATTCGTTGAAGCTTGAGCCAATAAAGAAGAGGCTCTATGGAACTGAGAACTAAGAACTGAGAACTGAGAATATGGGCCCATGCTTCACTTCCAAAAATACGAAAGTGACTTACATTTGGTTTAATTGAGCTCCATGCTTCTTCTTGGGTGATATTCTTCAAAACCTTAGTAGGAGTGCAATTTACTATGTAATTTGCACATTTAATTGCTTCTGACCAAAAATTAAGATTAAGTCCTTTAAATTGAAGCATACAATTAGCTATTTCCTTTAAGGTGCGATTATTCCTTTCAGCTACACCATTTTGTTGTGGAGTATATGGAACAATATGTTGCATTTGAATTCCATGCTCACTACAAAAGTTGATGAATTTGTTGTTAACATATTCTCCACCATTATTTGATCTTAGATTAAGAATTTGATGTCCATATTATTTCTCAACGAAGGCCTTAAAGGCCAAGAACATGTTAAAGAATTCACTCTTGAGTTTTAAGAAGTATACCCATGTGCGTCTGGAGAAATCATCAATGAAAGTTATGAAATACCTGTACCAAGAGAATGAAACAACTAGAAGTGGACCACATAAATCACTATGCACAAGCTATAAAGGGGCTGAGGCGTGCCAAGAGGTATGTTTTTCAAAACTATCTCGATGATGTTTTTCGAGTACACATCCAGAACAAACACCATCTCTGCAAGATACCATAGGAAGACCTTGCACCACATTTTCTTTAGATAGATTTTGAAGGGAGCGATAGTTTAAGTGGCCAAATCACTCATGCCAAAGTTTGCTCACTTCATCATTATGAAAAACAAATACCGAGGGAAGTGTTGATGACCCAAATTTGTTAAACTTATACAACCTTGTAGAATCATCAGCAATGCCAATAGCTAAAATCTGTCTAGGATCTTTTAGGTCCTTAATTACAACATCGTGAGGTGAAAATTCAACAATTTTACCTTCACCTGAATGAGTTATCTGATATACAGATAGAAGGTTGCAGGATAAGGTTGGAGCACATAATACGTCATTAAATTGATCATTGTCTAGATGAATAGTTCCAATCCCTACAAAACTAAGAGATCTATCATCACCAACATATATATTTTTGGTGTTACAATCATTTAAAGAAGAAAACATGGCTTTGTTTTTGGCCATGTGATAAGAAGCTCCAGAATCAATGAGCCACTCATGAGAATGAAAAGAAGAAGATACATTAAGTGCATAACCAGACCGAGATGCTTGACGACCACATGCAGAAAGTGCTATTCCTGAAGATGAAGTTGAAGTTGAAGAATGATCCAATGGGATGTTGTGCTTCTTCATTGCTACTTCCAAGGCTTCCATCTTCTTAAAGCATTTGGATTCAAAGTGGCCATATCGATTACAAAAGTTTCAATGTCTATCAGTCTTCTTTCCTTTGTTTTTATTTGCCTTATCATTTTGTTAAATTGATTTTTCATTTTGAGATTGAAATTTCTTAGGACACTTGTTTGGTTTAGGATCATTCTTTTTAGGATACTGCTTCTTAGGATTCTTTGAATTTGGTTGATGTTGGGCGGCTAATGCTTTCTTAGAAGAGTTTCCAAGATTAAGAAGACCAAGATGTAAGAATTTTTCTTGTTCTCTTATTAAAGAATCACAAAAGGCATCAAAAGGGGGGGACTTGTAGTCTTGTCCTTGAGAAATGAAGGCTTCTATGGTAGAATGGAAGGTGGAAACAAACACAGAGTAGGTTGGTCCCAACTTATTAAGAATGGAATAGATAAGGCTACCATATTCTTTCTTAACATTAACACCTTCCAATAGAAGTCTAAGGTTCTTGAACTTGGACAAAAAATATTCATTGAAAGAAAAATTATTTGGGTCCAACGTAAGCAACTCATTTTCGAGTTGATGGGCTCTAATTTCATTTTTAATTTCAAAAACTTTAGTGAGTTGTTTCATTGCTTCATTAGGGGTATCAAGTTTTACGATATGGAATCTAAGGTTTGGAGAGATAGACATCTTTATCAACCCACGTGTTTGATATTGCCTATTTTCCCATTTCGCTGCCTTACCTTCATCTTTAGGTTTAGTTTCTTGGCCTGAGGCTATTCTGTAAAGACCTTTACTTCTAAGTAAATCCACAATGTAGGATCATTGTTGGAAGTAGTTGCTGTTGTCAAGAATAACTTGGAATGGGCTTTCCATTTTAATAGAAACTAAAGATGTAGATGCTGAAACTAAGTGCTCCAATGGAAATATCTCAAAAAGTTAGGCCGATTAAAAAAAAATGGCTCTGAAAACGGCTTCCGGATGAAGAAGTTATGGCTTTTTGAAGAAAAGTTGTTGAAGATGCCGACAAAGTGCGTGAATGTGCGGAAGTGAATGATAATGTTATATTTAAAAAAAACTCCCCGCTGCCTTCCTCCCCCTTCCCCTTCCCCTTCCAAACTTAATCTAATTAGTTCACTTTAAAAAAGATTTTATGTGACCCACTTTTATAAATAAGTGAAAGTCACTTTTACAATGGTACTTTATGAGCTACTCACTAAATTGTAACTTAAATAAAAGATAAAGAGACTTTAGAATTATAAGTGACTCACTTTTTATAATGGGTGAGAACACTTTTACATAAAGTAACTTTAAAACATAAGTTACATGTGTTTTTTGAAAAAGTAACTCAACAAAAAGAAACACTTGAACCCAAGACCTTTATTATCATAAAGTAACTTTGGACCAAGTGAGCTAGTTTAAAAGGTTGCTAATTTTTGGAAAAGAGGAAAGGTTTTTATTTTTGGTTTTATTTATTTATTTATTTTACTCACTGAAGCCTTGGGGTGCGTGCTTACTTGAAAAAGCTATTTTTTCTTGCAAAACAAAAAAACACACAACCCAACATGGACATGCAAACAAAAACCATATTTTCCTCAATGTTTCTAGTTTTCTGAGATCACATTAAGACGCGGCTGAAAAGAGCAAACACATGAGAAAAATCCTTTATTTTTGTTTTTGATTTGCCCTGATTACACAGAGTCGCAGGGCAAGGAGCATGTTGGACACCTAATCCTAAATGGGTTAGTGTGGAAGTCGAATGGACAAAAGCAGTCCAAGAGACCTTGGGATCTGAAACCCAAGAGTCACATAATGTACTATAAATGTAAATCTCTTGTTATTAAAAATGTATTGCATGTTTTATCTTTCATATCTTTTGTGCTGTCCATGTGTGTTTAACATGGTATCAGAGCCGCTTGTTTTTCTGTGGCCTTTTATGTGCATGTCAGTGCTGCACCTCTACCCATAATCCTGAAATAGTAAAATTGGCGTGCTAGATCTGCAAATTCAAATGTTTTATATCAGCGTGGTCTTCATTACCTATCTCTGAGCTGCCTTGAATAGCGCTGGCCTGGTATTCATTATCTGTAACGTTTCCACGCATACTTGACACTACTGAGCACCTTGCCTTCCTGCGGCCTTCCTGCGTGTCAGAACTGTCATTGCTATTCCGGGAAAGACTGATTTCAGTGCTAGCAGAAGACGCCAGATTCCTGCTATGGGATCTTCCAGAGGTTCCTTTTGCCAGAGCCGTTGATGAAGGCCCTCTATTAAAAGACCTGCTGCAAACACTGTGTGAGTGTCATAGACGTTTTATATTCTCTGTAACTCCTGTTTTCCTGCCACATATTTTGTGCTGAATCTTCTGGCTGCATTACTTCTCTGCGCTAAATTGAAGGCTGTGCATTCTTGTATCGCTCCAAATATTGTATGCTGGTGCACTTCCGGGATATTCCATACCACGCCTTTTTTTGTAATACGCTACCATTGTTTGAATCCACTCCCGGTTATTAGCACTATATATCAGCTCTCGGTTGGCATTATCCAAACCACCTAATCCTGTGTTCAATGTTGTTTTAAACAATGCAAGCACCGGTCATATATTGACCCTCCTCCACACTCAATCTCCCTGCTATTTCACTCTCGCTCACCGGTTCTGTTAGCTACCTTTTTCATATTCAATATATTCTCTGCTCCAATCTCGCAGTCCTCTTCTCTTCAATATAGTCCGCCTCAACCAACGCCATGGACCGGATTGGAACCTCAGTTGCAGCGGGCGCCTTTAACAGGCCTTTTGTTTCTCCACTCATTCGACAAATAGATGAAGTATAACTATGGCTAGAAACCGTGGGGTTCTACGATTTGCAATGGCAGTATGAAGATTTAAGTTTTAGGATCACCTTGGATTTGGATTTGCGCTGAAAAAAAAGCGAGCGCGCAAACCAGAGGAGCGATGATGTACGTCGCAGGCTCTGACTCTTCAGATTTTGCTTGATCATCTGGGAATTGATCGTATTCATCTGGTCCTCCAACCACTGCTCCGATCAGAAGATTAGGGTTGGGATCATCGCTTTTGTAATAATAAAACCCATCTTTGCAACCAATGAAGCCTGGATGATTCTGAATAGAAGGCAGAGATGAGGCTCTATGATGAATCCTTTGGGGAAAGCGGGAGCCATACCCCACCATGTATTATAAACTCAGAGGATTCAATCCGTCGTTTTGCAAAGGCCTGAATGCTTGCGGGAGTTGCCTCAAGACTTCCGCAGCGCACCGACTGAGACGAATTGCTCAGGTAAGAGATAGCAAATGAAACTGTCGGCATTTCTCTTGTATTACATTAAGAAGCTTATATTGCGAGCCAAATAGTCCTTGGAGAGCAGGACATTAATGCCAACATGTTTATTATCCCATCCAAATATATATATGCCATCGTCAGCTCCAGAATCCTGCCCGTTGTTTTGAATGTACTGCAGATAAAAGTCGTTGGTCGACGCTTTGTGCGATGAGTGTTTATAAATCACATTGTAATTTAATTCTTCTAGATTTGGATCTCGGAAATTTCTTTGTGTATGATATTTCTGGTGTAATTTTTACATTGAGATACCGCCCATAAATATGTGCACTTGATATTGCCCAGGATCGATGAGTAGAAAATTTGGGTATTTATACACTCTTTTTCTCTGAAATCAAGACTTCTTCTGATCAAGCACCAATGTTTGCTGAAGTTCATGGGTTGAGTTTCCACAACCAAGGGACTGTACTCTCTGTGATACATTGAGATTGAAGTTCTGCCCACGAAAGGGCAAGTTTCATTCTGTTTCAAGGGACAAGTTCTTTTCCCTTCTAGTGGCCGACTTTAGTCTAAGAAATAGGTTGAGTTTTCCATCACAGTGAGTTGTGCTCTTCCTGTAAGTTGCTGGTGTGAACAAAATGCAAACAGAAAATCATTCTGGAAGATTGTGCGAGTTGTAGTTGGGGAGAGGGTAAGGGCATAAAGAATGATCTAGCCCCAAGGCTACAAACTTGTATTTTCTGTGGTTGTTTCAGTTGAGCAGCATATCACTGTACCTGTGCTTGAAATCTTAATGAGTATAGACTATTGGAAGTGATGTTTGGTGATGTACCTCTGCTATAAAGGGTCTCAAACTTCCTCATCTCATTGGATGTGTGGCTGTGAATATATTGAAGACACTCCATATTTATTTCTCTGTCTTGGAGCTGAATACGTTGCATATATTACCACTGTGGTGTTTTCTCTGTAATGATGGAGCTTCTTTGATGTTATAACACTTATCTACAGCCACTGTTCTTCCTAACATTTGCTGGTATAGTCTACTTCAGATCTCTGTTATTATTAGAGTTGATATATCAGAGGTATATGTAATCCATTCCTGTAGTTGAAGTTCGAATTTCAAAGAAGAAAGAAGTCATTTAGTTGTGCATCCATACAAAGCGTATCTTGGTATACCTGAGCATTTTAAGGGTGAAACATATCTATTGTATCTGTGTTGGAAGGACTTTGAGCCTCTCATTCTTGCTGGACACAAATCTGTTAGTGATTGGCTAAATTCTTAGCTGGAATTAGTTGAGTGCCTTTTGAATACCTTCGGTGAAGTTTTTTACATCATTGGGGTCATTTCCAATAAAAAAAAAGGGGTTGAGATTCTTGGATTTATTATTGAAGGAAGAGGTCGAGCTACCCTTGTGTATATTCGTGGAGTTTGAGCCGTGTCTCCATTGCTGGTATTCGCGGATTTTTTATTCTTTTTGCATTCCTGAGCTTCCAGAAGGGATATAGAGGCAAGTTCTATAAAGTTTGAAGGAATCAGCTACGTAACTTAATTTAAAAAGTCTAGTCAGATGTGAAATTTCTACAGAATTTAAAGAACAGAATCTCTGAAAGTCTGGTATTGGACAATGTATTTTTCAAACTGATTTTTGAAATCTTCAATAGCTGGGGTTTGTCTAGACTTGCTATAGTCTCCACTAGGATTGTTGAGTGTTCATTTCTTTGTTGAGACAATGGCTAGATTTGATGATGTATTAGAGTTACTGAATACACTAATACACTCCACTATTGGTGGGAAGGTAAATGTTAGCAAAGATATTATTTGTGACATTCAGACCTGCCTGCATGATGCACAAGAAAAGATTGATTTTTTGCAACTAGAATCTCAGTTCCAGCAAGATGAGCTTCAACAGATTTGTCATTCCAAATTGTTTTCTGCTCAAAACAATATGTTGTTCAATGTTAAACCAGCAAGTGGTGAAATTAGTAAGATTGAGGTTGAATCAGATCCAGAACCCAATAAAGCAGCTGTTGTACATGCAGATGCAGAAACTTAGTGTGCACTTCCCAAGTCCATCATCAGACCTTGGGAACAGCTTGTCCACAACAAGCACAAAACTGGTCTTGGATATGACAAGGACTTGTCCTTTCATATTCCAGACTATGCCAAGCCCATTCAGTTTCAGAGTGCTGGATTCATTCATGACAGTTCACTTGCTCCTCATGACAGTTCACCTCCAGCTGTTCCAGACTCTGCCCCTCTTCTACAGCAACAACAACAACAACAAAAACAACAGATCGTGAAATGCTAACACTGTGACCGAGTTGGCCATTTGAAAGATCACTGTTTTGATCTTCATCCATGTAAGCACTGTCATAAAACCAGCCATTATTCACACAGATGCTTAAAAAACAAACGTCCTGCAAGAACAAAGATTCATCTTGGATGGATCGCTTCTTGGCAATGGGCATCAACAGCCAAGAAGATATTCCAATCACATGTCAGAACTTGTTCTAGAGTATTGAACAGTCTTGCAGTTGAGTTTTCTCCATCATCTCACCTTGTATCTGACAGGGGGGGAAATGATGGTCATCTACAAGCTTCAAAGTCACATCAAGCGAGCCTGAGCCACAACCTGCCACACCAGTTTCAGAGTTGTAGCCAGAGACAAAGATGCCCGTGAACATGCCTTCAGTTGGCAATCTAGGACACTTCCTCTAGCAGAAGACGTCAGCTTCTTGCCAGTTTTGGAAGAGTTCCGGGAACAAAATTGAGAACACTTCCTCTAGCAGAAGACACCAGCTTCTAGCCAGCTTTGGAAGAGTTCCAGGAATTGCATTAAGCATTCCAGAGTTGTTGGTCATCGTTAAACCATCACAGGTTGAGACTTCCCTTTTCAGGTTGAAGTTTTACCTTTTATGTGAGGTGAGACCTCCCTTTTATGGTTGAAGGTTTCCCTCTTTAAAACATCAGGATCACTTCCTCTAGCAGAAAACTTCAGTTTCTTGCCAGTTTTGGAAGAGTTCCGGGAACTGCACTAAGCGTTCCAGTGTTGGTGGTCATCCTTAAACCACCGCCCTTTATACCAACATTTCATAGAGCACATTCAACCTAGTGCTGCCATGCATTTTTTGCACATTTTGTATTACAGCTCTCTTCTTGGACTCATACATAACCCTTCGGATTAAGGGGGGGAATGTTGGACACCTAATCCTAAATGGGTTAGTGTGGAAGTCGAATGGACAAAAGCAGTCCAAGAGACCTTGGGATCTGAAACCCAAGAGTCACATAATGTACTATAAATGTAAATCTCTTGTTAATAAAAATGTATTGCATGTTTTATCTTTCATATCTTTTGTGCTGTCCATGTGTGTTTAACAGAGCATATGTAGAAATGAAATGTATAGATCCAGTAATAAAAAAATAGAGAGCTAAATGAACGGAAATAAACAAAGAGATGAATAACTAAAACTGCAAATAAAGACTGTGTACCTCCAGATCTTAAAAATGACGTAGCTAGGGCTACTAGAAACCTTTTTGCGTGAAACGAAAGGGGTTCCTTACTGGAACAGATGCTCCTAACACAACAGAGCAGTCCTCTCAGCCCGAAAACAATAAAAAATAGTAGATCTAGGAAATGACAGTCACATGCATTTATACCGGCTTCGGATTTGGATCACCAACAAATGCGACCTTAAAATAGCGTTGATACCATGTAAGAATTTACAGGGTAAGTTCCTCAGATAGAACACCAAAGGACACCGCTCATAAATAGATCATAGATCAATACATCAGTATCATTAACGTGGTTAAAACCCTCAGAGAGGGAAACAGTCCACAGCCTAAGCCAACGCAGCCACTTCAGACAATTTATTAGTAAAAGAAAGAAAATTTACATAAGATTCTCTCATGAATGGTCACCCTATAAATGACCCTCCATGCTCTTTAAATAGAGATCATGGACCAATCGGGTGTTAAGCCATGGATCAAGTGTCGGTAATATTGAAGAGAGAATGAATCGTCGGATCACTTCATGTCTAGAACATATCGTGACCGTTGGATTGTAAGTTACAAATGTACATAGTAAAGAAACACACTTTACCTAACTCTACACTAGACCAAGTTATACTTAACTATTTCCTATGTGTCGGAATATAAAATATATTATAAAACTTTAACAATTTATAATAATCAACCATTTAACAAAAAAAAACTGTAAGTCCGCTAATAAAAATGTTGTAAGAAATCAAAATACCATAAGACAGAACAATAATATCACTGATAGCCTATTTTCTTCTTTTATAAATCGGCTTCTTTTCTTCTATTTAAAATAAAGTAAAGGAAATATATATTAATGATCTAAAATATAGATTGAAAGCCGTTAAGAGTTATTTTTAAAAACTAGAATTACATGGTAGCAATGTCACTGCTTTTGCTAATATGGTTCTTATTTTTACATAAAATTGAAATAAAGAAAAAAATGGTTGTTTATTTTTATAAACAATATTTTTGTAACAAATAAATCAACATAAAGACTATGTAGCAAAAGATCATAATTAAAGCACAACAAAGAGAGATTTTGAAACAACTTTTGATAGCAATTGATTACAAAGTGAAAAAGAAAACCATCCAAATTTACAATAAATATAAACTAAAATTTGATAAGAAACCAAGAATGTAAATTCTAAAGCAATTGATTTTATTTTTTTACAAAATCTTTACTACAAGAGTTTCCCTGAGGATTTTGGTATTTATTTGCGACTAGAAGAATTAAGGTAGTCTTTATTACAAAATCTTCTAACGTATTCTTTATTACAAAAGTTTTTGTGAGAAGTAAAAGAATTAAAATCACTCAACATAAACAGTTCGGTGACAACCAGTATCAGGCCGATATTGACATTCATTTGGCTCAAATAACATATTTTAAAATTATATATATGTTCAAAGAATACACAAAGTCTTAGAATACAAAAGCTATTCAGTTTCAATTTGTCCTTAACATTACCTGGTTCTGCTAATATGAATTCAATTTATTTTTTTTATTTTATTTTGGTAACTCGTGTGAAGTTTTGTCATTGTACAAATGTTTGTTGCACTTAAGAACATTTTCTGGGCTTTAAAGGGTTCTCAGATCTGAGATCAGTAAACACATATTTTTCCTATCTCATCCAACGAACTTAAATTTGAAAATCCAAATTAAATCATTACATGGAGAATTTTTAAAAAATTATATGCAATACATATAATTAATTTTATTTTAAAAAACATTTGTGTTGTTCAATGCATCAACACAGGGAAGTTTCTTGGTTTGATAAGTACTTCACAACCAGGAAAAACTATTTATTCAATTTTTTTATGCAATTTGTAATGTTATTTAGATTATATTTTTCATTACTGTAGGATCTTCTCTTTAAAACATATCTTCCTTTTCCCTAACTATAGAGCCAATTTTGAGGAGGCCATGGAGACGATTTAATGCATGCCATGTGAGTGTAGATAAGCATTTAAGATGTAGTACAGTACACCGTACCTGCTAAAAAATAAAATGAATCTAGGGGAGAGCCCTCTATTGTTGTGTAGGGACCAATATTAGTTATAGTACTGGTCCCACACATCCATCAAAAAATATTCATAAACCATAAAAAAGATGCACATAAATACTTTATATTGAGTTATATAATTTAGTCCAAAATGGGCCCACATATTGATTGGGCCAATAAGTGTCAAACACCAAACATATTGAGTTATATAATTTAGTCCAAAATGGGCCCACATATTGATTGGACCAATAAGTGTCAAACACCAAACCTTAACATCACAAGTTGACAAGACATAATGTCCCAAGTACCTCCAACTCTGAACTACCAAATAAGTCAAAATGCACTACAAAACATCCCATTGAATTCTATTCAGGAGTACACCTATCCCATCAAATAGTCACCTACTGATTTCCAATGGAGCAACACATCCCATTGCTCAGTAATACCTGTACAAGAATAAGTGAAAAGTGTGTCAGCCATACGTACATGTGTGTTTAACCATTTAACCCGTTGAAGACAATAAATGATAACATTCAATTCAGGAATTAGTTCAGAAGGTGCAATAAATGACACCAACCCTTTCAATTCAAGTATTAAACACACCAAACTTTTCAATTTAGGAATTAAACACAGGAAATCACAAGTATCAACCATGAAAGATTATCAACTATTTGATCATATACAAATCAATCCAGACCACATATTTGAATTTGGGAGATGGAAATCCATGCCAATCTTCCCTACCAATTAAATTCTATATAAAAAAAACTATAAAACATCAACTCTTATTGATTTTCATTTCAAACATTCATTCTAGTCATCAACTATTGGAAACATACAATCAGAGTGTTCAAACACTGTTACATTTATTCTATTAATCAGTTGTTGGAGACATACAGACATAGTGTGTGCATGGTGTTACATTCATTCTATTCATCAGCTCCTAGAGACATATAGGTTTATTTTTGTAGAATAATGTTATCATTTTTGTTGAATAATGTTATTTTTGTTGAGAGACAAGGGTAAATTAAAGCCATTATAGCCAATACCACTTGTTAAATAGATCACAATATTTGATCAGAGAAACATTGCTATATGAATAATAGACTCACTGATTTAGAAACCAATTTAAATGCCATTGTAACCTCAAATATAACCCCTCCAATTCAATATCAAACTACTATAATAGCAAAGAATATCCTTTCACTGTCTTGAAGATGATGCATATAAATTTATAAATTTATAGTCCTGAAGATGAGATAACTACAAGATTGTAGGAGAAAAACTACCAGGAATTAGACAATTGAGATGCAATAGATAATCATTTATTTCATTATGAGGAATAATATGAGCAAGGTTTTTAAGATCCTACAGACTATCCCATAGACATTAAAATGCTATTTAATGACGATGATAATGTAGAGGTAGCAGATAACTTTATTTCGCTTGATTCCACTAGTATGCTCATGATGGGGGAGGAAAAAGCTTGATTCCATTGGTCTGCTCATGATGGAGGATGAAAAATGAGTGTAGGAGGAGGAAGTGTACTTAAATGATTGCCATCCCTTTAACATGTCCCCTATTTAGCTCAGAATGGTGTCTGATACTATCATGACGGATGTGAGAAATAAATATGACCCTCGTGGCCTTCTTAAAGTTTTTTAGTTTATTCAACCAATTCTTTGATTTTCCTATGTTCTTATACTGGTATTTTCATTCTCCTTCTTACTGAGGTTCATTGTGATGTGCTTTAATTAGGACCATTTTATTTATTCTTACTCCTCTATCTCGCGAGGTTCACTTAGGTGCAATGTTTATAACAAAATCAAGTTTTATTTCTTTCTCTGGTATCCTTTCCTTAGAGGTTTATAATATCTTACCATTGGCCTCCTATCGTGTTATTGTATGGGTGGAACCATAACAAATTTGTCTTTTCTTTCAGTCAATGAAAGGGATGAATATCTAGTGTGCATACCACCCATTCTCTCTCTTTTTCAATTCAGTGTGCCTTCTTTTTTTTTTGAGGCTTCCACTTACAAGAACAAAAAGAACTAGTAAAAAACCCTTAGACTTTTAGAATTTGAAATGGAATAACTACATAAAGAGACTACAACTAAGAACCCTTACTCATTATATCTCTTTCTGATAATTCATATTTTTACCAACTAGGAATAAAATGAATGCCCATAAAAAATGAATGCCAAGAATAATGATTTGAGGACACACAAAGCTATGTGAGTTGAAGAAATTGTGTTATGTCAAAGCTGTTACAAAAAGAAAAAAGAATAGCTCTTCCTGATAACTCATATTTTTACGAACTAGGAATAAAATGAATGCCAAGAACAATGATTTGAGAACACAAAAAGCTAGTTTTGTTGAAGAAATTTTGTTATGTCAAAGTTGTTACAAAAAGAAAAAGGAATAGCTCTTCCTCATAACTCATATTTTTACCAACTAGGAATAGAATGAATGCCAAGAACAATGATTTGAGGACACAAAAAGCTATTTGTGTTGAAGAAATTGTGTTATGTCAAAGCTGTTACAAAAAGAAAAAGGAATAGCTTTTCCCGATAACTCATATTTTTACAAACTAGGAATAAAATGAATGACAAGAATGAAATGAACACCACGAACAATGAATTGAAGACACAAAAATCTAGTTCTATTAAAGAAATTGTGTTATATCAAAGCTGTTACA
This sequence comes from Pinus tabuliformis, assembly GCA_031772625.1. Lineage (NCBI taxonomy): Eukaryota > Viridiplantae > Streptophyta > Pinopsida > Pinales > Pinaceae > Pinus > Pinus tabuliformis. The sequence goes on from CM062811.1 coordinate 1,006,236,597, forward strand.
AAAAGAAAAATAAATAGCTCTTCCTCATAACTCATATTTTTACCAACAAGGAATAGAATGAATGCCAAGAACAATGATTTGAGGACACGGAAAGCTATTTGTGTTGAAGAAATTATGTTATGTCAAAGCTGTTACAAAATGAAAAAGAAATAGCTCTTCGTGATAACTCATATTTTTACCAACTAGGAATAGAATGAATGCCAAGAACAATGATTTGAGGACACATAAATCTAAGTGTGTTGAAGAAATTGTGTTTTGTCAAAGTTGTTATAAAAAGAAAAAGTAATAGACTTCTTGATAGCTCATATTTTTACAAACTAGGAATAAAATGAATTCCCATAACAAAATGAATACCAAGAACAATGATTTGACAACATAGAAAGCTATGTGTGTTGAAGAAATTTTGTTATGCCAAATTTGTTACAAAAATAAAATGGAGTAGCTCTTCTTGATAACTCATATTTTTACGAACTAGGAATAAAATGAATGCCAAGAACAATGATTTGAGGACACAGAAAGCGAGTTCTGTTGAAGAAATTGTGTTATGTCAAAGCTGTTACAAAAAGAAAAGGGAATATATCTTCCTCGTAACTCACGTTTTTACCAACTAAGAATCAATAAAGAAGTTAAAATGAAAGAAAGAGTCAATGCCATTGTAACCTTAAATCCGACCCCTGCAATTCAATATCAGACTACTATAATAGCAATGCTTCAGACCTAATATTTTTCGATAGTCTGCAATAGGTCACTATTGAGGAGAAGTAAGCTTACAAGTCATTGAAAAAAATACACTCCAATCATCAAGAACATGCAACAGACCTTAGAATATCCTCACACCCTAGACAAATCAACCAAATAAAGCCCACAACCCTGCAAGAGAAATCTAGAAAGAATTTTTATATGTGAATCTTATGTGTGAATTTTTATGTGTGAATCATCACTGTTTCTTTGTAGATTTCTTGTTTCTTTATGTGAATTTAATTATTCCAAGCCTGTTGTAGTATGAAATTTTATGTGTGAAAACCCTTCCAATTATGATTTTCGTATTTGAGATGTATTCAGTTACAATATATAGATAAAGCACTGATTTTTGTTGCTCATTTATTGCAAAGGCAAATGAATTATCTTGTTTTCTAATACAATTTTTTAAAATAAAAAATTTTGCGGTAACTCTACGGGTTGTTGCAGCCATGTCGAGAGTTTCTATTGCAAATTATACAAGGAATAGGAGGAGGTGAGGGGGGCCCAACTGCGATCCAGTAAATCAGATGAGGATAGGGGGGTGATGTGAATTCTCCCAATGCGCCCAGTAATGTCATTGAAAAGGACACTGTGGTTGTAGATCATTCTATTCCACCATCAATCACAGAGCCACCTTCAATCATAGTGGAAGGTGCAAGTTCAACAAAGAAAATTAGTGCCATCAGAGGCTGGACAAAGAAAGACATGCTAGCTGTAATGGATGACATTGAGTTTAAGGGACATTCAATCTATGCCTCTACAAAAAAACATGGTATTTCTGCCTCTAACATAGATTATTGGATAAATGGGTTGACTAATACAAAGCGTAGAGGGCCTGTTACAGTTATGACTAAAGAGGAGGAGGATGAGGTGGTTGAGTGGTGTAAAGAGATAACCCATTGGGACATGGGATATAGCTTATACAACTTAAATCCACAGTAGCTCAAATATGTCAAGGGAAGCCAAACCCCTTCAAAGATGGGTTTCTTGGTAAATCATGGTGGAGTGGGTTTAAAAGAAAGGCATCCAGACCTTTTGTTATGTACAACTGAGGGCCTTGACAGAGACAGGGCTTTAAATCTACGCCCTACAATTGTGTCCAAGTTCTATAACACACTTTCTACTACATATGAGTAGCACTCATATGCCCTAGACCATATATGGAACTGTGACGAAACAGGCTTACAAGCAAGAAGGAATTGTGGTATGTGGGTAATTGCCAAGAGAGGGAGTAGAAATGTACCTAAGATTTTTCCTAGGAGAAGGGAATGGATCACTATTTTTTTTGTGTCAATACAATTGGTTCTTCAATCCCAAGATTTTATCTATTCAAAGGTAAAACACAACTAAAAAACTATATATAGAACTGTGAAACAGGTGCGTGCATGGCTGGACATCCCCATGCATGGATAACAAATGAACTATTTCTAAATTAGCTTTTTCACTTTTCTGCATCTGTACCAACTAGTGTCTCTCTTGAAAATAGACACCTACTAATTTTAGATGGCCATGGAAGCCACATGGTTGTGCATAAAATTGAGGAGGCAAACAATTTTGGCATTGACTTGTTAAAATTGCCAGATCATACCACTCATAGACTACAACCCCTTGATGTCAGTGTGTTTGGGCCTTTCAAGAACTATTTTAGGGTCGAGCGAGCGTCATGGATAGAAGAGTCTAGGGGTGGAAGTAAAGAGGTTTGAGCTAGTTGAGCTTGCAAGTAAATAATTTAAAAGGGCTCTCACACCTTTTAATATCAAGGTTGGTGGTGGGCTCCAGTATTGCAGTGATAATGCTGCAACTCCTGGGACTCCCGTCTTTACTTTTATCAACCCGGTAGTTCGTAACAAACTTGGAAGCGATGGTGCTGTATGCACAAGTACTAGCTCTTTCCGCAGCTGTCACTTGATCAGCTGGCACAAGTCCGCCAGGAGCTTAAGCCAACTTCTATGAGCTCTTAGAAGAAGCTTTTTAATTGATGGATGAAAGCTAACTCGAAGGAAGCTAATCTATTTGCGAAAAGAGATTGAAAAACTGAAGGAAAGCGCAAACCCTAACAAACCATAATTCTACCAGCTAGTCCTACTGATGCAAAGGGGAGAATGAAAACTACTGAAAGAGATGCCATTACTTCTATGAAGGTAAAATACATGTGTCTAGACTACCTCTATCTGAAGAAAACATCTTTTTGTATTTTTGATTAAGTCGTCAGAATTATTATGCATGCGATTTAACTGTTTTTGACTGTGCAGAGGTGGATTGGCGAGAGGAAATGCTTGGAGGAGGTCAAGAAGGTTCAAAGAGGGCCTAAGGGGTCCCTAACACCCTTCCAGAGAGTTTCACAGAGTTTTTCTACCAAGAAACCTCATTCGTGAGCTTCTACAAGAAGTCTGCAGGGGTTCTACAGGATGTTCTAGAATTTCTACAGGATGTTCTGTAATTTTCTACAGGATGTTTAAAAATTGGATTTTGGAGGATGGGTGAGTGAGAGAAGATGCATGAATGGATATGGAGGTAGGATAGGGGTCTGAAGTGGCCCAAGGACGGGTGGATGGAGTGGTGAGAAGGTGTAGATGGCTAAATTGGCTCAAAGAAGGCTGAAACAATGATTGCACAAAAAGGTAGGGTTACGTGGGCAAGAGGACATATGTGAGATGAGGAACCTAGCTAGGAGATGGAGCAGATGTCTCTGATGAAGCTTAGGTGGATGAAAGAGTGGTAGAGATGCTCTGCACCGTATACATTCAACTAAATCAACAAAGTCTTGCAAGTAATCAAAGTCCTAGCTAGTCTAATCTAACTAACAATAAAGTGAATGAACAACAGCTTTATTTGGAAGAGAACCATGTATATCAACTATGCAATGAAACATTTCAGAGATCTGAACACATAACCAACTTCTGTAAATGAAAACAATACACTAAGGATTGCATGGTAAAGCAAACTAGTGTTTTTGTTTGGGACAGCACGGTTACTTCAATTCCAGCCCCTGATCCAATAAGGAAGAGGTGAAACCAAAAGTGTTTGTTGACCCTTTTTTGGAGCCTTTTTCCTGTTATTATCCTACCAATCTATTCTAGACATGAAAATCTATTTTAATCATAAAAAACGACCTAAATAACAAAACAAGATTTAAATCTAAATATAAAATTTTATTCTAAGAATGCAACAAAGACACATGAAAGTAAACAAAGGAGATATTGGGCACTTGAGATGGGCCCAACCCCAAGAGCTACAGCCTCCTAAGAGATATTTAGAGCTGGTGCAAAGCTGGATTCATCTTTATTGAGCAAGAAAAGAAGAGTTACATCAAAACTGTCCACAAGGGAAAGCTTGAAATTGTGCTGAAACACAAAGCTAATCTACAGACTAAAATCAAACTACAAACTAGCTAACTTCTGCCTACAAAGTGACTAACTACTGGCTAACCAAAATGAGGCCCTAAGCCTTCTTATTTATACAAATTGAGGACCCCAACAGTCCTCCTAAACTTTAGGGACTCGGCTACCCAAAACTTGTAGTTAACAACAGTCCTACTTGACTTGCTTGGCTGCCCTTGTGATAATCGATTTGGTGGCCCTTGAACTCCGAGTTGATGGTGGAGAATTCAAGGTAAGGGCCCATAAATGAAGGGGACACCTTCCTACAAATCCTCTCCCTTGTTCTCCCACGAATTTGGCTGCCAAGTGCTCATTAAAACCTTTGATTTTGTCTCAAAATTGACCAAAACACTGCACAAAGTACCCATTAGACTTGTTGGCATAATGACTAACCCAATTCACTCTATTAGCATAAATATAATAAAAAACATGCAATAAACTAATGATAATGGTGGATTAAGTCAAATTAGGAGGTTGAATGAGCCCATATAATTATCCATTTTTGGGGCTCATCAGTTGGATTTAGGAGGACTGGTATGTGGCCACTTAATGTTGATGCTCTTATGCGCGATACAAGTTGTAGCCAAGCATTTTATGTGGAAGGTCAAGAAGCTGAAAACTTACAATGCCATGTTGATGGTTAAGAAGATGCTTTTGTTGTTGAAGGTATAATGTCCCTTTCTGAAGGGAACTTCTATGGTAATGATGATGAACATGTGAGTGAGACGTAGTTCAGTCATGAACCAACTGTCAATATCAAGGAGGATGTCACACCCATTGAACCACCAAACAATTCTTCATGTGATATTCCATATGAGGTAGTTGATCAACTTAATGAAAATGAAAACTTGATTTCAAATGCTAATGCAACATAATTAAACAATGTGAAATTGAGCAAGCCAACCCAAGTAAGCTCACCATCATGGTTGGCATAGGCCATGATGAATATCAACACACATAATGTGTCTACCACCAATACATAAAACATGGACATGCCTTCACAACCATCAAAGTTGAACACCAAAATTGTTCATTATTTTGTGGAAAATGGGTCAATGGAAGAGGAGCCTATTCAACATGAAGTACCTCAAGAAGACAACAGCAGGGACGGATCAGTTGTCCTTGAGGTTGAAATCCAAGTGTTAGGTCCTAAGGTTCATGGGACATCAAAATAGAGAAACCTTGGTGCATTCCTAAAGTTACTAGTAGAGAGAGTGAAGTTCTCATCAAGGCACTCAACATCAGATTGCCTTTGTTTGGGGAGGATTTCACAACTTCTTACATCTGATGATTATATGAATTTATTGTTTGAGTCTGAACGTAAAAAAAGTGAAATTCAGGAATCTAAAAAGAGAAAGAAGGAGTTGGCCAAGGAAAAAAGAGTTGCAAGGATTGCAGTAGCAGAAGCTCGAGCAAAGGAAAGGTTGGAAAGACAAAAGGGAAGGGAAGATAAGGAACATCATAAACAATTGGAAATGCAAGAGAGGGAGGTAAGAAAGGTTCAAAATTTGTTGGAAAAAGGGGTAGGGGTGACAAGCACGGAAGACTATGGTCCAGTTCAATTTGAGACAAATAGAATGTTTTCCAACACACTGGACCATATTGTAGAGCACACATCATCATACTAAGAAATTATTAACATCCAAGTCCCCCGTTATCATCTAGAGGTTATGCCCACCTCTTATACCCCTACCAATGTAGGTTTAAATCCTAATTGTGTTTATATGACACCTACACTAAATGCTGGGGTTAGTAACACAAGTGGACACTTGGGCTACTCAGTCCCTCCATGGCTACAAGGAGGAAATTCGAGTCAAGCATATGGCAACATTCAGGCACATCCTAATCAACCAATCTTGGGTAGTCCACCATGCTTGGGATAGGCATGCAACTCAACAGTTTTGGGCAATGTAAGAAATGGAGGCCATCAAACATACATGTGGCAATACATATTTTTTGTAACCACGTCGCAATGTAAATTTTTTAAGGATGCATTATGTTGATTGGTTTAATAGTAGAAGCTACACTTCTACACAATTAAGGATTATCTAGTTCATTAAATTAAGGAATGAAAATGATAAAAAAGACAATTCTCTTCTACACAGTTACATCGAATGTTACTTGATTTGATAATGTTTATTAATGGTCATTGTGATGATCAAGGAACAAAGGTAGATGAACAAAATTATCGAATTTTAACTTTGTTGTCATAATATGATCTGTAGATAATTGAACTCCGTTTGGATAATTTGACCAAAGTTAGATAAAGTGAATTGAAGAATCTGAACCCTCTTGAATTTGAATTTGAATTCTTATCTGAAAAATATTTTTATTTCAATGTCAGGTTTTTATGTTTTTTTCAATCATCAAAATCTACTCTTTTATTTAGAGAAAATCCCTAACCCTAAAGCAATGAATCTAAAACAATGAATCACTAACAAACAAACAAGCTAACAACATAAATGAATCTAAAGCAATGAATCACTAAAAAATAAACGAGCTAACAACATAAACGATTCTAAAGCAATGAACCAGTGACAAACAAACAAGCTAACAACATAAATGAATCTAAAGCAATGAATCACTAACAAACAAACAAGTTAACAACATTTTATTGCTAGAAATTTAAATGTATTATATTGCTGACAACTACTAAAAATTTATACTAGTAACAACATTAGGGCAGGGATGCCACTAGGCGAATGGGTTCACGTAGACCAACCATTATGCCACATAAACTAGGTGAGGTGTCGTACGACACCTGTCCTCCACCATGCGACACTTGTCCTCCATGCATCATGACCAGTTCAACTGGTTTAGGGCATGTTAAGTCCCCTCGAGAACACATTGAACGACTGTTGTTTTTTTGATTGCCTTATTATGTTCGGGCCTGCTACTTGCTCGTTTCTGGTCCTGGGTACATAGTTCCATACAACAACATACAATCCCTAAAGCTAATTCACAATGGCATAGAGTAATGCACACAATAAAGTAGTTGAACCCACAAATAATTCACAATGGCACACAATAATGCGCAAAATAACATATAATAGAGACACAATAACATATAATAGAGGCGAGACTCACCAACATGAATTCCTCTTGCTTGAATTTCTAAGAATACAAAGTTACATAGATCAAAAGGCTAATATAAAAGCATAAAAAATTTCATGGAGAATCATCTAGAAAGTAGTACAAAATTTATAAAGACATCTTTATAACAAAAACAATATTTCTAAATTTAAATTCAATTAGAAAGTACTATAACTAGAAGTAATTAACACACTGGCAATAAAAACTTTGAATCAACAGACAGTTTCTTCAAACCAACAACAATTTCTTCAACATAACCCCCTTGTGCTTGGAAACCCCCTTGTATTTCTAGCATTTGTTGCAAGGTAATAATTCACAAATGGCACAGAGTAATGCACATAATAGAGTAGTTGAAAGCACAAATAATTCACAATGGCACACAACTGTAATGCACAGTAATGGCACATAGTAATGCATGAAAATTTTCATGGGCAATCATCTAGAAACTATTTTTTTTATGCTAATGGAAAAACCTGTGAGCAATTTATGAAACCAACGTTTCGGACTAGCTAGGTGAGTCCATCATCAGGGCAATGAGATCAAAAATATAGATCTCATTGCCCTGATGATGGACTCACCTAGCTAGTCCAAAACGTTGGTTTCATAAATTTCTCACAGGTTTTTCCATTAGCATAAAAAAATTCTGCCAGCCTGTATGGAATCTCTCTTTAACACCATCTAGAAACTAGTATAGAATTTATAGAGACATATTTATAACACTAACACTATTTCTAAATTTAAACCCAATTAGAAAGTACTAAAACCAGAAGTAATTAACACACTGGCAATAAAAACATTGAATCAACAGATAGTATGGTATGGATAGAATACAATATTGCTATATGATATGGGCTTACTACTCATTAGATCTGTGAGCTATAATCAGGTTGAAATGTATAACCCACCACGTAGCATATGATTTGATCATGTAGATACAAGGGATAAGTATGATATAGGGAAAGTAACAAGAAGCTTTGATAAGAACCAACTTGTAAGCATAGTGTGATTGAGTAACCTATCATATATTATGTAAGTACTTGTAGTTATATAAGTTGTACTACTAGCCATGTAGTGAAATCATGGAAGTAATACTAGCTTAGTTATGATTACTTATATGCTTTATATCTTTATTAAACTAGAATCATACGAGTATATTGAATAGAGTAACCCTAAACCATGTATAGTTACTAACCATATCGATTCTCCTTTATTCATAGTTATTTCCATATCTATTCATATGACTAATCTTTGATCTGGAACTAGAACATTGGTGATATATAAGTAGTTAGATTTCTTATGTAGAATACCATCCATTACTACCTAATTGACTCTTATTAAGTGATATATGCTTATGTATGACCATTATTATGGGAATACATGAACATTCAAAGCACACATATAAGGGAATAGGTCTCCAGTCAACCTAATGATATATCCAAGGCTACTACTTATACTACTGGCGGTACATTAGCCAAGGGAAGTTAGCTATATCACCAAATATAAGCTAACTGTATAGTACCAATCCCATATTCATTAGTAGGTAGCCCTTTTGGTTTCCATTGATTTGACTACTATGTCATATTAAAAAATTTCATGGAGAATCATCTAGAAACTAGTACAGAATTTATAAAGGCATATTTATGACACTAACACTATTTCTAAATTTAAACTCAATTAGAAAGTACTATAACCAGAAGTAATTAACGCATTGGAAAAAAAATTGAATTAGCATACAGTTTCTTCAAACCAATGACAGTTTCTTCAACATAACCCTCTTGTGCTTCTAACATTTGTTGCACAGTAATAATTCACCAATGGCATAGAGTAATGCACAATATAGATTAGTTAAATGCACAAATAATTCATAAAATTCCAGACTTCTTCGCTGTTACAACTCAAATATGAAAATAAAGATATCGCCAATAAACTAAAAATCTGGCTCCATCTTGGACACTCAGCATGCAGATTAGTTTGACATGAGTGCATATCAGATTTATTGAGGATAATTTCATGAAAAGCCCATGGTAATGGTGGGAATTTATCTGTTCATTAAATTTCATTTAAGTAAAAATGGAGGATTTGAGGATTTTGGATCAAGAGTTATGGAGAACAACAAATAGGATATATTTCCAGCTTACAATAATCCCAAGCTATGGAACGGATGCGAGCAAGAGATGGATTTTAGTGCAGTTGAATGATAGATTGATAAGTGCATAAACCCAAACTTTTCAAACAACACCCGCTATCATTTGAAAACAATCCCTACACTCAGAGCTATTGTTTAATGACAACCCCTTTCTAAGGAGCCATTGTTCTCAAACAAGACCATCATTAGTTTGCAAACACCAACATTAAAAGTCTATAACATAAGCATCACATCTTAGTAAGTGAGTTGTTCCTAATGACACACAATAATGCAAACATAGTAATGACACACAATAATGCACAATAATGATCCAAAGTAATGCACAATAACATATAGGGTTACGGTAAACCCACAATTTACATTAAACCCACCAAAAACCCACAATTTACACAAAACCCACCAAAAGCTCACAATTTAGACTAGCTGAAAGTGTTAAAAAACATAGGCATGTAAGCAGAAATGCACAATAATCCAACCAGTTTAATGTGTTAAAAAACACAAATACTCGGCTGGTAAGACAATATCCTACCTTCTTTGAGGACTTCCTCTGATCTGGATTTAAACAAGAACACAAAAAATTACAGAGATAACCATAAACACAAAGATGCAACAGAAATAATGCTTCATTTCATTAATGTAAAATACTAAAATATGCTTACAAATAGAGAAATAAACCAACTAGGGCGATGGTAGCTTATCTTTGAGAAGAGATGTGGTGGCTACATGCCTCTGAACTGTCTTGCAATGAGGCTTGAAGGCCTATTTATCATTGTGAAACAATGGAAAACCTTAAACATCCAAAAACCTATCCCTAGAAGATGAAACACCAAACTGTGGGCCCCGTTTGGGTAAATTGGTACATCAACGTCCCGAGGCCGTAACTTTGGCATACAATCTCCATTTGACGTGCACAATATCTCGTTAGAAAGATCTATTTGAGAACTACAACTTTGGGAAGAGAAACATTAGTCCATGGACCCATGCTGCTCCCATTTTTCCCCAAAAAAACGTCATTTAGGGCCTCAAAATGGCTCTGGAAATTCAAGACCCAAAAAACTACTAAAAATAGTAAACTGTGCTACAATTAAGGAAACTAAAAAGCTGAAAGAAACAATAGTGGGGGTCCAAGTGGACTTGGCGGGTGGCTACCAATATCTACTTGGATCATTCCTCCCCCCTTAGGAAGTAATGGTCCCCATTGCGTTGAGTTCCTCCATGAGATGAGGAAACTTCTACTGAACTTGGTCCCTGGTGAGCCACTTTCCCTAGTGAAGGAGTTGGCCTGCTTTGACAACTCGATACAGTTGGATATTCTATTGGTGAGTGTGCTTGATCTATGTGTCCATGATTCGATCAATTATAGCTTGTTCCATGCAATCTAGATTTAACTCTATGGGTGTGAGTTGTTCTTCAAAGTCGGATATGTCTAGTAATGGTGGAATGTATGGCCGAAGGCGTTCCACATTAAACACTGGGTGCAGGCCAAGGAATGGGGGAATGCTCAGCTCAAATGCATTGTCTCCCATAGCCTTGGTAATGGTGTAAGGAACATATCGGAGTGGTTTGAGTTTTCGATAGGCTCTGGTAAGACGTTCCTTTTGCAAATGCAACCAGACTTTGTTGCCCACCTGAAACTTGTGTGGAACCTGATGTTGATTGTGTCGCTGCTTGTACTTAGCATTTGATTTCTCTAGAATGTCATGTACATGCTAGTGAATATGTTGGATGTGCTCAATGAAGCTATTTGCCTTATCTGTTTCGGATTGGACATGAGCCGAATCTGTGTGAGTAGCTGCAAATGGCATGGCCACATCAATGGGACATAGTGGTTGGAATCCCAAGCCCACCTAGAAAGGGTTGTGGCCAGTCGAGCTGTGGAGAGCCCCATTGTAGCTATGCTGAACATAGGGGAGGCTCTCGTCCCATGTGCGTGGATACTTTGAGTTGTACATATGAAGAATGTGTATGATCATCCTGTTGACAACCTCTGTCTGGCCATCAGTTTGAGGATGGAAGGCTGTGAACTTAGTGAGTTTGGTGTCCAGCATCGACCAGAGACTGGACCAAAATGTACTGAGGAACTTGCTGTCCCGATCTGAGATGATGGACTGTGGGATTCCAAAGTGTACCCAAACTCATTCAAAGAAGGGTTTACCAGTGGCTTCTACCATGATATTCTTGTTGCAGGCTGCCATAATGGCCATCTTAGAGAACCTGTCGACGAACACAAAGAAATAGTCGTTTCCATGCTTAGTGGAAGGAAAGCCTGACATGTAATCCATGGAGATGGATTCCCAAGGTCGAGTTGGGGTAGGTAGCAGGGTATAGAGGCCTTGCTTCTTAATGGTTGGTTTGGCAATGGCACAGGCAGTGCATGATCTGATGTACTTCCTGACATCCTGTCAATGATTCGGCCAATAAAAATAATTATGCGGTACTTCCACTGTTTTCTCGACTCTGAAATGCCCAATAGCTCAATTGTAGTGTGCTTCCCAAATCATCTTGGCACGCTTGCTTGAAGGAACACAAAGGTGACCCAGGGGGCATAACAGGGCATCCTAGAGGTGAAAATCTAGAACATGCTGAACCTCTAAGAGTGTCTGGTATGTGTGGCAAAATTCTGGGTCACTTTTGTAGAGAAGTGGCCAATCAGAAGTCTCATGCCCACAAGAGTTGATCACAGTGGTTAATGCCATGATCAGTGGTCTGTTATCGGGAAAACTAGTGTCCATTCAGAGTTGCTAGTCCCACTAAGACAGGTAGCTATCTTAGAAACAAACAAACCAAATTTACTTGTGTTTTCCTTTATGAGAGATAGATGAGAGAGAAGCAGAGAGTACCAACCTCAGTCTTTTGCTAGTCTCCTTACTTGTTTCCTCTCTCCCTTGATAGAGCTTTTGCCACTCCTTTCTCATTTGTCCCACTTCCAAAAACACCTGTAGAGTCAAAGCGGCAAAATACCATCAAAGCATAGAGATCTATAACCATAAACAATATAGGATCAGATGTATATTAACCATACAAATGCATACACAAATACGAGATTAAGAGATATACAAGCATATAGAGGAAAACTCAAATAGATTTATTGATAGAAGTAGTAGAAGAGAGGATTAAAACCAAGCTTTCTGATCTAGTGCCATCCTCCCAGCATGAAAGCCCTCTTCACCTCATGAAAATCTAAATCACCCAACACTACAATGTTTCACAGAGAAACCAACAACCCTTCCTTACAAAATACAAAATTCCAGCCTCTGGATCTCTAGGATGAGGGATCCATATATAGATATTTGCAGGTGGGTGAGTCAGCTTTTGGGATTTTGATTAGTGTCATTTCATTGATAGTTATTGGTTCCACTTGGATATTTCATGATCTCTTACTCATCCCTGGTCAAATTCAGAGAGGCAAGTGTCAAATGAGCAGTTTCTAGAAGATTCTCTGGGTTTCCACCTACCAAACTGCCTCTACCATTTGTTTGTTCTCACTCATCGCAAACTACAGAAGGGATTTCCAATATGCATCACACCCTCTGTGTGTAACAGGTGAGATGCATCAGACCCTCAGCATGGAGCAGTCTGTATGGTCTAGTTTTGACCAGTTCTGAGCAGTTTTTCAGGGAGAACTTCTGGGAAATGATGTAATCAGCTGACCTTGTTCCTTTAGGGTATGAAACAACACTTTTAGGGGCTTAGAAGCCCTTGGTTTATGGACATATGTGATTGGGGTTGCAGTGCCCAAATATGTCTATAATAGTTGCCCCCTAAAGCATGAGGTCGTAAATCTTCTGATGTCGGGTGAAATGCTTTATCATGAGGATCCAAGGTTTTTTGAATTGGAAGGTGACCTGTAATAAGATACAATACAATACATTATCTTCATAATATTTTCATGATATAGCTGAGGTGGGCATTCCCATGCTCAGATTTATAAATTCATTTTCATGTACATAGGACAGAAAATCGTCTGTGTAGCAGACTGATGAATCTGGTAGAGCCATCATCCCTTGGCTTGGATGATTATCTGTGCAGCTATGGTGTACACTTGATGTCTTTATTTTCCTAAATATGTCGCATCCCAGATGGATGAAACTAGATCCGGGGTCTTCAAACTCATTCAATATTCGCTCGAAGTACAAGTCGATCCATGTGAAAAGATGTTCTGGTGTCGAACATGGAAAGACATCACCTGATTACCAACCAATGATGTAAGCTGTTAACAGGCACGAGAGGAATCACCGATAATGATAATGACCCTCAAGGTACTGCAGTACAATTCACGTGGTGTGAATACATGAGTCGATGTCGAACACCACGCAAAATATTTCGGTCGAAGGCCATTGATGTAAACCTGTCGCCGGAAGTGAGAAACTTGCCATTGAGGCATGCAAGCTTCAAAGTACTGAAAGGGTTGTTCCTAAGTCAAATTCTTGGATAATGAGCTGATGTCGACAAGAAGTGACCCATCGTAGGAGGGCCTTAATGAATCCCACATCTACGACATGAAACAGAGCAAATGATTTTGTGGAGGTGAAAACAATCTGATGATACAAGGTTCAAGGTGGTGGTCATGAAAGAATGAAGCGTGAAGGTATTGCAGTGGATGAGATGTTAGCTGGGTTGGTGAATTCTCTGAGTGACTTCTCTTGAACATATCAGCTACACTAAAATGGATTGGTAGCGTTAACCCCAAAAATGGATGGTACTGAGGACCAATGGTGATATGACCGGTGAACGGAATAACCCAACTCGACTCAATCATGGTGATGGAGTGAAAGTGTCATGTTCAAGAGTGACCAATGAAGTTCTTCAAGTTTTCTTCCCAATTTTTCCCCAGTCATTACTGACTAGTACCTCTTTATTTTTGTCAAGCTTGAGGAGGATAACATATGATTGTTCTATAATTTTCCCTTCGGGCAAACCTGTCGCTATATTTTAGTGAGCCTAGCAACAGTGAAACTCGCTCTTGTTTGTAATAGACAAGTTTGTCGCTATTGTTTTAACGAGTTTAACGACAAAGATAACTCGGTCCTTTTCAGTTTTAGAGAGTCTGAAAAGAGACGGAAAGGAAACTCCAGTAATCCTTTTTCATATTATAATCCTTTAAGTCTGAAATAGTATAAAATAATACGAAAGGGATGACTTTTTCGATCTCTTTAACGAGCCGAAAAGGACAAGCACTCGATATTTTTGTGTAATGATCCCTTAGGTCCAAAAAGATTAAAATATAGAGGAGGGATGGCACTCCAATCACTTTAACGAGCTGGAGAGGCCAATTGCTTGGAAATCTTTTTATATTTTACGTGTCTAAAAAGAGCTTAAAAGAGACTCGTTTCTGAGGAATGAGTGATATTTTTGAGTAGCAGCTGGTTCCAGGTGAGGTTTGGAACTTTTTCAATCACGGTAGTGTAAAGAAGGTGGCTAATAGAATCACTCGTCGCAGCTGTTCCTCAAAAGGGGTAAACAATCAAGTGAAGGTGTATGATCGGCTAAAAAGTGGAGGTGATGGTAAGAACACGACCGAGGCTCAAAAGCTGATAGCAATGCGATCACAAAGGTTATTTACCGAAAGGTGGGTTCATTTTTTAATGAGCTTAAACTCTGGGGGAACATATGCTCATTGCTAGGTTTATTTTTTAACAAGCTTTAACTTAACGTAAACCTGCTCATGCCAGTCATATAATAAGGATGTCTCCCACTTGTAGGTTCATTTTTTAGGGAGCTTGCCTCATGCGCAACTTTGCTCCGGAGCCTTTTGTATGCAAGCTATAAACGACCGACCTACGAGGTTAAAGGGTTGAGAGCCTACAAACTAAGAAAATAAAAGGTCAATTTTCACTTGCATAAAAAAGGTTTGCATGCTCCCAAGTATAAAGAAAAGTAGAGTTTCCAGGTTACCATATGGAAGTTCTTGCATTAAAGCAAGGTTGTTTCATCTGAAGCAGATAAAACACTTCCTTGGCTCTGTCCATCGAAATATTCAAAGGTGAATGGTGGGAGCTTCCGCTCACATAACCTTTGACGAGGGAATCCTTTTCCAGTCTAATCCCATTTTCTTAAACAGATGGGTGTGTCAGACTAGTCATATATCCTATACGAAAACCTACCTTATATCTGGGGTTTTCCTGCTGAAGCAGACCAGGGCGCATGCCCCTTGGGTTTAGTCACATTCACTGAATCATTTGTGCTCATTAGGTGGACAGACTGGAGGTTGATGAGACATTCCTTGTGCAAAAAGACCAGTTAGGGATGGCACTTGACTAGTAGCCATGTTTGAACTGGGGAATAAAAGCTGGTCTACGAGTTGGACCATTCTGCCTTCATACGGGAAACACATCACTCGAAAGAGTGAGGAAACAATAGCTCCCATGCTGTAAATGTAGTCACGCCCAAGGAGTAGATTGTAATCTAGAGGCCCTTGGACTACCATCACGTTCAGATAAACGGTTTTCCTTCTCAAAGTTATAGGCAAATTTGGAAGGATCCCTAACGGTCAACTGGTTCCTTTGTTGAAGCTTGACAGATTTTGAATCTCAGGCAGAAGCGATGGCGAACCAAGCGCTTTCCAAGCAGTTGAGGAAAGGATACTCACGGAAGCCCCTTCATCTATGATAGTACTAGCCATGATCATTCTGTAAGCTTGCACTATGATTCAGAATGGTACATTAGATGGTAGGCGGGGTCTCCCTAGTAGATTCCAATCAAAGGAAACGACTAGATTGCTTGGAGGAGGGACCGAATAAATGGCCAGATGAATCTCTGATGAACTTCCTTCCTGCGGTAAAGGAACGGGTAGATTTCCCCCATGTTCATCGGATTCTGTGTTAACAAAAAGAATTTGAACGGTGTCGTTCTCATTCTCTTTGGAGACTGTATGATCCGGATTTAAGCAGGAACGCAATAGATTACAGAGATAACCATAAATACAGAGATGCGATAACCATAAAAATAGAGATGCAGCGGAAATAATACTTCATTTCATTAATGGAGAAAACTGAAATTTGCCTATAAACAGAAATGGAAAGAAACCAGCTAGGGCGATGGTAGCTTATCTCTGAGAAGAGATGTGGCGACTACATGCCTCTGAACTGTTCTCAACTGTGTTACAATGAGGCTCGAAGGCCTATTTATTGTTGAGAAACAATGGAAAACCCTTCACATCCCGAAACCTAACCCTAGAAGATGAAACGCCAAATTGTGGGGCCCGTTTGGGTAAATTGGTACATCAATTTCCCGGGGTCGTAACTTTGGCATATGATCTCCGTTTGACGCGTACGATAGCTCGTTAGAAAGATCTATCCGAGTACTACCACTTTGGGAGGCAACATCAATACATGGACCCATGTTGCCCCAGAATCCCAAAAAAACGTCGTTTAGGGCCTCAAAACGACTCTGGAAGTTCAGGACCCGAAAAAATGCTAAAAATAGTAAGCTGTGCTACAATTAAGGAAACTGAAAATGCTGAGAGAGACAGTTTTGGGGGTCCAAATGGGTTGGTGGGTGGCCACCAACATCAACCTGGATCATTCCTCCCCCCTTAGGAAGCAATGGTCCCCATTGCGTTGAGTTCCTCCATCTGCTGAACTTATCCTGCAATCTCTGATGTGTCCAGTGATGGTGGGAAGCATGGTTGACGATGGTCCACATTGAACATTTGGTGCCGGTGAAGGAATGGAGGAATGATGTACTCCAAAGCATTGTTCCCCATAGCCTTGGTACTGCTGTAAAGACCATGTTGGAGTGATCTGAGCTTCTGATGGGTTCTGGTAAGACGTTCTTTCTGTCGATGCAACCAAACTTTGTTGCCCACCTGAAACTTGTGTGGTACCCCTATGGGTGAGGAGAAGTTGTTCCTGTGTTTTGTCATGACCGTATCCCTTTGTTGCTGCTGCTGCGTGGAGGAATCCTTTGCAGGGGTCATGGATGTAGCAACGATCTTCCCCTTACTTTGGGAGTGAACCAGACAGATGAATTTCCTGGTCTGTGATATGAGCTTGCTGCCTTTTTTGGTAGTGATCAAAGATGTGGCGGTAGGTGGGGCTACCTCCGGTATCCTGTATAATGAATTATTCAAAGAAATAATGACAACACGAGGCCTGGACTTATACACAGCATGTCGCCTCCACAAGTATGGCTGGCCTAATAGTACATCACAAACATCCAGAGGTGTAACATCACACAATACCTCGTCTGTGAAGGGTATGATGCTGTATGGAAGGCGGCACTGCTGGCGAACTTTTAGATCTCGTCCTTCATGAAGCCACCCGATACTGTACGGCTGTGGGTGTGGTGTAGTCAGTAGGCCCAACCGCTTCACGACCTTTGCTGAAACAAGGTTCTTTTGGCTGCCACTGTCGACAATGAATTGTAGCGGCGAACCCTTCACCCACATCTGTGAGTGGAAAAGACGCTCCCCTTCCTCTGGATTTTTGGGCTCATCTTTCTGGATCTTGGCAGTGGCAACAGTGGCGCTGGGATCCGCATCAATGATCTGCTTCCCTTTGCCATTCCCCTTGTCGGGTTCTGGCTCAGGATCGGAACATGCATCTGATTCGGAAGCCTTCAACTCAGCCACCAACGACTGCTTGGTCCGACACTCACTTGTGTTATGAGTGGGACTTTTGTGGAACTCACACCACTTTCCTGTGTCCTTCTTCGGCTTCGTGGTGTTGTTCTTTTCTTGCGGCTTCGACGGGTTGTCTTGGGTCACCCCGCCTTGGCTTTGTCCTTTGGGCTTCGGATTTGCAGATCCAAAGTCTCGCTTCTTCTGTTTGAACTTTTGCTCGATTTTGACAGCGTATCGGTATGTTGTGCCGAGTGAGGAGATGTTCAAGAACCCCATCTCTTCCTGGATGTATTTGTCTAGGCAACCACGGTATTTGAGTACCAGATGCAGCTCAGAATCTTTGATACCCAACTGTGTGCGAAGGGTATGAAAAATGTTTGTGAACTCCGGCACATCTTGGTCTCGTCCCTGCCGCAGTGTGGTCCATTTGATGTATTTGTCCTCATAGCTTCCGACAGGGTAGTACTGCTCCTTGATGGCATCCCGGAAGTCATTCCAAGTGGGTGCGGCTGAAAATAGTGAGCCTGTACTTTCATCCTTCTGCTCGCATTAGGTTTCCCACCAGTCCTTGACGTGGGGGGCTGCTTTGAGAAGAGCGAAAACAATCTTTTCCCGATTTGAAAATTCATGAACAGAAAAATACCCATCTAGCAGATTTAACCATTTATCTACGACATCTGCATCTATTCGACCCTCGAAGATGGGGATTTCAAAATTAACTTGTACCTTGAAGGGTGTGGCATTTCCAGAGTCGCTGTTGGAAGCCGATGCGTCGCCTCTGGGTAACCGCTGAAGGATCTGCGCAAAGCTATCCATCATCGCGTTCCTTTGCCGCTCGAGTGCTTCTTCGAGCAAGATTTTGATAGGATCTCCTGCCCCCTCGTCTTTCTTCTCATCCGCCATGGGAGGCCGTCGAGATTTGCGAGGCTGGTCTTGCAAAGGTTCGACCAGTTCAAGCCCTAACTCCTTATATCCCGACCTCGTTGGGGACATGCAAAGAAAAACAGAGAAAAAGCAGACCGCTCTGATACCACTGATCCGGATTTAAGCAGGAACGCAATAGATTACAGAGATAACCATAAATACAGAGATGCGATAACCATAAAAACAGAGATGCAGCGGAAATAATACTTCATTTCATTAATGGAGAAAACTGAAATGTGCCTACAAACAGAAATGGAAAGAAACCAGCTAGGGCGATGGTAGCTTATCTCTGAGAAGAGATGTGGCAACCACATGCCTCTGAACTGTTCTCAACTGTGTTACAATGAGGCTCGAAGGCCTATTTATTGTTGAGAAACAATGGAAAACCCTTCACATCCCGAAACCTAACCCTAGAAGATGAAACACCAAATTGTGGGGCCCGTTTGGGTAAATTGGTACATCAATTTCCCGGGGTCGTAACTTTGGCATATGATCTCCGTTTGACGCGTACGATAGCTCGTTAGAAAGATCTATCCGAGTACTACCACTTTGGGAGGCAACATCGATCCATGGACCCATGTTGCCCTAGAATCCCAAAAAAACGTCGTTTAGGGCCTCAAAACGGCTCTGGAAGTTCAGGACCCGAAAAAATGCTAAAAATAGTAAGTTGTGCTACAATTAAGGAAACTGAAAATGCTGAGAGAGACAGTTGTGGGGGTCCAAATGGGTTGGTGGGTGGCCACCAACATCCACCTGGATCATTGTATCATCCAAATATGGACCTTCTGAAGACAAGACTAGGTCAACTGCCGTCTCGACCTGTTGACTTTGGTCCGGTGTGGACTCAGAGGGTTTATCTTCAATGATAGATGCTTCAACCGACAACAGAGGTGTGTCAGTCGGATTTTCAACTAGCGATGGACTAGGCAAGAGTTTCTTGTATCCAGGAGGAAGTCGCTACGGTGAAGCAGGACGGTTATCCAAGACTCTTTTAGCTTCGTCCAAGAAGGGACAATGGTGGAGGGCATGATCGCCTTCACACAGTCTACAAGGAAATTTAGATCTTCCTTTCTGTCCATTGACTTCATTTTCACTAGTTGATGGTGTACTCTCAACATGATCGTCAGAGGTTGAAGACACTAGATTGTGCAAACGGGGAGACCAGTCCCTTAAGATCCATGGGATGCAAGGACAATCTTGATGATAGTGGTCTCCCTTGCAAATGACACATGGAGATTTGGGTTTGGATGGTGCAGTGTGTGGATTTTCGCTAGACGATGCATGGTTTCCCCCTTTCGCCATTGGCTGCTTCTTCTTCTTCTCCTTCCCTTTCTTCTTCTTCTCAGTTACTTGGTTTTTAGCATTACTAGCTTCACCAAGCAAAGAGGAAGAAGGAGAGGGAGAAACAAATGAAGTAGAAGGTGGGGGAGTGACTTCAGTATCATCTGGTTGCTGATTTGATTGCTGAGGAATTACGATGTTTTGAACGACAGAGGTCGAGAAAAGCCATATTGGCAGGCCAATTGTGAATCCTGGAAGGGACAATGTAGCCATATGTGGAGCTCCAACATCTACCCAAGAAGAGAAAGGACTAAGATTCCCCCCTAGGGGAAATCCTTGATTGGTGGACTCCATTTTCTCAACCTAAGACCAACGAGGGAACAGTGATGTTATTCCATTTAAAATAAATTTTATGATGCTTTGACACAACTTGTTTTTTCAATTTTTAAGGGTCAAGGAAAAGCTAAAGATGACTCTAGTCACCTTCGATTTTTAATGAGCCTGAAGTGAAAAGTGCTCAGACGAACCTTTTCTTCTAAGGAGTCTGAAAAGGAATGAAAGTGACTACTCTGGAAATCTAGACAGAGGGATTACCAAACCAATCACAAAACTGTAGAATAATTTTTACATACGGTAGTCAATCTTCCCGAATGTTGTGTTCAGTGCATTGCGATCGATAGGGTGGTAGACACGACTTCCTAAGGATAAAGGATATAGCCTATTGTGGTCTCCCAATATATACTCGACAGTACGTGGGAGCACAAGTCCGTACTGGCACTTGTCGTATCAAAGAGGAGGAATCACCCAACCTACGATGAAAACGATAGTTACCAGGATTTACGACGCTAGAATACGTCTCTAGCCTAGACTTCTAGATGTTGTGCGTTAGGTTCCAAAGCATTTTTATGTTCATTGAGGTTTATTTTACAGTTGATATTTCTTAAGAAGTTTTCCTTTAAGGTTCACCACGTGATGTAGATATACAATTCCTAAATATGCAATCTAAGATGATAAACAGTCGTTTACTTTCTTTTAGCAATGAAAATCCTAGCTACTAAGGAAAGAGAAGTAAAATTATTTCAACATAGAGCAGAGAGCACACACTAAATGCACTTTTCCTAAATCAATTTCTGCATGTAGTCTAAATGCAAATGCACATGCATGTATTTGTTTTTCAGTTTCCTTAATGTGAGAATGACAAAAAGAAAACTAAGTACAGATCTGAACTATCTTTCCTCAAAGCGACACTTTAGCAATTTCTTTTCAAAAACGAAAGGAAGATTTAGACGACACTTTCAATTTCGACTTGAAAACTGCTTTCGACACTTCAAAGAATTGATGATTCAAATCAAATACAATGGCAAAAGTGTAATTGACTATCTAAAAGAGGAAGACTTTATGACACTCTTTTCTTTGACTGAAAACGACACTTGCGACACTTTCAAATCAAAAGACGACAGTTCGATTAAGCTACTGTTTGCAAAGGAGAACTGTAAATGATGAAAAATACATAAAAAACATTCACAATTCTTTATCAATGGAGGCTGAATAATGCAAAGGAAGAGAGTTTCAATAGTGATATACTGATCATAGACAACAAAACTACTTAATAGAGCTGAAAACAATGAAGGAAAAACCAAAATCTGGAGGCAGAAACAGTCTCATTCAATCATCGCACTTGTAACATAGGGAAATAGGGATGCATCATACCTGCAACACACGGGGGGTGTGATGCATCCAGATTGCCAATGAGAGATAGTGCGATGGTCTAGGGATGAGACTGAGCTTTGTTTTTCACTCACAGTTTGCAGCTAAGTTTAGGGATTTAGACTGAGCTAATGATAGACAGTAAACACAAAGTATAGGGCCTGATATAATGAGGTTATTGAGCTACCACCAGGGCTCTTAGGATGTTTGCAAGTCAAATGTTCAGTTCATAAACAAACTTGGAGATTGACTGAAGCAACGTTGATCTACTTTGCACTTTCATAGCAAATGCAGTTCGAAGGCTAGCTGGCTTAACTTCAGGCTCCGTCCGTAGTTTATAAAGCAAACAAATAGAAATAAACAAACAAACTATTTTCTCTCTAGTGAAGTCACCATTTTGTGATTGGGAAAACTAGTGTCCATTCAGAGTTGCTAGTCCCACTAAGATAGGTAGCCATCTTAGAAACAAACAAACCAAAGTTACTTGTGTTTTCCTTTATGAGATATAGATAAGAGAGAAGCAAAGAGTACCAACCTTAGTCTTTCGCTAGTCTCCTTGCTTGTTTCCTCTCTCCCTTGATAGAGCTTTCGCCACTCCTTTCTCACTTGTCTTGCTTCAAAGAACACCTGTAGAGTCAAAGCGAAAAAATACCATCAAAGCATAGAGATCTATAACCATAAACAATATAGGATTAGATGTATATTAACCATACAAATGCATACACAAATACAAGATTCAGAGATATACAAGCATCTGGAGGAAAACTCAAATAGCTTTATTGATAGAAGTAGTAGAAGAGAGGATTACAACCAAGCTGTCTGATCCAACGCCATCATCCTAGCATGAAAGCCCTCTTCACCTTATGAAAATCTAGATCACCCAACACTACAATGTTTCACAGAGAAACCAACAACACTTCCTTACAAAATACAAAATTCTAGCCTCTGGATCTCTAGGACGAGGGATCCATATATAGATATTTGTAGGTGGGTGAGTCAGCTTCTGGGATTTTGATTAGTTTCATTTCACTGATAGTTCTTGGTTCCACTTGGAGATTTCATGATCTCTTACTCATCCTTGGGCGAATTCAGAGAGGCAAGTGTCAAATGAGCAGTTTCTAGAAGATTCTCTGGGTTTCCACCTAGCAAACTACCTCTGCCATTTGTCTGTTCTCACTCATCACATCCTACAGAAGGGCTTTCCAGTATGCATCACACCCTCTGTGTGTAACAGGTCAGATGCATCGCACCCTTAGCATGGAGCAGTCTGTATGGTCCAGTTTTGACCAGTTCTGAGCAGTTTTTCAGGGAGAACTTCTAGGAAATGATGTAATCAGCTGACCTTGTTCCTTTAGGGTATGAAACAACACTTTTAGGAGCTTAGAATTCCTTGGTTTATGGACATATGTGATTGGGGTTGCAGTGCCCAAATATGTCTATAACATGGTCGACTGAGGCAATCTGCAACATTATTGGTGTTGCCCTTCTTATACTTGATATTCAAGTGGAACTGTTGAAGGTATGTAGACCACTTCTGATGGCGATCATTCTACAATTTCCCTTGGGTCTGTATGAACTACAGGGGTTGGTGGTCTATGTGGATGACCGTTTCCTTCCCCAAAATGTAATGCTTCCATTGTCGGTAGGCCTGCACAATGGAATACATCTCTTTGTCATAAGTGGGATACTTCTAGATAGTGTTTGAAAGTGTCTCACTGTGATATGCCATTGGATGCCTACGTTAAGTAAGGACTGCTCCAATAGCATAGTTAGAGGCATCTGCCTCGACCTCAAATGGTTGTTGCAAGTATGGTAATACGAGCACTGGTGCCGAGCAGAGACAATCTTTCAACTTTGTGAATGCCTTCTATTTAGATTCAAACCAAAATAATTTTTATTTTTCTCCTCCCTTGGTGACTTGACTCAAGGGCCAAGTGATATGAGAAAATCCCAACATGAACCCGCGGTAGAAGTTGGAAAGAGCTAGAAAGCTGCGGAGCTTTGTCAGAGTGGGTAGAGATGGCCAATCCCAAATGACTTGGACCTTGGCTGGATTCAAATGCACCCCCTTTTCATCAATAATGTATCCCAGATACTAAACCTGTGTCATGCCAAAAGTGCATTTCTCCAAATTGGCACATAACTTGTGTTGCCGCAGTGTTTGGAGAACCTGTTGGATGTGGTGGAGGTGATCTTCCCAACTCTAGCTAAAGATCAGGATGTCATCCAAGTATACTACTACAAATGAGTTGGTGAATGGCCACAGGATGTCATTCATTAGCCTCATGAAGGTTGCAGGAGCATTTTTCAGTCCGAAAGGCATAACCAACCATTCGAAAAGGCCCGCTTTGCCTTTGAAGGCAGTCTTCCACACATCGGAGGGTTTGATTGGTACCTGGTGATATCCTGACTTCAAATCGATCTTGCTGAAATATTTTTCCCCATTCAGTTGGTCCAGGAGGTCATCAATCCAAGGGATAAGGTACCTATTACAGACAGTGATCTTGTTCAGTGCCCGATAGTTAATACACAGTCTCCCAGTCCCATCCTTTTTCTGTACTAACATGATCGGGCTCCCACAGGGTGATGAACTCAGAACGATGTGACCTTCCTGTAGCAGCTTCTGAATCTGCCTCTTGATTTCATCGTTCTCCACAACGAAGCACCAATAGATTGGCCCATTGGGCAGTGGCGCACCTAGGGTCAGATCGATGGAGTTCTTGACCTGACAATGTAGAGGAACCCCTACTGGGTAGGTGAAGATGTCCTCGTACTCCTTCACGACCTTGTCCATCTGTAGTTGTCGTGCGGAGGGGCCCTGTCTGGAGGTCGTGGCCACCATATTATTCTTTCCTTGAGGGCATATCATCAGGAATTCAAATTTCTCGGTTTTGGAAATGAGCTTACAACATTTTTTTGCAGTAACCAGAGAGATGGTGGTAGGCGGTGCTACCTCCGGTATCCTATACAACTTATTTCCCAAAGTAATAATAACAGCATGTGGCCTTGATTCATACAAAACATGTCACTTCCACAAGTATGGTTGTCCTAATAATACATCACAAACTTCAAGGGAAGAAATGTCACACAATACCTCATCCGTGAAGGGCTTGATGTTGTATAGAAGGCGACACTGTTGGCTCACTTGAACATCTCATCCTTGGTGGAGCCACTTGATGGTGTACAGTTTTGGATGTGCTGTGGTAAGTAAGCCTAGCCACTTCATGACCTCTGGCAAAATGAGGTTCTTTTGGCTCCCGCTGTCGACAACGAACTGTAGCGGGGAGCCCTTTACCCACATCTGGAGTGGAAGAGATGCTCCTCCTCCTTTGGATCTTCGGGTTCCTCCTTTTGGATCTTCGACGTTCGTGGTGGCAATCGTGGCGTTGGGCTCTGCATCGATAATCTGCTTCCCTTTGTCATTCCCCTTATCGAGTTTTGACTCAGAGTCGGAACATGCATTTGATTCTGAAACCTTTAGCTCAGCCACCAATGACTGCTTGGCTCAACACTCACTTGTGTTGTGAGTGGAGCTCTAATGAAACTCACAGCACTTTCCCGTGACCTTTTTCGGCTTCGCGGTGCTGTTCTTTGCTTGCAGCTTTGGCGGGTTGTCTTGGGCAACACTGCCTTGGCTTTATCCTTTGTTCTGTAGTTTGGGGGAACCTTTCCCTTGCTTCGGATTTGCAGATCCAAAGTCTCACTTCCTCTGTTTAGACTTTTTCTCGACCTTGACAGCATATCGGTATGCTGTGCTGAGCGAAGAGATGTTCAGGAATTCTATTTCTTCCTAGATGTACTTGTGCAGGAAACTGCAGTATTTAAGTATTAAATGCTGCTCTGAATCCTTGATACCTAACTTTGAGCAAATGGTGTGGAAAATATTGGTAAACTCCAGCACATCTTGGTTCCTTCCCTGCCGCACCGTGGTTCCACAAATGTATTGATCCTCATAGCTTCCGACAGGGTAGTACTGCTCCTTGATGGCATCCCAGAATGAATTCCAAGCGGGTGCAACTGAAAATAGTGAGCCTGTACTTTCATCCTTCTTATCAGAGTAGGTTTCCCATGAGTCCTTGATGTTGGGGGCTACTTTGAGAAGAGCGAAAATAATCTTTTTCTGATTGGAAAAATCATGAACATAAAAATAACCCTCTAGCAGATATAACCATTTATCGACAGAATCTGCATCTATCTGACCCTCGAATATGGGGATTTCAAAGTTAACTTGTACCTTAAATGTTGTGGCATTTCCAGAGTAGGTATTGGAAGTCGATGCATCGCCCTTAGGTAGCCGTTGAAGGATTTGGGAAAAGCTGTCTATCATCGTGTTCCTCTGTCGCTTGACAGCTTCTTCGAGTAAGATTTTGATAAGATCTCCTGCCCCCTCATCTTTCTCTTCATCCACCATGGGAGGCCATCAGGATTTTCGAGGTTGGTCTTGCAAAGGTTCGACTAGTTTAAGACCTACTCCTTAAATCCCGACCTCGTTGGGGACATGCAAAGAAAAAACGAAAAAGCAAACCGCTCTGATATCATTGATCCAGATTTAAACATGAACACAACAAATTAAAGAGATAACCATAAACACAAATATGCAATGGAAATAATGCTTCATTTCATTAATGTAAAATGCTGAAATATGCTTACAAACAGAAATGGAAATAAACCAGCTAGGGCGATGGTAGCTTATCTCTGAGAAGAGATGTGGCAGCTACATGCCTCTGAACTGCCTTACAATGAGCCTTGAAGGCATATTTATCATTGAGAAACAATGGAAAACCCTAAAAATCCAAAAAACTATCCCTAGAAAATGAAACGCCAAACTACGGGCCCCGTTTGGGTAAATTGGTACATCAACTTCCCGGGGTCGTAACTTTGGCATACGCTCCCCGTTTGACATGCACAACATCTCGTTACAAATATCTATCTGAGAACTACAACTGTTGGAAGAGAAAAATTGGTCCATGGATCCATGTTGCTACTAGTTTCCCAAAAAATGACATTTAGGGCCTCAAAACGGCTCCAGAAGTTCACAACCCGAAAAACTACTAAAAATAGTAAACTGTGCTACAATTAAGGAAACTGAAAAGCTAAAAGAAACAATGGTGGGGGTCCAAGTGGACTTGGTGGGTGGCCACCAATATTCACCTAGATCATTCCTCCCCCCTTAGGAAGTAATGGTCCTCATTGCGTTGAGCTCCTCCATGAGATGAGGAAACTTCTGCTGAACTTGGTCCCTGGTGAGCCACTTGCCCTAGTGAAGGAGTTGGCTTGCTTTGACAACTCGATACAATTGGATATTCTGTTGGCAAGTGTTCTTGATCTATGTGTCCATGATTCGATCAGTTGCAACTTGTTCCATGCAATCTGGATTTAACTCTGTGGGTGTGAGCTGTACTGCAATGTAGGATGTGTCTATTAATGGTGGAAAGTATGGCCGAAGGCGATCCACATTGAACACTGGGTGCAGGCCAAGGAATGGGGGAATACTAAGCTCAAATGCATTGTCTCCCATAGCCTTGGTAATGGTGTAAGGACCATATCGGAGTGGTATGAGTTTTTGATAGGCTCTGATAAGACATTCCTTTTGCAAATGCAACCAGACTTTATCGCCCACCTGAAACTTATGTGGCACCTGATGTTGATCGTGTCGCTACTTGTACTTGGCATTTGATTTCTCCAGAATGTCATGGACTTGCTGGTGAATATGTTGGATGTGCTCAATGAAGTTGTTTGCCTTATCTGTTTCGGATTGGACATGAGCCGAATCTGCATGAGTAGTTGCAAATGGCGTGGCCACATCAATGGGACATAGTGGCTGGAATCCCAAGCCCACCTGAAAAGGGCTATGGCTAGTTGAGCTGTGGAGAGCCTGGTTGTAGCTATGCTGAACATAGGGGAGGATCTTGTCCCATGTGTGTGGATGCTTTGAGTTGTACATACGCAGAATGTGTATGATCATCCTATTGACAACCTCTATCTGGCCATCAGTTTGAGGATGGAAGGATGTGGACTTAGTGAGTTTGGTGTCTAGCATCGACCAGAGACTGGACCAAAATGTACTGAGGAAGGTTCTGTCCCGATCTAAGATGATGGATTGTGGGATCCCAAAGTGTATCCACACTCATTCAAATAAGAGTTTAATAGTGGCTTCTACGGTGATATTCTTCTTGCAGGCCGCCATAATGGTCATCGTCGAGAACCTGTTGTTGGCCACAAAAACACAGTCATTTCCATGCTTAGTGGAAGGAAGGCCTGACATGTAATCCATGGAGATGGATTCCCAAGGTCGACTCGGGGTAGGCAGCGGGGTATAGAGGCCTTGCTTCTTGATGGTCGATTTGGCAATGGCACAGGCTGTGCATGATCTGATGTACTTCCTGACATCCTGTTGAAGATTCGGCTAATAAAAATACTTCTTCAGTACTGCCACTGTTTTCTCGACCCCTAAATGCCCAGCAGCCCAACTGTAGTGTGCTTCCCAAATCATCTTGGCACGCTCACTTGAAGGAACACAAAGGTGACCCAAGTGG
The DNA here is from genome assembly GCA_031772625.1 of Pinus tabuliformis. NCBI lineage: Eukaryota > Viridiplantae > Streptophyta > Pinopsida > Pinales > Pinaceae > Pinus > Pinus tabuliformis. The sequence goes on from CM062811.1 coordinate 1,006,264,968, forward strand.
CATAATAGGGCATCTTGGAGGTGAAAATATGGAACATGCTGACCCTCCAAGAGTGTCTAGTATTTGTGGCCAAATTCCGGGTCACTTTTTTAGAGAAGTGTCCAATCAGAAGTCTCGTGCCCACAAGAGTTGAGCATGGTGGTTAATGCCATGATCGATGGTCAACTGAGGAAATATTCAACATTATTGGTTCTGCCCTTCTTATACTTGATATTCAAATGGAACTGTTGCAGGTATGTGGACCACTTTTGATGGCGATCATTCTCCAATTTCCCTTGGGTCTGTATGAACTGCAAGGGTTGGTGGTCTATGTGGATGACTGTTTCCTTCCCCAAAATGTAATTCTTCCGTTTTAAGCAGGCTTGCACAATGGAATACATCTCTTTGTCATAAGTGGGATACTTCTGGACTGTGTCTGAAAGTGTCTCACTATGATATGCCACTGGATGCCCGTGTTGAGTAAGGACTACTCCAATAGCATAGTCAGAGGCATCTGTTTGGACCTCAAATGGTTGTTGCAAGTTTGGTAATGCGAGCACTGGTGTTGAGCAGAGGCGATCTTTCAACTCTGTGAATGTCTTCTATTGAGATTCAGACCAAAAGAATTTTGCTTTTGCTCCTCTCTTGGTGACTTGACTCTAGGGCAAAGTGATATGTAACAACCCAAAATAAACATGTAATTAATTAACTAATCAAGTTCAAACTATGAGTATCACTTACCTGTGGTTGAAGTTTGCTTACCGCAACAAGGTTTTGGGGACGACTCTCCACCCAACCATAGGCTTAATTGTGTAAGGACTTGCTACAACTGGCCACCCTTGAGCCCTCAATCAACGTACTACTGCCAGTGACTCCTCTATCTTAGAACATTATTCTCCCAAGAGAATGAATGACAGGATCTTGGAATGATGGAATGCCTCTCATCTTCCTCACCATCTATTAAATAGAGCAAACATTAGAAGGGGAACCACATGCACACACTCCATGTGGTTCCCCTTCTAATGTTTGTTTTATTCTTTTTTGATAGTTTTACTGATTTTTACTATTTTTCTTGTTTTATTTATATTTATTTAAAGCATGTAATTAATTTATTATTATTTATTATTTATTATTATTAAGGGACATTACATACTCTCCCACTTTAAGGAACTTCATCCCTAAGTTAAGTTGAATTATTTATTATTTATTAATTATTATTAAGGGACATTACATTTATTTTGTTATTTATTACGTCATGTAACAGTCCTGGTTACGTCATTTACAATCCTGGCACCCTCTACTGAACTAGTATAACCAGTAGGCATCGAAAGTTTCACAACACTCAAGAAATCCCAAGGAATCTCTGTCCTTTTTCCCACTTTTGGAATCAGGCATAAGCCTTCCATTTTCAGAATCAGGGATAAGCCTCCTCAGTCTGTATCCTAGTCCAAGACTGGCCCCAAGGCTTGAGCCTGACTCAGATCTCATCTGCCCCAAGGCAGGCATCCGGTACAATTCTCAATGTCACCGACATCTGGCAAGGTTGGCCCACTCCCTCCATAACTCACTAAGGTGCACAATCCCAAGCATCGAAGTCCTTACACCTCCACTAGACTTCGACATCCCAATACAATACTAGGCACCTAGCCTAGAACATCAGGCACTTGGCCTCCTCAAGATGGTCCCATAGCCCTTCAAGAGCTATCCATCAAGAGCTATACAAGACAAAGGAACCACTGGCATATGTAGTGTTGATTGAGTTTGTCCCTAGCCCATATGGTGTTACTTATTCTCCTTCGTGCGTATGGGCTCGCATGAGATCATCAAATAAACCGGCCCTCTCGGCCCATTTGTGGAGTCCTGTGAATCATCACACCTCAACATGCAACCAATGCATTAGCCATACCATCATAGTATCATGCCAAGTCTTGCATGTCATCATGAGAACATTCATCATTGTTAATCGCAACATTATGAATAATAACGAATTGCATGCTCATGCATGTCATAAATTTGTATGCATCTATCACATGCTTCACCTTATGAATACCCTCATAAGTTATAACATCAACATATTTGCATCAAGACATATCATGACTTCACATAATAAATGAATCACATGTCAAGAAACCTCATATTATAGCATCATAATTCCTATGCTACATTATGCATATCATATCTATCATGAGTATTTAACATTAAATACCTATGACGGACCCAAAATTCTACATGCATGTTTAAGTTGAAGTCTCATCAGAAACTTTCCATATCATCATCCTCCTAAGGATACATCATCACTATTGTAACAACTACATAAATATGAAGCACATGTGCATGATTACCCTTATACCATCATATCCTCAATATGAGAAACATCTCAATACTTATCAAATATAGAATAATACTCTATAAGCATTTTTTTTTATCATTATTTATTAGAAAAAATCATTTTCATTTACTTTACAGAAATTCAACTATGAACTAATATTATTCAAAATCCATCTAGGGTCTATGTTATCTCATCCGGGTTATTAGTGTTATGATTTCATTTCTACTTCTTTCAACTAGGAAGTTGACTATTTACACCATAGGTATAATCATGTAAGTACATTATTATACAATCATTATTTAAATCTTCTATCTCAAAATTAAAATTCCTTGGTTTTACATCCATTTACCCTTTGGCTTACCAATTCCAATACTGCTATATGTAATTGCATATAAACACTAGGTCATCATGATTTAATTTTATATCATGCTTAGACAACAAACTGTATTTCTCCCTTGGCTTTCCATGTTGTATTGAGCGTTGGGCTTGATATGGCTTTCTCACATGGAATTTCATGCTTAATTTACTTGCATGAGGGTTTGTTGATCCATGTTCACTTGTACCTACATCACTTAACAATTATCATTTTCATCACGAAAATATTTTCTTATCTCGTCAAGTTCCTATCTCAATATCGCTTGATTGCTTTATCGTAAATTCACCCTTCATCAAGTTGGACAAAATACTCTTTCTCATTAAATAGTGTCATTATTTTAGATTTTGAAACAATTGGAAGCACTACTCCCATCATTGTCCAAGAAAAATTAAATGTGTGGTGTTATGTGGAAACCACCTCTTTTAACGCTATGGGAACAAAACTTCTTCACATTTTTGAACTATGTAGATCATCATTACCACCATTACTAATCATGTTTCTTGGTCCACTCATCAATACCCTTAAAAGAAATTTCTTCTTGATAGAACATCCCTTCATTTTCTCCTACCAGATACTCATAGATATATTTTTATTTTTCTCCTAGTCTTAATTTCCTAATATTCCATGTCTGCTAGCTTAAAAAATGGAAACTTCTTCACTTCATTCTATTTTATTAAATTGACTTTAATTTCTCACCTCCAGTCATTGTGGTTTCTTTTCCTCCTCTCTTAAAAAATTAGCACTGATATACTTTGGAAATGTTGTTACGATTTCCCAACTTGTGTAATACCTGATAAATAAATTCATTAAGATGGCTACCAAATGTAATCCGCTTATCATCAACATAATAAAATTGCCTGATCATACATCTTGTTATCCATAGTTCATTCATATAGTTAGTCACCTATGGAAAACTATACAATGTGGCTCTCTCATTAGAGGGAAAACTGTTATAGATGTTGCCATGCACACAACTTATTTTCTCTAATCATTCTATTTTATTATACCTTCCAGGTTCCTTAAAAATGACCTTCATTATTACCATGATTATTCAACTTCATTAGTTAATTGCCAATATTTTCTTCTTTATGTGCATCATCCTTAGATAGACCTTATAGTGATACCTTTAGAGTCCCAAGTTATGATTATACCAAATTCTTCCATTATGTTCTAAAATAGGTTGCCTCTTCTTACTGATTTCTTACCCTTGTTGTGACACTTCCTCTCAACCACCATAAGTATCTATCTAGCACCAAGTTGGCCATAATCACATGATCTATCATTAGTTATTATCCTTAGAAAATTTGCAAGTTTTTCCTTTCCACTTCTCCTTAGACAACTTTATCCAATATATGCAATTAACCTTGAATCCCGAAACCTCATGTAACATTATACTCAACAGTTAATTAAACTAAATTGAAATCATAGTGTATGATTTAGATGTATCATAAAGTTTAAGCAATAAAACATGATTTAGATGAGTATCTGTCTTAGCTAAGTAAGCACTCCTACTTAGTTCATCACATCTTAATCCTCAAGGATTTGTTGTCATCATTAGAAGATCATATTCAGATAGTTGTGTTCTTGCAATAATAGACCAGAGAAATGCCAAGCAAACTGCTATCCCTAAAGGACAATGAGAACAGTAATCCAACCCAAATAATTAGTGAATAATATGATCAACATTCAAGGAATGTTATCTCTGTGTTTTTAGATCAGATTGAAACCATAAAATAATGAACAAATGCAAGTGAACAACGATCATCTAAGGTAATAAGATATCAGTGTTTATACCATTGTGAATTGGAACATATTTCACTATTTTAGAGCACTTCCAATGGTCACGATATTACAAATGTCAACATCAATTATCCAAATACTTCAAGCACTATGTAAACTGTGTTGTAAAATGAACCGGTGGGAAGTAGTTAAGAAAATACACCAGTATTAAAGATTTGTTCCTCCACAAAACATGTCAGTATCAATAGTGCTCAAAATTTTTAGGGAAAATGCCATCCAATGTGGATCAAATCATGTCAGTTGGCGTATTGTTCAATCATAAGAAATGAATGTTTAGGATGTGAAATTCAGTTGTTTACAATGTTCAGAAATGACCATCATTCAAGATATGTTTAGCATCATAGCATGGTATCACCAGATTCTCATGGCAAAATTCATGTGAAAATAAACTGATAGATAGAAAAAGGTGTCATCACTATACGTAGGAAATATTGATTAACAATATTAGAAGTAAAGAATGGAAAATTTCAGATATTAGATTAAAATTTTTAGTTTTTAGAACATTAATAAATAACAATCAAGTAATTTATATTCAACATGCAATTATCAATAATCACTAATTTTATAGTATTATACCATGGAAAACATGAGTTGGAAGGTAATAATGATGTCTGAATAAAACTTAGAGAGTTGTCGCAACATAAAATCAAAATTCGAATGAATAAAGCTTAATAATATTGGTGGCATTATGGTTTTAAGAAGGTACTTGAATTCTGAAAGAAAATTTATTCACCACTGACTTTTGAAATTATATGTCACCCAAATATTAAGTCTACAGATTCATGACCTTGAAATTATATGTCACACCAATATTAAGCCTACAGATTCATGACCTTTATGTGCTAGGATAAATTGAAATTCTATGAGTGAAATATTTTGAGTATCTATTTAAGCAATCATAACTTATGTTAGAAGAAAGATGTTATGAAAAAAAAATTAAATGCACTACCTTTAACAAAATAAATCGTTAAACAAATTTATTGAATGTATCTTGAGATTCTTATGGCCATTAAATGATTATTCTAAGGGGCTTTAAGAAATCAAACAACCAAAGAAATATTCCAACAGAAACACACCATAAACAATAAGAGACACTGCCACCCGACCCAAAACCGGATCGGATGACTGGGAAGGTTATCCCTCCCAAAACACAAAATAAAATCATTTTATTAATAAGATGGCCCACCTGCAAGCACACCCGCGAAGGCAACACCATATCAAACCCTTAACAAAGCTTTAATAGCTACCGGGTTTTACATTCATTAATAACAATATAAAGATCGAAACTTTGAACTGATATGCCCTTCATTTGAGGTAACCTTGTGGATCATATTTATCTGCAAATGGCTGTAACCTAGATGTTACACAAGGAGATTACCCAAAAGCTAAATTCGAAAGCTTTTTCCACCAAGGAGTCGTGCTAACTTCTGGTTTAGTAATATAAGCAATGAAAGAGTGTGATTTGCAAAAGTTAACGTATTGACAACAGATCATTTACCATTAATCATAATGACGGAGTAAAGAGATAAACCTGCATTTAAATTCCAAATTCTCTGTGAAAGGTGGAGAAAAAAGTTTAGCACATGCAAATAAGTCCCTGAATCAAATTTGATGAACAAATTTTGAAGATCGACAAAAGGGTAGATAGAGAACACGATTTATTGTGACTGCTTCAATAAGCTAATTAATCCTTCTGTGGTCAGAAGGGTGGTAGGCCCGAAATCTTTTTGCGAGTGAAAATATTTGGGTTACATGGAGAGAAATTACCAATAAATACATGTAGGCTATTAAAGATACCAGCAAATCAAGTCGAATTATACGAGTATACCTTTGATTCTTTAAGATATATAATAGATAGGTACACGATAAAAACTTCTCGAGAAAAGGTCAAACGTATATATATATATATATATATATATATATATATATATATATATATTTTGTTTTTTTTCTCCATTTTTTTTTGTCAACTTCGCATAGGAAAATTTCTCCGTGTGAAATTTTAGACTCCTGGGATCAAACGAGTATTACTTCCTAAATCAAAAGATGAGTATTAAGATTTATGTTTGACCTGGGTTTGAACTTCTTGGAATAGATAGTCATGCATAATATATAAACTCATGACTCAAAGCATATGAAGATCAAAGAGACCCTTTGTTGTGATTATTGCACTTAATCGTTCATTTATACAACGGTTGGAACAGATTGTTGCAGCGCTGGAGTGACATTTGTATGGTGCCGAGTCTATTTAAACATGTCAATCATATTTGTGTTAGGACCTGAGATCCCTCAATTATTCTATCAGATATGAATTACAAAGAAATGGATCTGAGAAAGTATGATAATATATGGTTTAATTCTATAGTAACCTTGATTCAACGCTTTGTATTGGGCCAACATACAATGGATCCAACGCATACAATGGATTCAATAATTTGGTAGTTCTGAAATTTTGTCTCAATAGAGACTTGTAACACTCCTTGTAGCACCAATCTGTCATGTAGCTGTCATAAATCCTTAACACATAACACTATGTCCCGAAGTTAAGTTGAATTATTTATTATTTTTATTATTTATTAATTATTATTAAGGGACATTACATTTATTTTGTTATTTATTACGTGTAACAATCTCGGTTACGTCATGTAACAGTCCCGACACCCTTTGCTGAACTAGTATAACAAGCAGGCGTCAAAAGTTTCACAACACCCGGGAAATCCCAAGGAATCTCTGTCCTTTTTTCCACTTTCGGAATCAGGCATAAGCCTTCCATTTTCGAAATTAGGCATAAGCCTCCTCGGTCTATATCCTAGTCCAAGGCTAGCCCCAAGGCTTGAGCCTGATTCAGACCTCATCTACCCCAAGGCAGGCATCTGGTACAGTGCTCAATGTCACCGGCATCTCGCAAGGTTGTCCCACTCCCTCCACAACTCACTAAGGCGCACAACCCCAGGCATCGAAGTCCTTACACCCCCACCAGACTTCGGAACCCCAATACAATACTAGGCACCTAGCCTAGAACATCAGGCACTTAGCCTCCTCAAGATGGTCCCATAGCCCTTCAAGAGCTATCCATCAAGAGCTATACAAGATAAAGGAACCACTGGCATATGTAGTGTTGATTGAATTTGTCCCTAGCCCATATGGTGTTACTTATTCTCCTTCATGCGTATGGGCTCGCACGAGATCATCAAATAAACTAGCCCTCTCAGCCCATTTGTGGAGTCTTGTGAATCATCACACCTCAACATGCAACCAATGCATTAGCCATATCATCATAGTATCATGCCAAGTCTTGCATGTCATCATGCGAACATTCATCATTGTTAATCTGAACATTATGAATAATAAAAAATTGCATGCTCATGCATGTCATAAATTTGTATGCATCTATCACATGCTTCACCTTATGAATACCCTCATAAGTTATAACATCAACATATTTGCATCAAGACATATCATGACTTCACATAATAAATGAATCACATGTCAAGAACCTCATATTACAACATCATAATTCCTATGCTACATTATGCATATCATATCTATCATGAGTATTTAACATTAAATACCTATCATGGACCCAAACTTCTACATGCATGTTTAAGTTGAAGTCTCGTGAGCAACTTGCCATATACCATATGAACCAATCTTGCAATGCTTGGTATAGAACGCTACTTGGGAATGGATACAACTTTTGGTGTGGGGAAATATAATAAATACAATGCTACAAATAAATGATTGTTCCAAGTAATTACATTTGGTATAACGCTGCAAATAAACAATGTTATACAATTGGTATAATGCTGTTTGAAAATAATTACAATATTTCTTCACAAGGCTGTAAATCAAGGTTCTAAATGAGGCTCACGTCATGTTTGTCTCTATGTAATTATTTTTGGGCAATGAGATTCTAGTCTCAAACTCTACAAACCACATTGAGCGTTATCTGGAAAACATGCAAAAACCCACACCGAAACAATTCATGCAATTCAGACCATGGTATGTATTCTGACACCTAATGGAGTTGTTGAGTTGGGTTCCACGAATTTGAATCTGCAGAACTAGGATTTGATACAGAAGGCTAGAAATTCTTTCACTTTTACTTTTCCGGACAGTTAGTGGGAAGAAAATCATACCCAAAACGATTTTGATCCGTCACTTTAGTTGACTGAACCCCCTGCCGAGCCTAAATAGAGCCTGAAAAGAAACAACAGCAAATAACCCAATGTGGAAACTGAAGCTCTTCACAGCTTTTTCCCTCATGAATTGGGATTTGCTACAATCACAAGCCAATAGCAGAAACATGCATGAAGCATTGGAGGCAAGAACAAGAATTTTGAATCTCTGTTGAGCCTACAGTGAGTTGTTACGGTGCAGTGTTGCAATGAAATGACTCAAGACATGTTTTCACTTCTAAAAATAAAAACCAATCTAGTGCCAATGCTGGTAAGTGAAGGGTGCCATCCAGGCTTGTTTTAAACACGCTAACACATAGAAAGGATCACCTAACATGCACCCCTTCTTCCCAGTAAATAATACATGCCCAAAGCAAATCCCAACGGTCTATGCAGGTTTGAGCTTCTGATCAATCTCCATAGACAACCAGAAACAAAACATGATCACCATTTCACAAAGATGAACAGGTCATGAGATCGATCCCTCTGGATTCTATACAGAGAGAAAAAGGGGAACAACCACCAGAAGAAAATAAATAAATAAAACCTCAAATAATGTGTTTTACAAATTTAATAAAACGCCATGGACAGGCGTGGTTGTATACAGAAAGGAAATGGCAGAAGACTACAAACAGTGGCCCATTTTCACAATGTTAAGCTCGAATAAACAAAACATATGAAAACCAGAGCAGAAAATTAACAGAACAGAGGTATATCTAAAGCATAGAGATGGAGGGATGAGAGAATACATGCAACCGGAGAATACAATAACAACAATAAATTAATTCTAATGAAAATCAAACATTTAATCAAACAAACTATTCCAAATCTGTTCGATTTTTCCACTGAGACTAAAATATACCATCATGTGGTTTATGCATAAAATCATGATCTGATGCTATAGGCCCTAAGAGTTGAACCTAAGCTCTAAAACCATATGTAACAGCCAAAAATAAACATGTAATTAATTAACTAATCAAGTTCAAACTATGAGTAGCACTTACTTGTGGTTGAAGTCTGCTTACCGCAACAAGGTTTTGGGGATGACTCTCCACCCAACCATAGGCTCAATTGTGCAAGGACTTGCTACAACTAGCCACCCCCGAGCCCTCAATCAATGTACTACTGCCAGTGACTCCTCTGTCTTAGAACACTATTCTCCCAAGAGAATGAATGACAGGATCTTGGAATGATGGAATTCCTCTCATCTTCCTCACCATCTATTAAATAGAGCAAACATTAGAAGGGGAACCACATGCACACACTCCATGTGTCAACATGCAACTTACTGCTTTCTTGTTTTATTCTTTTGTTTTTACTTTTTGATAGTTTTACTGATTTTTACTATTTTTCTTGTTTTATTTCTTTTGTTTTTACTTTTTGATAGTTTTACTGATTTTTACTATTTTTCTTATTTTATTTATATTTATTTAAAGCATGTAATTAATTTATTATTAATTAATTAATTAATTAATTATTATTTTATTATTTAATATTTAATATTATTTATTATTATTAAGGGACATTACAGACTCTCCCACTTTAAGGAACTTCGTCCCAAAGTTAAGTTGAATTATTTATTAATTATTATTAAGGGACATTACATGATATGAGAAAAACCCAACACGAACCTACGGTAGAAGTTGGCGAGACCTAGAAAGTTGCGGAGCTCTGTCACAATGGTTGGAGATGGCCAATCCCGAATGACTTGGACCTTGGCTAGATCCACATGCACCCCCTGTTCATCAATAATGTATCCTAGATACTGAACCTAGGTCATGCCAAATGTGCATTTCTCCAAATTGGCACATAACTTGTTTTGCCGCAGTGTTTGGAGAACCTATCGGATGTGGTGGAGGTGTTCTTCCCAACTCTATCTGAAGATCAAGATGTCATCCAAGTATACTACTACAAATGAGTTGGTGAATGGCCGCAGCATGTCATCCATTAGCCTCATGAAGGTTGTAGGAGAATTTGTCAATCTGAAAGGCATAACCAACCATTCGAAAATGCCCTCTTTGTCTTTGAAGGCAGTCTTCCACACATCGGAGGGTTCGATTGGTACCTGGTGATATCATGACTTCAAATCGATCTTGCTGAAATATTTTTCCCCGTTCAGTTGGTCCAGGAGGTCATCAGCCTGGAGGATCAGGTACCTATTAGCGATAGTGATCTTGTTCAGCGCCCGATAGTCAATACAGAGTCTCCAAGTCCCATCCTTTTTCTGTACCAACACAATCAGGCTCCCACAAGGTGATGAACTCGGACGAATGTGACCTTTCTGTAGAAGCTCCTAAATCTGCCTCTCGATTTCATCATTCTCTAGAATGGAGTGCCGATAGATTGGCCCATTGGGTAGTGGCGCACTTAGGGTTAGATCGATGGAGTGCTTGACCTGATAGTGCACAGGAACCCCTGTCGGAGAGGTGAAGATGTCCTCGTACTCCTTCATGACCTTGTTCATCTGTAGTTGTCGTGCGGAGGGGCCCTATCTGGAGGTTGTGGCCACCATCTTCTTCTTTCCTTGAGGGTGTATCATCAGGAAAACAAATTTCCTTGTTTTGGAAATGAGCTTACTGCATTGTTTTGCAGTAACCAGAGAGATGGTGGTAGGCGGTGCTACCTCTAGTATCCTGTACAACTTATTTACCAAAGTAATAATAACAACATGGGGCCTTGATTCATACACAACATGTCGCTTCCACAAGTATGGTTGTCCTAATAATACATCATAAAATTCAAGGGGAGCAATGTCACACAATACCTCATCCATGAAGGGCTTGATGTTGTATGGAAGGTGACACTGCTGGCTCACGTGAAGATCTCATCCTTGGTGGAGCCACTCGACGGTGTACAGTTGTGGATGTGCTGTGGTCGGTAAGCCTAGATGCTTCACGAACTCTACCGAAATGAGGTTCTTTTGGCTCCCACTGTCAAAATTGAACTATAGTGGGGAGCCCTTTACCCACATTTGGTAGTGGAAGAGACGCTCCTCCTCCTCTGCATCTTCAAGTTCCTCCTTTTGGATCTTCGTGGTGGATTTTTCCTTTGTTTTGCGTTTTGGGGGTACCTTTCCCTTGCTTTGGATTCGCAGATCCAAAGTCTCGCTTCTTCTGTTTAGACTTTTTCTCAACGTTAACAGCATATCGGTATGCCGTGCCGAGCGAAGAGATGTTCAGGAATTCTATTTCTTCCTGGATGTACTTGTGAAGGCAATCTCGATATTCGAGTATCAAATGTTGCTCTGAATCCTTGATACCCAACTTTGTGCGAAGGGTATGGAAAATATTGGTAAACTCCGACACATCTTGGTCCCTTCCTTGTCACAGCGTGGTCCACTTTATGTATTGATCCCCATAGCTTCCGACATGGTAGTACTGCTCCTTGATGGCATCCTGGAATGAATTCCAAGTGGGTGCAGTAGAAAATAGTGATCCTGTACTTTCATCCTTCTGCTTGCAGTAGTTTTCCCACTAGTCCTTGACGTGGGGGACTGCTTTGAGAAGACCGAAAATAATCTTTTCCTGACTGGAAAAATCATGAACATAAAAATAACCCTCTAGCAGATTTAACCATTTATCGATGGAATTTGCATCTATCTGACCCTTGAATATGGGGATTTCAAAGTTAACTTGTATCTTAAATCGTGTGGCGTTTCCAGAGTAGCTGTTGGAAGTCGATGCATCGCCCTTGGGTAGCCGCTGAAGGATCTGGGCAAAGCTATCCATCATCACGTTCCTCTATCGCTCGACAGCTTCTTCGAGTAAGATTTTGATAGGATCTCCTGCCCCCTCGTCTTTTTTTCATCTGCCATGGGAGGTTGTCAAGATTTGCGAGGTTGGCCTTGCAAAGGTTCGACCAGTTCAAGCCCTAACTCCTTATATCCTGACCTCGTTGGGGACAAGCAAAGAAAAACAAAGAAAAAGCAGACTGCTCTGATACCACTAATCCAAATTTAAATAGGAATGCAACAAATTACAGAGATAACCATAAACACAAAGATGCAGCAAAAATAATGCTTCATTTCATTAATGTAAAATACTGAAATATGCTTACAAACATAAATGGAAATAAACCAGCTAAGGCGATGGTAGCTTATCTCTGAGAAGAGATGTGGCGACTACATGCCTCTGAACTATCTTACAATGAGGCTCGAAGGCCTATTTATCATTGAGAAACAATGGAAAACCATAAGCATCCAAAAACCTATCCCAAGAAGATGAAACGCCAAACTGTGGGCCTCGTTTGGGTAAATTGGTACATCAACTTCCCGGGGTCGTAACTTTGGCATACGATCTTCATTTGACATGCACAATATCTTGTTAGAAATATCTATCTGAGAACTACAACTTTGGGAAGAGCAACATTAGTCCATGGACCCATGTTGCTCCCAGTTTTCCCAAAAATCGTCATTTAGGGCCTGAAAACGGCTCCGGAAGTTTAGGACCCGAAAAGCTGCTAAAAATAATAAATTGTGCTACAATTAAGGAAATTGAAAAGCTACAAGAAACAATGGTGGGGGTCCAAGTGGACCTAGCGGGTGGCCACCAATATCCACTTGGATCATCCTCCATGCCAGCGTGCCACAGGAACCCTAGTTCAAAATACAACTGCAAACCGCATAGTGACCTACAAGATAGGTCTGCCATGGGGTTAGACTTTGAAAAACTTCCAAAAGCCTACATAAAATGAGCAAAAATTGGCTATTTAGATTAGAAATTTACCAATTTACCTGATAAAACCCTTCAAAGCACTAAACCGCCATAACCTGCACTGAGCCGAGCTAAATCCACCACAGGGACCTCTACAAACGAATAACCAGATGAATACACCATATGAAGAAGAGAAATGGGCCTAATATTGCAAACTAAATTGTAGCCAACGTCCTCACAGCCTCTCGAATTAGCATAAAAAAGACATCATAACCCATTGTTTGTAGGGCCAAGGATGGGCATGGCTGTGAGTGGAATACCAACAATGTTGCACAAGTACCCCGGGGGAGAAACGAGTAAGTAAGTGACCCGAACATAATAAGGTAGCTGATGAAACAATAGTCATTGAATGTGATGTCGAGGGGACTTAACATGCCCTAAACCAGTTGAACCAGTCACGATGCGTAGACGACAGGTGTCACATGGTGGAGGACAGGTGTCGTACAACACCTCACCTGGTTTACGTGGCATAGAGGCTGGTTTACGTGGACCCGTTTGCCTAATGGCATTCCTCCCCTGCTCACCCTTGAACATAAATTTTCGCAGGCAATCAAATTTGTTTGGGAAAAGTGCAGAAATCACATAATCTCACTCATTGGGAATCACTGTAAGAATTATGTGTCAGTGCGAACTCTAAGTACGTGATCGATGGAAAACCAGAAGAAAAAGAACCCCCTAGTGTTATAAGAACACCACGTCAGGCCGAGGGGTGTGGAAGGTATAACAATGAATCTCGTGAATTTCGAGACGTGTACAATGAATGCCCAACTAGAAGAAGAAGAACCCCCCTAGTGTTATAAGAACACCCTGTCAAGCCAAAGGGTGCAGAAGGTATAACAATGAATCTCATGAATGTGGAGACGTATACAATGAATTCCCAACCAGAAGAAGAATAATCCCCTAGTGTTATAAAACACCACGTCAAGTCAAGGGGTGCATAAGGTATAATAATGAATCAATCTTGTGAATGTGGAGACGTATAGAATGAATGTCGTGAAGGTATAAAAATGAATTCCGAGACAATACTGCAACAGGTGCTGACATCACGCATTAGGGCTTGAAGCCTTGGTGGTGACGACACAGTGATATAACCACTTTGGAAATTACAAATTTAAATGTTTAAATTAAAAATTAATAAAATATTTTGTACTTACCCTCAAATTAATACTACTAAAACATGGCTACTAAATGTGTCATAGCAGTGACATAATAATCCCCATTTTTCAAGGTATTTAAAATAATGTAAAATTCTTAATAATACAAAAAATAAAAATAAAAATAAAATATTATAAAACTTTAAAATTTTCTAACATTTAACCATTTAACAAAAATCCTAAATCCTAATTCCAATGGTAAAATGGTTGTAAAGAATCATACTACCATAAGACGGAATAATAATACTAGTGATGAAAGCCTCTTTTCTTCTTTTATAAATCGATTTATTTTCTTCTATTTAAAATAAAGGAAATATATATTCATAACCTAAAATATAAATTGAAAATAGTTAAGAGTCATTTTAAACTAATAAACATTAGTTGGAAATGTTTATTAAACATCTACCGAGAGTAGAAAGCATAAATGGTCATTTACAATGAAAAAATAGAGATGGAGACCAAAAATGTGCAAGGTGCCTTTACAGTAATGGTTGTTCCTCTGAAACCTACCAAACAGACCAAACTCGTCAATTTTCTTGAAAAAAAAATAAAAATAAACAAATGTATGAAAAACAAAATATCATCAAAATAAATCATTATAAAATAAATATTATGAAAATAAAACTTCACAAATAATGAAATTTTTTTAATAAAATATATTTGCAAACTATTGCAGACTATTTTTCATTTGGCCTTCTTGCATTAATTGACGTGCCTCCATCTTTATTTTTGTTAGGATAGAAATTATGTGAAATGGGCGTCTATTATTTCTTATTTGGGCACATGCTTGAGTTTATTTAATTTTATTCAGTCACTCTGATGTAGATTAATTAACGTGCCTCCATCTTTATTTTTGTTAGGATAGAAATTATGTGAAATGTGCATCTATTATTTTTTATTTGGGCACATGCTCGAGTTTATTTAATTTTATTCAGTCATTGTGATGTAGATTATGGAGGTTTAAAAAAAAATTAGGGGGAGTTTAGGTAGGGGTTAGCTTTAATATTTGATGGAAAAATGATTTTTTTATTGGTTTGGATGCTTATTGGATAGTTTAACTCTTTGAAGATGGTTCCCATATTTTGGATACCCATTAAATAGTTTAACTCGAAGATGGTTCCCATATTTTGGATACCCATTAAATAGTTTAACTCGAACATGGCTCCCATCCTCAACCCCTCCAATGGGATTTGAACCAATGACCTGCTAGGACTAAACCTCACACAACCAATTAGTAGACACCTCATAATTATTTATTCTTATTTTATAGTAAATAAACAATTTGATATCTATAGCTTGAGTGGGTCTAATGATTAAGATGATGTGTTTCCTCTTAAGAGGTTATAGGTTCAAAACCACAGGGGTAGACTATGCATGCCGTCATAGACTTAACAATTAAAATGATTCCACTATAAATCTCAAATTTTAATGTGACCTCCTAAATTTAATATTAGGGTAAATCTAGGGTTATTGAATAGTTAAGGGCACCACCTAATTCTGAAAATATTAGGTGATAAAACTACCATGCAGAGTATGTTCCAATTCTCATCCAAAACACTCTTGCATAACCTTGATGTCAATTTTCATATCTCTACCAATCAAGTCATTCACTGTGGTAAGAAATGACAATGAGTAATGTATCTCAATGTTGGTTTGAATATAGGGTGATATCTTTACATATCCAGTCATCAAAATATCTACCTATCAAGTCATTCACTGTGGTAAGAAATGACAATGAGTAATGTATCTCAATGTTGAGTTGAATATAGGGTCATATCTTTACATATCCAGTCATCAAACATGCCAACGCCATTCAACGTGGTAGAAAGTGACAATCACCTCTACCTATCAAGTCATTCACTATGGTAAGAAATGACAATGAGTAATGTATCTCAATGTTGGGTTGAATATAGTGTCATATCTTTACATATCCAGACATTAAACATGCCAACACCATTCAACGTGGTAGAAAGTGACAGTCACCTCTACATATCAAGTCATTCACTCAAGTTATTCACTATGGTAAAAAATGACAATGAGTAATGTTTCTCAATGTTGGGCTGAATATAGGGTAATATCTTTACATATCCAATCATCAAACAGGCCCATGCCATTCAATGTGTTAGAAAGTGACAATCACGTCACTATTGTTATTAATTATGGACTTTGATTGACCAAGCTTGTAATGGATCTTATTGTTGAGTTCATATAAGGTCATATATCTATATATCCAATCATCAAAAAATTATAAAAATGCCTCTCTAATATAGAGAAGTAATCATGATAATTTTTATTTCTACAAAAGATAATTAATCATACAATAATAAAGCCAAAAAATAAATATGTTGTAATCAAGGATTATATTTTGAAGTAGATTATATGTACTGCAATTTTTGGCTAATTTTAGGGTTTTGTTGGAAGGTATTCACCTCCAAAGACTCATATATGCTTACTATCAGTTGTATTCCTCTTCCGAGAATAATTTTTGTTTATAAGTTTGCAAATGATATTGAAGATGGAAGAAAATCATAATATAACTCGCAATGTAAAAAATTACAATTAATATAAATATTCTCATGGGTTTATATATATATATAGGAAAATAATTAAAAAATAACTTATTAAAATTTATATATAAAAAACATATTTTATGCATTTGACACAAAAAATTTCAAATTTTATTAAACTCTTTATATAAATAATAAATACTATAATTTGAATTCCAACTTTTCTCTTAGAAATTAAAATATCACCTTCCTTCTTCTTTTTTTGTACGCTGGGCATTAGTGAGGCTACATCATGGTCATGTCTAAGAATAACACCCGAATAGGGGGTGGGGAGGTAGAATTGAATTGGTGCTTAACATGTAGGAGTGCCTTAATAACACACATGATATTTGTCTATCGAAGACCTTGTGGACAAAATTTCACCTTCCTAAACTTTTCACATGCCATATAAATTATAAATAACAGAAATATAAAATGAATGCGAAATTTGGGTATATATATATATATCCCTTATATATTTATGGCGAAAACATGGTGAATCATTAATGCTATGCCTCTTATTATTTGTGGAATATTTTTTCTCTTCTAATAATTGGTTAATATATTTGTTATATTTTTAAGTAAATAAATACAAAATATGTTGTATAAAATAATATGATTTTTTTATTTGATTGTGTTTATGTTACACAATATATTTAATAGTTATAATGGTAGTGGACAAAGTCAATCTCATCTTATAAGAAATAGTTCCAATTATAAAGCCCACTACTAAACACGTTGTTCCCTAGTACCGACCTTTTATGCACAAAGTAATTGATAGCATAAGTTATTGTTACTAAGACAACATGAATTCTAAGGTATTTCAAAAAAATTTGGCTATAAATAAAAATAAATTAATTTAATAATAATATGAACTTCTGCAAATACAACATTTGGAAAATTTGTTGACATTTCACAAATCTACAAAAGATTAACCCTTACGTAACTTGCACTAACCTTGAAATCAGGTGAACTACTTTTTTCATGTCTTTCACAAGTCTTATTGGTCTTGTTGTAGGTTTTTGAAAGACCTTTTACTTACAATTTTTTCTAGTACTATTGATCTTGTTGTAAGTTTTTAAAACACCCATTACTTACATTTTTTGTCTATTCTCTTTAAGAGGTACTACTTAAGAATTACTCGTCTTTTTGTAAGTCTTTGAAAAGCCTTTTATTCAAGTTGTTGTAAGTTTTTGAATGGTGCTTTAATTGCTTTTTTGCTAAATCTTGACCAGTGTCCTAGGTTAGAATATTTGTTCTTTTCAAGATTTTCAATAGTAGTAGAATCCTTCATAAAGTTATTTTCGCTTTAGCCAAGCTAATTCATCATTTTGGCATTTTTCTAGCAATTGTGATGACCACATAGGATCTCAAAAAGGTAAAAGCTTACTTTAAAGAATGTCGAGTGACCTCTAGTTTTTGGAACATTTTATCTTTAAATTTTAAAATAGAAGAATAATTGCAAAATAATTAGTCTTTAGTTATATATTATTTATTGGATTTTGAAAAATAATCTTTAAAGTTGATATTTAAAATTTGAAAATGGAAATGGTTATCTTTAAATCTAACTTCTTATTATATTTAAATAATTTTATAGTTTGTAATTTTTATTTGTTTCACTACAAATATTTTCATTGAATTTTTTATTTTTTTTATAATCTACAAAATAATACAAATATAAAATATTTATTAAAAATTTCATTAAAAATAAAATAAAATAATAAAAAAATAATTTCATTAGAAAGAAAATAAAATAATAAAACAATAATAATAAATTTTTTTGTAAGCTTGGTAGGACCTTTCTTTTCATTAACATAAAAAACAGGCAGATTACATCCATATGCTGAATGGTTAGGTGGCCTCAACCTGCCCAGTGGGAAACCAGGTCTGTTGGCCACCTAATGACATGATAAGCCATCCAAAAACAAAATAGAATAAGTCTATCCATCCATGCCAAAAAAGTTTGATTGTCCTTAAACTGCCTAACATCTAAATATCTAATCCTGACGATGAACCACAAAGGTTGGTTCAAAACGTCAATTCCAAAAACATGAGTGCAATGACTCTAGAAGATAACACCACATCTAAATATCTATATACACACTGAAGGTACTTAAAAGATAAAAGTTGTTGCATATACTAATAAGTAAAATAGAAGTGATATGTCAGACTACTGATCATCTGTTGTGTCAATTAGAGCTGGATCCTTGACACTTGACCCGGGGAGTTCAGATTGCGGAATGCATGGGATATGCCTTTCAATACGGCTAAGGTGGTTGCTTTGCTGTTGTAGCTAAAATTGATTTGCTAAAAATCTTTGCTATAGTCTAGTAGAGCCCAAGCATTCGTGGCTAATCCCAAGGGGATATGCTCCAGGAATTTAACCAAGAGGCACTTTAATAACCAATACAAGTGCACCCTCTGATTATATTGGGAAACCCGACCCTGAGAATGACCTGGATCAAGAATCGGGGTCTGCCAATCATCTAAGTCAAGGTCTAGCAATCCCTCTGTCTCATTTAACTATGCTTCCCATTTAACAATGATTTGATGAGTCGAGCCCGAGCCTACGTGATACGTTGTAAGTGCTTCTTCAATAATTGATCTGTAATTGAAAACTTGAAGATTTGAACAAATTGCAAGTAAAATTTATATGTGATTTGTGCAATGGATCAATTGAATAAACACATAAAAAAGTGTTTCTTAACCAAATTCTACAACTAAACAGAGACAAATAACCATATCTAAAACACATAACACAAAACATGATAAAGGAGTTTACCCCTCTCTTGAGCTACATCTCTTGGTCCAATTTCCAATGCAGGCCCTCTTTCATTAAGTGCTCAAAAGTATGTTTACATGGATTTAAAATTCTCAAACAGAAAAAATGATGTCTCTAATGGATCCATCACTGTTGAAAATCCCCATTTTGATTCTTTTTGCACCTCATTTGGCCAAAAATTGAGAAAGTTATCCTTGTTACAAGTTTTTACCTAATTCCATAGGTAATCATCCTACAATTTGGCCCAAACCTGGGCTTGAGCACCCCAAACCTGGAACGGTGCCCAAATCTGGCCCACAATCCCACCCGATGGTTGAAATTCTAGGATAACTAAACTACTCATTAACCCCTAGTTCCAAAAATTATGGTCATATGGTTGTGCATAGGACTGAGTTATAGGCCTTTATTCTTGGGTTGTGGCCTAAATTTGTGCCTCTTTTACTCTGTGGTATGGTCATGTGGGCGCACATGTGCCTAGTGCTGACCTCCTTCGTTCCTGCACTCCTGGTGCTGTGAAGGGTCATGTGACCCGAGGACTAGCTCTCAGGGCTGGCCCCTTTCCAAATCTCCGCTTGCAGTTTTGTATTGAGCTCCCAATTTATCGTTTTATAGTTGGGCTAGACCATGAGGCTGGGGCTAATCCTGGCCCTTAGTCCTACCCCTTGGTTCTAAGGGCACGGGGACTAGGGCTAGGTCTTAGCCCTGACCCCAATCCCCCAATGAAGAAAACATAAAATTCAAATACAAGCTGAGACTTATAAGGATTAAGTAACATTGCATGACGTGTTGGTTAAGTGGCTTGGTGCTTGATGCTTGGTCAAAAGTTTGATTCTGGTGGGATTCCCTACCTCCATATAAAATTTTAGAACACCCTTGGAAGGCCACATGGCTGTCTCTGGTTCGCCCACATGGCCCTCCCCCATTGGTCCTCCATTACACGGTCAATAACCCATAAATTAGTAAAAAATTTGAATCCTCAGCCATTGAAAATCCAACATTCATGAACCAATCATAAGGAGACACTTGTCAAACTATCATTGGCCCAAAAACATACAGTCACTTTGTACAGTCATATGCCCAATTAGCGTATGGAATGGTAATTGGGTGTACCTGCAACTTCAACTTTTAAGAATTTAGTTGTTCGACAATTCAATCAAAACATGATATTGGGAGCATACGATAACTATTTTGAGTTAAACAAGTTGCATTGGATTTAGATCACTAAGATCTATCCAATTATATAGGTTTCAAGCATTTTTTAGCACTTTGAATTTCAAGCACTAAATTGATCCCTTGGATCACACCTCCCCATTGGAAGCTTTTGGACCTCGAAAATACTACTTTTAGTCAACAAATAGATGAGGGTACAATTCTCTCACCATTCCAACCTCAATCCATTTAGCTTTGGTTGCGTTTGTGCCTATGAGATGAACACGAAGGTACTCCACAATCTCTCATTTTGAATTTCTTGTCCTTCTGTTAAGGATGGTATCCTGTTGCAATTCTTTAAGAAATTCTGGCGAGAAATCTTCTATTGAAGGAATATGAACATGTTATCCTTGATCATCAATAAAAGGAGACTCATTGTTCGCCCTCAATTTTGGTCAATTTTGCTTATTAAAAATCCAATTAACTTCCATCATATTCCATATATGTCTTATTCTTACGTTATTATGCATATTCAGGTAAATAAATTATTTTTTCAATTTTTAGATATTTTTGCAAAAAAATGGTTTTAAGAGTATTTTAGAAAGAACTAGAAATTCCCGTAATAGCTCCATTAAAGTGATATATGCAGGACACATGGGCTTGAGCTGAATACATATTTGGAAAGCTTAGGAACCAAGGATGGATGAATAGATATTGCCTTGGTCAAAATGAACAAATACATGTTTGGTCAAGGATGGTCAAACTTGACCTGTCACCCAAAAATCCCTATTAAAAATGGGCAGTGTTAGGATTTTTTGGAATTTTTCCAGATTTCTTGTAACTAATGGATGGCTTTGACCTTATGAAGTGGGATAACATTAATGATGGTTTTTCCAGACTTTTTAGCTTATATGGTTATCATTTGAGAGGCATTCATCATTAGATTATGTACAAAAACTTATTACTTTTAGATAATTGAAGACAAAGCTTTTGTTTCATGATTTCTTTGTGTTTGTTGGAGTGAATGAGTTTCTGTAGCTGAGTATTTTGGTAGTGTACCAACATGGTTGGAGGCCCCCCATACCAAGCTAAGTACACTTTTTTGTATCATGTTTATATATGTGCATATGCTAGTTTAATTCTCCATGTTTATTATATTCATTTGCTGTAAATATTTGTGAATATCTTTAATGTGAATTTATTTTCTGGAATGTTTTAAGTGAATTTTGCTTCCTTTTAGTGATTAGCTTGAATGTGGAAGGACAACCAAGTCTCTTTAAGAGAGCCTCTTCTTCGTGAGCTAAGACTAAGACTGAACAAGATTCACTTCTTTCAAGCTTTCTTAGATTAAGTTATTATGCTTTCATTACATTCTTTTATGCTTACTTAGCTATTGACAATGCCATTATAGAATTGTTGAGGGAGGACAACGAGGTCAATTTGAAAGAGCCTCTTCCTACTTTTTCTAAAATAGTATAATTTCATTGACCAATAATGCGTGCTTTTATGGAATAGATATTTTTGCTTAAGTTGTGAATAGTGATTTATATTTATAATATGTATTTCCATTCTTAGTTATGTAGAATGATTTATATTTGTAATATGCACTTTTGTTCTCATAGCAAATTTTTATATTATTTCTTATCCAAAAATCCATAAATTGTGGTTTTCTTCTAAGATTACCAAGCTAGATTGATAGTAAAATACATGTCTTAATTTACACAATAAATAGAGCTGACATTTTTGGTGTTATTGCCATGGAAGCATATTTTGGATATAAGTAATTAGGAAGATTATTTGGAAAATATATATTAAAAAAATGAAAAGATAAAAAAAACATAGATAGGATTTTTCATTATAGTCATTTATGCCTAGATATAGAGATGAAAAGGGTAGATACATAAAACAAGACCCCCTAACTACTAAACCATTGGTAGAAGCGGGTCTTCCTCCATTGGAATTAACTACACCAATTGCTAGAAAACCAACTAATTTGAAATTGATTTCTAGTTGGTGTTGTGCTAATATCATTTCTAGATATAGAATGTTCTTTGCTTTGGTTTGCTTATCTATAAAGAGTATCCATTAGAATGTGATTTTCAATTCATCTAACTTGGTGAAATTTAGTGTTTTGCATGAAATTAAAAGCATGAATTTAAATGGCTGAACAACAACATATAAAACAAAACAAACTCAAATAACAGAGCTTTATACACAATTTTTTGTTGAAGGATTTCACGTCTCTTGGGCTACATCTCCCTAGTCCACCTTCATAGTGTGGGCTTTTGTATTAGATTTAATAGTGCTAAAATGGTTGTTACATGCACCCAATTCTCTTGGAACCTATTAAAATGAGTTTAAAACATTCAAATATATCAGAAATGACTATTTTTTTACTCAATTTGGTTGCCGGCTGCTCTGGGAATGGCCTCCAACATCTGGTGGCCCCAAGCTTCAAAAAATTCAAGTGACCAAAAACACCTGTAGATCACATCTTCTATGCTTGCAACCTACTCCAATGAGTTCCTAGCATGCCAATTAGCCAAAAATGACTATTAATTTTCAAAATTTGGCTGACAATTGAGTAAATTATGGCTCAAACAACTTTTCCTAGAAAACCTTTGCTAAATCTGGAGAGACTCTAGTTAAGTCCGCCAAATTTGGTGGCAGATCTAGATTTCGTGGCTCCGCCATAAATTCCGCCAAATTAATAAATGGATTAAATAACTTCTAAGCTTCATTAAAGACGCTCTAAATGCACTTAGTGCTAGCCCTAGCCCCCGGTTCTGGCGTGTGGTCGCATGGGGTGGGGGCTGGCCCTCATTCTCCATCGTCAACAATCAATTTGACATGAAATAAGGTGTTGCACGCCCTCCTTTCAAATGCACTAATTTTGGCTTAATAGTAAAGCACAATGATAGGAGGGGGATGTCACAGGTTCAAACCCTGCCCTCCCCCATCACATTTTTTAATATTAAATATGCCAACCGAAACTTTGGGTTAAAGCGCCATTCAATTTTTAATATGCCATTTTAAAATTATATAACATATATGCAATGCAGATTTGGGTTGATTAATATTTAATTAATAATTAAAACATATAATATATATTAATTATATTATAATATATAAAAATTATGTATAATATATATATATATATATATATATATATATATATATATATATATATATATTAATATTTAATTAAATAAAAGAAAGAAAATCAAATTCCACCTTAAAGGCTAATTAGGAAATTTCCCTTGCACACAACCACACTGGCAAATATGAATATGACACTTGTCACAGTGTCACTGGCTGAAACCGGAGAATATTCTTTTCATGCTAACTGGCAATCCAGTCAACCCTAGTCAAACTTTGACTTTGACTTTTTTTTACCAAACTTTCATAAGCTCTAACTTTTGCATACGATGTCATTTTTTTGAATTGTTCACGGCGTTGGAATCCTGGAGATGAACTCTACCCAATTGTTTATGTATGAAGCAATTATGATCACTTTCATTTTTTAGCTAAAATAATGATCCCTGATCACCAACTTTGGAAGAGTTGGAGGAAAAAAAATATTCAAGACAAAGGTTAAATATTATTGAAAAAGAAAATTTGTTAGCTTATGAAGTGAAAATAATATAAAAACAAATAGAAATACCTTACATAGGAAAACAAAGAGAAACAAGAAAACCAATTGATCAGCCTATTCTTGAACAAATAGATCAACCTATCTTTGAACACATAGAACAAGTTGAATCTCAAATTGCTATTGAAACAGTTGAAACTACTGAAAAAGATATGGCAGAAGAAGGGAAAGGATATACCATCCTCATTGTAGAACAAAGGTTACAATATGAAAAGAAAAAAAAATAGAGACAAAGAAGAAGAAAAGAGGAGACAAGAAGAGAAGCAGAAAGGAAAATGGAAGAAGATTACAAAAGAAAATATGAACATACAAGAATAAAATATGAAAAAAATGATGATGAAGCTACTTTTGGATTTCCAATTGTAGATATTGGAGCAATTCTAGGAGAAGAAGTAAAAATGAAGAATATTTCACTTTTAGTTTTACAAAATTTCTATGGAATGTCTACCGAAGATCCCGATTCATTCATGTTTGAATTTGATATCTTATGTAGAACTTATGGTTACACTAATGATACACATAAACTTTGCCTTTTTCCTGCTACTCTTAAAGCAGTTGCATTAAAATGGTTTATGGGATTACGAGAACACTCTATTACTTCTTGGGAAGAAATGAAGAATTTTTTTCTTAAGAAATATCAAGCCTATTGCAGGCCTAGAGATTCAAAAGAAGATATTTTTAGAATGTCTCGATAAGAAGATTCGATTTTGGAGGAATATTTGGAACAATTCCTTTACAACCTGCAAAAATCCAAACAACATTCTCTAAATCCTGATACCATTAGAACAATTTTTCTTAAAGGAATAAGAGATGAGTATCTTGATATTCTCAATGTGATGGGTAAAGGAGATATTTCATACATACCATTTGATGAAATAGCTGAACTATGTCAAAAATACTCTAGAGGTAGATCCAAAACAAGAAAAAGAGATGTAACTTCTAGAGCTTCTAAATCTGTAGTAGGAGGAATGACAAGAGAAAAAATAGGGAGCTTGTTAGAAAACTTTAAAAAATATCTTTTGAGTACCTTAGGAACACAAGTTGATGTATTAAAATCAAAGAAGAAACAAGAAGAAGAACAAACAATGTCAATATTTTGTCCTAAGTGTAGGAAGAAGCATGTTTTACGAGAATGTCCTTTGTATAATATACATGTTTTTGGACTATGTACTGAAAATCATGTTACAGATAATTGTCCAACATTAAAATAGTTGCAAGCAAGTTAAATAGGAGAAACTCAAGGATTTTATTATATGGCAACAAGAAGAACTTGGCAACCACATTTTGCAGGTACCTCTTAGCAGTTTCCTCAACAAATTCCCCAAAATTTTCGATATCAAAATTCATGGAATACTCTTATGCCATGGCAGGTTTGGCCTCCTTAGAAAAACCAAAACCAACCTTCACAAAGTTGGCGAAGATATTCTTATGGAGCCCAACCTCCTCAACAATTTTACCTTGAACAATATCAATCTTATCCATCATATCAACAACCATATCCTCAACAATCATTTCCATATCAACAATTCCAACAATCCACTCAATCAAATCCATTTACACAACAATCAATGCCTGCACTAACTCAACCTCAGCAGCTTTAGCTTCCTTCTAATCAACCACCACCCAAACAACTCAATTAACAGCCCAGCCAGTAGCAAATCCGAGTAATAGAGTGGAAAGGCCAGCATATAATATGGAAGAAACAACATTATTTCCTACATATTCTATTCCTCTTATACAAGATGTCCACTTAATGTCTGGGAAGTATTACACAAAGATTCTCCAGCAATCATAGAAGAGAAAACTGAACAAGAAGAGCAATTTGAAAAATCTCATGCAGAAAATCAAATTCATAAAGGAAAATCTATTATGACTCAAACACCACCTTATCCAGAGAGGTTAGTAGAGTAGAAAATCAAAATTCCAATTTCTCTTCCTGAATTTGATATTGTAGATGAATTACAGAATTCTTATGTCAAAATTCCTTTATTTCAAGCTATTAAGGAAATTCCAATTTATAGAAAAAAAATAAAGGAATTATGCATTAAGCAAACTGACAAAAAGAAAAGAGATCCACCCACAATTCAAGTCATTGGAAAATTAGCTAGTCTCATGTCTAGAAAAACAACAATTGGAAAATTTATTGATCCTGGGATACCTATGGTTACCATTTCAATCAATAATTTTTCATTTCCTAAAAAATTAATTGGTCGAGGAGCTGCTATAAATGTCATGACAACAAAAACTATGAAGTATTTAAAATTGTCAAACATCCGACTGATCCAAGTGGACGTTGGTGGCCACCCACCTATCCCACTTGGACCCCCACAACTGTCTCTTTCAGTTTTTCAGTTTCCTTAATTATAGCACAGTTTACTATTTTTAGCAGTTTTTCGGGTCCTAAACTTCCGGAGCCGTTTTGAGGCCCTAAACGACGTTTTTTGGGAAATCCACGGCCAACGATTTTTCTAATAAAAATCGTCTTTTCTGTCGTAGTCCTCGGAGAGATCTTTCCAACGGGCTATCATGCGCGTCAAACGGAGATAATACGACCAATTCGCGACCTCGGGAAGTTGGCTGTCCAACTCACCCCAAAACGGGGCCCACAATTTGGCGTTTCATCTTCTAGGGTTAGGTTTTGGAATGTGAAGGGTTTTCCATTGTTTCTCAATAATAAATAGACCTTCGAGCCTCATTGTAAAGACACTTCAAAACAGTTCAGAGGCATGTAGCCGACACATCTCTTCTCAGAGATAAGCTACCATCGCCCTAGCTGGGTTATTTCTATTTGTAAGCATATTTCAGTATTCTCCATTAATGAAATGAAGTATTATTTCCACCGCATCTCTGTGTTTATGGTTATCGCATCTCTGTATTTTATGGTTATCTCTGTAATCTATTGCGTTCCTGCTTAAATCCGGATCAGTGGTATCAGAGCGGTCTGCTTTTTCTCTGTTTTTCTTTGCATGTCCCCAACGAGGTCGGGATATAAGGAGTTAGGGCTTGAATTGGTCGAACCTTTGCAAGACCAGCCTCGCAAATCTCGACGACCTCCCATGGCGGATGAGAAGAAAGACGAGGGGGCAGGAGATCCTATCAGAATCTTGCTCGAAGAAGCCCTCGAGCGGCAAAGGAACGCGATGATGGATAGCTTTGCGCAGATCCTTCAGCGACTACCCAGAGGCGACGCATCGGCTTCCAACAGCTACTCTGGAAACGCCACATCGTTTAAGGTACAAGTTAATTTTGAAATCCCCATCTTCGAGGGTCAAATAGACGTAGATGCCGTAGATAAATGGTTAAATCTGCTAGATGGGTATTTTTCTGTTCATGAATTTTCAAGTCGGGAAAAGATTGTTTTCGCTCTTCTCAAAGCAGCCCCCCACGTCAAGGACTGGTGGGAAACATACTGCGAGCAGAAGGATGAAAGTACAGGCTCACTGTTTTCAGCCGCCCCCACTTGGAATGACTTCTGGGATGCCATCAAGGAGCAGTACTACCCTGTAAAAAGCTATGAGGACAAATACATCAAATGGACCACACTGCGGCAGGGACGAGACCAAGATGTACCAGAGTTCACAAATATTTTTCATACCCTTCGCACACAGTTGGGTATCAAAGATTCTAAGTTGCATCTGGTACTCAAATACCGTGGCTGCCTACACAGATACATCCAGGAAGAGATGGAGTTCTTGAACATCTCCTCACTCGGCACAACATACCGATACGCTGTCAAAATCGAGCAAAAGTTCAAACAGAAGAAGCGAGACTTTGGATCTGCAAATCCGAAGCCCAAAGGACAAAGCCAAGGCGGGGTGACCCAAGACAACCCCTCTACGCTGCAAGAAAAGAACAACACCACGAAGCCGAAGAAGGACACAGGAAAGTGGTGTGAGTTCCACAAGAGTCCCACTCATAACACAAGTGAGTGTCGGACCAAGCAGTCGCTGGTGGCCGAGTTGAAGGCTTCCGAATCAGATGCATGTTCCGACTCTGAGTCAGAACCCGACAAGGGGAATGACAAAGGGAAGCAGATCATTGATGCGGATCCCAGCGCCACTGTTGCTACTACCAAGATCCAGAAAAATGAGCCCGAAGATCCAGAGGAGGGGGAACGTCTTTTCCACTCACAGATGTGGGTGAAGGGTTCACCGCTGCAATTCATTGTCGACAGTGGCAGCCAAAAGAACCTCATTTCAGCAGAGGTCGTGAAGCGGTTGGGCCTACCAACTACACCACACCCACAACCGTACAGTATCAGTTGGCTTCACGAAGGACGAGATCTCAAAGTTCGCCAGCAGTGCCGCCTTCCCTACAGCATCAAGCCCTTCACAGACGAGGTATTGTGTGATGTTACACCTCTGGATGTTTGTGATGTACTATTAGGCCAGCCATACTTGTGGAGGCGACATGCTGTGTATGAGTCAAGGCCTCGCACTGTCATCATTTCGTTGGATAATTCATTATACAGGATACCAGAGGTAGCCCCACCTACTGCCACCTCTTTGATCACTGCTAAGAAAGGCAGCAAGCTCATCTCACAGACTAGGAAATTTATTTTCTGTCTGGTTCGCTCCCAAAGTAAGGGGAAGATTGGTTCTACATCCATGACCCCTGTGAAGGGTTCCTCCACACAGCAGCAGCAACAGAGGGATACAGTCTTGACAGAACACAGGAACAACTTCTCCTTACCCGGAGGGGTACCACACAAGTTTCAGGTGGGCGACAAAGTTTGGTTACATTTGCAGAGGGAGCGCCTTACTAGAACCCATCAGAAACTCAGATCGCTTCGACATGGTCCTTACACCAGTAACAAGGCTGTGGGAAACAATGCTTTGAAGCACAACATTCCTCCATTCCTTCGCTTGCACCGATTGTTCAATGTGGACCATCGCCGACCATGCTTCCCACCATTTCTGGACACATCAGAGATTGCAGAACAGCTCACTAGAGACCCAGCTCAGCAGAAGCTTCCTCATCTTAGGGAGGAACTCAATGCAATGGGGACCATTGCTTCCTGTTTGGTCAATTTATTGTTGTCTAAATTGCTATCATTAATTGTCAACCCGGGGCTCGTAAGCTGATGAAGTGATATGTACAGTATGTACTTAAGTAACCTTTCCTAGTTCTTTTTGTCGTTTTTAGATGATGTTTGTGGTTGATTTAACTTCCTAAGATGGAGTGATGGATTTATAAACAGATGAGTGTGTGTGTGTATATGGTGATTACTAAATGCTTCTAGAACTTTTTAAAGAGAAAGCTTGAAAAATGACTTGCAATGGAATTGAGACTTCGAATGAAAGCAAAGCATTAAACAAAGTGACTAATGGCACTAGTCCACTGTCTATGCTACTGATAAGAACAAAAATAGCATCTATGTTAACTCAATGGAAAGTGAAAAACACTACTTTAGCTGCAAAACTTAAATGACAAATCATAACACTTCATTCTTTCTTAACACTCTGCCTCTAGCTGTAATTGTTCATGTGAAAAACAGTTAAGAAGAAATCAGTAATATGAGTCAAAAAGCTAATCAAACCAAGCTGCCACTCAATGATATTTTGGTCCAATAAAAGTTAGACAATTATGATGAGAAGACCATCAAAAAGTTAGTAAGCAACTTGTCAAAAACTTGATAAAGTAAACTAGCACTGAAACTGCGTAAGCAAGGTAAAAACCAGCAGCTAAGACAAGACAACTTCAAATACCATCAGTGATAAAAAGAAATAAAAACACACTATCCCGGGCTCTAACACACCTGCATAAACAAACTGATCAGTTCTGAAAAGTGCTGGAAATGTAAAGGCATGAAATCAAACTGTACATTATTATACATGTTCAAAGAATCGAAAAACTGCAGAAATCAAACTATACATTATTGTACATGTGAAAAATGAAAACAAAGAAAGGCAGGAAAATAAAGTTAAATGCTACTGTACATAGGTTGTGATAGATGGGGGCCCTCCATCCACTCAACCAGCTAAAGATCAGCTACGCAGAGATGAGCAGAAACAGTCTTCTTCTATTAATTCAACATGTCAAAATACATTGAAAAAGTGCTGTAACAGCAGTCTTTAAAACATAGTTTTACAACCAAAATGATTACAGCAATTACAATAACAAAAGCTAATCTTTAAGCGTTGGAAAATGCTTTATTTATAGGCACAGGGACAAACTGTCCTCTGCGTAAACTAAGCAACTACAGGCTTAACTAATTAACTACGCAGCAACACGTAGGCAGCTCCGTGCACATTTGGAGGAAACGGTCATCATGGGGAGTAAATCTATGGTTAGATCCTGTCCGTTGTTGTCTTCGTGGCGTGGAGGAAGTGCCAGCTGTGGTTCCGTGTCTTAGTTGCTCATGCAGAGCCGTGCCACCGTCTGGAACTTAACTGTTTGACCTTGGGTACTCCTGCGTTGACCGGGGGCATACGTGACTGATTTGGCCCAACCAATAGCATACGATCCATGTAGACATCCATACCAACATGCCCATGTGGCTCGTTCCTGGAGAAGACACGTGGAGTATAGCAAACAACAAAAAGGATGCGGAATCTCTGAACAACTGCGGAATTGCTGAGTGGCTGCGGAATTGCAGAACAGCTGCGGAATTGCTGAACATGTACCAAAATTCTAAACAAACAGTCAATCATTAGCACAGTCAAAAAATAATGTGAAAAAGACATATAATGCAATGAATTGAACAATTTGATGGAGGAAATGATGTCAGAAGAGAGAAGTGAATAGGGAAAAGCTGTTGGGAGGACAGGTAAATGAGTGCAAGGTTGAGGCTCAACATACCCCCAATGCGAGGGTGTTGCATGTCCTCATGCAACCAAAATTTTATCATAATCTTTCAGTTCACATGTTCGGATGCCTCTGCCAAGACATCCAACCTTCTCCTTTTCTTTCCTGTTGCCACATTTGTTCTTGGTTTCCTAACCAAGCATCTGAATTTCAAGTTGACCAAGGCTCTGCTCAATTTCCTGCATTTCCTCTTCAATTTCCTGTTGTTTCTTTGCCAAAGACCCAGATGAAGCATTGTGTTATCGTGGATCATCTTGTCCATGTTTCTCTGTTCTTTTAGTGCTTCATTTTCCTGTTTGATGTGGTGGTTTAGGACCTCTAGCTCAAATACTTCTTGCTTCAAAGATTGAACCTGCTGTTCAAGGGGCAAGACAGTACTAGGGCCAGCAACAGATTGCTCTAATGTTTCCAAATAATCATATGCCTCCTGCTGGACAGGGTCAATGTCAGGTTTTTGTCTTGGCCTAAATTCAAATCCTTGAAAACTGCTTTCTCTCTCTTGCTGGACAGGAATTTCCTCTCTTGGAGGACTTAGCTCAATAGCTAGCCGAATTGGAGTCTTCTCAGGTGTGCCCAAATCAATGAAATGGGACTGTTTCTCTTTAGTCACACTCTTCTTCTGTATAAGTCTACTGCTTCTCCTTATTTGCAGGCTAGTACTTTTTGGTTCTTGCTGTTTTTGCTTTTGTTTCTTTTTGGAGCTGGCAGTTTCATGAAGCTGAGCAAGCCTATGAGCTAATGTTTGGGTATCTTCTTCACTTGAAGGTTCAGGTGAAGGGTATGACTCTTGCAAAATAGCTTTTCCTTTATCCTCCTTTTGTCTTTTTGTTCTGCTTCCCTTTTTCTTTTCCTTTTGAATAGTTTCTTGAACAGTTTCTTGGGCAATTTCTTGAAGAGTTTTTGTAACAATTTCTTGGGCAGTTTCTTCAACTTCTACAGTAGTGTCTTGGGCAGCAGTCTCTTCTTGGGTGACTATTTCTTTCCCTTTTCTTCTACTTCTTTTTGGCACCCTAGGAGAGCTACTAGAGGCTTCTGCTGCCTCTTGAAAATGGTTTCTAACAAGGAATTTCTCCCATGTATCCTTTCTGATTTTTAACTGCTCCTCAATCAAGATTTTAATGAGTCCATGGTGATATAGGTGGGGCTCAATGTTTCCCACGTTTTTCTGAACAGTGGCACTCATTTTTTTCAGACTAGCTAGCAAGAAATAAGGAAGATTGATGGTATGTTCACCCATAAAATGCATCATTATCTTTGTATGATAAACATACATTATACCAAATCTGCCTTCACATGTTAAAAATTTCTGAACTAGCAAAAGTAAGGCAGTCCATTCCTTTTTAATGACACTTACAAGTATTCCTTTGGTGAAGATAGTGGTATCCATACCTAGATTTTTCAACATGTTCTTCCACTCTTGGCCTTCAACAGTTCGATTTTTGAACCAACGTTCCCCAGTACTAGGCAAAGCAGTTGCTTGAGCCAAGCTGCTCTCTATGACAGTGAATTGTAGGTCCCCAATCTCCACAGTATTTGTTTTTCCATCAAACGACCGAGCAAAGGCCTTGGTGACTTCCTTGTGATATCCTTTGAACTTCTGAATAAATTTTAACCACTTGGCCTTCTGCAGGGCATTCTTCGTTTGTGGGTAACCGTCTAAAAACTTAGAACCTTCCGGCTCTGCTCTTAATAACTTGCCCATTTCGGTTACCAGCTTTCTTGCTGCTCTGACAGCGTTGTTTGAATACTGGAGAGAGAGCTATACGAGAAAAACAGTGCTCAGCAGTGGGTATTACGGCTACAGCAGAATGGTCAGCAGTGGTATTACGACTACAGCAGAATGGCCGTGATGCAATTACGAGACTGGTGGTCAGGGTTTTGAGTGAAGAGGTGAGGAATAGAACAGAGTATGTTCTCGGTGAAATAGCGTGATGAATGAAATCGAGAGTGAAAACGGTGAGGGCGTAGATAACAATGCGAAGAAGAGGTTATGCATGCGAGAAGCGGAGTTGTGGGTAGAGGATACAACGGACAAATTCCTGAACGTCGGGTGGCTGCATACACTTGGCTGCGGAATGATCAATTGGAGAGCCGTGGTACAATAGTACACGTCACTCTGGTACGAAGAATTAATGAGAGAGAGCAGGCCGTATTAAGTTCAAATCACAGTGATTAGGGAACCGTTAGGAAGGTGGTGAGGTGGATTACGCAGCGTAATGGATGAGGATTATGAGGAGTGGACGGGGATCTTGTCAATCATTACATTACGTGCCTCCTACCATAATCTGAAAACCATACATGAACGATATAACTGTTAGTTAGAAATTTAGAACATACCTTCGTGTAATTGCATTTTGATCCCTAACCTTTGATTTATTGCTGCCTTTGTATATGCCATGTGTCCTTGCTCTTTAATGATGCTAGTGCTTTTGACTGCAGATTTTTCTTTTTGAAACAGAGTTTGTTTTTGTTGCAGGAATAGAGTGTATTAGCTGCGGAATCTTGATATCAGCTGCGGAATTAGCTCCTAGCTGTGGAAATTGCAGCAACACTTTTCTGCCTGCACAAAGAGGATTAAAACAACTTGACTGAATGGAATAGTCCTGAGAGGGACTTTATTGGTGAAAATGAGATGGAATGAATGGACTGAAAGAAAATGGAGTGGAATGAAAATGATGAGATGGATGAGATGGACAGAAAAAGAGAAAATATAAAGTGTCAGGTGACCCTGATTTTCACTTCATATTTTCTGCATAAGACTGCCAATCCAAGATTGGTTTTCAGGCTTATACAAGAGATTTTTTTTTTTTTTTTTTTTTTTTAACTGAAAGAAACAAAGATCAGGCTGATGGAGGAGAAGAATTCTTCTCCACTAGCCTCATTGCAGAATCTTCTTGGAACAACTTAACAAATTCCTCCCTTGAGAGTGGCTTGTGGTAGACTTTCAATCTATGGCCATTCATAATGAGAGGAGTCTGAAGCTCATCAATGGTCTTCACTCGAACTGCTCCATTTTTAAAGACTTCATCAATCTCATATGGCCCAAGCCAATGAGTTTGAAATTTTCCTTTGAAGTCCTTAAACTTGGAATCAAACAATAGTGCCCAATCTCCCTTCTGAAACTTTCTTTCTTTGATGTGTCGATCATGCCATTTAGTTCTTTGGTGCTGAACTAGATCGGTCCTTAGAGTTGCATCTTGTCTTATTTCATCTAGCTCATTTAGCTGGTCCATTCTGTGTTTTTGAGCTTCTGATAGGCTCATCCCCAATTGAACTGCCATCTTGAAGGTCTTGATTTGGAACTCAATGGGGAGCAGGACTTCTTTCCCATAAACAAGTTCATAGGGAGAATGTCCTGTTGTGTTCCTCCATGTAGTTCTATAGGCCCATAAGGCTTCAGGAAGCCTTTCCGCCCAATCTCTTCTATGAAGATGAACAGTCTTGGTGATAATGCCTTCAAGGACTTTATTTGTAGATTCCACTTGACCATTTGATTGTGGATGGTATGGAGTAGATGTTCTGTGCTTGATTTTGTATTCCTCCATCAGCTTCTCCATCAATTTAGATGTAAATTGGCTTCCTTGATCTGTCACAATTTCTCTTGGGACACCAAAACGAGTAAAAATATCCTCAAAAAGAAATTGAACAACTGAATTTTCAGTGGCAGAAGGCAATGCCTTGGCTTCTACCCACTTAGTAACATAATCAGTGCAAACCAATATGTACTTCTTTTGCTTAGATGGTGGATTAATAGGTCCAACGAAATCTAGAGCCCATTTTTCAAAGGGTTCGATTCATACCTGTGGCTGTAGTGGCATTTCATTTGAAGGAGTTGGTCTCCCAACTCTTTGGCAGCTGTCACACCTTCTAACATACTGCTTTGCATCTTTAAAGAGAGAAGGCCAATAATATCCTAAAGAAAGGATTTTATAGGCTGTCCTCTTGTCAGCAAAGTGTCCGCCGCATGGTTCATCATGACATGCCTTAAGGATGTCAGGCATTTCATCTTCCCGAACACATCTTCTGATCATACAATCTGGCCCTGTTTTGAACAATTCATTAGAAATCCAAGAATAATGTGAACTCTCCTGAATGATTTTCCTTTTCTCATTATGAAATAAGTGTGGAGGTAGCTTCCCTGTAACTAGAAAATTAGCAATATCTGCATACCAAGGAGTCTTGGTAGTTACTGCAAACAAGTATTCATCTGGAAACTTATCCTCTACAGGAGAATCTTCGTTAGTGTTTTGGATTCTAGACAAGAAATCAGCTACTGTGTTCTGTTTTCCTGGTCTATCTAACACAGTAATGTTGAATTCTTGTAAAAGTAAAAGCCATCTTGTAACTCTGCCATTAGTAATAGGTTTGTTCATGAGATATCTAATTGCGGAGTGATCAGTATGGACAAAAGTTTCATAGCCGGTTATGTAGTGTCTAAACTTGTTGATTGCATGAACAACGGCTAAGAATTCTTTTTCAGTCACAGTGTAATTTAACTCGGTGGGAGTCAAATTTGTACTGGTGTAATAAATGGCATAAGGGACCAAATATTTTTGTCCCAAAACAGCTCCTAGAGCTGTATCTGAAGCATCAGTAGAAATGTGGAAAGAGAGTTTCCAATTTAGCCCTCTCAAAATGGGTGCTTCAGATATTCTAGTCTTTAAAGTTTCAAAGGCAGACTGACATTCAGGATCCCATTTGAACTCACAGTCTTTGGTAAGTAATTTGAAAAGAGGAGATGCTATCTTAGTGAAGTTTTCAATAAATCTTCTGTAATATCCAGTAAACCCAAGAAAACTTCTAACATCTTTCTGGCAATTTGGAACAGGTAACTTGGAGATGACTTCTACTTTGGATCTATCAACTTTAATTCCATCTCCTGAAATATGATGTCCTAAAATAATTCCTTCAGTAAACATCATAAAACACTTTTCATGACTTAATGAAAGATTTGTTTCTTTACATCTAATTAGAACTTTTTCCAAATTTTCTAATGCTTCTTCAAATTTGTTACCATATACTGTGAAATCATCCATGTAGACCTCTACACAATCATGAATTAGATCTGAAAAAATTCCTAGTACATCCCTTTGAAATGTAGCGGGTGCATTGCATAATCCAAAAGGAAGTACTCGGTAAGCAAAAGTTCCCCAAGGACAAGTAAATGTGGTTTTGTCTTGATCTTCAGGTGCTACCTGAATTTGATTGTAACCACTAAAACCATCCAAAAATGAGAAAATTTTTTTACCTGCTAAAGTATCTAATACTTGATCAATAAAGGGCAAAGGAAAGTGATCCTTCAAGGTTGCTTTGTTTAATTCTCTGTAATCAATGCAAACCCTCCATTTACCGTTCTTTTTAGGTACTATGACCAAGGGAGAAACCCATTGGCTATCTGAAATAGGGTAAATGAAGTTTACATTGAGTAACTTCTGGAGCTCTTCTTTCACTATCTCCCTAAGATTTGGATTCATCCTTCTTTGAGGTTGTCTGATTGGTCTACTGTTTTCCTCAATGTAGATGTGATGAATGCAAGTCTTAGGGTCAATACCTTTCATGTCGGTATAATCCCATGCAAAAGCAGTAGAATGTCTTTGCAAGACTTTGGTTAGCTCTTCCTGTTGGAATTTTTCCAAGTTTTTGTTAATGTTTAATGTTTTTCCTGGAAAGATTTCAATGGCAGAACTACCAAATTCTTCCATAGAGAAAAGAGACATTTGTCTAGATGATAGACACTCTATGTCAAAATCCAACTGAAATTGTGTAGAGTCATATTCTGAAGATGGTTCAAAATTTTCTAATGTATTCAGAATTTGACTATCTTCACTAATCTCAGAAATGGTAAAGACAGGTTGTATAGTATCTTCATCATCAACCCACTCATTATCTCCTATTTTTGTAATTGCTTTCGCTGGAGGATACAAATTGAACTTCTTTGTTGAATTGCCATCAGAAATATACATATCCCCAGACCTACAACTTATGAAAGCATCAGCTGTGGCCAGCCAAGGTCTTCCTAAAATAAGAGGATGTCCTCCTAGATTGTTCTTGGGAGTTAAAATCATAAAATCAACTGGATATTCCCAAGAGTCTAGGGAGACTGGAATGTCTTCCAATACACCATCAGGCTTAATGATTGATCTATCTGCAAGCTGCAGTAAAGTAGGTGTAAAGAGAAGGTTAGGATTTTTTAACTGGTCCATGGTCTGTCTACTCATAATGTTGATAGCAGCCCCTAAGTCAATCAAAGTATTTGGTATTTCTACCCCATTGATATGTGTTTTGACAATTGGACTACCGGGGTCTACATATTTCTGCATGGTAATCTTTCCCATCATAATGTCTGCAATTTTTCCTACCAGGTGGATCTTTCTGGTATCTCTTGGTTTCCTTCCTGGTATTTTAAGGCTCAACTCCTTTATTGTTTTTGCTAGAATGGGAATCTCTTTAATGGCTTGTAACAAGGGAATCTTGATACAGACATTCTTCAATTCATCTAGAAAATTATAGTCAGGCAACCAAATTTGCTTTTCCACTCCTTTGTCAATTTGTAACCTTTCAGGAAAAGGAGGTGTGGCCACAGATGTAGGTTGCTCAACTATGGGAGTTGTGGGGGTTGATTCTTTTTCTTTTTCTTTTTCTGTTTGAGTGTTTGGGTGTTGAAGGGATACTTCAGAACCCTTATTAGCTCTAAGAGATTCTTCCTCAGAAATGCTTGGTTGTTGAACATTTATAGAAGGTTGATCTAAGATTTTACCTGATCTGAGTTGTACTTCATTGAGAGGAACAATCATATAGGTAGGGAATGGTTGACCTTCCATCATGTAAGCATTTTGAGGGTTCCTATTATTGGGGTTTGGCAATGGCTGAGAAGGAAGTTGATTTGACTTTTGTTGGGATTGAAGCAAGAGTTGAGAGTTTTGATTTTGTGGAGAAGGTTGTTGTTGTTGAGGGAATGGTAATGATAGTTGTTGACTTTGATTTGGAAGTTTTGGAGCTTGCTGATTCTGAAAAGATGGAGGATATTGATAGAATTGAGCAAATCTCCCATAAGGATTTTGCATGCTTTGCATCCATGCTTGAAAAGGATTTTGAGGTTGAGGCCAAGGTTGTTGCCAAGGATTCCAATTTGGTTGGGGTTGAAAATTCATAGAGTTGTTAAACCCTTGATTTTGTTGCCCCTGCCACGGTCTCCTTGCAACAAAACAGAGAGATTCAAGTGTATTTGGATCTTCTTGAAAGACTGCTTTGAGTCCAGGGATTGAAGGACAAACCTTGGTCTCATGGTTTTCTGAGCAAATTACACATGTTTCCACAACTTGTGCTTCCAAGGGACATTCCCTTAAAGCATGTTTCTTCCTACATTTCAGACAAAAGATGGCCAAGGCCTCGGCTTCTGCTTTTTGTTTATTGTGGATCTTAAGGGTGTCTAATTGTTCACTAAGACTCCCTAAGATGTCAGTTTTGAATTCATCAAGCATATTGCCGATCTCAGCCCTACTTACTGATCCAGTTGCAGACTTATTTGCTCTGAGGAGAGAAGGATCTCTAGGCCCTTTTTGAGTTTTTGATTTGCCCCTTGAGAGATGGACACATAATTCTGCTATATCAGAAAGTGGAAGCTGAGATATATCTCCCTTCCCCATCATATTCAAAAGATCTATCCATTCATCTCTAATGGCTTTTAGTAATAGGGCTTTCAAGGTCTCTTCATCCAAGTTACTCATTTTTGCTCTTTTCAAATTATACTGAAATCTTTCAATCAATTCCTCCAAATTCTCATCCTCTCTTTGTACCATTTTAAATACCTCATCCTTGTGGTTGGTGGGCATACAATAGTCCAGGTACCTATCCAAAAATGTCTGTTTCATATCATTCCAAGACCTAATGGATTGAGTGACTAACCCCATGAACCATTTCAAAGCTTGTCCTTTCAATGTGGAAGGGAACAATTTGAGTTTTTGAGTGTCATCCAAATAGTCATAAGTTCTACATACGACTTCAAACTCAAATAAGAATGTTTCAGGGTCTTTATTCCTTGATCCATGAAAGTTTGGGAGGACAGATGGTGAGATGTTCTTCATGGTGGCTCGGGAATCCTCATCAACTATAGGGAATCCGAATGAGTTATCCCCATCCCTATTTCCTCCAATATTACCTCTACCTCCTCCATTGTTTCCTCCTCCTCCTCTACCTCTACCTCTACCAAATCCAGGTGCTTCTTCCTCTGCCATGGTAGTTTCCCCAGAGACTTCAGAGTCTTCTGGTTCTTCTACTAACGGTGTATGAGAAGGATTCCCTCCTTCTTCTTCAGGTGTTTCTACTTCTTCAATTATAATTTGCCTCTCTGGAGAAAGAAGGAAAGGATCTCTTTCAGACTCGATGGAAGGTATGGGAGAGTCAACTCATGCTTCTTGAATTTCGGGAACCCTAGGGCTAGGAGTATCAGTTGGAGATAAGGGAGGTGTCTCTTGTCTATCCCTTGAAGTAGATGGACTTGTAAAAATCGAACTCTTGGCTCTAGCTAAAAACCTTCCCCTGGAATCTCTAGCTCTATGCATGTCATTTTTTTTATTTTTTCTTCAAGTCAGGTTAATAATTCTTTTTCTGATCTTTCAGGTCACTCTAGGCGCAAGAAGAGAGCATACTTAAGAAACTATTAAACCAATAACTTTCTCTTTTCTGATCCTCCAGATCACTCTAGGTGCAAGAGGAGAGCATACTTTGAGAGGTTATCAATTTCCCTTTCTTGAAATTTTCTTAATTTTTTTTTTAGAATTGGCTACCTAATTTCACTTCCTCGGCAACGACGCCAAAATGTTTGGTCAATTTAGTGTTGTCTAAATTGCTATCATTAATTGTCAACCCAGGGCTCGTAAGCTGATGAAGTGATATGTACAGTATGTACTTAAGTAACCTTTCCTAGTTCTTTTTGTCGTTTTTAGATGATGTTTGTGGTTGATTTAACTTCCTAAGATGGAGTGATGGA
Organism: Pinus tabuliformis; assembly: GCA_031772625.1. Lineage (NCBI taxonomy): Eukaryota > Viridiplantae > Streptophyta > Pinopsida > Pinales > Pinaceae > Pinus > Pinus tabuliformis. The sequence continues at coordinate 1,006,305,421 of CM062811.1, forward strand.
TTTATAAACAGATGAGTGTGTGTGTGTATATGGTGATTACTAAATGCTTCTAGAACTTTTTAAAGAGAAAGCTTGAAAAGTGACTTGCAATGGAATTGAGACTTCGAATGAAAGCAAAGCATTAAACAAAGTGACTAATGGCACTAGTCCACTGTCTATGCTGCTGATAAGAACAAAAATAGCATCTATGTTAACTCAATGGAAAGTGAAAAACACTACTTTAGCTGCAAAACTTAAATGACAAATCATAACACTTCATTCTTTCTTAACACTCTGCCTCTAGCTGTAATTGTTCATGTGAAAAACAGTTAAGAAGAAATCAGTAATATGAGTCAAAAAGCTAATCAAACCAAGCTGCCACTCAATGATATTCTGGTCCAATAAAAGTTAGACAATTATGATGAGAAGACCATCAAAAAGTTAGTAAGCAACTTGTCAAAAACTTGATAAAGTAAACTAGCAATGAAACTGCGTAAGCAAGGTAAAAACCAGCAGCTAAGACAAGACAACTTCAAATACCATCAGTGATAAAAAGAAATAAAAACACACTATCCCGGGCTCTAACACACCTGCATAAACAAACTGATCAGTTCTAAAAAGTGCTGGAAATGTAAAGGCATGAAATCAAACTGTACATTATTATACATGTTCAAAGAAACGAAAAACTGCATAAATCAAACTATACATTATTGTACATGTGAAAAATGAAAACAAAGAAAGGCAGGAAAATAAAGTTAAATGCTACTGTACATAGGTTGTGATAGATGGGGGCCCTCCATCCACTCAACCAGCTAAAGATCAGCTACGCAGAGATGAGCATAAACAGTCTTCTTCTATTAATTCAACATGTCAAAATACAATGAAAAAGTGCTGTAACAGCAGTCTTTAAAACAGAGTTTTACAACCAAAATGATTACGGCAATTACAATAACAAAAGCTAATCTTTAAGCGTTGGAAAACGCTTTATTTATAGGCATAGGGACAAACTGTCGTCTGTGTAAACTAAGCAACTACAGGCTTAACTAATTAACTACGCAGCAACACGCAGGCAGCTCCGTGCACATTTGGAGGAAATGGTCATCATGGGGAGTAAATCTATGGTTAGATCCTGTCCCTTGCTGTCTTCGTGGCATGGAGGAAGTGCCAGCTATGGTTCCGTGTCTCAGTTGCTCATGCAGAGCCGTGCCACCGTCTGGAACTTAACTGTTTGACCGTGTGTACTCCTGCGTTGGCCGGGGGCATACGTGACTGATTTGGCCCAACCAATAGCATACGATCCATGTAGACATCCATACCAACATTCCCATGTGGCTCGTTCCTGGAGAAGACACGTGGAGTATAGCAAACAACAAAAAGGCTGCGGAATCTCTGAACAGCTGCGGAATTGCTGAGTGGCTGCGGAATTGCAGAACAGCTGCGGAATTGCTGAACATGTACCAAAATTCTAAACAAACAGTCAATCATTAGCACAGTCAACAAATCATGTTAAAAATACATATAATGCAATGAATTTAACAAGTTGATGGAGGAAATGATGTCAGAAGAGAGAAGTGAATAGGGAAAAGCTGTTGGGAGGACAGGTAAATGAGTGCAAGGTTGAGGCTCAACACTTCCTAAGGGGGGAGGAATGATCCAGGTGGACGTTGGTGGCCACCCACCTATCCCACTTGGACCCCCACAACTGTCTCTTTCAGTTTTTCAGTTTCCTTAATTATAGCACAGTTTACTATTTTTAGCAGTTTTTCGGGTCCTAAACTTCTGGAGCCGTTTTGAGGCCCTAAACGACGTTTTTTGGGAAATCCACCGCCAACGTTTTTTCTAATAAAAATTGTCTTTTCTGTCGTATTCCTCGGAGAGATATTTCCAACGGGCTATCATGCACATCAAACGGAGATAATACGACCAATTCGCGACCCCGAGAAGTTGGCTGTCCAACTCACCCCAAAACGGGGCCCACAATTTGGCGTTTCATCTTCTAGGGTTAGGTTTTGGAATGTGCAGGGTTTTCCATTGTTTCTCAATAATAAATAGGTCTTCGAGCCTCATTTAAAGACACTTCAAAACAGTTCAGAGGCATGTAGCCGACACATCTCTTCTCAGAGATAAGCTACCATCGCCCTAGCTGGGTTATTTCTATTTGTAAGCATATTTCAGTATTCTCCATTAATGAAATGAAGTATTATTTCCGCCGCATCTCTGTTTTTATGGTTATCGCATCTCTGTATTTTAGGGTTATCTCTATAATCTATTGCGTTCATGCTTAAATCCGGATTAGTGGTATCGGAGCGGTCTGCTTTTTCTCTGTTTTTCTTTGCATGTCCCCAACGAGGTCGGGATATAAGGAGTTAGGGCTTGAATTGGTCGAACCTTTGCAAGACCAGCCTCGCAAATCTCGACGACCTCCCATGGCGGATGAGAAGAAAGACGAGGGGGCAGGAGATCCTATCAGAATCTTGCTCGAAGAAGCCCTCGAACGACAAAGGAACGCGATGATGGATAGCTTTGCGCAGATCCTTCAACGGCTACCTAGAGGCGACGCATCGGCTTCCAACAACTACTCTGGAAACGCCACATCGTTTAAGGTACAAGTTAATTTTGAAATCCCCATCTTCGAGGGTCAAATAGACGTAGATGCCATAGATAAATGGTTAAATCTGCTAGATGGGTATTTTTTTGTTCATGAATTTTCAAGTCGGGAAAAGATTGTTTTCGCTCTTCTCAAAGCAGCCCCCCACGTCAAGGACCGGTGGGAAACATACTGCGAGCAGAAGGATGAAAGTACAGGCTCACTGTTTTCAGCCGCCCCCACTTGGAATGACTTCTGGGATGCCATCAAGGAGCAGTACTACCCTGTAAAAAGCTATGAGGACAAATACATCAAATGGACCACACTGCGGCAGGGACGAGACCAAGATGTACCAGAGTTCACAAATATTTTTCATACCCTTCGCACACAGTTGGGTATCAAAGATTCTAAGTTGCATCTGGTACTCAAATACCGTGGCTGCCTACACAGATACATCCAGGAAGAGATGGAGTTCTTGAACATCTCCTCACTCGGCACAACATACCGATACGCTGTCAAAATTGAGCAAAAGTTCAAACAGAAGAAGCGAGACTTTGGATCTGCAAATCCGAAGCCCAAAGGACAAAGCCAAGGCGGGGTGACCCAAGACAACCCCTCTACGCTGCAAGAAAAGAACAACACCACGAAGCTGAAGAAGGACATAGGAAAGTGGTGTGAGTTCCACAAGAGTCCCACTAATAACACAAGTGAGTGTCGGACCAAGCAGTCGCTGGTGGCCGAGTTGAAGGCTTCCGAATCAGATGCATGCTCTGACTCTAAGTCAGAACCCGACAAGTGGAATGACAAAGGGAAGCAGATCATTGATGCGGATCCCAGCGCCACTGTTGCTACTGCCAAGATCCAGAAAAATGAGCCCGAAGATCCAGAGGAGGGGGAACGTCTTTTCCACTCACAGATGTGGGTGAAGGGTTCACCGCTGCAATTCATTGTCGACAGTGGCAGCCAAAAGAACCTCATTTCAGCAGAGGTCGTGAAGCGGTTGGGCCTACCAACTACACCACACCCACAGCCGTACAGTATCGGTTGGCTTCACGAAGGATGAGATCTCAAAGTTCGCCAGCAGTGCCGCCTTCCCTACAGCATCAAGCCCTTCACAGACGAGGTATTGTGTGATGTTACACCTCTGGATGTTTGTGATGTACTATTAGGCTAGCCATACTTGTGGAGGCGACATGTTGTGTATGAGTCAAGGCCTCGCGCTGTCATCATTTTGTTGGATAATTCATTATACAGGATACCGGAGGTAGCCCCACCTACCGCCACCTCTTTGATCACTGCTAAGAAAGGCAGCAAGCTCATCTCACAGACTAGGAAATTTATTTTCTGTCTGGTTCGCTCCCAAAGTAAGGGGAAGATCGGTTCTACATCCATGACCCCTGTGAAGGGTTCCTCCAAACAGCAGCAGCAACAGAGGGATACAGTCTTGACAGAACACAGGAACAACTTCTCCTTACCCGGAGGGGTACCACACAAGTTTCAGGTGGGCGACAAAGTTTGGTTACATTTGCAGAGGGAGCGCCTTACTAGAACCCATCAGAAACTCAGATCGCTTCGACATGGTCCTTACACCAGTAACAAGGCTGTGGGAAACAATGCTTTGAAGCACAGCATTCCTCCATTCCTTCGCTTGCACCGATTGTTCAATGTGGACCATCGCCGACCATGCTTCCCACCATTTCTGGACACATCAGAGATTGCAGAACAGCTCACTAGTGACCCAGCTCAGCAGAAGCTTCCTCATCTCAGGGAGGAATTCAACGCAATGGGGACCATTGCTTCCTAAGGGGGGAGGAATGATCCAGGTGGATGTTGGTGGCCACCCACCTATCCCACTTGGACCCCCACAACTGTCTCTTTCAGTTTTTTAGTTTCCTTAATTATAGCACAGTTTACTATTTTTAGCAGTTTTTCGGGTCCTAAACTTCCAGAGCCGTTTTGAGGCCCTAAACGACGTTTTTTGGGAAATCCACCGCCAACGATTTTTCTAATAAAAATCGTCTTTTCCGTCGTAGTCCTCGGAGAGATCTTTCCAACGGGCTATCATGCGCGTCAAACGGAGATAATACGACCAATTCGCGACCCCGGGAAGTTGGCTGTCCAACTCACCCCAAAACGGGGCCCACAATTTGGCGTTTCATCTTCTAGGGTTAGGTTTTGGAAAGTGTAGGGTTTTCCATTGTTTCTCAATAATAAATAGGCCTTCGAGCCTCATTGTAAAGACACTTCAAAACAGTTCAGAGGCATGTAGCCGACACATCTCTTCTCAGAGATAAGCTACCATCGCCCTAGCTGGGTTATTTCTATTTGTAAGCATATTTCAGTATTCTCCATTAATGAAATGAAGTATTATTTCCGCCGCATCTCTGTTTTTATGGTTATCGCATCTCTGTATTTTATGGTTATCTCTGTAATCTATTGCGTTCCTGCTTAAATCCGGATCACTGACCTACTACTATAATTTTAGAACTAGCATATAGATCAAACGTTGTACTAGAAGGAATACTTGAAGACATCATTATTTCTTTATATTCATGGGAATACACTGTAGACTTTTTGATCTTGCAACCAAAATCAAATCTAGGAGGCCATCCTTTAATTCTTGGCAGACCATGGTTAGCCACATCAGATGCCTTCATTGGATGCAGATCAGGAGGAATGATCATAACACATGGAGATGAAAGGAAACAAATTACACTCTATCCTCTTGCTCAATATCTTTCTTTACTATCATGGCTTGATGATGAACAAGAAAACACTCAACCTATTTTAAGCATTAATCAAGCCTTTAATTTTAGAGAAGAGGAAGAAAATGAGGATTTAATAGATCTTTTTATCTCAAAACTTGATATTTCTGAACAACTAAGAATAACACAATATGAATCTGCAAATCATATTTTAAATCAATGATTTCAGGAAAATTGTACTATTCAATCATTGCAGAATTTATTTGAAAGAATTTTTCCTATCAACTCAATTATCAATTCTCAAAGAAAAACTGTTGAAATCAATTCGGGAAAGAATCTAAATATTGGTAATAATCTACAATCATCACAAGAACAACAGGTAATTCCATTATTACAAAAATATTCAAAATATTTTGCTTGGGATTATACAGACATGCAAGGAATTCATCCAAAAACATGTATTCACCATAGCTATACTGATTATCATATCAAACAAGTGAGACAACCACAAAGAATAATAAATCCTATGGTGAAAGAAATAGTGAAAGAGGAACTGCAAAAACTGTTACAAGTAGGATTTATCTATCCTATTTCATATGGTCAATGGGTCTCACCCTTAGTTATGATGCCAAAGAAAAATGACAAATGGAGAATATGTGTAGACTATACGAAACTGAACAAGGCAACATTAAAAGATCACTTCCCATTACCATTCATTGACCAAGTACTAGATTCATTAGTTGGAAAGAAAATATTTTCTTTTCTTGATGGATTTAGTGGATATAATTAGATTAAGATAGCATTAGAGGACCAGGGTAAAACCACATTTACTTTTCCATGGGGAACACATGCATATAATGTTTTTCCCTTTGGGTTATGTAATGCACCTGCTACTTTTCAAAGAGCAGTCCTTGCAATCTTTGCTGATCTAATCCATGAATGTGTAGAGGTTTACATGGATGATTTTACTGTATATGGAGATACATTTGATGATTTTTTGAATAATCTTGAAAACGTTTTAAAGAGATGCATAGAGATAAACCTATCCCTTAACAATGAGAAATGTTTTGTGATGCTAACTGAAGGGATAGTGCTGGGACACCACATTTCTTCTTCTAGAATCAAGGTAGACCCAACAAAGATACAGAGTATTGTAAACTTAATGCTACCAAAAACACAGAAAGAAGTAAGATTTTTTTTGGAATATGCAGGCTACTATAGAAGATTCATTGAAAACTTCAGTAAGATAACTTTACCCTTGTTTAAACTACTTGCAAAAGACATTGAGTTTCAATGGACTAAAAATTGTCAAAATGCGTTTGAAAAATTGAAAGAAAAATTGTCTATAGCACCCATTCTCGGAGGAAACAATTGGTCGCTACCATTCCATATAGCTATTGATGCATCAGATACAACAATAGGAGCATATTTAGGAGAAAAAGAAAATCAATTTAACTATGCCATCTATTTCATAAGCAGAAATTTAACTTCGACATAATTAAACTATAAAGTAACTAAAAAAGAAATGCTAGATGTTGTCCATGCAGTCAATAAATTCATGTATTATCTAACAGGTTATGGAGGATTTTCCCATACAGATCATTCAGCCATTAAATACCTAATGAATAAAATAATTACTAATGGTAGAATTACTAGATGGTTGTTATTAATGCAAGAATTTAATATCATTGTTTTAGATCGACCAAGGAGAGATAACCAAGTAGCATAATTTCTATCAAGACTTCATTCTTTTGATGATCTTATAAATGTGTCAGATAACTTCCTTGATGAGCATCTATTTTCTATAAAAAGTAAAACCTCATGGTTTGCAAATATAGTTAATTATATATCATCTGGAATATTACCATCACATTTCACTAGCAAGAAGAAAAATAAAATAATTATAAATAGTGAAAGATACACTTGGATTAATGGAGATATTTTCTACACATGACCTAATCTTATAATTAGGAAATGTAAAAGAGAAGATGAAATCATTGATATTCTAAAAGCATGTCATGATGAACCCTGTGGTGGTCATTTTGCAGGGAAGTGGACATCATACAAGGTCTTAAATTAAGGCTACTATTGGCCACCATTATTCAAGGATTCAAAGACTTATGCTAAAATATGTGTGTTGGCTTGTTGGGGCCTGACCCAAGTTCAAAGATGATTTAGCCAAACAAATCCTGAAACTACCAGCCATTTCGACAACAATCCATGGTGCGCGGATTGAGGTCTCACCCAAGGTAGTATTAGAGGGTGTAGGAACCAAGTTTCTGCACCCTAGAGATGTCTTATGGGTTTTTTGGAGGTTCGCAATTCAACCCTGTGTGCACATTGCTCTGCACGGCTATCTATCCCTCGCAATCTATGATACTGCCTTAGTGCAGCCCTGTTCATGTCACAATGAAGTTATTACCCTAATTCCTTATCCTTACTGTGTTATTATTCATTTACTTAACTCATCTGTGCGAGCCCCAGTATTCTTAATAATTTTCAACATTCATATAAGTGCACGCGATCATTAAATAGTATAAATGAAAAAAAAGTAAGAGAAAACACAGATACACAGTATTTGGAATCAAACTTATCTTTATTAGTTCTTCCTTCAATTACAACCTCAACTCCGCCTTGCACACTTAGCTGCAGTGGTCCACACACTCATCTACGGACTCTAAAAGGCCTTTGCACACTCAGCTGCAGAGCCTTCCCATACTCTACGACCCAAGACTTAGATTTACAAATCCGAACTATCTTGCATACATGATTGATTCTCCATTCCTTTGCTACTTTACAATTTAGAGTCTCGCTCTATTTATACAATACCATGGTCTGCAGACCATGGGTAGGCCGACATTACATTATACTACTTTACATAACTTAGGGTGAACAACCCTATGACTCAATCATATGCTTCACATTCCGCTTCCGTACTTCACGGAGTCTTTACAATATTTGACCAAAACTTGGGCTTTGAGCCCCAAAAACATTATGTGGGGGGATCCGATGCCCAACAGGCCCCCAACACAAACATCATGAGTCGCCCTCGAGTCACTCAGTCGACACGACGATCTTGACGCAGAGTCCATCTAGCAGGTCCTGTGTTGCTCGGAGGTCCGCAACACACTATTCTATTGTTTGTTGCACCTGTTGCAGACATTTCTCTGAAGCTTCCTTAGTAGGTTCACATACCTACCTGAGCGCATATATTCCTTGCATCTATGTGAACTTTCCTTCAATATCTATCATAATCGTAAAGGATTCATAAATCCATGGCTGGATGCGCGCTTTAAGTATTTCTTCCTTTTGTCTCGCGGCATCCACCTGCTCCTTTAGTGCCCTTGCTTGCTGCATTTTTGGAAGTCGTTGAGTGAGGATGACTATTTGTGCAGTCCCTAAGACACTGTCATACTTCTCCTGCAGTTCGCGCACCTCTGTTTCTAGGCACTGTATGTTGGGATTGTCCTGCAAAGATGTGAGAATGCTAAACACTTGATCCAACATATTGGTACAGTCTTGTACTGCCTGTCCAATTTCCTCTAGCCCCGTTTGGATAGCACAGGCTCGTTGCTCTCTAACTTCCAGGGGCGTGGAAGGTTGTGCTTTCAACCGCAGCTCAGTGATCTACAGATTCAACTCCAGCTGAACCTTAGTTGTTTATGCTTTGGCCTCATGGAATCCGGTTTCCAACTTGTGGATTCGCTCTGCTATTAGTAGATCTGCGGGGACAGCCAATTCTGAGACGCTTATACAAGCGTCGTCTACCACCTGCTCCAGTCCCTAAGTTTGTGCGACCAGTTCATCATGCTACAGGCTGAGCTATTCAATGTTGATCTTTTGTTCGCTCAATACCTATAGTGCATGGCTTTCCTTGGCGCGGAGCTCGGCTGTGACCCCATCCTGTAACTGGTACAGAGTCTCTCACGAAAGGGTAGCCAAGTTTAAGCCCAGTTCCTTGATCTTGCCCACCGCAGCTCAGTCAACTTCATTTGCTGCCACTAGTGTGCCTTCTGGTAACATGAAAGTGTTGGTCATTTGTGCGCGTAGCATCTATTCCACCATGGATGTGCCCGCTGCGACATATGTGGCCATAGTTCCTACCTATGGGGGTCACACCTGTAGTTCCTGTAACTACATTCTTAGCGCCCCCAACATAGTGTTCTGCTCCATCATCACCTCTTGGAGCGCGTCTTTAGTGACATCGCGAACCATTTCACCGATGTCAAAAAGTTCACCTTCTGTCAGCGTGATTGGGTCCATGGTCATTTTCGATGCCTTGACCTTTTTCCTAGGGACTAATCTCTTAGAGACGTGCAGCTGTTTTAATTGATGTGATGTGGTTTCTGGGTCTGCGTGATGCACATCTTAGCGTCCTCCTTTCGTTGTTGAGCTACGGCCCATTCCAGTTCTACCAAATCCGAGGTGTGCCACTCTAGAGGCCATGCCTCCAACACCGTGAAGATTGCATCATCAGTGGCAATGAACAAGAGCTTCGTCCATTACTACGTCAGATATTTTCGCACCCAGACATAAACGTTGTGCATGTCTTCTCTAAAATCTTCAAAGGTCTACAGACTGGCGTACACCGTGGGGCACAACCATGGCCTTATATTTATCCACATCCGTATGCTCGCCTCCATTAGCACCCAAAAAACCTTGGTTTCACGAATCTGCTTCACGTCCTTGGTGGCCCAGAGTGAAGTGTACTTCGCGGCCTCAGGTAAGTCACGATCCATATTTGGGAATTGGCTATCTTTTGGCAGTTCTCCTACTACCAAAAAGATAGATAAGAGCAACAACACATAGTGGAAGTCTTACCCTGCTCTTGGGCTTCCTTGCAGTTGGTCAAAAATTCCTCATAGAGCAACTCAGCCTAGTTGAACCGGAACCCCTCTGTGCACTACTAGGCCAGCACAACCACCGATGCTTGTACTTCATCGGCGTGGCATTTTCACATTAATTTACTGGCCAGGTGCTGGGTGGCTATGTGCACCCCTTTGTCTTTGATGCTAGCTATTGCATAACCCCTCTTCTTCTTCTCTAGCTTATACTTGGTCTTCATGGCTTTTGCGAGAAAAAAGTCATTACTTTTTCCTCCTATCGCTACGTGGTCCTTCCCTTAAAGGGAGGCCCAGAAATCCTATGAATAAGGTCAGACGTGATGGGAATAGGCTCGTCCGGTAATAAGTACCCATCATGCACCAGGAAAATCAGCTGCCTGATGACGAAAATGGTAATGGGCGCACGGTGAAAGTGGGGTATCCATTGCAGATGAACTAACCCATCCTTCTCCACACCATGCAACCATTTTCGTGGCTCCAATGTGATTATTGGTCTCTCTGAATTCTGTTTCATCAGGCTCTCCATCGCTAAGTGCAGGAACTTTTCGCTGTCCGCGAGGTCCCAATATTCAAATTTTAGGGTAGGCACCCGGCCTAGGAGTGGACCTTCAAAGGTAATTCCATCGGGGAGGAGCGGGGTCTGGAGCACACTCTTCATGGCCTCCAAGTCCTTTGGTACCCTAGCTTTCCCTTTCTGCGGAGGGACATATGTGGGTAGTTTGCTGCGGAATGCATCAGTTGGACATCCTCCTCCATGTCTTCTCCCTCCTCTATTTGGGAAATTAAAGCCTGTAAGTCCTCTTCACTTCCTCTGACTCAATGGTGACTGCCTTGCCTTTTTCTTCCATTAATATCTTGCCGAACCACGGATTTCTTGGGGACATGCAGACTGGTCCCATGGTCTGTTTATCTTTCTTCGGCCTCAGTGTCCATGGTAATTTTGGGACCTCAAGCACAACCCCCGCATCTCCGGGCTCCTCATGTACCATATGGGACAACGCAGCTTCGCCGGTGATTTCTTCTACAAAGCCCACACCTGGCCTGGTAGCAGTCATCGTGTTTGCACTGGATATGTTCTGTCATGCACTCAAAGATTGTAAGATTGATCAGTGCTTAACACTCTGCAACTACTCAAATCTCAAACAACCAAGTGTTGTCTCGTGGTTAGTCCTTGGGGTTTTATAGTGCTTTTTGAATTCGAATGCAACCGTTCCCGGCAAATCTGGATCATCAATGCTCCCTTGGTAGTAGATTTGCGAAAATTTGGCCCATAACTGCTAGCTTAATTGCTCGCCGCCCGCTCCTTTTTGCCTTAATTCAGACATCTCATCATGAATAATGAAACTAACAGTCACTTCCCAATGTATTCACATGGCAACGCACCCCCTTGTGCGTGGGTGCGTACTCTGTGACAGACTGATTTTGCGCATACCTCCGTTTTCGTTCAGTTCCCAAGTAGTCTGTTTTATAGTTGTGCGCTCTCTTTCAACTGCCTGGAGTGGTGAGACTGTTCTTTCAATGGCTAGTCAAGTGGTCACACCACCTTTGCAGAGCTCTATTTCTCCCCTCCAGATAGTCCGCAAAAACTCACCTGCTACCGCACACTCTACTGGTGGTAGCGCGCTCCCTTGATTTCTGCATTATGTGATGTATGATCCAAGCCATGGTAGTAGATCGATTAATTCTCAGCGGGAGTCCTCCCATTTATCATCATGGGTATGCACATCCTACTGTACTCCCTTGGGTTTTGTAACTAGAAAAGCTTCCTTTTCCAACTTCTTGACTTCTGTGTCTATCTACATACTTTTCTTCCTTAGTAATACCCGATCCTTTTCAAGTTCGCGGAGTTGTTGGTGCCCTTTCCAAATAGCTTCTTGAAGTCTTACATGCTCAGTCTCACGTAGCTATGTGATTTCTTTCTGGGCTTTGTGTATTGTCCCCATTGTCGCTACTATTTTATGCATGTTTCTTTCTGTAGGTTTGTCCGAGATTATGGTCCATGATTCGTTCTGCACCCTGGGGGTTGATTTCACGCTCAGGGTTTTGCACATTTTTTATAAGCCCATTGGATCATTGGAACGCGCAGGTCCCAGTTTGTCCATTGTACCTAGTGTACTCTTTTCATTACTTCGCACAGCCTGGAAAAAACTTCTCCGTGGGTAATTAGTAGCGCGCTTCGCCTTTTTAGTCGCTGCATCTTATTCCGACTTTCTAATCTGAGATTGGTGTGTGTTGGGGCATGCTACATGTCACAGGTTTGCACCCATATGGAGAGATGTGCGTGTAATTTATTTTCTCTCTTACAACTGGTTTTCATCAATAACTGGGGTTTTCCAAATTGTAGGCACATCATCTTTTTGCATTCGTGCCACCTCTTGAGACTTTCGTAGTGCGTACCCCCCATCTTGTAGGAGCAGTATGTAGTGCCCATTTCAGGGCATCGAACTACTGTTATGCTGGGACTGCACTTTCAAATTTGTTTAGAAATACCTCTACTGCGGTCAATCCATCGTATGCCGACAGATCGCGTGCCTCTGTTGTCACGCAGTGCAGTGACTTCATCATTGTATTGCAGTTAAGTGTTGTTACTTCATGCAGCCGATTCTGCCATCACTCTATCTCTTCATCTAAATTCGAAGTGCAGGAGCTTTTGCGCTCCCAAGAAATTCTACCGTCTGCCATTGGATTCACCCAATCCTGTTCGCGTGCAGTTATTTTATAGATGCAATCGAGATCATCCTCACTATCCTCATTGCGCACCGGTTAAGTGTATCCCGCTCCTTCAGTAGGGTCTAGTGGTACTACGACATGTAGTGCCTTTTTCTCAAAAATCATCTTGTGCTTCTTTAAGTTTATGATTCTATTCGTATCAGTGGCCCAGTCTATACCTAGTAGCGCAGGATAAGGATTTCTATCATCAACAATCTCTATCACTTCAAAATCTGCCAGCACGCTCATACCTTCAATATCCATCGTTATCCCTTGTAGTCTTCCCATGGGTAGGATCTTCTGCTGATTAGCCATTCATAACTAGATAGGAGACCACTGCAACACGAGCTTGCCCATGTGTTCCCATGTCTGTTTTGGTAATACATTCACGTTCGATCCTAAATCCAGAATTACTCGATCCATTTCATACTCTCTGATTTGTGTAGTTAATCTCATTTCCTGTCCTATGCGCAATGCATGCTTTCCAACTTTTCGGACCATGCAAGGTTCTCCTGCCTCTCTGCACCTAGTGATCAACTCCTGTAGTCCTTTTACTGCCCTGTTGTCACGCAAAAATTTCATGCATGTCTCTAGAAAGGTAGTGAGCATCGAAGGATCCATCCTTGATTCTGGTTGATCCTGACTACCTGAAGTAGAGGCCTCTGCGAAGCTCTTTTTAGCTTCCAAGAATGTCTCCTTTGTGTGCTCTAAATCAAATTTAGGTTCCTTTGCAGGAGCCTTAAGAACCCACGCACTCTCTTCTGGTTGCTTACCCTTGTCATCTCTTGTCGTGATATCACTTTTAAGTACTATATTTACATTTGGATCCTCTTCGCGCGGTTCAGACCTCATCATTTGTACATTCTGAGTCAAGGAAGGCTGGAGCAACCCTTTGTCACGCAACTTTGTTATCAATGTAGGGTAGTCTTCGATCTCATGGTCAAAATGAGTACAATACAAACATGATATTCTTGTTGGATTCGTACAATCATGAGCGTAGTGTCTAGGCCCTCCGCAATTGTAACAAATCAATTGTCTGTGACCCCTTCCTAGTCCCATTCCTCCTCGCCCTCTTCTGTGCCCCTGAAATCTACTGCGTGCCATCCCTGCATTCGGATCAAAGGCTCGTGTTTTGGTTTGCATTCTATAAGAAAGGGTTCGATCCATCATTAATTTGAAGCTTCTGCAAGTGCGGTCATCATGACCTACTGACCTGCAAAAATTACAGAACAACTGCTGGGATGTCTGCATATACTTCTGCAATAGGTGACAATTGTCTGTATTGTGATTTCCTCTTATTTGACAGATCGCACACCACAGGGAAGGCATCGTGCTGGGCCCTTCTTCCACCTCGGGTCCTAATGGCATAGGCCCTCCTGCTACTATGTAATTCGCTAAAACTACACAATGGTCTTTATCGTGCCCTTGACCTTAACACTTTACGCACCATACTTCCTCGCGCACCTCTTCTCACAGTGTCTTGTCTTGCTTTAGGCTTTACATTTCCAAACACAAGTTTTGTAGTTGCGCATGGATTTGCTGGACTTGCAAACTAGGATCTTGTATAGGGGTCTCATGTAATCTCATTGCCATTTCCAATGCTTTAGCCTATGTGGCAAGCTTTTGCTGTGACAACGTCATCCTTAAATGCAGTGATAACGACACTATGAACCATGCGCAGTGCTACGCATCTGTCAACGTCATATTGGCTTCCCGAACCATACTTTTCAGTCTCTGGTCTAGATCCTAGGGGGTCTCGCCCAGGAGCACCACGATATCCTTAAACCCAATAATTGACCGTGTTTCTGATTTTAGCCTGTTAAATTCCTTATTTAGTGATACTTGAATTTCTGTGATTCCTGCGTTTGGATGATCATTCGAGTGCTTGATGTACCATGTTAGAGTGCGATCCTGCACTGTGCTTACTAATGTAGCCTTCTTTATATTGTCATCCACAATGCCTTGTGCTTCCCATACTTCCTTCACGACGAACCAAAACTGGTCTGGATCTTCATTTCCTACCCCTCTGAATACCGGAAGTTTGATCGTGCTCACCATACTGAACTGCGAGGGTTGCGGAGGTGGGGTGGGTGGAGATGGAGGTGAAAATGGTGAGATGGGTGGCGGTGTAGGTGGATGTGGCAACTGTGGGATTCGCTGCCTTATCAGACTGACCGTGCTTCTCGATGAAACTTCTGCAAACTCTTCCTCGCTTTCTCTTCACGGTGAAATCAAAGGGCTATTCTATATCCATACGCTACCTTCGTTTCTATCGGGTCTTCCACTTCACGTAGTTCCAAACATTAATTTACTCACATAACCCGCTTTTCGCACAATAACATCTTAATCCAAGTGTTCAAAGACTTGATGTACTTACCTCGCAGTCGTTTGAGGAAGCATCGCTCTACCTCATTGTAGCTGACGGTCGTATATAATGCGAACTCAGTGATGAACCCACCTATAATTTGATCAAGCCAATGGTCCACAGCGTGCATGATTCTATCTTCCGAGGCTTCTAATCTGCGCATTCATTCTAAAGTCCACACGATCGTTTATTGAGCCTGCACCTTCCTTGACTGTCTGCTAACTTCGTGATCCATTCATATAGTTTGGAAGGAAAAGAAGCAAAGAAAATCTCATGGATTTCCATATACAAGTAGCACTCCAACCACTTCTCTTTGGATACCCGTGGATTTCTATTTTCTTGTGTCGCGAACTCGTGAATTTTGTTGTCCAACCACTCTTCAATTTATTTCTTTGTTGGATTCCAGTCTCACAACATAAGACATCCCTTATGTAGATCCTAGTCCTAGTAACGGAACCATTTGTTGGCTTGTTGGATCTTGACCCAGGTTCGGAGATGATTTAGCCAAACAAATCCCGAAACTACCGGCCGTTTCGACAATAGTCCACAGTGCACGGAATAAGGTCTCACCCTAGGTAGTATGGGAGGGTGCTGGAACCAGGTTTCTACACCCTAGAGATGTCTGATGGGTTTTTGGGAGGTTTGCAGTTCGACCCTGCGTGCACGTTACTTCGCGCATCTATCTATCCCTCACAACTTGTGATGCTGCCTTCATGCAACCCTGTTCGCATCGCGATGAAGTTATTACCCTAATTCCATATCCTTACCATGTTATTATTATTTACTTAACTTATCTGTGCGAGCCCCAATATTCTTAATAATGTTCAACATTCATATAAGTGCGTGCAATCATTAAACAATATAAATGCATAAAAAGTAAGATAAAACACAGATACACATGATTTGGAATCAAATTTATCTTTATTAGTTCTTCCTTCAATTACAACCTCAACTCCGCTCTGCGCACTCAGCTGCAGGGGTCCGTGCACTCAGCTGCAGACTCTACTAGGCCTCTATGCACTCAACTACAGATCCTTCCCCTACTCTATGACCCAAGACTTAGATTTACAACTCATAACTATCTTGCATACATTATTGATTCTCCATTCTTTCACTACTTTACAATTTAGAGCCTCGCTTTATTTATACAATCCCATGGTTTGTGAACCATGGGTAGGCTGACATTACATTATACTACTTTACATAACTTAGGGCAGACAACCCTATGACTCAATCATATGCTTCGCGCTTCGCGCCCGTACTTCGCGGAGTCTTTACAATATTTTTTACCAAAACTTGGGCTTTGAGCCCTAAAAACATGTTGTGGGGGCATTCGATGCCCAACAATGTGATAGCTGGCAAAGAATAGGTAAACCTGTAGTTTTAGATGAAATTCCATTGAAGCTGTAAGTACTGGTAGAGCCATTTGAACAATGGGCTCTTGACTTTGTGGGTCCTATCAGCCCACCATCAAATGGTAAGAAGTACATCCTAGTATGTATTGATTATGTAACAAAATGGGCAGAGGCTAAAGAATTGAGCAAAGCAACAAAAACCACAATATTTACTTTTCTTTATCAAGAAATAATTTTAAGATATGGAGTTCCAAGGCAGATTGTCACAAATCAAGGTACACAGTTCACCTCCAAGCTTGTTCAAGACCTAACAGAGAAATACAAGATTAAGCATAGGAAATCAACTCCATACCACCCACATGAAAATGGACAAGTTGAATCAACAATGAAAGAACTTGAGAACATTATGAAAAAGACAGTGAACTTGCATAGAAAAAGATGGTCAAAGAAGCTGAATGAAGCACTATGGGTTTATAGGATAACATGGAAAAATACTATTGGATTCAACCCCCATTAGCTTGTTTATGGTAAATAATTCTTGTTGCCAATTGAATTTGAAATCCCTACATATAAAATTGTAGCAGAATTGGGAATGGAACTGATAGAAGCACAACAATAGAGGAGCATGCAATTCAATGAACTAGATGGGATCAGAAAACAAGCTATGGAACATACATCACCAGTTTAACAATAGAGAAAAAATGGCATGACAAATTCATTAAAAACAAAATCTTTCATAAAGGAGACTGGGCATTAATTTTTTACTCTAAGTTCAAAGATTTCAAAGCAAAATTTACTACTCATTGGCTTGGGCCATATGAAATAGAAGAAATCTTTGACAATGGAGCAGTAAGGATAAGGACACTAGATGAAGCAACAAATTCTTTTCTAGTTAATGACCATAGACTAAATGTTTCTCATAAGCATATAAGCAAAAAATTCTTTTTAAAAACAGTTTCAGAAGACAATGATATGGAAGTATTGGAAAAGCATAGCAATATGCCTTCTCTACCTCCAGAAAAATAAAAATAAAAATAAAAGTTAAAAAATAATAAAAGAGTTTGGTTGTGAAAATACAGGAAACTGACACAATACAAACTCGAATTCATATCGAAAAACCAACCATTTTGGCCAATATGAATTCCCCAATTTATTTTACTTTTTCTTTAGTTTGTTTTGCAAAAATCATCCTCCAGAATTCCAAGACTTGAGGACAAGTCTTAAAATAAGAAAAGGGGGGATTCATAATAAAACTATGCAAATGGCAGATGTATTGCAGGAAGGACTCGAAACAAAATTGTAGAAGGGACTTGAAACATTATTCAAAAGATCATTGTAGAAGGGACCTGAACAACATAATAATTCATTAGAAGGGACCCGAATCAATATCAGATACAGAAATATGAAACAACATCAAAATGATTAAAGAAGTAGATACAAGTGTCTACATTCAATCAGAATTTATCTTTGAAGAAATATCATCATTCAAAAGAGTCAAATATGGACAAGCTAGCAAAGGTCATCATCAACAAACATTGACATTGAGCTATTATACGAAAGGAGAAGCACTGTAAGTAAAAGAAAATGTTCTTAAAAACCTTTGATTTTGATTTTTTTTCTAGAAATTGTTAAAACTAATTTAACTTGGATATGCATCCTATTACATTTGTCATTCTACGTTTATCATCTAACATCCTGTTGGATACCTATATTAATAGGTTTCATATTTCATGATTGGCCAAGGAAAATCCAAATATGCTATGCTTTGGTATTACAAAGATCCCATATTTCCTAAAGAACAAGAGGTGGGTAAAGTGTTTCAAATATTGATGACCTTATTCTAATTTGGATGGATGATTCAACAGTTTAACCTGGATCATGCCATGTTTCAATTTTGATGTTATAGAACAGAGAAAGAAGTCTGTCCAAATTGCTTAATCTTGGCAGACAAGTAGTTAGGTAGAGAAGTAAAGGTTCCCAACAGTTTAATCTGGGACCTTGGAAGAGATAAGGCTAGAAGTAGATAGAAAAGAGTAAAGAAAAAGCCAAAGAAAAGAAAAGGCAAGTAAGGGTTTGCAAGTCCAAGTGCACCCTCTAAGGAGAAACAAAAAATGCTAGGAAAATAGCTGGGTAAGTAGCTGTGGTTGCAGAAAGGGTATTTTCACCATTTTACACATGTCAAGAGGTGTTTTGCCAAGGCAAAAATCTATCAATGCACAAAGTGGTTAATTCCATCGAATTGCAGCAAGGAGCATGACTAACCTCCCTCTCCCCCTTCATTCCATTACTAACACTCCCTTTCTTTTAGCTGAGATTTATGGAGAGAGATCATGGTTTTATGGTGGTTCTAGTTCATTCAGAAGCCACATTTCTGGTCTAAGATCTTTTCATTTTGATCTACTCTCAAAACTAAATCAATTTCAGATAAACTCAGTAAAATCCCCTTCATTTGCTCCCCTCATTCATATTAACCTCTAATTCTACTATATAGCTCCCTTATCTTACCCTTCCCCTAATAATACTAACACTATGGTGTATAAAGCCCCAAAATCTTATAAATACTCCTCCCCTTGGCATTATAGCCATATGTTCTCCAAAAGGGACCAAAGTGACCTCTCGTCACCTTGGTGAACCTATCACATCCCATTCCCCCTTGCTACAAGCCAACTTGCTCTTCAAACCACCATTTGCATTGAAAAAACCTTGTAAACCCTCTTTTACCCTTAAAAACCTTTGCAAAATTTACCCAAAGTCTAAAAGGCTAGCGCGCTGTCTGTTTCAAAGGAAAAACATTGAAAAACCTTTAAAAAACCCACAACCCAAAGTTTCCGCCAGCGCATATCACCCGAGCATGTTCTTGCTCCGCCCACCGTCGGATCAGGTCCCGAGGATCCGACGATCCACAGTGATATCGGAGCAGCCCCCGCAGCCGTCCTTTACCGCCCGAGAAAGTGACGTTGCGTCACGTCAGGGCCACTCCACGTGTCGCGCAATGAAGGCTCTCGGAGCCGGGCCTGACACATTCGGCGTCGTACCTAAACCGCCCCGAGAAACCGTAGCGGCTAGCCCTAACTGTAACCGCTACGGTCCTAACCGCCAACTGTCTACCACTAATACTTCGCCACGTCATTTCCGCTGGTCCCCGCCCTGTTATTCGTCCACCTGGCCGCTGACATGGCTGCCACCTCATCGCCCCCTTGGACCAATAGTCTACCGCCACGTCACCCGATGACGTCAGCTGACGTCACCTCACCTTGACCCGCCAATGACGTCATGCTGACGTCATCACTAAAAAGCGCCAAAATGGTAAAAAAGTCCATATTAACCCAAAAAAGCCGTGTCTTTCTCACTTTTCACTCCTGTCGCCACTGTGCTCTCTGCATGACCGTTTACGTTCGAATTTCCGCCAACCTGCTGAGTTAACCCGAGCGACTTCCTCAGCAGCAACCCTGCACGCCTGCGCAACCTCTGTTCGTCAATTAACAGGTATTTACCGTTGTTCTGCCCTCCATACGACTGTTGTTGAAATTTAAGTTGCTCAGAAGGCTAAGGAGACCATAAAAATTACATTTTCACCGGCCATTTCCCTCTACACATCCACATTTGCAACTGTGAAGTCCAAAAGCATCGGCCGAGCCTTAATACCTGCAATTTCGCTCAAAAGCATCATTCACTGTGTATTCCCGGCAAATTTCTTGTAAACTCAATTCTCCCGATAAAAGAGGACACAGTAAGACCATAGAGAAGCCCTGCTCCCAAAACAAACAGTATTTCAACTGCTGTTGTGTAAATTCCTCCTCTGGTACCTGAGATACAAACTGTTTTTACAGAAAATCACTTCTATTCTGTGTTGCTTCCATTAAACAACCACCTGCAATTGTTGAACTTTGAAGAAGATCATGGAGACTCCCATTGCTCTCAACATCAAGCCCCTCAATGCCCCTCACCAGGAATTGGAGTGGAAAGCCCTGGGAGATATGGATTATCAAATGCTGGACTGGTTCCCTATGGGCTCCAAATACAATATCCAGATGATGAATGAGTTGAAGGCCCAGCACCTGAGTGGAGCAGACATCTTGGGGATTTGGGACTCAAACCTGCCAATCTACAACCTCCCCCAGGTAAATTCTATGCCAGAGTTGATACACAGCTGCCAGGAATGCTATGACCCAAACCAAAGAGCTGTCATTAGCCCCTCAGGCTTAGTTTTGTTCCACATCACCCCAGAGAGTATAAATGAAATGCTGCACTTCCATACTGCTAAGCAATTGACCCCACTCCATATTCAGAATTTGATAAAGAAAGGGAGCAAGCTGTCAAGTGACCAACTCATTAAAATCAATCAGCTGTTTGTAAGACCAGGCTCTGAATCTGTCAGAACTCTTCCTATTGGGTATCAATATTTAAATGAATTGGGCAGGATGTTAGTGGATTTAATCAGTTATGTCCTAGGATTCAGGGGGATGGAGGATGTGGATGAAACCATAGTAGCAATGCTGTCTCTATTCTCTCCTGGTAAGCCCCCAGCTGTGCATTATGATTATGCTACATACATTGCAGATAAAATCCATGAGCAGTTTATGAACTTGAAGAGGGAAAGACTATTCAGGTATACTTCATATATATACCATCTATTCTTGTTCTATCAGCCAGCCACCTTCTCTTTTCCTTTGAAGCAACTCAATGCCCAGGGAAATCCAAGATCAGTTGTGTTCTGGACTTCTGTTTTCCATCGTACCTCTGTATCACCTTACACATACATTGAGTTTATTGACTTATTCATTTATCCAGTCATGACAGTATTGCATGGTACTCCTCCTCCTAGACTAACTGATGATATGAGAAGAATTCTCCATTTGAATAAATCCTACAGCATTGGTAACTGGTACCTCTACCAGAACCACACAGTCATCAGAATATATGGCTGTGAGTTGACCCCTTTTAGGTTGCCAAGGTATGTCCCCATGAGGCTTTTTGCCTTGGAATATTTCAGACAGTTTGGGAACTCAGACTACCTCCATTTTCAGAGCAAGAACAAGAAGTCACAGCTAAAGGTGAGGAGCCAGCTGGGTCCTTTCCTATACAATAGAAAAGAGGAGGGATGGAAAGAGGCAAACACTATCCTGGAAGGCCTCAGACTGCAAACTAGTTTTGAATGGATACCCTATGATCCCAATCATTTTGTCTCCCTCAGGAGGATAAAATATAAATTGGGTAGTTATGCACACAAGAGACAACCTGAGATTGAACAGTATGCCAATGCATTAAGCTGGGAAGAGGGTACCTTAGAAGAAGAAATAACTGTTGAAGAGCTTCTAGAAAGAGAAGCTAGAAACATTCAAAAGGAAGCTGACTTAGAAACTTGTGGACAGGTTCCCCTCTCATACAAAAAGCGGCCTGGAGCAACTACTACAACATCAACAACACAGCAGCAGGCTGCCGGGAAAACACCACAAACAGCAAGCAAAGATAAAGGGAAGCAGGTGGAGCAGCCACCTCCATTAACAGAAGAGCAAGTGGAGACATTGGTCAGCAGCAAGAAGAAATGGAGCAGCAGGAACAAGGGCAGCAACAAGAAGAGGTACAATATAGTGAACAGCAGCCCTTGCAACAAGATAAAGTGATTGACACTCCTAGTTCCACTGAGCAACAGGCTCAGACAATAGTGCCTCCTAGGGCAGAGACTACTGTTGATACCTCGCTCCTCCAAACCCCACAAAAGGAGGACTTAACCAGGAAAAGAGATAGAGAGACTCCCCTGACTTCATCCATCAATCGGGGAGAGAAAAGACAAAGACTAAATGACTTTCCAGAGGATGACATAGCAGTGAGGCAAGCAATGGGCATGGGCCCACCCAGCCGAGAAGTTTCAGCCAGTTCATTCCAGCATGAACATGATAGAGCTATGGGAGGAGAGGTCAGTTCCTCCAGCCAGCACAGAGAAGGACAGTCAAGCATCAAACAACAATTTATTGACATTAAGAAGAGAAGTGATCCTATTAAAGTACAGCTGTACAATCATTTGCTGAACCTGGCTCCTACCAATCAGCAAAGACTCATGTCTGCCTTTGATGTAAGTGAAGGCAAGATGATCATGAGTCACTTCATGCCCACAACGCTGCATCCTCAATCTACCTCGGATTATCTAAGAACCAACATGGAGGTTATGGCCAAAGATATACACCCTATGGATAAAATCGAACTGCATAAACAAACTGGTGAAATGGTGTATGCCTCCTTGGCAGATGAAACATTGGAAAACTACAAATTGAAGAGCAACCTTGATAACACAGCCTCTCAGCTGGAATTGGAGAGAGCATCATCACAAGCCAAGGACAACAGGATCAAGTCCTTGGAAGAGGTAATTATAGAAATAGGACATGATCCTAAAGATGTTAAAGGTATCCAAGAACTCTTGAAGCTAAGGGATGCAGACATGGCGGCCTTAAGAAAGAAAATCAAGCTCCCAGCTATCATCCATCCTCAAACAGACGAAGTTGCCCAGCAAAGGCAGGAAAAGGATGCTACAGACCTACTGATATCCCTGTACAAGGAGCTGGTTCGGACTCAGGAGCAGCTAGGACAATCAGAAGCTGCAAAGGCAGCATTACAGACAGCATTGAAACAAAGAGAAGAGGGCCAAACTTCCCAGCCCCCTCCGGAAGTAATAAATCTTGAAGAAACTCCTCCAACAACTACTCTTCCTCCTCAGCAGACAGGAACTACAGCTCCATCTACAGCAACAACTACGCCAACAACAGAGCAGACTCCTAGTCTGGACATGCAGAGGCTGCAAGCTGAGATCCAAGTTCTTGAATCCCAAATGAAAGAGCTTGATGAAGTCAAAAGGTCTTTGACTAAGGTGAATGAAAGATTTGACAAAAGCAAGCAGAATGAGGCAGCAAAGGAAAGAGAGGTAAAAGCTCTAAAAAAGAGAATAGCTGAACTAGAAAAAGAGCTTGCACTAGAAAAAGTAACAGCAGAATTAAAAGCAGTCCTCTGGGGCAACATTGGTCGATCCATCACCAATCAATGGCAGTATATTGAGACTATGGATGAGCAAATAGCACTCATTACCAAGGCAAACAGGGAGGTACAGAGAGCTAGAGCAAGCCTGGGCCACATGCCAGATGCTGCCAGCAGAATGATCACTATTTTGAACAACAAAACTAGCTCTCAGCTGGCCACAATAGGAATTACCAACAGGACTGAAACAATCTCAGTAGCTAAAAGAGTCTTGACACTGAGAAACCTAGTTGGAACGCTGGAGAGAAGAACACAGGATATGCAGACCGAGATCAACAAATTCCTGGACAGATTTGTGGCATTACAAAACAGAGGCCTCCCCAGCATATTAAGCAGTGTAGGAAGACTGCTTACCCTGGAAAATTACATCAAAAGGGTTGATGCACATGCTGCAGCACAAATAGCAAAACAGCCCAGTACCTCAGCAGAAACAGGGCCAGCATCAGGGCAGAATTTGTATGATAGGGTGGATAACCTGTTTTTCATTATGAATGAAATTGATCACCTGTTTGATACACCACCAAATTTCTTTAAGTATACAGAAGCAGATGAAACTCTGGGGGCAATCATAAGACACCAATTGCCCACACAGGAAGAATGGAGGAATTTAACACAAGTAATCTTATCAGGCCCGAACCTGTAGCGATAGTTTTCTCCAGTTTATAAACAGTCATGCACAGGCAGAATTTTGATGGATAAATCTACAAGGAAGAGACAGATGCTGAGCCAACTCAGCAGAGCTATTTACTCACCACAGCAGCAGTCACAATCACAGGTGACAAACCCAGAATACAGCGTACAAGCCATAAAGTCGGGTTCTCCAGCATTTAATCAAAGTATCTCGACCGACTCAGCAGATCCCAAAGGCCAAAATATCTTCTGACAGAACATTAAGACGCCTTCATTTTGTATTCAATGCTGTAATAAATTTCGGATAATAATATCTCAAAAGTTGGTGAGAATATTAAGTCTGAGATAACTTAGAACTCAGATATTTTGTAAACAATCGCAAGTATATATTCACCCCTGGCAGAAGCTCAGGGGGTTGTTGTTATTTTCCTTTTGGAAGTCTCACTTGCTGTAAGATTCTCAGAGAAGTAATACAAAGGGAGAATGGAATTTCCAAAGCTTGGTGTATTTGATGCGTTGTGATGAATGGTGAATGTTGCAGGATTCCAGAGTGTTTCATAAAACAATAAGTTTTCTTAAATCTCTGTATTACATGTGTTCGAGTCTTTTGTTCTCTTTTGTTGTTTAAATGTTTTACACTTAATAGCTAAAGTAGAAGAATAGTTCCAGGATTTAATCACTGATTACCCTGGACTCAAACTGAGCTATTATCCATGTTTTCTTCAGATACAGTGTATGAAGTGTAATTCTTAACTGCTGCACTTTAAACTATATCTTTTGTAGTGATAGACATTCCCAGGGATTCAAGTTTTGCCCCTGAGACATCTGTCCGTTGTTCATGCCTAGTTTGGTGGAAATACTTAAATTACCTTTAGTGAAAATTCTTGACTGCTTTCACTGGTGTTTTCACCTGTTTGTGTTATAAATTAAAAATTTTGTTGTATGAAATATCCAAATGGCCCTGTAAGTTTCACCAGTTCACCTCAAGGTTTCTAGACACCTACAGCCATAGACTCCATTGCCCAATGATATTTGACTCTTTGAATACTACATCAAAGGACCTGAAAGAAACTCTTCAACCAAAACATAAACAAAACCAGTGCATAATACCTAGCCTAAAACCCTATCATAAACATATACAAATCATAAAGAGAGAGCCCTCTCTGATCACAGTTTGGCTAGAAATAGTGATCAAAAGATTGGTTAGTGGTTACCCCGGCCGTATTCCCTTGGGAGTCATAGGGAACAACCTGGGTGTTAACATAATTGGCGACTCCACTGGGGACTTCTTATAGATTTTTCAATTACTATCTATCTTCCAAAGCTACCATCAAGCCTGAAATTAGCCAAGAGGCCTTAGAACTGTTTCTGTAATACAGGGACAGCTTTAGGGAAGAGCTAATTGGGGAATCTTCATCCTAGCTTTGGAACATATATAGCCATTCCAAAATTTTCATCCAGTCCTTGCATATATAGCAGCTTCCTATACAAATTCAAAAGAAATTAGAAGCTGGCTCCCAAAAGAAACCCAAGGCACACTAGGGCAAACCCTGACCCTAATCAACCTATCATTGTTGATAATCCGAATATCATTCCAAAGAACATTAGGAGACAGCAAAAGCAGGAGAAGCCTGCTGATTCAGACAGAAGTTCAGATCGACCTATCCTTATTCCTACTCCTTGCAAAGTTCTTTTCCGATCCACCACTAGTTCCCCTAGTTCATCATCAACACCTCAAAGCCCTCCTCTCCCATCTTCACCATCTGCACATACTCTCTCAACCAGTTCCACGCTTGTTACCCATACCATTAACCCTGTCACACCTGTAATCCCTGTTGTTCCATTTGCTCCTGTTAACCCTCTAAACCTCATAAACATGGCTAACAGGTATGCACCTCTGCAGATACCAGCTAATGCTCCAGCTCTACCCCAAGACTACCAAACCAAAATCTCATTTTTTGACTCACATGGCCCTTTGACAGCTGTCCAGCATGCTAAGAAGATGCAAGACCACTTTGAGACCTATGAAATAGATGATAACAGTGTCAGGATGAGAATTTTTGTTCAAAGTTTAACTGGGGATGTTAGAACTTGGTTCAGATCCCTCAATGCAAACTCCATTGCAACACCTGATCAGCTTTACGAAGCTTTTACTGAGAGATGGGAGAAGAAGAAAGATCCACTCCACATACTCGGTGAATATAACACTATTAAAAGAGGTCCCCAAGAAACAGTTTTGGAATATTGTGCTAGGTTTAACAATGTATATAATGCTATCCCCCAGAACTTAAGGCCCCCTCCTGATTTGGCCCTGTATAACTTCCCTGACGGTTTTGATTCTGATATGGCCTATCAGTTGAAAGAAAGAGATCCTCCAACCCTTGCAGAAGCTCAAAGGGTTGCAGTCACTGTAGAGGCTAACCTAATTGCCAAAAGAAACAGGGCAAAGTTGGAAAAGAAGGCTGGCTTCAGAGAAGAGCCTTCAGGCTTTGATCAAAAGCTGGATGCAATACTAAACAGTATGAAGAGATTGGGTGAAAGAGTGGAATCAGTGGAAAGAAAATCATCATGGGAGGCATCACAAAGTAACCCTCCTAGAAACCCGAATTTTAGGAGAACTCAGAACCCAAACATAGGAAAAACAAGTGCTGACCAAGATATTAGACCCCCTTTTCAAGAAAACTATGCAGAAACTTCCACGGACAGCCAGCTCAAAGAAGATCCTGAAATTAACTTAATGGGTTTGGATGGTAAAAGCCATGTCTTTTTAACACAAGAAGACCATGAGGAGGATGAAAGCAAAACATTCCAAACTAAATCAGGAGAATCCTTTGACTTTAAACAAGGGTATGATACTGCTGTCTATGAAGTCCATAAACAGTATAAACTGAGGAGTAGGACTGTGAATGTAAACCAGCCCGACAAGATAAATGATAAACAGAGGTCTAAAGAAACCATGGTCACAGAAACTAATGACAAAATAAACTTTCCTACAGAAGAAATTGTAGTTGAGGAGGTTACTGGACTGCCGTCCCCACTACAACAGCCCATGGCAACTTCGTCCTCTCACCCTGATTCAAATTTTACCCCTCAAAACATGAGTAAAAGGGGCAGATCTCAAAATCAAGATGAAATCCAACAAGAAGATTTAATGAACAAAGAAAAGGCTGGTATCCGTGACCCTAAAACCCAAATTGATAAACCTTTTGACCTAGGCACAGAGATTGGCAAGCTAAAAATAGCCATTCCTCTCTCAGAGCTAGCCAAGCATGACATATACAAACAACAGATCAAAAAATCCCTTCAACTCACTACTAGCAAAGATGATGTAAATGTGCTAGATGACACTCCAGAATTACTGTTCGGCCCAGAGGTAGATGAAAAAACAGTAGTCACAGGGGTTTTACCTTTTTATGTCAGCTTGCATATTCATGACAAAGTACTGCATAATGCAATGTTCGACTCAGGTGCCTCTCACAACCTTATGCCAAAAGCAGTCATGGAAAGATTGAACTTGGATATAACAAGACCATACAAAGACCTGTTCTCCTTTGATTCCAGCCAAGTCAAATGTTTAGGCCTAATAAAAGATTTATGTGTGTCTCTGGTTCAATATCCCAACAAAACCATTCTAATGGATGTTGTAGTCGCTGATATCCCACCCAAGTATGGGATGCTGTTATCAATATCATGGGGAGCCAAGCTCCAAGGCTCCCTACAATTAGACATGTCATATGCCACTATCTCTGTTTTTGGGCAACCAAAAAGACTTTATAGGGAAACACTCATGAAGTATATGGTCAGCAGTGAAGAAAAGCCTCAAAATTTTCCAATATATGCTATCCATTCGGACATAGACTCCTTCATCCTCTTCAATGACAGCACAAGCCTCTCAAACAAGGACATTAGGACCGAAACACTCATACAAGAACAAAACATTGATCAAACAAGTATCACCTGCCAAACATCAATCAGCCCAACAATACAAAGTATCCCTCCTCTAGGTGTCAAAGATTGTCAAACAAGTGATGAAATTATCCTAGAAAACAAAGGGGGAAAGAAACCCCAACTCATGCTCACATTACCATCCCATGAACAGAATTTTAAATCTCCTGTTCAGCAAGACATCCTGTGGGTCCTAGAATTTGATGGCTCAGTTAACAAGCTAGGAGCAGGAGCTGGAGTGTGGATACATAACAAAGAGAAAGACTATGCAGAAGGCAGGGCTTATAGATTGAATTTTAGATGCACTAACAATATGGCAGAATACGAAGCTCTGTTGTTGGGCCTAAAGCTAGCAAAATCACTACAAGCTCCTAAACTCTCCATCATGGGAGACTCTGATCTAGTAATTCAACAAGTAAAAGGAAATTTTGTCACCAATGACAAAAGATTGAGGTCCTATAGATCTGCTGTAATTGAAATATTAGAGACCTTCTCTGAGTTTGTCATCACAAAAATTTCAAGGGGCCACAATCTCCATGCACACAGCTTGGCAACCTTTGCCAGTACCTTTAAATTCCCATTAGAACCCAATAACTGTTTCACAGCCGAGGTCAAATACAGACCCTCCACCCCAAACAATGTCAAAGAATGGCAAGTATTTGAGGATGACATGCAAATAAATAATTTTTTAACCTTGCAACAAGAATTCACAGGATTAAATATTGATATTGATGGAGCAAGTCAATCACAAATACTTGATGGACCAAGTCCATCACAAATACAGTTTCAACAGTCTGCTCACCCAATGTCACCTAGAACAGCAAAACAATTACCGAGTCCAACCATTTTCAACAATGAAAACATTCAGCAAATTTACCTAATTGGTTGTGAAGAGATGAGCAGCGCTGAAGCTGAAATCATACAACTCAAAGACAATTTCCTTCCAATAGGCCTTACCCCATTAGAAGACATTTTTGATTCAAATGATGTCCCCAGGAAACCAAAGATGCAGCCATTAGATGCAGCAATTGAAGAATGCAACATTGGTACTGCAGACAAGCCTAAAATAATAAAACTATCTGCTGCTTTGCCCCCTGATCAAAAACCCAAATATATTGACCTCTTTAAAGAGTTTCAAGATGTTTTTGCTTGGGGATATGAGGATCTAAAGTCTTATGATACCTCTGTCATCCAGCATACCATTCCCCTCAAGCCTAATCAAAAACCATTCAAACAGAAATTGAGAAGAATCAATCCTGTGCTCCTTCCTTCCATTGAAAAAGAATTACAGAAAATGTTCAAAGCTGGTATCATAGCACCAATCAGGTTCTCTGAGTGGATTTCAAACTTGGTCCCTACAAGAAAGAAAACTGGGGAGATTAGACTTTGTGTAGATCTAAGGAATTTGAATCAAGTATCACTCAAAGATAACTACCCTTTACCCAAAATGGATCACATTCTTCAAAGAGTAGTAGGGGCTTCAAGGATATCATTACTTGATGGATTCTCAGGCTTCAACCAAATCCTAGTACACCCTGATGATCAAGACAAAACTGCATTTACAACCCCATGGGGAACTTTCAAGTATGTGAAAATGCCCTTTGGATTGAAAAACGCAGGGGCAACGTTTCAAAGAGCAATGGACATTGCCTTTGCAAAAGAAATCCATGACTTCTTGGTCATTTACCTAGATGATCTTACACCCTTTTCAAAATCTGACCAGGAACACTTGAAACATTTGAGACAGATTTTCATAACATGCAGGAAATATGGTATTTCCTTAAACCCCAAGAAATCATTATTTGGCTTGGAAGAAGGGAAACTCTTAGGACACATTATTTCAAAAGATGGCATAAGAATTGATCCAGATAGGATACAAGCTATCCTACAAATGCCTCATCCAAGGAATGTCAAGGAGTTGCAAGGATTCTTGGGAAAAATCAACTTTTTAAGAAGGTTTATCCCTAATTTAGCAGAATTAATCAGGTTACTAAACAATATGCTAAAGAAAGATTCAAAGGTCAAATGGACTGTTGAAGCAAAACAAGCCTTTGAAAGTATAAAATTGGCCTTGACTCAAACCCCAGTGTTAACCAATCCTCAGTTTGACAGAGACTTTATCATTTTCTCCTTTGCCTCCCAACATACCATCGCTGCTGTTTTGTTACAGAAAGATGACCAAGGGAACGAGAAACCTATTGCCTTTTTCAGCAGAGCCCTCAGAGATGCCCCTCTAAAGTACCAAATAATGGAGAAGCAAGCTTATGCTTTGATCAAAGCTATTAAAGACTTTAGGATTTACATCCTTTACTCCCATGTTGTGGCTTATGTACCAAGTCCTATTGTCAAAGACATTCTCACCCAAGAAAACTTAGAGGGCAGAAGAGGAAAGTGGATTGCCAATATTCTAGAATTTGACATAGAAATAAAACCTACAAAGCTGATAAAAGGGCAAGGTTTGGCCAAATTAATGACAGAAGCAAATTTCCAAGCCTTAGATATTAACCAACTGGACAGTGAAACAGAGCTGGCGACTCCAAAGATCAATGTAGCCTTTGAACAATCTCCTTGGTACTCCGACATCTGTTATGTGTTACAAAACCTGTGTGCTCCCCCAGGACTGTCCAGAACTAAGTGTAGGTTCCTAAAAATGAAAACATCTAGATTTTGTGTGATGGATGGAAATCTACTTTGGAAAAACCATGAAGGTATATTGCTGCACTGTCTAATAGAGAATGAAACTAACAATATCATGCAAGATTTCCATGCTAGAGACTGTGGTGGACATTTGTACTGGAACTCCACTGTGGACAAGATATTGAGGGCTGGTTATTACTGGCCCACCATGTTCTCTGATGTTAAGAAATTTACAGCCTCATGCCACAAATGCCAACTGTTTGAAGGCAAAAGACAGTTGCTGCCACTTCCTTTGAAGCCCATTGCAACAGAGAGACCTTTTCAACAATGGGGCTTGGATTTCATTGGGGAAATTCATCCCTCATCTTCGGGACAACACAGATGGATTTTAACAGCAACAGACTACTTCACCAAGTGGATTGAAGCTGCCCCATGCAGACAAGCAAATGATTCAGTAATTATTCAGTTTTTGGAAAACAATATACTGGCTAGATTTGGCTGTCCAGACAAGATAATAACAGACAATGCTGCTGCTTTCAGATCCAAGAAAATGGTGAACTTCTGCCATAAATTTCACATTACTTTGGGCCATTCTACAGCTTACTATCCTCAAGGAAATGGCCTTGCTGAATCATCAAACAAAAGTTTAATAAATATCATAAAGAAAGTGCTGGAGGAAAACAAAAAGAACTGGCATAAGAAACTAGTAAATGCTTTATGGGCAGATAGACTAACAACAAAAAGATCAATTGGGACCAGCCCATATGAGTTAGTCTATGGATTGGAAGCCAAATTTCCTTCATCACTAGGAGTGCCAGTTATGAAGCTACTGCAAGAGAGCCAAGCAGAGCCAAATGATATGCAAAGGAGGATCAATCAGATAATCTGTTTACAGCAAACTAGAGAACAAGTTTTCAGCAGAGTGCAGATATTACAAGAAAAATTGAAAAAGGCCTTTGATAGGAGAACCAAAGCAGAAGATTTCAATATGGGAGACAAAGTCTTAAAGTGGGATGCAAGAAGAGAAGAGAAAGGAAAACATGGAAAGTTTGATTCTTTATGGAGAGGACCATTTACTGTCCAAGCAGTACAAGGTAACAATACCTACTTCCTCAAAAGTCTGACTGAAACTGACTTGGATGAAGGTCCTGTCAATGGCAGGATGCTGAAGCACTACTTTGACTATTCACCGTGAGCGGAACCCAGGGATTCATTGTATATATGCAGATGTCCATATTGTTTTCTGTTTTAGATTGTAAAATACAGTTTTCTGAGTGATTTATCAACCAGCTAGAGGCAAATAGAATCAGAGGTCTTCCAAGAAAGAAGCACACTATTTTGACACATTTGACAGCAAATTTCAAAGATTGAGATGGGCAGTCAAAGAACAAGGCAATCTGACCTGCTGTTCTTGGTCTTTCAAAAGAAAAACCATCCCCATGTGGAGCCACTGTTGGATACCTATATTAATAGGTTTCATATTTCATGATTGGCCAAGGAAAATCCAAATATGCTCTGCTTTGGTATTACAAAGATCCCATATTTCCTAAAGAACAAGAGGTGGGTAAAGTGTTTCAAATATTGATGACCTTATTCTAATTTGGATGGATGATTCAACAGTTTAACCTGGATCATGCCATGTTTCAATTTTGATGTTATAGAACAGAGAAAGAAGTCTGTCCAAACTGCTTAATCTTGGCAGACAAGTAGTTAGGTAGAGAAGTAAAGGTTCCCAACAGTTTAATCTGGGACCTTGGAAGAGATAATGCTAGAAGTAGATAGAAAAGAGTAAAGAAAAAGCCAAAGAAAAGAAAAGGCAAGTAAGGGTTTGCAAGTCCAAGTGCACCCTCTAAGGAGAAACAAAAAATGCTAGGAAAATAGCTG
This sequence comes from Pinus tabuliformis, assembly GCA_031772625.1. Classification (NCBI taxonomy): domain Eukaryota; kingdom Viridiplantae; phylum Streptophyta; class Pinopsida; order Pinales; family Pinaceae; genus Pinus; species Pinus tabuliformis. Next base: position 1,006,338,087 of record CM062811.1, read on the forward strand.
GGTAAGTAGCTGTGGTTGCAGAAAGGGTATTTTCACCATTTTACACATGTCAAGAGGTGTTTTGCCAAGGCAAAAATCTATCAATGCACAAAGTGGTTAATTCCATCAAATTGCAGCAAGGAGCATGACTAACCTCCCTCTCCCCCTTCATTCCATTACTAACACTCCCTTTCTTTTAGCTGAGATTTATGGAGAGAGATCATGGTTTTATGGTGGTTCTAGTTCATTCAGAAGCCACATTTCTGGTCTAAGATCTTTTCATTTTGATCTACTCTCAAAACCAAGTCAATTTCAGATAAACTCAGTAAAATCCCCTTCATTTGCTCCCCTCATTCATATTAACCTCTAATTCTACTATATAGCTCCCTTATCTTACCCTTCCCCTAATAATACTAACACTATGGTGTATAAAGCCCCAAAATCTTATAAATACTCCTCCCCTTGGCATTATAGCCATATGTTCTCCAAAAGGGACCAAAGTGACCTCTCGTCACCTTGGTGAACCTATCACATCCCATTCCCCCTTGCTACAAGCCAACTTGCTCTTCAAACCACCATTTGCATTGAAAAAACCTTATAAACCCTCTTTTACCCTTAAAAACCTTTGCAAAATTTACCCAAAGTCTAAAAGGCTAGCGCGCTGTCTGTTTCAAAGGAAAAACATTGAAAAACCTTTAAAAAACCCACAACCCAAAGTTTCCGCCAGCGCATATCACCCGAGCATGTTCTTGCTCCGCCCACCGTCGGATCAGGTCCCGAGGATCCGACGATCCACAGTGATATCGGAGCAGCCCCCGCAGCCGTCCTTTACCGCCCGAGAAAGTGACGTTGCGTCACGTCAGGGCCACTCCACGTGTCGCGCAATGAAGGCTCTCGGAGCCGGGCCTGACACATTCGGCGTCGTACCTAAACCGCCCCGAGAAACCGTAGCGGCTAGCCCTAACCGTAACCGCTACGGTCCTAACCGCCAACTGTCTACCACTAATACTTCGCCACGTCATTTCCGCTGGTCCCCGCCCTGTTATTCGTCCACCTGGCCGCTGACATGGCTGCACCTCATCGCCCCCTTGGACCAATAGTCTACCGCCACGTCACCCGATGACGTCAGCTGACGTCACCTCACCTTGACCCGCCAATGACGTCATGCTGACGTCATCACTAAAAAGCGCCAAAATGGTAAAAAAGTCCATATTAACCCAAAAAAGCCGTGTTTTTCTCACTTTTCACTCCTGTCGCCACTGTCCTCTCTGCATGACCGTTTACGTTCGAATTTCCGCCAACCTGCTGAGTTAACCCGAGCGACTTCCTCAGCAGCAACCCTGCACGCCTGCGCAACCTCTGTTCGTCAATTAACAGGTATTTACCGTTGTTCTGCCCTCCATACGAATGTTGTTGAAATTTAAGTTGCTCAGAAGGCTAAGGAGACCATAAAAATTACATTTTCACCGGCCATTTCCCTCTGCACATCCACATTTGCAACTGTGAAGTCCAAAAGCATCGGCCGAGCCTTAATACCTGCAATTTCGCTCAAAAGCATCATTCACTGTGTATTCCCGGCAAATTTCTTGTCAAACTCAATTCTCCCGATAAAAGAGGACACAGTGAGACCATAGAGAAGCCCTGCTCCCAAAACAAACAGTATTTCAACTGCTGTTGTGTAAATTCCTCCTCTGGTACCTGAGATACAAACTGTTTTTACAGAAAATCACTTCTATTCTGTGTTGCTTCCATTAAACAACCACCTGCAATTGTTGAACTTTGAAGAAGATCATGGAGACTCCCATTGCTCTCAACATCAAGCCCCTCAATGCCCCTCACCAGGAATTGGAGTGGAAAGCCCTGGGAGATATGGATTATCAAATGCTGGACTGGTTCCCTATGGGCTCCAAATACAATATCCAGATGATGAATGAGTTGAAGGCCCAGCACCTGAGTGGAGCAGACATCTTGGGGATTTGGGACTCAAACCTGCCAATCTACAACCTCCCCCAGGTAAATTCTATGCCAGAGTTGATACACAGCTGCCAGGAATGCTATGACCCAAACCAAAGAGCTGTCATTAGCCCCTCAGGCTTAGTTTTGTTCCACATCACCCCAGAGAGTATAAATGAAATGCTGCACTTCCATACTGCTAAGCAATTGACCCCACTCCATATTCAGAATTTGATAAAGAAAGGGAGCAAGCTGTCAAGTGACCAACTCATTAAAATCAATCAGCTGTTTGTAAGACCAGGCTCTGAATCTGTCAGAAATCTTCCTATTGGGTATCAATATTTAAATGAATTGGGCAGGATGTTAGTGGATTTAATCAGTTATGTCCTAGGATTCAGGGGATGGAGGATGTGGATGAAACCATAGTAGCAATGCTGTCTCTATTCTCTCCTGGTAAGCCCCCAGCTGTGCATTATGATTATGCTACATACATTGCAGATAAAATCCATGAGCAGTTTATGAACTTGAAGAGGGAAAGACTATTCAGGTATACTTCATATATATACCATCTATTCTTGTTCTATCAGCCAGCCACCTTCTCTTTTCCTTTGAAGCAACTCAATGCCCAGGGAAATCCAAGATCAGTTGTGTTCTGGACTTCTGTTTTCCATCGTACCTCTGTATCACCTTATACATACATTGAGTTTATTGACTTATTCATTTATCCAGTCATGACAGTATTGCATGGTACTCCTCCTCCTAGACTAACTGATGATATGAGAAGAATTCTCCATTTGAATAAATCCTACAGCATTGGTAACTGGTACCTCTACCAGAACCACACAGTCATCAGAATATATGGCTGTGAGTTGACCCCTTTTAGGTTGCCAAGGTATGTCCCCATGAGGCTTTTTGCCTTGGAATATTTCAGACAGTTTGGGAACTCAGACTACCTCCATTTTCAGAGCAAGAACAAAAAGTCACAGCTAAAGGTGAGGAGCCAGCTGGGTCCTTTCCTATACAATAGAAAAGAGGAGGGATGGAAAGAGGCAAACACTATCCTGGAAGGCCTCAGACTACAAACTAGTTTTGAATGGATACCCTATGATCCCAATCATTTTGTCTCCCTCAGGAGGATAAAATATAAATTGGGTAGTTATGCACACAAGAGACAACCTGAGATTGAACAGTATGCCAATGCATTAAGCTGGGAAGAGGGTACCTTAGAAGAAGAAATAACTGTTGAAGAGCTTCTAGAAAGAGAAGCTAGAAACATTCAAAAGGAAGCTGACTTAGAAACTTGTGGACAGGTTCCCCTCTCATACAAAAAGCGGCCTGGAGCAACTACTACAACATCAACAACACAGCAGCAGGCTGCCGGGAAAACACCACAAACAGCAAGCAAAGATAAAGGGAAGCAGGTGGAGCAGCCACCTCCATTAACAGAAGAGCAAGTGGAGACATTGGTGCAGCAGCAAGAAGAAATGGAGCAGCAGGAACAAGGGCAGCAACAAGAAGAGGTACAATATAGTGAACAGCAGCCCTTGCAGCAAGAAAAAGTGATTGACACTCCTAGTTCCACTGAGCAACAGGCTCAGACAATAGTGCCTCCTAGGGCAGAGACTACTGTTGATACCTCGCTCCTCCAAACCCCACAAAAGGAGGACTTAACCAGGAAAAGAGATAGAGAGACTCCCCTGACTTCATCCATCAATCGGGGAGAGAAAAGACAAAGACTAAATGACTTTCCAGAGGATGACATAGCAGTGAGGCAAGCAATGGGCATGGGCCCACCCAGCCGAGAAGTTTCAGCCAGTTCATTCCAGCATGAACATTATAGAGCTATGGGAGGAGAGGTCAGTTCCTCCAGCCAGCATAGAGAAGGACAGTCAAGCATCAAACAGCAATTTATTGACATTAAGAAGAGAAGTGATCCTATTAAAGTACAGCTGTACAATCATTTGCTCAACCTGGCTCCTACCAATCAGCAAAGACTCATGTCTGCCTTTGATGTAAGTGAAGGCAAGATGATCATGAGTCACTTCATGCCCACAACGCTGCATCCTCAATCTACCTCGGATTATCTAAGAACCAACATGGAGGTTATGGCCAAAGATATACACCCTATGGATAAAATCGAACTGCATAAACAAACTGGTGAAATGGTGTATGCCTCCTTGGCAGATGAAACATTGGAAAACTACAAATTGAAGAGCAACCTTGATAACACAGCCTCTCAGCTGGAATTGGAGAGAGCATCATCACAAGCCAAGGACAACAGGATCAAGTCCTTGGAAGAGGTAATTATAGAAATAGGACATGATCCTAAAGATGTTAAAGGTATCCAAGAACTCTTGAAGCTAAGGGATGCAGACATGGCGGCCTTAAGAAAGAAAATCAAGCTCCCAGCTATCATCCATCCTCAAACAGACGAAGTTGCCCAGCAAAGGCAGGAAAAGGATGCTACAGACCTACTGATATCCCTGTACAAGGAGCTGGTTCGGACTCAGGAGCAGCTAGGACAATCAGAAGCTGCAAAGGCAGCATTACAGACAGCATTGAAACAGAGAGAAGAGGGCCAAACTTCCCAGCCCCCTCCGGAAGTAATAAATCTTGAAGAAACTCCTCCAACAACTACTCTTCCTCCTCAGCAGACAGGAACTACAGCTCCATCTACAGCAACAACTACGCCAACAACAGAGCAGACTCCTAGTCTGGACATGCAGAGGCTGCAAGCTGAGATCCAAGTTCTTGAATCCCAAATGAAAGAGCTTGATGAAGTCAAAAGGTCTTTGACTAAGGTGAATGAAAGATTTGACAAAAGCAAGCAGAATGAGGCAGCAAAGGAAAGAGAGGTAAAAGCTCTAAAAAAGAGAATAGCTGAACTAGAAAAAGAGCTTGCACTAGAAAAAGTAACAGCAGAATTAAAAGCAGTCCTTTGGGGCAACATTGGTCGATCTATCACCAATCAATGGCAGTATATTGAGACTATGGATGAGCAAATAGCACTCATTACCAAGGCAAACAGGGAGGTACAGAGAGCTAGAGCAAGCCTGGGCCACATGCCAGATGCTGCCAGCAGAATGATCACTATTTTGAACAACAAAACTAGCTCTCAGCTGGCCACAATAGGAATTACCAACAGGACTGAAACAATCTCAGTAGCTAAAAGAGTCTTGACACTGAGAAACCTAGTTGGAACGCTGGAGAGAAGAACACAGGATATGCAGACCGAGATCAACAAATTCCTGGACAGATTTGTGGCATTACAAAACAGAGGCCTCCCCAACATATTAAGCAGTGTAGGAAGACTGCTTACCCTGGAAAATTACATCAAAAGGGTTGATGCACATGCTGCAGCACAAATAGCAAAACAGCCCAGTACCTCAGCAGAAACAGGGCCAGCATCAGGGCAGAATTTGTATGATAGGGTGGATAACCTGTTTTTCATTATGAATGAAATTGATCACCTGTTTGATACACCACCAAATTTCTTTAAGTATACAGAAGCAGATGAAACTCTGGGGGCAATCATAAGACACCAATTGCCCACACAGGAAGAATGGAGGAATTTAACACAAGTAATCTTATCAGGCCCGAACCTGTAGCGATAGTTTTCTCCAGTTTATAAACAGTCATGCACAGGCAGAATTTTGATGGATAAATCTACAAGGAAGAGACAGATGCTGAGCCAACTCAGCAGAGCTATTTACTCACCACAACAGCAGTCACAATCACAGGTGACAAACCCAGAATACAGCGTACAAGCCATAAAGTCGGGTTCTCCAGCATTTAATCAAAGTATCTCGACCGACTCAGCAGATCCCAAAGGCCAAAATATCTTCTGACAGAACATTAAGACGCCTTCATTTTGTATTCAATGCTGTAATAAATTTCGGATAATAATATCTCAAAAGTTGGTGAGAATATTAAGTCTGAGATAACTTAGAACTCAGATATTTTGTAAACAATCGCAAGTATATATTCACCCCTCGCAGAAGCTTAAGGGGTTGTTGTTATTTTCCTTTTGGAAGTCTCACTTGCTGTAAGATTCTCAGAGAAGTAATACAAAGGGAGAATGGAATTTCCAAAGCTTGGTGTATTTGATGCGTTGTGATGAATGGTGAATGTTGCAGGATTCCAGAGTGTTTCATAAAACAATAAGTTTTCTTAAATCTCTGTATTACATGTTTTCGAGTCTTTTGTTCTCTTTTGTTGTTTAAATGTTTTACACTTAATAGCTAAAGTAGAAGAATAGTTCCAGGATTTAATCACTGATTACCCTGGACTCAAACTGAGCTATTATCCATGTTTTCTTCAGATACAGTGTATGAAGTGTAATTCTTAACTGCTGCACTTTAAACTATATCTTTTGTAGTGATAGACATTCCCAGGGATTCAAGTTTTGCCCCTGAGACATCTGTCCGTTGTTCATGCCTAGTTTGGTGGAAATACTTAAATTACCTTTAGTGAAAATTCTTGACTGCTTTCACTGGTGTTTTCACCTGTTTGTGTTATAAATTAAAAAATTTTGTTGTATGAAATATCCAAACGGCCCTGTAAGTTTCACCAGTTCAACTCAAGTTTTCTAGACACCTACAGCCATAGACTCCATTGCCCAATGATATTTGACTCTTTGAATACTACATCAAAGGACCTGAAAGAAACTCTTCAACCAAAACATAAACAAAACCAGTGCATAATACCTAGCCTAAAACCCTATCATAAACAGATACAAATCATAAAGAGAGAGCCCTCTCTGATCACAGTTTGGCTAGAAATAGTGATCAAAAGATTGGTTAGTGGTTACCCCGGCCGTATTCCCTTGGGAGTCATAGGGAACAACCTGGGTGTTAACACATCCTACATTTAGCCTACCTATATTCCACTAACTTCATCTTACCCTCATCATAATCCTATTTATATCCATTACCCTACCATACATTCTACATTAAAAATTTCATAGTCCTACATTAACCCCATATAAATTTCCTACATTAATCCCATATACCCCTACATTATCCTATAAGCATTTTTTATCAAAGATTGAGGACTCAATATTTTTTCCCATAAGGAATTTTTGTTTGCCTACAAAACCACAAAGAGTTAGTGTCATTATAAGAAAATTTGACTTTGAAATGACCTATCCTATGGTCATTTCAAAAACAAATTAAGAAATGAGCATATAAAAATGACAAAGACTAATGTATAAGAGTCGAAAGGAAAAACTATATGAAATGCAATATACAACATAAAAAAAAATGCGGAAAGGATGAAAAGACATATGTATCATTGCACATACAAACAAAAGTGAGCATGCAATGAAATGAATGAAGTCATGAACGAAGGATGAACTTCACAGAACATGGGTAGTGCAAGTATTATGGTGATAAGACAAGCATATAAATCCATGAATGGAAGAGTGTACATGAAGGCAGAGGAACACAATCAAAATAGAGACACATGGGCAGCCACGAGTATGCAAGTCGAAGTGTGAGTTGGAGTGGTAAAATGGTCAAAACACATTCAAACAAACTCTGTGTAATGCTATTGCTATCTTTCACAATTATAACACAAACCAAGTTCTATGTTAAGCCTTTCTTCCACCATCACAACGAAAATAAATATCAGAAAGAGGAGGAGAACACTGTGCACTCACATGCACACATATAGCACCCTCGTAGAAGGAGGAAATAAATAAGAAAAATGCAAACATTGAAGAGAGGATTGCGTAAAACAGAGAAGCCTGAATAGAGAAGAAGCTGCATAAGAAATAGGCAAGGATATCAATGAAGTTTATGGAGAAATAAGAAAGGAATGGATCGGTTTTACCGAGAGAATTGAAGGCCAAGATCTCCTATTTGCCAAGTTGACCGAGCTTACCAACAAACTCTAGAAATTTTGCAAAGAAAAAAAAGGTAAGAAATCACTTCCAGATTTCTATCAGTAGTTGAATGGATTTCAAGGGTAATTAAGCTCGAGATAGTGTTTGAGATGTGTCATTTTATAAGGATTTAAACTTCAGTTATGAATTCGAGACCTTGTGACCATTAAAACCGAATTTGCCACCTATGTAATGAGTGAATCCTTAGAGATGTTGAAGAAGAGTTCTAATTAAAATGACATTGTTTAAACATAGGAACACGAGTTATTAACTCAGAATATTCACGAGTTTTCTTCCAGTTCAGGTGTCCCATTTCGAAATTCTCTCATGCATATTTGTGAAATTTCTCTATTTGAAAAATGCAAAGTCCTAATTTTCATATGGACAGTGAACATTTCTAGAAGGTATTTTCATAAAAAAAAACTTGGGAAAACAGAGATTGAAGCATGAGTTTAGGAGCAGTAAAACATTATTAGGATGTTTTTGATATCTTTTACACAATGAGCATTTTTTCTTTAAGAGAAATGGACTCCTTTTTGTAGTAGAACACAGGAAATTGAAAAGGATTCAAGCAAGAGAATCATTTCATTTTTTCAAAGAACTTCAAAGATCAGATAAGCCTATTTTCCATGATAATTATCCATGAATCAAGATTGCATGAATAAGAAGACAAAGGTATATATACATGTATTTTTATTTATGATGAGGATGTTAACTGTCCAAGGATACATTAATTGGTATACAAAGCACATGAAAACCAAAATTGAGCCAAATGAATTCAAGATAAAGGACTGGGGGAAAGAAAGCATAGAAAAATTGTATCAAGCACGATTGATAGGGTTTCTTCGTAAGTTTAATGGGCATAATAACAAGACTACACAAGAATCATAAATCATTATGAACAAGGACAAACAAAAGTGGGTGACCTCTCCATACCACGAAACCCAGAATTTCTTTCCCAAGCTCTAGATCTTCCCTTAACAGGAGAAGAATACCATAAAGGATTACATTTCAAAAAGAAAGGTTGGACATTCTTCTTAGAGAAACAAAGAAAATGATCCTTTGATAGATCAAAAGGAATTCAAAGGGACTAGTTTAGGGAGCCTTGGTATGAATTAGTTCTAATCATTCAAATATATTTAACTTGTGACAATAGGCTATTGTGGTAAAACACAACCCCTCCATTTTTTATTTGTTCACTTCAAATAATGGGGATCCTTTCTATAAATTTTTTTGGCTAAACACATTTTAAGATTTTTATTAAGTTGATTATCCTATGTTTTTGTTATTTTTTTTCTTTAAGACTTTTGTTTTTGATTGCTTTGTTAAAATCAATTTGTTATAAGCTTCCCATTGATACTTGTTTCGCCTCATTTGGTCAATTGGTTTGTAAATGACACTCCTTTGAAGTCTAATCATTTATGTCACCTGCGTTTTAAATGTTAACCCCTATTTAGTTATTACTAACGTTTTTAATTTTTTACTTATATAGCCAAATCATGAAGCATCCGGATTTCAATGATTTACTCCAATTTTCAAATAAATTACTAATCTTGAAAATCCAAAATGTCAAAGTGGCTGTAGTTTATTTTATTTTTTTATTAAAGTGGTTGTAGTTTAGATAAGAAAATACGCTTTAGATAATTTCATAATGTAATTAAATATCATTAAAATAAAACCAAAACAAAAACTAATATTTAATATTAAATTTTAAATTAATTATTATATAAAATATAATTAATTTAATTAAATTAAAATTTAATATAAAAAAATATATAAAAAAATAAAAATAAAGAATATTTACATTGCATCGGAATATCGCATTGCAATTTTTCATAGTGATACATTTTTGAAGTCCCCGATAACCTCATTCCCCCGATCATTGATATCTGATGGCTAAAAGTCAAAGGGCTTGGGGCATTAACTAAAGACTTCATAATACTTATGGAAATGGTTTTGAGTTAACACTCATACGTATGATGGAAATGGAGTGAAGTAAGGTAGTTATAACTTAATATTAGTATAAATATTTAATATTAGACTAATTAAATTTTAAATTAATTAATATATAAATTGTAATTAATTTAATTATTATTTAGATTAATATTAAATAGTTTATAAATAATTTATTAATTAATTAGTTTAATTTGTGATTAACTATTAAATTAGCATTAATTATTAGAGAATTAGTGTAATTTAAGATAAAATCTTTTAATTAAAATTTTGATTTTTTAGCCCAACAATAGAATTTCCAGAATTATGCAAGATTTGACTTATCAACTTTGGAGGCTCATAAATTGAGTTTTACTTGGCCAAATGAAGCCCAAAACGACTCATTGGAAAAATAAAATCAAGGAGAACATTTCTGAGGAGGTTTCACTAATAGATTTGGTCATTTATTGGGTCGAAAATCAGGCAGAAGATCAAGCTCTGAATTTTTTAAAACAAAATCAATTTTCTGAGTTTTATTTTCTTCATTTTCATTTGCCCAAGCCTCTTCTAAGTGCAGATTCATTTGTCAATAATATCCTTGGCCAATGAAAATCATCATATGCATCAATAGAAAGCTCAAATTTTCTTTTCAAATTAATTAAATTACATTTGCTTGGATTTGTTTTAACGCCAGAAATGACATTTTGATTTTATTTTTATATCCTAATTTGTTTTGATTTATTTTTGTAGGAAAACAATAGAAGAGATATGGAGAAAAAAGATCCCAATAAATGAGAATGCTCCAACAATTAAAAGATTGGAATTTTGAACAAATAAAATTGGATTGGGAAGATTTACCTTCAACAAACTTTCTTCTCAAAAATACTTTTGAAAATATTATAAATGATAGATCGCAGAATATAATAACGAGCTTCTCTCATTTGCAATTCTAAAAGTCTAAAAGCACTTTTGTAATAAGGATTTAAAGTTGTAGGTGGGAGGAGTAGAATCTCATACCTGGATATTATTGAGGTTTTTCTTTTACATTCTGAGTTATGTATAATGAAAAGAGTTTGCACTATTGTAGCTCTAGTTTTGAAAGTAGAAGCTCAACCATTGTAAAGGACTATTAGAGACTGGAGCTGGAGAAATTGATTCAACAAATTGATATTTCGAATACTATTTTTTTAAATGATAGTTTCATTTTATGATGACAGAATTGTGTCAATTTACTTACATATTTGTGCACTTTTGTCGGTATAGGTAATTTGTCTCTATTTTATGTTATTATTTATCTATGCTCTTATGGGCTGAATTCTGATTTCTGAGTAACTATTTACTCATAAATCTATCTTTTAATACTGGTTTAATAAATAGTGATATGTTGTGAACTCCTTTCACATATTATTGTTTAATAATTCAAGGTACTGATTAAATGATAAAAATCGTCTTGAGAACTTGTTCCTGAGTGTTGTTAATTGATTATTTCAGTTAAGAGGTCTCAATAGGATGTGTGCGATATTCATAATGTCAATGAATTGAATTACTTCATTAGCTTGATATTCATTATAAGTCAGACATATTTAAATCCCAATACTTTAAATATCTTGCTCTTAGTTGGGTTAGATCTATATCTGCCTAATTGAGATAGGATTAAGATAGTTTCTTTTGCTTGCATCTTAGAATAAATTTGCATTTAGATTAATTTCTACATTCTTTTAAGTCCTCTTCCCAAAGAGGCAAACTTTAGTAGTGGATTGGCTGAGCCCCAAATCAGCTTAAGGATCACTTTCTTCCCTGATCAGCAAGAGGGTTGATCTGATGTCTCTTCTCCATTGGTGAATGAAAGTCATATTTTAAAGCCATTGGAGATTGAGAGAAGGTAACTGGACCTAGTTGAACCAGTCGGAACCACCATTCCAAATGGAAAAGGAGCTGCTTTAAGGTCTGGACCGGGTGGTCATCCCCCATGTTGTAGCAACGATTTTCGAGGCTTCAACATTTTGGTGCTAGAAGGAGGGCCTGAAACTTGTTGTCTATTGGAGTCTTTTCAATTTTAACATTTTATTTAAATCATGATGGCTCCTCTTAAACTTCCAATTTGGAGTTGTATCCATGGACGTGCATCTTCCAATACTCCACCTGAAGTTGTAAGACTCTTGTCTCAGGTAAAGTTTAACGGTAAGAGGAATTCTTCTGCTTTTAATCATGTCTTTCAATTTATTCAAAATGTTTCAGATTATGATTTTCAAGGAATCGACGAAGACATTTTATGGAAAATTTTTACTCTCACATTTGCGGCAAAAGCCAGAAATAGGAATAGAACTCTTCCGTTTGCCTCAATTCACAGCTGGGATCAATTTGTTACAATTTTCATTTGTAAATTTGATGGCTATGATTTGTTGGCATTATGTTTCAGGAATGGCTATATATGTTACATATGTTGTACTTGATGGCAACTCCCATGGCAAAGCTCTATTTTTATTGAAAATAAAGAAGGACGCAGGAAATCAGTGCAGAAGATGCGTACTCGCAGGTACACCATGCATAAGCCGCGTCCAGAGACGCAGGCCAGCCGTTCAGGAGGTGCGTCCACCTAGTGCACACATTTTAAAGCAGAGAAAAGCACACGTGGGGGTTTCTTGTGTTTTACTCTTGGTATCTAGCTGACGATATTGTGTTATTATGGTGTCGGCTCGTGGTATTGTTCCATGATTTGAGGAGGAGCTTGCCTATATAAAGCAAAGGAGATCATTTGGTTTGAGCATGTCTTTGGTTGAATATCTTTTTGGGTGAGATCTGGTCTAGATCTAAAGAAGGCGAATCTACTGAAGGACTGAGATCTCTTTGGCGCATGATCAGATCTGTAGATCTGACTGTTTGGGTTACTCTTAAAGTCTTGAAATCATTCATACCCGAAGGTACGCAGGTACAGTGAAAGGCAAGTGCGCCGGGACGCAGCGCAGTAACAGGAGACCTGCGTGCGGACGCAGCACAGACGAAGCTCAGGTGCGTCCAGGACGCAGTTCAGTAACTGGAGATCTGCGTGGGGACGCAGAGCAGAATAAGGCTCAGGTGCGTCCTTTCAGCAACAGGACGCGGCGCGATAGTATCTCTGGGTGCGTCCCTTCAGTAACAGGACGCGGCGCGATAGTATCTCTGGGTGCGTCCCTTCAGTAACAGGACGCGGCGCGATAGTATTTTTGGGTGCGTCCCTGCAGCAAAAAGACGCAGAGCAGTTGAAGGAACAGTGCGTCGGCACGCAGCACAGTAGAAGGATCTCTGCGGGTGGACGCAGGAGAGCAGAAGGTGAACTGCGTCTCGACGCAGGCCACTGAAGGGAAAACTGCGTCCCTGTCTTAAGATGTTCTGTTGATTGAATTTCTCTGTTGTTAAGGTGCTCTGGGTTAGTTCTGTTATTGTTGATCTGATAACTGTAGTGGACTGTAACTGTTATATACTTGATGCTTTATGAAAAGAAGTAGGGGGTTGTAGCTCCCTTCCAGGAGAAGACTGGAAAACGAGAGAGAGAGTTGTAGCTCTCTGCAGGTTGCAGCCTGCGTACTGGTAAAGGACTGCACCAGTACAAAATCATTGTAAAAGGAGTTTCTAATTTGAAAGAAGATAGAGACATATTGCAGCAGGTGGTTTTCACCCACATTGGGTTTCCACCTTACATCTTGTGTTCTTTGGTGTGACTATCTGTTTTTCTTTGTTCATGCTCATTATTTTATGGTACTGATATGCAAGAATAATTCAAAGATCAAATAAGGAAGATTTGTTAAATTGCTAGATAATACCGATTCACCCCCCCTCTCAGTATTATTTCCAACATGATTATGAACAAGTATGTGATGAAATTGAATATCTATGAAGATTTGAAAATGAGTCTGTTAAATATTTTAATATTCGATTTCATTTGAATTGTTTAAGATTTAAATTCAAAAATAAACCTATGGAAGAAGAATCACTAGATTAGTTTGAATATATTTGTTCTCTTTCTCCCATTCCCAATCCATATGAAATTAGTTCAAGCTTTGTTCCATCCCCTTCCAACATAAATGAGAATTCCAATATGGATGTGAAAATAAATTATGATGAAGTGATTTCACAAAGCTTAGAAAATATTTCCAATCAAATGCAAGAAGACAACAACAACAATTTTGGAGAAAGAGTTGCCTTGAAATCTGAAAATTACTCTACACTAAATTCAGAAAATTAGATTGCAAATCAACAAGTACAAGTAGCAATCAAAGTAAATAATAAAATACAAACTATTGTACAAATTTATGAATTTTTCCATAATGAGCAAATGCCGAAATCAGAGTAGCAAAATAACTTTCTTTAATAAAGCATGAGTACATAAAGGAATGATCTAGAATCTGAAATTTGTAGTGAACAGAACGCACAAAAGTTCTCAAACAGAGACATTTTTAAATGCGTTATTTCAGATTCACATTTTTCCCTTTATTCTGATATTTTTAGTGATGGTAATTCTTCCCCTCTTAGTATAAATGATATTTCAGAAAATAAAGAGGGTGATCTAAATGAATCACCAATAAGTTTTTATCAAGATAGAAAAACAATTATTGATCATTCTTTTGCCTTTAATGAACATTAAATTTTTATTCCTCCTTGTTATGATATATTGGACGAGATCGAAGGGAATTCTAGAGAATATTGTGAAGTCGTTTATGATAATTACTCTGACATTGAGGATGTTGATCTCTATTCTTCTCAAGAGAATCCTCATGTTAAAATTCAAATAACATCTGAGAATGAGGAACGTTTCAATTTAGAAATTATTCCAACCAATCCTCATTCTAGAGCAACAAATTATCTTCATGATTTCACCATTCGAGAAAACATTCCAATTTATGATTCATATCATGATCAAGCTCTCATTTCTACTCATAATCATAATTCTCTTTCTAATTCACAAGTTGGAATTGGCAATTACTCAAATTCTATTATTCTGGCCAATCCTTGTAAAAAAGAAATTATTTCAAAACAATCCCAATTGTGTTGTAACATTAGTTGTACCATTAGTGATTTTATTTTATTTTTGTTTCCTCACTTATTTTGTTTAAAATCAGATTTTATTTCTGATTTTATTTTTCAGATTTTTGATACTTTACACTGGCATATTGAGCACTTTACTATTGAACGCTCAATTGATGCATTGCCCTATTGGGAAATTAAAGTTTCATATTATAATCATGAACATCAAAAGCTATTAATATTTCAATTTCAATCGATGTTCATCTCTTATCAAAAGGTTCTATATTCTCAAAGGCAGTGTCAACAAGATAGTGTATTTTTACAATCTGGCCAACGATCTAATTCAATTAATAATTTTCCATTTTATTTGATAGATTTCCATCAATTTTTCATTAGCCTATTTGAAAACTGTTTGGAAATTTTTCCTTCAACGAAGATTGTTAATAGCTTGACATTTGTACATAACACTAACAATTTTTTCCAGGCCTTTGAATTTAAAAGCTCATATCCACAATCTGGCCTATCATCTTCTCTTTTGAACATTTTCCAATCCTTAATGGAAACCCAACTAGATTTTTATGATCCAATTGAAATTCAGTTGGAAAAGACATTTCAAAAGAAGGTGATTGTAAATAAGTTGCTAACAATAACTGTACATTTTGATTACAGATTTAATTTTCTTAGTTTAATTAGATTTGTAATTCTTTTACTAACATTAGAACATTGTGCATATAAAGGAATTAAAATGAGATAATCGTTACACTAGAAATATGACTATACCTAGCCATTTTCCTGCATATGGCTAGACTAGCAGTGTAATTAACTTAGTTAGTTGGTTTAATGTAGTTAATTTATTTTTAATAGTTATCTAGATAAAAAAATAAGCAAAACAATCAACGCTTCTCATATCATATACATGTTCAGGGAAATATTTTCCTCTCATCAGAAAATTTTTAATTCTTGTTTCCCATTTTTAAATCAAAAAATTTCTTGCAGCAATACCTCTACCCATAACTACATCTTTGCCTATTCCAAATAATGTCTTGACTTTAATTGAGTTCGCACTTGGCACCCATCACCTCAAAGCCATTTTTCTCCATTCTGAGATGTCCTTATAAGATTTTCTTCTGAAATTTATTTGTTAAAGGTTTTGAGGATACAAAGCTTCATGATCTCATTAATCACATGAAGTTTATGTTATTTTCCTCGAAATTGGTTAAAATAACTTTAAGGGTGTCCATGCTACTATGTGCACACATTTAAATATGTAATTATATTATTTCATAATAAGTGGCTTTATCTTATTATGATCTTTAGTTTATTATCTGAAGCTATAATATGCATCATATTTATTTACTAAAGTCATTATTGAATAGTCACTATAACAATACATATTTTTCTCAAGTTAATTCGGAATGAGTAGAGGTAATAAATTGTTGTTGCAATTCAAAAGGGAGCATATTCTCATTTTCGTTTCTGATGGATTCTATGAATTTCAAATTTTTTGAACATGAATAATTGATTTCCTTCAGCTTGATTTCCCACTCTAATTTAGAATAAATAATGAGATGATTTTGAACAAAGTCAAAATTTTGATAAATCGAAGGAAGAATTTGAAGATTCATGAGGTAAAATCTACAGACAATTTCCTTCCAGGTACGCATTTACAAGTTCATTTTCATCTATTATTAGTTTCTCTTTTCCTTAGTTTATTTTTTATTCTTGTTCTGTTTTATTTGCAGGTTTTCATTTGTTTTCAAAACTTGAAGTAAGCAACAAACCCATTTCAAATTTGCAACAGGTTCAAGGAAATTTTATTTGTGATTCATTAGAATTTGAGCATTCTTTAACTTTGCTTTCATTCATTAGAAAACCCAATTGAAATTTAAAACAGTATCACAGGATTCATATCAAAAACATTTCAACTTGATTTTCATATTGCTGATACTATAGTGAATATATATTCGCAATATTCCCATCCTACTCATCTTCGTCAATTATTTCATTCCGATATCACATCATCCATATCACAACCATTTGTATCGTAATATTTCATCGGAAGTAGCTCTTAGCATTTTCTAATAAAAAATTGCTGATGCAAAACCTCTTATGTGTTACCTCACTCATTCTCTTATAAAATGCTATATCGCATTTCACATATCAGAGGTTTTCAGTTGAATATACTTCCATTATCTCGAATCACCAATCTCCGATAAAATGACTACCAATATTATGAAGTCCACATAATTCGGGACCCGATATCAAATTTAAATCAGGTTCATAAGAAATATCGTGTCCATTCAATTGAAATATGGTAGGGCCATAATTTTAAAAGTATCGATGGAATTTATTGGGTCCATTTTTCATCACATATCGACGTATCAAGAATATTATATCGTGTATTTAAGATTGCCGATCGCCGATTTCTTTTGAGGTCCAAAGCCAGTCCCACCTAAGAACTCTGTCATCCATTTCATCGCCGCTATCGCAAGAATCATATTGGCATTTCCGACATGACTACCTTCCAATATTCTGATATGCTGATATCGCAATCGCTTTATCGCATTTTTATTGATGATCTTATCACAATTCCAAATTTGCGATGTGCGATGTGTGATGTGTGAAGTACAAAGTACAACATGACCATTCCCTGATCCTCCATATAACATTTTTTCAATATTGTGATTGCTCCATTTCATCGCATATATTCTCATCACATGTTCTCATATCGCAAATTTTCCATTGCATCTTTCGATGCAATAGACTCCAATGCATGCCTCTATGCTATTAACATTTAATTGATATATGGCATATCAACAAAAGTGAAATTTTTGCAGATTGAACTTTAAGCATGGTGAAGAAACATGCAAAGCGAATTGTTAGATAAGGCATTGGATTGTATGGAATATTTTCAAGCAATCTTAGCGAACCACTCTGGTACTAAAGCAATTGAAACATATTTAAATCATTTCGATTTTTCATATATTTTAGTTTTAAATATATAATTCCATGATTAAATATCAAATTCAAGACTTCTCTATCTTCACATTTAAATTTCATTATCTTGGATTTAGTATTAATTTTGGACAATTTATAAAAATCATGGAGTTTATATGAAACTTATAATATTTTGAGAAAATTCATCATTGCATATTTTGATTCTCATTTCTGATGCATTTGTTTAAATTTCGATTCCCTTGAACATAAAGCATTCTTTTTTACATTTTACTACTTGTTTTAGTTTAAATTAAAAAAAAATGATTTTGGGTGTTAGTTTGACTTCTTTATATTTTTAGTGTTAACTAAAAGAAGAAGTTAGCTAGTATTGGAAAAACTAATACCTTTTAGGTAAGATCAAATGCAATTATCCAATGGTAAGATTCATGTACCCACTTTCATTAATTTCCATTTCATTACTTCAGTTTCAGTTTTGTTTTTTAAATTCTGTTGATATTTAAATCTGTTTTGCAGCTCTTCATAAAAGCTTTCAATCATTTGTCAGATCATATTTTGGAGTCCCTATGCTCTTTTCTTGATTTTATTTCAAGAAGCAGCTATAATTTTCATTGAAACAACCAAACTAGGACGTTTTTGAACCTTTAATTTGTTTATTTAAGCATTCATTTCCTTTCATTAGAAAATGATTTAGATGATACTTTGAAACAAAAAGATTGACATTAGACAAAAAGTTTTCATTTTGGCTGAATTTTATCATCACAACTATCTAAAGCCTAAAACATTTACAACCCTGCAAGGTATAATTTATCTTAATCTTGACATAAGAAGGAATGATTACATGATTATTTTCCTTTACTTCATTTTATTGAGATATTGATATAAACATTCTTGTTAGAGTTTATCTTTCAAAACTTGAATTTTCCTTTCCACTTTTAAATTTCTTCATTTTTATTTTTGTTTGCTAATTTCTTTTCTCACTTTAGCTTAAGAATTCTTTTGCTTTTGTTTTCAGTTTCAATTTTGGTGACTCTCCCATTATTTATATGGAAGGTTTTCTTGTTACCTAACAATGGTTGGCATAATAATTAAATATGATAATTAATTATGATAATTGGAATAATAATTGAATATGATATATATTAGGGGATATAATAACCATCTTAATTAAAATATGTACATAATAAGAATAATATACCTAATTATTTTAAATTTACCAAATATTTACCTATATTTAGCTTTTTAGAGTAATATTAATTGAATAATAATTTTTTAGTAGTTTGACCAGGGTCTCTTGGTCAAATTAGCCATTAGAAATGTAGCCGTTGGGATCTCTGCACACTATTTATTCACGCTAAGCTAGATTGGTTCTTCAACTTGTCCTGACGATGAACCACACTAGTTGGTTCGAAACGCGTCGACAAAAGATTCGCTATGTGATTTTGCCAAAGATTATCTTACAATAATGGTTGGCATACATAGGGAAAAATTGTGAATAGTTACCTAATAGTCTTTTCTTAAAATCTCTTAATAAAGTTTATTTTTCTAATCATAAAGGTAGACATACTTAAGGAAGAGATTACAAAACAAGAGAAGTTGACAAAGTATCATTGGAATAATAATTAAATATGATATATATTAGGGGATATAATAATCATCTTAATTAAAATATGTACATAATAAGAATAATACACCTAATTATTTTAAATTTACCAAATATTTACCTATATTTAGCTTTTTAGAGAAATATTAATTGAATAATTTTTTAGTAGTTTGACCAGGGTCTCTTGGTCAAATTAGCCGTTAGAAATGTAGCCGTTGGGATCTCTGCACACTCTATTTATTCACGCTAAGCTAGATTGGTTCTTCAACTTGTCCTGACGATGAACCACACTAGTTGGTTCGAAACGCGTCGACAAAAGATTCGCTATGTGATTTTGCCAAAGATTATCTTACAATAATGGTTGGCATACATAGGGAAAAATTGTGAATAGTTACCTAATAGTCTTTTCTTAAAATCTCTTAATAAAGTTTGTTTTTCTAATCATAAAGGTAGACATACTTAAGGAAGAGATTACAAAACAAGAGAAGTTGACAAAGTATCATAAAATCTGAGAAATTTCTTTTTTTTTTCAAAATTGTAATTATTTTGAGATTTCAAATATTTTATTAAGATCTTTCAAAATTCTATTATCAATGAAGAAAAATTATTTTTAACCAAGTAAATACACTTTACAACAAAACACCTTTAACTTTAAAATTGTCATTCTTAACTCTTAAGAAGTCAATGATTCTCCTTGTCCTAAAGAGTCTTATTTTTCTAGAGTGTAATCCAGAAATATATTTAAACTTAAAAGATAAGAGGTCTCATCATGAGCCTGCTTACCATGATCATAGGGGAAAAATAGGCTGACATTACCAGGGTAATGGCTTATGATTGCAAACAATTATAAGACAAGGGGTCTCATCACGAGCTAGCTTGTTCAGTCCAATTATAACCAGTGAATGGTATTGTCAACTATCTGGCTACCAAACTAGTATCATGGCTTTTAAGAACTAAAATAATAATAATAATCATAATATTAATAATAAACATATATAAATGGATTTATCTCTAGGTCAATAATTCTTAAATAGATGAGATTCTGAATCATTGATGATTAAAAGATAACCCTATCAAGACTATAGATGTTTGCTGGTAGCAGTGTCTCTACCTATGACAAATGAGTATATTTTAAAAGGCTAAGTTGTAAAGTGACCCCTGCTTTATCTCTATAATTAATCAAGGATTCATATAGAGTTTTGAAATATTTTAATTTATGAGGAATTTTAAGAAAATTACAGTAAGATGGTTCTTGCTTTTATTCAGACTGATGAACTTAGTCAAGCATCCCAAAAATAATTTTCTCTTCTTTAATTATTTTTATTTTAATTTTAGAAAAATCTCATGCATATCAAATAGAAATAACTAGTTCTTCTCCCATGTGTCACCATTGTTGTGGTAAAACACAACCCCCCCATTTTTTATTTGTTCACTTCAAATAATGAGGACCCTTTCTATAATTTTTTTTTGGCTAAACGCCTTTTAAGATTTTTATTAAGTTGATTATCTTACGCTTTTGTTAATTTTTTTTTTTAGACTTTTGTTTTTGATTGCTTTATTGAAATCAAATTTTTATAAGCTTTTCATTGATACTTGTTTCGCCTCATTTGGTCAACTGGTTTGTAAATGACACTCCTTTGATGTCTAATCATTTATGTCGCCTCGGTTAAAAATGCGTAAAATGAACAATATTCCATTTTTGTAATTAAATTAGTTCAATAATGTATTTATTTTAAATATTAACCCTTAGTTAGTTATTACTAACGTTTTTCATTTTTTTACTTATACAACCAAATCATGAAGCATCCAGATTTCAGTAATTTACTTCAATTTTCAAATAAATTACTAATCTCGAAAATCCAAAATGTCAGTGGCTGTAATTTTTTTTTATTTTATTTTTTTTTATATCAAAGTCACTATAATTTAGATAAGAAAAACACTTTAGATAATTTCATAATTTAATTAAACATCATTAAAATATAACCAAAACAAAAACTAATATTTAATATTAAATTAATTATTATATAAAATATAACTAAAAAAATAAAAATTACATTGCATCAGAATATCGCATCGCAAGTTTTCATGGTGATACATTTTTTAAGTCTCCAATAACCTCATTCCCCCGATAGCCGATATCCGATGGCTAAAAGTCAAAGGGCTTGGGGCATTAACTAAAGACTTCATAATACTAACGGAAATGATTTTGAGTTAACTCTCATACGTATGATGGAAATGAAATGAAGTAAGGTAGTTATAACTTAATGTTAGTATAAATATTTAATATTAGAATAATTAAATTTTAAATTAATTAATATATAAATTGTAATTAATTAAATTAAATTGATTAATATTAAATAGTTTATTAATTAATTAGTTTAATTTATGATTAACTATTAAATCAATGTTAATTATTAGATAATTAGAGTCTAATTTAGGATTAAATCTTTAATTAAAATTCTGATTTTTTAGTCCAGCAACAGAATTTCCAGAATTATGCTAGATTTGACTTATCCACTTTGGAGACTCATAGATTGAGTTTTACTTTACCAAATGAAGCCCATGATGGTTCATTGGAAAGATAAAATCAATGAGAACATTTCTATGAAGGTTTCACTAACAGATTTGGTCATTTATTAGGTCGAAAATCAGGCAGAAGATTAAGCTTTAAATTTTTAAAGCAAAATCAATTTTCTGAGTTTTATTTTCTTCATTTTCATTTGCCCAAACCTCTTCTAAATGTAGATTCATTCATCAATAATATCCTTGGCCAATGAAAATCATCATATGCATCAATAGAAAGCTCAGATTTCCTTTTCAAATTAATTAAATTGCATCATATGCATCAATAGAAAACTCAGATTTCCTTTTCAAATTAATTAAATTGCATTTGATTGGATTTGTTTTAATGCCAGAAATGGCATTTTGATTTTATTTTTAAATCTTAATTTTTTTTTATTTCTTTTTGTAGAAAAACAGTAGAAGAGATATGGAGAAAAAATATCTCAATCAGTGAGAATGCTCCAGCAATTAAAAGATTGGAATTTTGAGCAAAATAAAATTGGATTTGGAAGATTTACCTTCAACAAACTTTCCTCTCAAAAATACCTTTGAAAATATTATAAATGACAGACTGTAAAATGTAATAATGAGCTTCTCTCCTTTGCAATTCTGGAGTTCTAAAAGCACTTTTGTAATAAGGATTTAGAGTTGTAGGTGGGAGGAGTGGAATCTCAGATCTGGAGATTATTGAGGTTTTTCTTTTACATTTTGAGTTATGTATAATGAAAAGAGTTTGCACTATTGTAGCTGTGGTTTTGAAAGCAGAAACTCAGGCATTGTAAAGGACTATTAGAAACTGGAGTTGAAGAAATAGATTCAATAAATTGGTAATTCGAATACTATTGTTTTAAACGCAGGTTTCATTTTATGATGACAAAATTGTGTCAATTTACTTACATATTTGTGCACTTTTGTCGATATGGGTAATTTGTTTCTATTTTATTTTATGATTTATCTCTGCTCTTATGGGTTGAATTCTGATTTCTGAGTAACTATTTACTCATAAATCTATTTTTTAATACTATTTTAATAAATAGTGATATGTTGTGAACTTCTTCTGCATATTATTGTTTAATAATTCAAGTTACTGATTAAATTATCAAAATCATTCTGAGAACTTGTTCCTGAGTGTTGTTGATTGATTATTTCAGTTAAAAGGTCTCAATAGGATGTGTGCGGTATTCATAATGTAAGTTAATTGAACTACTTCATTTACTTGAAATTCATTATAAGCGAGACATATTTAAATCCCAATACTTTAAATATCTTGCTTTTGGTTGGGTTAGATCTATATCTTCCTAATTGAGATAGGATTAAGATAGTTCCTTTTGCTTGAATCTTAGAATAAGTTTTCATTTTGATTAATTTCTATATTCTTTTAAGTCATCTTCCCAAAAAGGCAAACTTTAGTAGTGGATTGGCTGAGCCCCAAATCATCTTAAGGATCATTTTCTTCCCTGATCAGAAAGAGGATTGATCTGATGTCTCTTCTCCATTGGTGAATGAAAGTCATATTTTAAAGCCATTGGAGATTGAGAGAAGGTAATTGGACCAAGTTGAATCAGTCGGAACCACCATTCCAAACAGAAAAAGAGCTTCTTTAAGGTTCGGACCGGGTGGTCATCCCCCATGTTGTAGCAACGATTTTCGAGGCTTCAACATAGGCATAGCCTAGTTTATCTTTACCACATTAGGCTACTTCAACACATAAAGGAATAATCCAAGATTAATCTACCCTATTTCTTCTCAAGAATCTTGATCAAAATGATAGAGGGTGTTAGAAATAAAACTGAAGTGAAAGAGGCACATATTTATCATTAAGGGCTCATTAAAATACTTGTAGAACATTAGGTGAGAATCAAGGGATTGATCTGGAAAGAATTTTTGGTTCAGCATCATATTGAGGAGCAAACAACAGAAGAAAAGTTTGAACAAATGCATGTTACTAGGAGCATAATGAACTCTCCTATGTATCATGGCACCCGATCTAAGAAGAAACATGATAGTGGCATTATTGAGAAAAAAGGATCTTTCCTATCTATTCCTAGAATTCCTAGGAAGAAAATGAAAGAAGAGCCAAGTGAGAAAGAAAAACACCAAGAGGTAGAAATTGTTGAACCTCCAACAATATCAAAAGAAGTTAATGAGATATTGCAAAGAATGGAAGGGGAAGTTCAAGAAGAACCTTTGGAAAAGGATTCCTACTTTGAGCATACATGGATAGGAGAAACTTCATCACATTCATTTTCCAAGGAGACTGTAGGAGAATAAAGAGAGCAATAGCAAGAATAACACCTCAAGAATATAGAAGAGTTAACAAGGGAGTTGGAAGTCGACAAGATTTTGGAAAGGAATTTGAAGATAGAGAATAAGATGTACAAACAAAACAATAAAAATCTCATTAAAGAAAATGAAAAATTGAACAAGATAATTGATGAGCGTGAAACAAAGAACATCATGATCTCTAAACAAGCTTAGAGGTGGCTCAATGAAAAGAACACATGGAAATACAAATATGAGAGACAGAAGGTAAAAGCTACCATCTATAAAGTAGGGGAGTATGAAGGCATTGAAATTTTACTTCAAGCTGCACAACAGGATGCTACAAGTACAGGTACAGGTTCAACAGGGACATTAACACTCATAAGATCAAAGAGAAGAAAGAAAGCACGAGAACATGCTTGAAGATCAATAAGGGGGAGATGTTGGCCCTCAATTTTGGTCAATTTTTCTTATTAAAAATCCACTTAACTTCCATCATACTCCACCTTGCATCATACATATATGCCCTATTTTGACCTTATTATTCATATTTAGGTAAATCAATTATGCTTTTCAATTTTTAGATATTTTTGCAAAAATTTTGTTTTAAGAGTATTTTTTTGGACAAAACTGGAAATTCCCGTAATCGCTCCATTAAAGTGTTATATGTAGGATAAATGGGCTTGATATGAATAAATATTTGGAAAGATTAGGAACCAAGGATGGATGAACAACTATTGGCTCGGTCAAAATGAGCAAATACAGGTCTGGTCAATACTGGTCAAACTTGACCTGTCACCCATAAATCCCTATTAAAAGGGGGCAGGTTTAGGATTTTTTGGATATTTTCTAGATTTATTGTAACTAATGGATGGCTTCGACCTGATGAAGTGGAATAAAATTAATGATGATTGTTTCAGTCTTTTTAGCTTATATGGTTATCATTTTGCCTATTTAAAGAGAGGCATTTGGTGGGCTCCAGTATTGCAGCAATAATGCTGCAACTCCTGGGACTCCCTTCTTTACTTTTATCAACTTGGTAGTTCGTAAAAAACTTGGAAGCGACGGTGCTGTATGCACAAGTACTAGCTCTTGCTGCAGCTGTCACTTGGTCAGCTAGCACAAGTCCGCTAGGGGCTTGTTGAGGGCCCTGAAATCGGGTCAACAACAAGGGGGATACCCACCCGGTCGGGAACCTGGTTGGCGGCTCCTTGCCCGTTTGGTGTAGCGGGTCCGACTGGGGATAATGGGACCAGCTTCCCAATCTAAGGGGTGGGTGTGTTTGTGTAGTTTGATGATGCTAATCTAGAAATAATTCTAAGCTAATTTAATTCTAACCTCTAAACTGACTCTATGCTACTGTAATCTAACAAAAACAACACATCTAATCTACGCTAACCCGGGGTAGAATTCTTCCATTATGCGATCTAAAAAGATTTCATACAATAACTGGTAATAAAGATCATTCAGCTATCATAAGAATATAAATCAATTAAGATAAACCATTCTGCATAAGAAGTTAGGCAAAACAGTTGTGAACAACATATCGCATAATAAGTTATTCATATGTCAAGCACAAATAAATGACTCCACCGTACAAAAGTGCCAAATGGTAACCCACACATTCATACATTAACATATAAACAACATCAGCTGTATATCACTCTAAGAATATAAGCAGAAATTCGTCAAGAGATAAAAGTACCATTTATGACTGATTTTTACTCACAAACTTCAAGCAATAACGATTTATCTCTACTTACTTCTAACGTCTACTAAGAGTACAGAAGTGCAACATCAATAGCAGACATTAAGATGCAAACATAAATAAATCTCGATCCATCCATTCATCAAAAACCCCCTCCGAGAGTGCAAAAGTGCATGTTCTGAGGACAAGTTTTTTGACAAATTTCCGGACCCTTCTCCAAATGCCATGAGAAGGGTTAAATACTACTAACTAACTAATCTTAATTACACAAATTTAGGAAACGGCTTCAAATGACTGCCCTTTTACTAAAACAAATTTATTTCTAAAAATTGAATCTAATTTCTAACCATTTCTGTATCTGCTCCTTACTGCTGTAAGCAATGCGCTGTTCGCCTGGAAAGAGTCGGCTGGTTGTCTTTTCCTTTTGTTCGAGCGATAAAAGTAGAAATAACAAGAGCTGGCACCTCTTTCTGACAAACTAGAAGATATTTTTGAAAATCTTCTTCTGGATGAGTGTCTTCGCTGCGTGTATACTTAGTATAACCCATATTTCTTTCAAACTGATTGTGTTGTTGCTATTTCGGTTTCCGGCCGTGCGAATGACTCAATGAGTTTGGGATTTCGTTGCCTGAACAATCTTCTGTATTGAAACTTGCTTCCGTTCTTTGTTCCAGGATTTTCTGGAGCGTCCTCCCTCTTTAGCGTCTTTCTTTTTGCTTTACCCAGTCTGAGCTTCAGGATCTTTTGTAAACATGCTGCTTTTGTGCACCTTTGACTCTGAGTCCTGGATAGTCTATTTCCATCAGTATCTGTTGAGTGATACTCTGGAATCCGCGGTCCTGCTGCATGCGGCATCCATTTGCGAAGTCATCTCCTCTCTGTTCTTCTAGTATTGGCGCTTTCCCCTTTTCCTTAGATGTTTCCTGCATATAGATTTATATTAGTTGCTGCCTTACAGTTCACGTAAAGGAAAAGAGACACGACGAAAAGATTGACATGAAAGCTTTAAGTTCTAATGAATGCATAATCATGACACTCATTATGACTTGACTCTTCGAAAAACGCAACACAATCATCTTTGGATACTCAGGCGTACAATCATTAATTTCCCTTAAGGTGCGCGTTAAATTTTGGGCTTACAGATCATGCCGAGGAAATTCTGCGATGAGTGGTTTCTGCGATTCGCATCGCAGTATCGAGGATTGCGATGTCGAGAAGTGTCATCGCAGTAATTGATAGTCTCATTCGTCGCAGATCGCAAATCGCAAAATCGCAGTTTGTATGATCGCAGATCGCAGATTTTCATTTGATCACTGTGTGCTGCTTATGCGACGTTGCGATATGCGACGTCGCATATCGGCCGTCGGCGATTCTTTGGGTTTTCCTTTTAAGAGCGCTCTCAAAATATGCGATGCGATGGATTTCGCGTCGCTTTCTTTGCAGCGTATTTATGCACTTAGGAAAACGCTTCACTCTATCTTTGCGATGCGATATAGCTTTTAGGGAGTTAAATACAAAAATTTTGATAAAAATATTTTTTGGATTTTTGTTAAGGGTCCCCCTTTGCTTGATGTTATTGCTAATATCAAACAAAGAGGGGGGTTGTTGGTGACCACAACAATGGCGATTCACTGTGAAGAACCAGTTATCTCTGTTTTTCTATTGACCTTTCACTTCCGAAACAGAAAAATTTTCATATGTCTAAATTTTGTTATGGACAGATAGAGTAGATTACCCCTTATCCTGTCAACGATACTTTGTCTCAACCCTTTTTATATTCCAATTGTCTGCTTCCTCAGGCTTAGTTCTTGCATTCACACCAGACATTACTCGGTCTTTATTAAAGATAAAATAAGGTCTTCTCTGCGTACTGGCTTTAAAGTATGCTCATTTGTCGTAGGTAGAGCCTCTGCTGCCCGCAAGCGTCCATAGCCTCGACAGGGTTACCATGTTATCCAACAATGATCCTTTTTCCTGCTTGAGGTTATTTACAACATTCCAGAGAAAAATCCTTTTGACACTTTTTCCTTTTTTTATTCTCTAAAGAACAATGTCTTGGTTTGGTGGCCAAATTATGACACAGTCATTCACTTGATTTACACTTTTGCTGAACAAGCCGGCTCGTGATGAGACCTCTTGTCTTTTGATTGCAACAATCTTAAGTCGTTGCCCTGTTTTGATAGACAGTATTGGCAAAGTCAGCAAGTTATAATATCTGTGATCATGATAAGCCGGCTCGTGATGAGACCTCTTATTCTTTGAGATATAGTGTTTTCATGGATTGTTTCTCTGAACACTGTGATTTCCTTTTAGCAGGGAGGAAGTCATTGTTTTTCCTTAAGAAAGCTCTGGACGACAATAATAGAGTTTTTGAAAACAACAGTTTTGCAGAGAATATTTATTTTATTACTGATGATACCTTTCATTGTGCTGATATAATTTTTTTTTTTACCAAAGGTTGCTTTCATCAAAGTTTTTTGAGGTTGAAACTAACATCGTATTCAGGGTAAATTTAACTCTATTTGTCAATAATAAAAGTCAGATTTTTCGAAAAATTTTGCTACTTGTACAAGCGAAATCAAAATCTGATAGAGAATTGGTGTGCTCTTTCATGAATCCTTTTAAATGATCATTTACAACCGGTTTTATTCATAAGAAAGAGAAAAACAAAATAAAAAACTAAAACTAACCTACAAAAATAGAAGAATGCTCTTCTATGGAAAATACACTTTAAGAATCTGTCCATTGACAGACAAATAATCTCTTCTACCTGCCAAATCCTGCAACACAAACGTAGATGGGCCTATGAATTCTACAATCTGAAAAGGACCAAGCCACAGCTTCTGAAATTTCGTATGTTTGCCCTTTTCTTCATGAGCCTTATCCCATTTCAAAACTAAATCTCCCATCTGAAAGTTTTTTCTGGTTATGATGCTTGAGTCAAAAGAGGATTTTATTAGCGCTTGGTGGTGAGCATGGGTTTTCTTAGCTTGTTCTCGTTGTTCTTCTAGTTTGATTATTTCCATTTGTCTCAATTGTAAGGAGGAAGTAGATACTTCATCGATGTATTGCACTAAAGACAAAGAGGGAATGACTAAGTGAGTTGGAAGAACCACTTCTTTCCCATAAACTAAGTTAAAGGGAGAAGTGCTGATTGAAGCTTTCTTCGTGATTCTATCTTCCCATAAAGCATTTACCAGCGCTTTGTGCCAATTCTTTTGGTTTTGGTCAACTGTTCTTTTAATAATCCTGATTAGATTCTTGTTTGTTGATTCAGCCAATCCATTACCTTGCGGATAGTAGTTGGCCGAATACTTCAGTTTGAACCCTCTTTTAACTGCAAACTTAGTCATGGTATTTCGAGAAAAGTATGAGGCATTATCAAACATTAAGGCCATTGGCAATCCAAACCTAGTAATGATAAATTGATCTATGAATTCAATAATGTTTTTAGAATTAACTATCTTGAGAGGAACTGCTTCTACCCATTTAGTAAAATAATCTGTTGTTGTGAGGATATACCTATGCTGCTTAGAAGAGTGAGGAACGATCTCACCTATTATGTCCAAGCCCCATTGGCTGAATGATTGCTCGATGTTGACCGGCTGTAATGGCATGGACGATTTCTTTTGCCTTCCTGCAGCAGTTTGGCAGACTTGGCATTTCCTTACGTGATTGTATGAGTCTTTGAACAGCGTGGGCCAATAATATCTTGCACGTAAGATCTTATGTGCAGTAGCGTCTCCAGCATAGTGTCCACCTGCTGGTCCATCATGGAGTTCCTGCAAAACCTTTTCGGCTTTAGTTTTCTCAAGACACCTAAGAAGCACAGAATCGTAATTCCTTTTAAACAGAACATCATTTATGAGCTGGTATTGTTTAGCTTTCAATCTGAGAGCTCTTTTCTTGGTGTGATCCAGGCGTAATGGAGCATACCCGTTCTTAAGATAATAAATGGTGTCAGCATATAATGATTCTGCGTCGTTTAGGCTTACCTCATACGTATGTACCTCTTCAGATGAGTTCTCAGGAATTTTCGATGCTCCAGCTAACATTTTGCAGAAGCCTTGACCTCTTACGATGTTTGCTGGTTTGATCTCAAGATCGTATTCTTGTAAAGCGGTAATCCAATTTTCTCTCTTTTCGCCCACATCCTTATGTACCAAAAGGTTTCTTACCGCTGGAAATGGTACTACGACTTTGGTGTGGGTTTTAAGTAAGAAAGGTCTGAAATATTTGATCGCTTTGAAAACAGCATATGCCTGTTTCTCCACGTCTGAATAATTAAGTTCAGCACCTTGTAAGTTCGAGCTAAAGAATGCGATTGGAGCTTCCGCCCTCTCTTGATTTGCTTGGGTCAAAATCGCGGCATAAGATTTCTCTGAGGCAAATGTGTATAAGATAAAAGATTCTGAAAAATTTGGGGTGGCCAAAGATGGAGCATTAATGATAGCTTGTTTGATCAAGTTGAATGCTTCGTGCTCATCTTGACCCCATTTGAAATTTGAATTCTTTTTTATCATATTTTGTAAGGGAGAAATAATACGTGAAAAATCCGGGACAAACCTTTTCAAAAAATTGATTTGTCCAAGGAAAGATTGCATGGCTTTCTTGTTATGGGGTATGGATATTTCGGAAATTTCTTTGATTCTGTCAGGTTCAATGTGAATACCAGATTTTGACACTATGAATCCTAGCAATTTCCCTTCACTTAAAGCGAAAAAAGATTTCTTTGGGTTAAGTGAAATCCCATACCTTAAACATCTTTGAAAGATTTGTTTCAAGTCTTTGAGATGGTCGCTTCGCTTCTTGGAGTACACTATTATATCATCCAGGTAAATCACTACTGATTTATTGACTAATCCTTTAAATGCGATGTCCATGGCTCTCTGAAAGGTAGCGCTGGAATTGATCAGACCAAATGGCATCTTCCGATATGCATATGTGCCCCATTTGGTTCGGAATGTTGTCTTCAACTGATCGTCGGGATGGACCAACACTTGATTGTATCCTGAAAATCCATCCAGGAAAGACATTAATTCTGAGCCTGCTACTGCCTGTAATATTTGCTCCATAGGTGGGAGGGGAAAGTCGTCTTTCTGACAGGCTTTGTTGAGATTCCGGAAATCAATACAGATTCTAATATCTCCGTTTTTCTTTCTAACGGGTACCATATTGGATACCCATTTGGAATGCCTGACAGGGAAAATTATTCTGGCTCTCAACAACTTATTTAGCTCAGTCTTTATCTGATTTTCTAAGTTGGGGTGGATTTTTCTGAGCTTCTGCTGGACAGGTTTTTCATTGTCAATCATAGGGATAACGTGTTGAATGATAGAAGTGTCGTATGTCTTCAGCTCATCGTAATTCCAGGCAAAAACGTTTTTGTATTGTCTCAGAAGACGGATATATGATGATTTTTCTTCAGGGGCTAGGCCGTGGCCTAGATTAACGTTTTGTGGCTTCTGATCGGTCCCTAGGTTCACTAATTCATAGTTCAGAGTAGAACTGTAGAGTTTAGCATTGGCGGACCTTTTAAACCGACTTTTCAAATCATATAAGTCTTCTAACTTGACCACCGATTTCGGTATAGCATTATCAGTGCTATTTTGTTGTATTTGGTGATCATGATGGTCTTCGTCAATTATTTGATTTGAGTAGGATCCTTCAGAAGTGAGGAAATTTACGATGTCAGGATCGTCGTTGAATACTCTCCAGTTGGTGATGTTGTCAGGGATGGATGGTCTAAAGATTAATTCTATTGAGAACCTATCTGGACTAAAATCTTCGGAGGGAATAAGTCTAGAGGCTACGTTAGCTAACAGGTCTGCGCTCGCATTTTGGAGTCTTGGGATTGACGAAATATTGAATGCTATGAAATGTGTAGTGAGATCTTGTACTAAATATTGATAGTGCTTTAAATGACTTGACAGGCAATGTATGGTGTTACGTACCTGTTTGACGACAATCTCAGAATCTCCAAAGACTTGAAGATACTTAACATTCAACCCAATTGCTTTGTATAGGCCTTGCACCAAGGCTTCATACTCCGCTGTATTGTTTGTGCAATCGAACTCAAGTCTGCATGTAAGCATGATCTTGTTTCCGTCTTGGCTAATCAGAACGCATCCTGCTCCTGCTCCCTCGTTAGATTTAGAGCCGTCAAAATATAATTTCCAAAACAAAGATGTATTTATAGAATTATCTAAAAAATTAAAACACTTTGAATCATCAGTTTGGGAAAAATTTTCAACTTGGGACAAAACTGAATTTTCTAAGTAAGGTGAGGTATGAGCATTGAAATTGCCGAGGAAAGAATCTACTGAGTAATTGCCTATGATGCTGCTATTGTATGTTATTACTTCATTTTCTCCTTCCAATTCCGTCACTATGTATTTTTGGTGCAACTCTCGTTCAACCTTTATTTGATTCGGTTTACCATTGTAGGGTAACCACATGTGCGACCTGTCGGTTGAGAAATATCCGTGGAGTTCTTAGGACCAATCCCTGCTAAGAATCAAACCATAGAATTCAGGGATATCAGCTACTAGAATGTCGATAACCTGACACACCTTCGGGTTAGACGAAAATCTTATGGTCACTTGATTAAGTTCACCAATCACTTCGACTTGGGATCGATCAAGTTGAACTATACGCACTGCGGATTTCTGCGGTTGAACATTCAATTTGGCACATATTGATCTGGGTAAAATATTCGTTGAAGCACCAGAATCAACCAAGCAATTGTGCACGTTTTTATTGAAGATTTCATAAGTGAGAAGGAAAGGAGGAGTATGAGATCTTGATCTTCCTCCAATCAAGGCGATGTCATTTGGATCAATCTTATTGATCGCGTTGGTTGGAGGTCTTCCCATGTTGTGGGAAGCTATAGCTGAAGGTAAAGATGTAGTAGGCACAGCATGTAATTCTTTCATCATTATTTTCTGTTGATGTTTCAATTTGCTCAACTCGTAAAGAGTAATATTAGCTCTAGTCGTTTTCATGTCATTGATAATGTTATACTCCATTTCATCCGACACTATCAGTGTTCTTGATGGAGGTTCTTGATCTGATTGGACTGGGCTAAATTGGGTCGCTTTAGTAGTTGTTTTCTTTGTTGCGACCTTATCTTTTGTTGCAGGGCTTGCGCCCTTCTGTTTAGGGGTAGTTTGGGGAGGATCAAGTTGATTTTTGCTTCTTGTGCTAACCGGAAATGCTTCTTGATCTTCTTCTTGTGGGAGGATGAAATCCCACATTCCTTGTAGTTCCACAACTTCTTCGTCATCGGTCTGCCCTTCAGTGGTATTCTCTTCTTCTTCTTCTTCTTCAGATTCGACGTTTGAGACAGCATTGGGTGGTTTCATCTCCATGGGAGGATTTCTTTTAAAAGCTCTGTAGGGCTTTTTCGAAGAAGTCTCTGCTACTTGCTTTTTTATGTCAATTATCTCATTGGACATGGCCTTTAACACTTTTTGTAATCCTTCCAAATCGAAAGGATCTTTTGTTTGCTTCTTCTTGGTGTCTTCTTTGAAAGAGATTTTCTTAGATTTGCGTTCCTCTATAGCAGATCTCTTTTCTAGAGCTACTACGCGTTTTTGCACTGCTAACGCCTCTGTCAAGTTGTCAACTAAGGTCGTCTTGTTTGCCCTATCTACGAAGATAGCCAAGTTTGATGGTAAGGCCGTGATATACCATTCACATCTTACTTCCTCGCTGGGTTGGGAAGCAGCGGGAATTTTGTCGAGGATCTTATTGAACCGTAAGTTGAAATATTTAATGGGTTCTCTAGCCTCATCTTTAAGATTAGATAGGTCATTGATCAATGTCGCGGTAGATCAATCATCACCGAACTTGGTAAGGAATTGACTTTTAAAAATGTCCCAACTTGTGATGGACCCGGAAGGCAACGAAAAGTACCATGACCCGGCTATTCCTTGCATTGTATAGGGAAAAATCCGGACAACAGCATCCTCGTTGGTAACTCCATTGAGATTAAAAGAAAGCATGAAATTATTGATATGCTCTTTAGCTAGCATGCCTGTTTCTGGATTGAATTTAGGTAGCCATTTCTTAGGATGGGACGGTATTGGGCTCAGGGGTGGAGGCATTAAAACCGCTCTAGGATTGTTCCATGGAGACTGGGCCATCGTTGAGCTGCTAGTTAATGAAAGAGCAGAAGATGATCCCTGATGCTGAGAAGATGAAGATATTAAGATCTTTGATGATTGAAGAGGAAGGGTTGTGGAAGATGGATGAGTGATTTGGGATGAAGATGTGGGTGGCTGACTTCACGGTGAGGGAGTTGAGATGGATGAAGTAGATGAAAGAGTCTCACTGTCAGACTCAGGTGGTGTTTTCCTTGCTCTTTTCCTGGTGGGGAGAGGGAGTTCACTTGGTTGTATGCCAAATTTTTCACTCTTCAATCTGGTAAGGGGATGAGCAGGGTTGTACTGTAAAGTCACGCTGCTTTGAGATTTATCAGACCTCTGAGTAAAAATAGAGAATCCCTGGAGTTTACGAATCAAAGTTTGAATTTCAGGGGGTTCAATGATAAGTTGGTCTGATATATTAGGGTATGTAGCAGCGGTGGATACTCGAGCGACTTCAAACTCTGGGTTTAACCGTATTGGAGAAGTCGAGGGAGTTGATGAGGGTGATTTACTCTCAGAATGGTATTTAGATTTTGATTTAGGTGCCATTCATAGTTCGTGCCCTCCTTCTAGCGCCAAATATGTTGAGGGCCCTGAAATCGGGTCAACAACAAGGGGGATACCCACCCGGTCGGGAACCTGGTTGGCGGCTCCTTGCCTGTTTGGTGCAGCGGGTCCGACTGGGGATAATGGGACTAGCTTCCCAATCTAAGGGGTGTGTGTGTGTGTAGTTTGATGATGCTAATCTAGAAATAATTCTAAGCTAATTTAATTCTAATCTCTAAACTGAATCTATGCTACTGTAATCTAACAAAAACAACACATCTAATCTACGCTAACCCGGGGTAGAATTCTTCCATTATGCGACCTAAAAAGATTTCATACAATAACTGGTAATAAAGATCATTCAGCTATCATAAGAATATAAATCAATTAAGATAAACCATTCTGCATAAGAAGTTAGGTAAAACAGTTGTGAACAGCATATCGCATAATAAGTTATTCATATGTCAAGCACAAATAAATGACTCCACCGTACAAAAGTGCCAAATGGTAACCCACACATTCATACATTAACATATAAACAACATCAGCTGTATATCACTCTAAGAATATAAGCAGAAATTCGTCAAGAGATAAAAGTACCATTTATGACTGATTTTTACTCACAAACTTCAAGCAATAACGATTTATCTCTACTTACTTCTAACGTCTACTAAGAGTACAGAAGTGCAACATCAGTAGCAGACATTAAGATGCAAACATAAATAAATCTTGATCCATCCATTCATCAAAAACCCCCTCCGAGGGTGCAAAAGTGCATGTTCTGAGGACAAGTTTTTTGAAAAATTTCCGGACCCTTCTCCAAATGCCATGAGAAGGGTTAAATACTACTAACTAACTAATCTTAATTACACAAATTTAGGAAACGGCTTCAAATGACCGCCCTTTTACTAAAACAAATTTATTTCTAAAAATTGAATCTAATTTCTAACCGTTTCTGTATCTGCTCCTTAGTGCTGTAAGCAATGCGATGTTCGCCTGGAAAGAGTCGGCTGGTTGTCTTTTCTTTTTGTTCGAGTGATAAAAGTAGAAATAACAAGAGCTGGCACCTCTTTCTGACAAACTAGAAGATATTTTTGAAAATCTTCTTCTGGATGAGTGTCTTCGCTGCGTGTATACTTAGTATAACCCAGATTTCTTTCAAACTGATTGTGCTGTTGCTATTTCGGTTTCCGGCCGTGCGAATGACTCAATGAGTTTGGGATTTCGTTGCCCGAACAATCTTCTGTATTGAAACTTGCTTCCGTTCTTTGTTCCAGGTTTTTCTGGAGCGTCCTCCCTCTTTAGCGTCTTTCTTTTTGCTTTACCGAGTCTGAGCTTCAGGATTTTTTGTAAACATGCTGCTTTTTTGCGCCTTTGACTCTGAGTCCTGGATAGTCTATTTCCATGAGTATCTGTTGAGTGATACTCTGGAATCCGCG
This sequence comes from Pinus tabuliformis, assembly GCA_031772625.1. Taxonomy (NCBI): domain Eukaryota; kingdom Viridiplantae; phylum Streptophyta; class Pinopsida; order Pinales; family Pinaceae; genus Pinus; species Pinus tabuliformis. Next base: position 1,006,374,061 of record CM062811.1, read on the forward strand.
GTCCTGCTGCATGCGGCATCCATTTGCGAATTCATCTCCTCTTTGTTCTTCTAGTATTGGCGCTTTCCCCTTTTCCTTAGATGTTTCCTGCATATAGATTTATATTAGTTGCTGCCTTACAGTTCACGTAAAGGAAAAGAGACACGACGAAAAGATTGACATGAAAGCTTTAAGTTCTAATGAATGCATAATCATGACACTCATTATGACTTGACTCTTCGAAAAACGCAACACAATCATCTTTGGATACTCAGGCGTACAATCATTAATTTCCCTTAAGGTGCGCGTTAAATTTTGGGCTTACAGATCATGCCGAGGAGATTCTGCGATGAGTGGTTTTTGCGATTCGCATCGCAGTATCGAGGATTGCGATGTCGAGAAGTGTCATCGTAGTAATTGATAGTCTCATTCGTCGCAGATCGCAAATCGCAAAATCGCAGTTTGTATGATCGCAGATCACAAGATCGCAAGATCGTAGATCGCAGATTTTCATTTGATCACTGTGTGCTGCTTATGCGACGTCGCATATCGGCCGTTGGCGATTCTTTGGGTTTTCCTTTTAAGAGCGCTCTCAAAATATGCGATGCGATGGATCTCGTGTCGCTTTCTTTGCAGCGTATTTATGCGCTTAGGAAAACGCTTCACTCTATCTTTGCGATGCGATATAGCTTTTAGGGAGTTAAATACAAAAATTTTGATAAAAATATTTTTTGGATTTTTGTTAAGGGTCCCCCTTTGCTTGATGTTATTGCTAATATCAAACAAAGAGGGGGGTTGTTGGTGACCACAACAGGGCTTAAGCCAACTTCTATGGGCTCTTAGAAGAAGCTTTTTAACTGATGGATGGAAGCTAACTCAAAAGAAACTGATCTACTTGCAGAAAGAAACTAAAAGCCAAAAAGTAGCAAAAACCCTAGCAAACCCTAGTTTTACCAGCTAATCCTACTGGTGCAAAGGAAAGGATGCAAACTATTGAAAAAGATGCCATTACTTCTACAAAGGTAAAATGCACATGCCTATGCTATCTCTATCTGAAGAACACATCTTTTTGTATTTTTGAACAAGTTTTTGAATTATCATGTATGTGCTTTTAACTGGCTTTTGACTGTGCAAGGGCGGATCAAGGAGGAGAAAGGCTTGGAAAAGGTTGGGAAGGTTCAGAGGGGGTCTAAGGAGTCCCTAACACCCTTCCAGAGAGGTTCACAAAGTTTGGCTATCAAGAAACCTCATTTGTGAGCTTCTACAGGAAGTCTGCAGGGGTTCTACAGGATGTTTCAGAATTTCTACAAGATGTTCAGAAATTTCTACAGGATGTTCTAAGATTGGATGTTGGATGATGGGTGAGTGAAAAAGGATGCATGAATGGATAGGGAGGTAGGGTAGGGGTCTGAAATGACTCAGTGACAGAGGGATGAAGTGATGAGAGGGTGTGGAAAGCTAACTTGTCTTAAAGAAGGCTGAGGCAATGGAAGAGTAAGAAGGTAGGGTTACGTGGGCAAAAGAGTAGTTGTGAGACGAGGGACCTAACTTGGAGATGGAGCAGTTGGCCTAGACGAAGTTTAGATGGACGAGAGAGTGATGGAGATGCACTGCACGGTGTATACTTAACCAAATCAACCACGTCCTGCACACAATCAAAATATTAACCATCTATCCTAACTGTCAACGAAACTACTTAACAATAGCTTTATTCCTAAAGGGAACTATGTACAACACTTAAGCAAAGAAACATTCCAAAAGATATGAACGCATGACTGGCTCCTACAAACGAAAACATTTCACCAAAGATTGCATGAGTGAGCAAACTAGTGTTTTTGTGGGGCAGCACTGTCTGCAATTCCAACCCCTAGAAAGATGTGAAAATGAGAGTGCAGGCAGCCCTTTTCTGGAGCTTTTATCAACTCTTATCTCATTAATCTATTCTAGACATCTGAAGCAACTCTATTCTTCAACAATAACCTACTTAACCACACAACGGAATCTAGCTCAACAAACTGCGTTTCAAATGCATACAAGGAAAATCATAATGCTGAAAGGAAAGATATCAATACAAAGAAGGAGACCCTAGGCTCTCAGCTTAGGCCCAACCTCAAGAGCTATGGCTCCTCTAAAAACTCAGAGCTGATATCAAATCTGATTGCTTCCCATTAAAAGGTAATAATCATGAGTCAAGAGTTATGCCAATAATGGCTTCAAAAGAAAAAAACAGAGCTAGCAGCTTGTAGTGTAGAATGTGCAAAGGTTTTTCAAAAGTCATTTTCGAAGGCTGAAGCCTTCACATTTATACACCACGAGGCCCTAGCTGGCCTCCTAAATCTATGGGACTTGGCTGCCCAAACTGGGAGTGAACAAATGCTTCCACAAAATCTGTTTGGCTGTCTTCTTGATTCGATTTCGGTGGCCTTTGGAGCTCAGAGTTGGGTGTGAAGATCCCGAGGAAGGCTATTTAATGCCATAGACAACCCCCCTACAAATCCTCAACCCAAGCTTGGCTGTCTCCTAGCCCTTGTCTGCTCGGTTTTGCTCCAACATGTGTCAAAAAATCCTGAAATGAGCACGTGTTAGCCACCTAGGAATAGTGACTACCCTTAATCGTACAAATGACATAAACATACTAAAAAATGATGCATAAGTTATGAAAAATGAAGGATTGAACAAGGGTAGTTAGGCCAAATGAGCCCAAAATGTTACCAAATTTGGGGCTCATCATCACCCCCCTGCTAAAATGATTGCTCATCCCTGAGAAACTAATCCAACTCCTCGTCCTTCATTGCTTTCACCGCCACTCTCACATCCTAGGCCTCTGAAGTAGTATCCTCCTCACTGTCATGGAACGCAGCCTTCCTTTCCACCTCTTCCCACTGCTTATGCTCTTCTTTCTCTGTGCTGCCTTCCATCAATCCCAAAAGCAAAGGTGGGCTTAGCTTGAGGCCAATCCAGCTGGCTTGGAGGTTCTATATGGACTTCTTGTAGAGGGGCACCCGTACTAGAGCTTCCCTCATTCGAGTTGGAGTGTGATATTCCTTGATTTTGAGGCTGTGAGACAATGTGTTCCACTGGCGGGTGCAAGCATGAACACAATTGTCCCCTAATAATCGCTCCATATCCTCGAAATGTGCTATAGCCTAAGCCTGCTGATCCATGTATTTTAATAAAGCCTGAGAGTCAGTTGCTAAGTGTTGGTGGGCTGATATCAATGCAGTGGGGTCCCCTGGCTCTGCTCTAATCAGCAGTGGTTCATGTAACTCTCGGTTCATGACCTCTTTGACCTCTGCTGCTCTCTTTTCTTCGGTTCATCCAAGAGGTAAATGCCATCAACTGCATATCTCCCATGACTGTGTTGGGATCCCATGAAGTTACATTAGGAAGGGCCAAATTATGGAGGTAGAACTCCGATAGCTTGGCCTTGTCCTCTGTTGAACTGCTATTGAATAAAGCTGTGAACTGCTGGGGGTCTTGGATTTGGGAGATACCCCTCTGTGCCAATACATTAATGTGGAATTGCAGCCACTGGTCTCGTAGGTATAGGCCATAAGATTTGGTCGGCTGTCTACATTGTAGAGCATCCATGGCCCAACTGGCCATGCAGGCCAGTTGTGCCTCTTTTTGTTGCAACTGCTGTTTGAGAGCTTGTATCTCGATTTGTGCTTGCAATTCCCTTTCCTGTAGATGCTGGTTTAGTTCCCCAAGACCAACTTGCATTCCTTCCTGGCCTTGAGGTTCTACTGTAGTGTCCTCTGATGCTGTGCCCCTTTCTTTCCTCTGTTCCTGTAGCTTGCAGTTTGAGTTTCTCATTCTCTTCCTGTAGAAATACCTGCTGGCAGTTTCCCACGTGTTCTTCCATAGCTAATTCCCTTCTTGCCTCCTTGAGTTGTTCCTCCAAGGGGCCTATATCTGCTACTCCTTTAGATTTAGCTATCCTCATCCACGTGTGGGTTCTCACTCTTTCTTCCTCCAACGCAAAGAAAAGCGGCACTGTGAATTTTTTTGGAATAATTTTTCCAGCCTCCAAAAAGTTATAATACGAGCTCAAGCTTGGCTAGGGACTAGGTTCTGGAATGTGCTCTACCTCTTCCTCCCTCCGTGGCTCTGCCTCTTCTTCCTTTGGCAGTGATGTGGCGGCCTCTCCCTCCATTCTTTCGGTCTCCTTGAGCCTGGCCAATGTTTCCTGTAGAACGGCCTCAGCATCCTATAGAGGGGTTTTTGAAGCTAACCCTTCCATTCTCTCCTTCCAGGCAGTTGTCTTCGATCTCCCCCGCTCATAAGTGACTGATATTTTCGAGGGGGACCTCTCCCTTGGCGAGGTAGGGGTGTCTTCAATGGTAATTGGGTCGTTGGATGGAGGTTTGGGCCTGCCTGTTTTGATTCTTACACTTCTCCTCGCTTTGAAATACAGAGGAGTCTCCCTCTTTCGTTTTTACTTCGGTTTGGGAGGGGTACTTAGGGTGGCCAACACGGCTGCTGCCTCCCTAGCAAGGATTTTGGCCAGTTTCCCCTTCTGTTTTCCTTTCTCAGGACTTCCTGTAGAAAGCCCTGTAGCGGCTGATTTCTGGCTTCCTGTAGAAGCCGTTTTTAATTTTCCTGTAGAAACAGGTGGCACCATTTTAGCTTGCTTGGCTGAGGGTGCTTTGTCTTTTGACTTTGCTGAGGCTGCCTTAGAGGTGCCTTCACTAACGTGGACTTGTTCAGTCCTTTCCACCCTGCTCTGTAATCTTTTCTCCCTGGGTGTTAATGTGGGTTTGTCATCCTCTGTTTTGGCAGCCTGTTGTTTCTCTTGTTTCCCTTTGTGCTCTTTCTTTGGTGCTTTGGCCATGGTTTCTTAGCCTTTTTATTTCTTCTCTGTTTGAATTGGTTCCTTCTCCTTGCTGCTGGAGGAGGTGAGCTCCTCAGCCAAAATTTTGATGTCATCATCCTTAGTCAAATTTCGAAAGGCTTCCCACGAGAGAGGGACGGTGTATGTGTGGAGTGCATCCTCCACGAGGAGCTTAATGAGCCCATGATGGGCTACCTGGTCTGGCGTTCCCTCTCGTAATTTGGTGGCACATTTAGTCATGGACTGCAGGAGGAAGTAAGGAATCCTCAACTTGTTTTCTGAGGGTAGGTCCATTTGGTGCCTAAGTTCTGTGAGCAGCCGGAAATGGTATCCATACATGATGCTCAACCGTCCCTCGCACGTGATATACTTCATAATTTGGAGGCTGACCTCACTCCAGAGTAGCTGTAGGCTGGCTCTTCGAACTCCATTCTTGTCTTCTGAGATTTGCTCCTCCGGCAAAAAGAACTCCTTCTTAGCCTTCTGGCCCAGTTTTCTCTCCTCCTTATCCCAAGGTACCCCCATCAGGAGATCAGTGACTCTGCAGATGAACTGTGGGGTGAGTTTGTGGTTCAAACCTCTGAAATTGACAGCGGCCAACGTTTTTGATTTTGGATTCAAAGCTCGTAGGAATTCTTCTGCCACCTCGTCATCGTAACCTTGAAGCTTGTCGCAGAACGACATCCACCGTGCACGAGAAAACAGGCCTACTACCTCAGGGTTTTCCCGTAGCTTCTTTGAGTCTGTCGGCTCTTTCCTAATGAACCCACCCAGCATGGTGAAAGCTTGCTCTGTTTGCTGGAGCTGGCTGGCGCGTATAAAAAGATGGACCTTTGGGATTTCCTTAGACAGAGCGCAGAATTACGCCTCTATCATGCACACAGTTTGTAAATTCACGACTGTCTACAGGTGAGCCTTAACAGTGGCTCAATTATGAACCAAACCCTGTAGAAAACCCTGCATACACACTACAACGACCATTCTCATGTAGAAGATAAGACGACGCTTGCAAATTCATGCACAGACTGTAATTCACGATTTTATACCCCTTTAAGATGTCGACTTCACCACCTTTCGAACCAATTGTATGGGAGGACTGTGTTCAGGCTTACCGCATTCCAGACTTGCCACCTTTGACATGAACAGTTTAATTTCCTCCGTAGCGTTGAGCTTCCTGTAGCGCAACTTCCTGTAGAAGTCGTGCACGGGCTCTAGAGAGCACTTCAGTGGTTCTGGACCTTCTGCGCACCAACAGGATGTTTGAACAGGCCGAGAACTCGGAGTAACAACCTTCAGGAAATTGCGGATGCGTACTCGATTGCAAAGTGGTTGAGAATAAATGAGTGGAGTGCCATACACAATCTAGCCGGTGGATTTGAATCCCTACGGAATTCGTGGCGCGGGGATGAGCTGTCCCCGCCGGCCCGTTGGTCGACGTCACCTGCGATCATTCCACTGTAAGTCTGCCTGACCGCCGAATCATTCCGACTGTAAGTCTTCCTGACCGCTGAATCATTCCCTGCATATCTACCGCCGCCATTTCTGTTAGATCGTCGCTTCTCCCTGACTGGACGCTTCCCACGTGTCCATTTCCTGTCTTGTTTGACACCACCAATGCTTTTCGGATCAGATGAGACCATCAGACTGGTTTTGGTGGCCAGTTGAATGGCCACCCGACTTGCTCAACCCATTCAATTTCATATTCACACACATTTCAGAGCATTGTTCATGTCATTTGACGAAACAGGGTGAGGCACTTACCTGTGCGGCCACGACGTTATTTTCATGCTTCAGGACAAGGGTGACGGATCCGATTGCTGCTGCTTCATGCACCGGCATGGGAGCTCCTTCTTGCTGACTGCTGCTGGTTACGAGACCGGTTGCCTGGCTGCGGATGGTGCATGCGCCAACTTTATGAGCTACGGGTATCTTCATGGCATGCTTCTAGCCAGATCAACTGCTACAGGATTCCTGTAGGACATCCTGTAGCCGTTTATCCTCCTATGGTGCACGCAGAAACGGTGGAATCACGTTCATGGTTGGAGGATCCTCCGATTGCCTTGATAGGTAGTGCATTGAGCCTCTGCATGTTTTATTTCATTTGAAAATTATTTCTTCTGAGAATCCAACGTTCTGGTCTGACTGTGCAGGTATTTCCATTGTATGGCAGCAGGGGTGGTAGAAAGGAGGCGACAGTAGTGGGTGCTGGAAAAACATTGGTTGCATGCCTCCTTATTGGAATCGGGCTTCAAATTCCTCTACACAATCGATCCCGGCCCGTCCAAAGATTCTACAGGAAGTTTCCTGTAGAAATACGAGACTTCCTGTAGAAAGTCCTGTAGCTTCCTGTAGAAGGCTAAACTGTGACCAGATCGTGCCCAAACCTTGGAAGAGATGAGTGTTTAGTGAGGGAGTGCTGGTGAGGTCGCCTGGTATCATGGTAGGGACTCTTGTCCTTGGGTTGAGAGGCCTCCTTCTCTGCATGGAATACCTGCAACCTGCATTAGTTTTCAAAGCTTGGGCATGTTTCTCTATTTCTACCTCCTTCTCGTTTTGTGTTTTTTTCTTTGTTCTTCTCCTTTTTTTTTTTTTTTTTAGGAGACAGCAGGGGCGGCTCAGTGAGGTTTTCACCCCTACCATCTGCCTTGGGCGTCTCAGAGAGGTTTTCACCCAAGGGTCTTTTTTTATTCAAAAATTTTCAGAGAGACAGCAGGGGCGCCTCAATGAGGTTTTCACCCCTACCATCTGCCTTGGGAGCCTCAGAAAGGTTTTCACCCAAGGATCTTTATTTTTTTTTATTTCTTTTTTTATGTTCAGGGTATGCCCAAAATAGAGGCAGAACCCTTCTCTATGACCAGCACTGATTTTTCCACAGTTTTGATGAATTCTTGTCTCGAAAGAGGTTTCCTGTAGATCTTTAGTTGATGCCCATTGACGAGCATGGGGATGGCTTCCTCATCAATGGTCCGAATAAGAACAGATCCATTGTCATTACACTTCTCCACTGCATATGGTCCCAGCCATCTTGTTCTCAACTTCCCCTTAAAATCCTTATGTCTGGAATCGTACAACATCGCCCAATCTCCCGATTGGAATTGCTTGTCATTGAGGTGCCGGTCATGCCATATCTTCCTCTGAAGTTGAACCACTTCTGAGTGGAGAAGGGCCTGCATTCGGTGTTCATCTAACCCATTCAGCTGCAATAACCTTTCTTGCTGGGCATGGCTGAGATCTAGGTCCAGCTGAGCTGCCATCCTTAATGTGTTGTATTCGAACTCAATTGACAGCAAAGCTCTCTTCTCGTAGACCAGCTCATAAGGTGTGAAGCCGGTTGTGGTCTTCCAAGTGGTGTTGTAAGCCTAAGTGGTCTCAACTAGGCGATCTGCCCAATCTTTTCTGCTGTTGCTCACCACCTTAGTTAAAATCCCTTCTAATGCTCTATTGGTGACTTCCACCTGCCCATTTGCTTGATGATGATAGGGGGTGGAAGTCCTATGCTTGATCTTATGATGAGCGAGTAGGTCTTCAATTAAGTTGGAGGTGAACTGGCTTCCTTGATCGGTGACTAGCTCTCTTGGGTAGCCAAATTTGTAGAAGATGTTTTCTCTTAAAAACTCAGCCACCTTTTCTTCTGTCGCTGCTTTGATTGCCTTGGTTTCTGCCCACTTTGTCAGATAGTCTGTGCACACAATGATGTAAGACCTTTGCCTTGAAGGAGGATTGATAGGACCCACAAAATCCATACCCCACTTCTCAAATGGCTCAAGAGTCACTTGAGGTTGGAGAGGCATTTCGTCCCTTGGAGTCGGTTTCCCCATCCTTTGGCATCGGTCACATTGGCTGATATATCTTCTGACATCTTGATGAAGCGTGGGCCAATAGTAGCCTGCCTGTAGAATTTTGAAGGTAGTCCTCTTGGCTGCAAAATGTCCTCCACAAGGCCCATCATGACAGGTTAGGAGGATGTCAAAGACTTCCTCCTCCCTTACACAATGCCTTAAGATATGATCGGGGCCAAGTTTGAACAGGTTGCCCCCGATCCAAGTGAAAGAGGCACTTTTCCTTACGATTCTGCTCTTCTCTTTTGAGGATAGGTGCAGAGGGAACTGTGCTGAGACCAGGTAGTTTGCTATATCAGCAAACCATGGAGAGAGTACTGAGATAGCAAACAGATGTTCATCTAGCATCTGGTCATCCACTGTTTCATCTTCACCTGCAGGTAAATCCAATCTAGACAAAAAGTCAGCAACAACATTTCCTTTACCTGGTTTGTCAACGATAGTCAGATCAAACTGCTACAACAAAAGTAACCATCTAATAATACGAGCATTCACATCTGGCTTATTCATTAAATATCTAATTGTAGCATGATCAGTATGTACAAATGTTTGATAGCCAGTGATGTAGTGTCGGAACTTGTTCAGGGCATGGACCACAGCCAAGAACTCTTTCTCAGTTACAGTATTATTCAGTTCTGCCTTGGATAAGTTTTTGCTGACAAAGTATATGGCGTATGGAAGTTTTTGTTCAACTTGTCCTAAGGCTGCCCCTATGGCTTTGTTCGAGGCATCAGTGTGGATGTGGAAAGGTAGGGCCCAATTTGGACCTCTCAATATCGGGGCAGACACCAACTAGTCCTTTAATTCATTCAGAGCCCTCTGACAATCGTCAGTCCATTTAAACTCAACATCTTTTGCTAAGAGGCAAAACAATGGCGAGGCTAGCTTGCTGAAGTCTTTAATGAATCTTCTATAATATCCTGCCAAGCCTAAGAAACTTCGAACATCTCTTACCCTCTGAGGAGGTGGAACCTTCTTGATGAGAGCAATTTTGTTAGGATCCACCTGTAACCCTTGGCGAGAAATGGTATGTCCTAGCACGGTCCCTTCAGTCATCAAGAATTCACATTTTTCAGGACTAAGGGACAGGTTCATCTCAATGCACTTGGTCAGGACTTTTCCTAGATTGGACAATGCTTCCTGGAAGTTGGACCCATAGGGAGTGAAGTCATCCATATAGATTTCCACCGAGTCATGGACCAGCTCAGAAAAGATGCTCAATACGGCTCTTTGGAAGGTGGCAGGAGCATTGCACAGCCCAAAGGGAAGGACTCGGTAAGCAAAGGTACCCCAAGGACAAGTGAAGGTGGTCTTATCTTGGTCTTCAGGGCTGATTTGGATCTGATTATACCTGCTAAACCCATCTAGGAAAGAGAAAAACTTCTTCCCCGCCAGTCCATCCAACACTTGATCTATGAAGGGCAGATGGAAGTGGTCTTCTTTGGTGGCTTTGTTCAGTTCTCTGTAGTCCACACAGATTCTCCACTTCCCATTTTTCTTGGGAACCAACACCAGAGGGGACACCCACTCGTTATCCGAGATGGGGTAGATGAATCCTGCATCCAACAGTTTTTGCAATTCTTCTTTGACAATGTCCTTAAGGGATGGATTCATTCTCCTTTGAGGTTGCCTGACTGGTTTACAATCTTCTTTGATGTAGATGTGATGGGTATAGACCAAAGGATGGACTCCTTTCATCTCCTTATAGCTCCAAGCAAAAGCATCTAGATGACTGGCCAACAGACTACACAGCTCCTTTTCCTGGGAAGGAAATAGGGAGGAGCTGATCTTTAACGTTCTCTCGGGGCCAAACTCCACATTTTTAACTCTGGGAGTGATTGGATTGGTCACACAAAGGTCCACGAAGGTGCTGGCTTGGGTATCCTCCACCAATTTCTCTAAGGACAATGCACTAGGAGGTGGATTTTGAATCAAGGTCTCAATCAAATCATCCTCGGTTTGAGGACCTCCCCTGGTGGTTTCTAAGGTGCACAAGGGTGCAGAGTACACCTCATCCTCTTCTCCTTCTTCCAACCAAAGTGGTAAGTCATGCTCTAATAGAAGCTAGGCAGGAGGGTATAGGACTAGCTCCTTGGACATAGGACCATTTTTGATGGTCATGTTTCCTGCACGACAGCTTATGTAAGCATTCGCAGTGGCTAACCAAGGTCTTCCCAAAATAAGGGGGTATTCAGTAAGCTTTGCCTTTGGTTGAAGAACCAAGAAGTCCGCAAGATACTCCCAAGAGTCAACAGATACCAAGACATCCTCCACAATCCCTTCGGGAGTCACGGTGGAGCGATCTGCTAGCTGCAGGACTGTCGAGGTCTTTCTTAAGGAACCCTGAAGGTTGAGTTTGAGCATGGTATCCCTGGTCATCACATTAATGGCAGCCCCTAAATCAATCAAAGTGTGGGGTATGATGGTGCCATTGATGTGGACATCAACTACAGGACTCCCAGGATCCAAATACTTTGGACAGATTACTTGCCCCAACATAAGATCAGATAGTTGTCCTATGACATTGATGGTTGAGGCATCTCTTTTTCGCCTACCTGGGTGCCTAAAACACTTTTCCTTAACCAATTTGTTGTATATTGGTACATCTTTGATGGCTTGGAGAAGTGGTATTTTCACACACAACTGCTTGAGTTCTCCCAGAAGCTCATTCTCCTCTGGGTTGGGTTGTGTGGTTGCTGTTAGTCTCTCAGGAAAGGGTGGAATGGCTTTTGGTTCACTTTCCTGGTTGTCTTCCTCGTCCTCTGGGGGAGGAGGTTGGCGATCCGGAAGAGTCTTTCCAGATCACAGTTTGATCTCCTGGATCTCCACAGCATAGGTAGGGCATGTTGTTTCCCCAGTATATACCTGCTGGGCCTGTCGGTTGTTGGGATTCGGGTTCGGTTGCACAGGCATTTGGGGTTGTCTTGGAGGAGCAGGAGGTAATGGTTGTGGTTGAGCTGGTGGTGGAGGCAAAATGGCGGGAGGAGTGTTGTACTGGGGCCTCCACCCCGGTTGAGGTGCATTCCACTAAGGCTGTGGCTGGACATGTGAGTGAAACGAATGAGTAGTGGGCTGAGTATGGTATTGAGGTGGGTAAGACCATGGGGGAGGTACAGACTAGGAAGGATGAGTAGGGGGACCCCAGGAAGGCATAGGAGCAAATTGGTTGGGGCTATAATAAGCTTGGGATGTCCCCTGCATCCCCTGCTGGTAAGGTCTAGGTCCATGTGGCCTCCTTTGGTTGAGGAAGTAGAGAGGTTCAGTGGGTGCCTCCGTTCCTTGGTACATGGCTTTAAGTCCAGGTAAGGTTGGGCATTGGTTTGTGGGGTGGTCCTCCTCACAAACGAAACATACCTCTACCGAATGTAACGGGCACTCGTTCTTAGGGTGCTTCCTTGTACACCTAGGGCATAAGATAGCCAACGCCCTCTTAGCTTCCTCTTTCTTTTGCTGGATTCAGAATGTATCAAGTTGCATGGCAATGGTCTGTCTCACCTCACTCTTGAGGTCCTCTAACTAATTTTCAAACTCATGTTTGGAGAAAGGAGTACTAGCTGAGAGGGGGTTTCCTCTACCTCTTTTCCGGGCTGCCCTAGAGTGGTTTCTAAACACAGTCTTTATATCCTCGTAAGGTAGTTGGTAAATATCTCCTCCAGCTAGCATGTGAAGGGTATCTAGAAGGTCTTCAGGGACTCCTCGGAGCAGGACCAACTTGAGATATTCAGGGTCAAGTGTGCACCTAGCCCGTTTATAGCTAAGTTGGAACCTTTCCTCGTAATCTTCTAAAGACTCATCATTTCCCATGGTCATCCGAAAGATTTCTCCCTTGGCTTCCTTGGATCTACAGTAGTCCTGGTATTTGGTATTGAAAGCTTGCTGCATCTGAGCCCAAGTGGTGATACTGTTCCAAGGTAAGCCCATGAACCAGCGTAATGGTGCATCCTTGAGGGTAGAGGGAAAGAGCTTCAGTTTTTGCTCATCTTCGGTATAGTCATAGGTTCGACAAAGGACAACAAACTCAAACAGGAAGGTATCAGGGTCTTCAGTAGTCAGCCCATGGAAGTGAGGTAAGGCGGAGGGGCTTATGTTTTTCATTTTCATGTCTCCATTGGTCTCTCGGATGGGAAAGGCACCTTCTATTCTCTCATCTTCTCTTCTATTGTCAGCCATGGCTTCAGATGGAGTGTTCTCTAACTCTTCTTTTGTTATAGGATCTTCGTATATCTCAGGAGGCTCGCCTATAGGTTCTTCTGGATCGCTGTCACCAAAGAAGAGAGAAGGGTGACTTAGTGAAGTGGTGGGGGTGTTGGGTAAGAATTTTTTGGTTTTATCTCGGTTCCTACGAGGCATGAAATGGAAAGACTTCTGATTGCTTTTGTTGTTTTTTCTCTGGTACCTGCAAAACTAAAATAGATTGAACTGCAACTAACTATCTTGCTAAAATGAGATGAAAGCAGGAAAGGACTAAGCTATGTTGCTTAAATGAAATTGCAGGAAGGAAATGCTAATCTACGCTTGCAAAATTGAAATTCTATTTTACGCTTGCAGAATTGAAAGTCTAATCTATGAAAGCAGGAAATGTCTACTTTACTTTTGCGGAAATGAAATTGCAGAATGGAAATGAAATAAACTATTGAGCAGAAGGCGAGAGTAGGAAAATAGAAGAAAAGCAACAATCACCAATACTCTGACGCTTCCCCGGCAATGGCGCCAAAAAGATGGTGGGCTCTAGTATTGCAGCAATAATGTTGATACTCCCGGGACTCCCTTCTTTACTTTTATCAACCCGGTAGTTCGTAACAAACTTGGAAGCGACGGTGCTGTATGCACAAGTACTAGCTCTTGCCGCAGCTGTCACTTGGTCAGCTGGCACAAGTCCGCTAGGGGCTTAAGCCAACTTCTATGGGCTCTTAGAAGAAGCTTTTTAACTGATGGATGGAAGCTAACTCAAAAGAAACTGATCTACTTGCAGAAAGAAACTAAAAGCCAAAAAGTAGGAAAACCCTAGCAAACCCTAGTTTTACCAGCTAATCCTACTGGTGCAAAGGAAAGGATGCAAACTATTGAAAAAGATGCCATTACTTCTACAAAGGTAAAATGCACATGCCTATGCTATCTCTATCTGAAGAACACATCTTTTTTGTATTTTTGAACAAGTTTTTGAATTATCATGTATGTGCTTTTAACTGGCTTTTGACTGTGCAAGGGCGGATCAAGGAGGAGAAAGGCTTGGAAAAGGTTGGGAAGGAGAGGGGGTCTAAGGAGTCCCTAACACCCTTCCAGAGAGGTTCACAAAGTTTGGATATCAAGAAAACTCATTTGTGAGCTTCTACAGGAAGTCTGCAAGGGTTCTACAGGATGTTTCAGAATTTCTACAGGATGTTCAGAAATTTCTACAGGATGTTCAGAAATTTCTACAGGATGTTCTAAGATTGGATGTTGGATGATGGGTGAGTGAAAAAAGGATGCATGAATGGATAGGGAGGTAGGGTAGGGGTCTGAAATGACTTAGTGACAGAGGGATGAAGTGATGAGAGGGTGTGGAAAGCTAACTTGTCTTAAAGAAGGCTGAGGCAATGGAAGGGTAAGAAGGTAGGGTTACGTGGGCAAAAGAGTAGTTGTGAGACGAGGGACCTAACTTGGAGATGGAGCAGTTGGCCTAGACGAAGCTTAGATGGACGAGAGAGTGATGGAGATGCACTGCACGGTGTATACTTAACCAAATCAACCACGTCCTGCACACAATCAAAATATTAACCAATCTATCCTAACTGTCAACGAAACTACTGAACAACAGCTTTATTCCTAAAGGGAACCATGTACAGCACTTAAGCAAAGAAACACGCCAAAAGATCTGAACGCATGACTGGCTCCTACAAACGAAAACATTTCACCAAAGATTGCATGAGTGAGCAAACTATTGTTTTTGTGGGGCAGCACTGTTTGCAATTCCAACCCCTAGAAAGAGGTGAAAATGAGAGTGCAGGCAGCCCTTTTCTGGAGATTTTATCAACTCTTATCTCATTAATCTATTCTAGACATCTGAAGCAACTCTATTCTTCAACAACAACCTACTTAACCACACAACGAAATCTAGCTCAACAAACTGCGTTTCAAATGCATACAAGGAAAATCATAATGCTGAAAGGAAAGATATCAATACAAAGAAGGAGACCCTAGGCTCTTAGTTTGGGCCCAACCCCGAGAGCTATGGCTCCTCTAAAAACTCAGAGCTGATATCAAATCTGATTGCTTCCCATTAAAAATTAATAATCATGAGTCAAGAGTTATGCCAATAATGGCTACAAAAGAACAAAACAAAGCTAGCAGCTTGTAGTGCATAATGTGAAAAAGTTTTTCAAAAGTCCTTTTCGAAGGCTGAAGCCTTCACATTTATACACCACGAGGCCCTAGCTGGCCTCCTAAATCTATGGGACTTGGCTGCCCAAACTGTGAGTGAATAGCTGCTTCCACAAAATCTGTTTGGCTGTCTTCTTGATTCAATTTCGGTGGCCTTTGGAGCTCGGAGTTGGGGGTGAAGATCCTGAGGAAGGCTATTTAATGCCATAGAAAACCCCCCTATGAATCCTCAACCCAAGCTTGGCTATCTCCTAGCCCTTGTCTGCTCAGTTTTGCTCCAACATGTGTCAAAAAATCCTGAAATGAGCACGTGTTAGCCACCTAGGAATAGTGACTACCCTTATTCGTACAAATGACATAAACATACTAAAAAATGATGCATAAGTTATGAAAAATGAAGGATTGAGCAAGGGTAGTTAGGCCAAATGAGCCCAAAATGTTACCAAATTTGGGGCTCATCAGCATTCATAGTTAGACTATGTAGAAAAACTTATTATTTTGAGATAATTAAAGACAAAGCTTTTGTTTCATGATTTCTTTGTGTTTGTTGGAGTGAATGGGTTGCTATAGCTCATTATTTTAGCAGTGTACTAGTAAGGTTGGAGGCCCCCCATACCAATCTAAGTACACTTTGTTGTATCGTGTTTATATTTGTGCATATTCCAGTTTAATTCTCCATGTTTATTATATTCATTTGCTGTAAATATCTTTAATGTGAATTTATTTTATGGAATGTGTTAAGTGAATATTGCTTCATTTTAGTGATTATCTTGAATGTGGAAGGAAAACCAGGTCTCTTTAAAAGATCCTCTTCTCCGTGAGTTAGGACTAAAACTGGACAATATTCTCTTCTTTCAAGCTTTCTTCGATTAAGTTCTTATGCTTTCATTACATTATTTTATGCTTACTTAGATATTGATAATGTCATTATAGAATTGTTGAGGGAGGACAACCAGGTCTCTTTGAAAGAGCCTCTTCCTTTTTTTTATAAAATAGTCTAATTTCATTGACCAATAATGCATGATTTTATGGAATAGATATTTTTGCTTAAGTTGTGAAGAGTGATTTATATTTATAATATGTATTTCCATTCTTAGTTATATAGAATGATTTATATTTGAAATATGCATTTTTTTTCTCATAACAACTTTCTATATTAGTTCTTATAAAAAAATCCATAAATTATGGTTTGTTTCTAAGATTACAAACCTGGATTGATATTAAAATACATGTCTTAATTTACACAATAAATTGAGCAGTCACTCATATAATTTGAAAATATCAACATTAACAACTACATAAATTTTCATATGAGGAAAATCCAAATGGAAGGCATTGTTACCAATCTTTTCTAGAATCTTAAAAGGTCCATACCTTATTGGTTTAACCTTTTTACCTTATCCTTTAAGCCTCTCTTTGCTAATGTAAAGCCAAACTTCATCTCCAACTCGGAAACTGTGGTCAACGCGATGCTTATCATGCCTTGTCTTGTACTTGGCTTGGCCCTTTTCCAATTGTTTTTGAACCATTTGATGCACGAACTGAACTTTCTCAATGAACCACTTGGCCTTATCAATGCTCTATGACCATCAATAGAAACATCCTTCCCAATGATAAAAATATAAAGGATAGTTTGGTAGTTAATCAAAGCTTGCCTCAAATGGAGATGTTTGAGTTGATATATGCTTTGCCTGGTTATAAGCATGTTTAATGTAGTATAGGTGTTCATCCCAAATCTTAGGATGTTTGCTGCAATAAGCACGAAGAAGATGTACTACCATTCTATTCACCAGTTCTGTCTGACCATAGAATTGTGGATGGAATGTTGTGCTCTTTTTCAACTTGGTGTCCATAATTCCCCATAATCTTGACCTAAAATGTACCCATACATGTTGAAAGAACATTTTTGTAGTCTACTCAGCTGTAACCTACTTCTTGCAGGGCATCAAAATACACATATTTCTGAAATAATCCACCACAACATAAAGATAATCATGAATTTTTTTAGACATAGGTAGTGCTCCTACAAAGTCCATAGAAACACTCTCCCAAGGACGGGAAGGAATTGGAACTGGAGTATAAAATCCTAACTTTCTATTGCTAGGCTTATTTGTAGCACATAAATAACATCCTCTTACATATCATGATACACTTTCATTCATTCTAGGCCAAGAACAATACATTTGTAATTGTGCCACCATCTTGCCTACATTGAAATGGCCAACAATAAGAGAAGTATGCATTTCCCTTATGATGTTGACTCTTTCACCCTATAGAATGCATATATTTCCAAGATGATACAAAATTTTATCATGCACATGGTAATTCAATTCCTCTACTTGGTTACCTTAACACAAAGTTTCATATACATCTTTAAAGTCATCATCTAAAACATACTTTTCAACATAGCTTTCATGCATGATAGAATTATGCTTAATAATAATAGAAGCACTAACAATTGGTCTAGAAATCATGTCAACAACCTTGTTATAAATACCTTTCTTATACCTTATCACCAAGTTGAATTTCTACAAGAAACCTATCCACCTTACCCCACTTGTTGTAGCTTAGTTTGTAATTGCAAGTATTGCAATTGTTGATGATCAGTGTGAATTATAGTTTCCTTTCCCATCAAATAGTGTTTCAACTTTTTTACACTTTTCACCAATGCTTACAATTCCTTTTCATAAGTGGGATATTTAACTACTACACCATTAAAAGTTTCAAAATGGTAACATATTGGCTTACCATGTTGCATAAAGGCCGCTCCCATGGCATAGTCACTTGCATATGTTTGTATCTCAAATGGAGAGCTTTGTTTTGAAATCTATCTTCCATGTGTCTCCTTGAACAATCCTAATATGATGAT
This sequence comes from Pinus tabuliformis, assembly GCA_031772625.1. Classification (NCBI taxonomy): domain Eukaryota; kingdom Viridiplantae; phylum Streptophyta; class Pinopsida; order Pinales; family Pinaceae; genus Pinus; species Pinus tabuliformis. Next base: position 1,006,391,942 of record CM062811.1, read on the forward strand.
AACCACTTCTCTAGTCCAACTTAGTGAAATACATAAAATCTTTCAATTGACCAATCAAATCATCAATTTGAGGAAGAGGGTAAAGATTCTTTACCATTGTTCAAGGCTCTAAAATCTACACATATGCACCATGTACCATATTTCTTTGGTACTAACACAATTGGAGACCCACATGGCGATGTGCTTGGTTTGATGACCCATTTGTCAAGCAAATATTGTATTTGTCTTTTAATATCTAGATTCTCCATAACTGACATCCTGTACATCCCAATGTTTGGAAGAGGTCAATCTTGCTGCAATTGGATCTCATGTTGGATAACTATTTTAGGAAACAATCCTTTGGGCTCTTGAAACATTTCATCATATGTGTTAACAACCTTGTATGAATCATATTTAAATTTTTCATCACATCCTTAGAAAGCTTGATTTTCAACATTCTCTTTGGGTTTGACCATCAAGAGTACAAATTTCTTACCAGGATTGACTAACTTCTTCATTTGTCCAACATTCATAGCTAACAAATTCAACTTCTTGTTATGTTCTCTAACAATTTACTCAACTCCATTTTTAAACAAGTGATTTTTGTTCTCATGGCGATGAAATATGGCTCTCCTATCATATAGATATGGGATTCCCAAAACAAACTTGTATCTTGAGAAGAAAAATCTATGCCCAAAATCAAAGCCCCTTTGCTAAATTATTAAGTATAAATTTGAACATTTTTCCCCTTATCTTGTCTAAAGTTATGCGAATCCATAATAGATTTTTGCATGTATGCTAATGGATAAAACTACCTTCCTATTGCAACAAAAAATTTATTCCAAGAGGATAAAACATTACCATGTTTCTTCATGTCGTCTTGAGTTTTGGCTTCCCACCAAATAAGTGTCGCACCTTCCAATCTAAGAGAAGCAAGCTAAATCTTGGTTTCATCATCTTTTATTCTTTGTATCCTGTAATTCACTTCAATGTAATGAACCCAATTATCCAATTTCTCAATGTTTACCTCTTCATTGTACATAGGCAATTCAAACTTTATATCAAGCTTAAGAAAATGAGTTTTACCATGTCCGTTTGGAGAATTTCGAGGTGATTGTGAAAGGGTAGAAGAAGTAGAAGATGAGAATGAATATGAGGATGAGGATGGAGGTGAACGTAGTGGTTTGTCATCATTCCCTGCATCCCCTTTTGGAGTCTTGTCTTCTTTTCCTCCAACTCCTTTTGGAGGCTTTGATATCTCTCCATACAATCTTGAATTCCATTCTTCATAAAGAATCTTAACCATTTCAGATATCTCAAAGAATGATTTTATGAAAATTTTCTCATCTTTAGACATCCCTTCAAGACCTTATTCATGTTCCATAACTATTCAAAGCTTGAGGTGTATTTATTCTCCTTGAAAAAAATTGAAATATTGGCTCCACAAGTTCTCGTTCTCCTCTTTTAATGTTCAACCTTGTAAGCATCATAAAAAGCACTTGCAAACAAAATCAAACATTCACAATAGCCTGTGCTCTGATACCAAAATGATCTATAATTGAAACCTTGAATATTTGAAAAAATTGCAAGTAGAATTTTTGTGTTTTTTGTGCAATGGATCAATTCACTAAACACATAAACAAGTGATTTTCAACAAAAGTTTACAGTCAAACATAGATAAATAACCATATCTGAAACACATAACACAAAACATGATAAAGGAGTTCACCCCTCTCTTGGGATACATCTCCTGGTCCAACTTCCAATGCAGGGCCTCTTTCATTAAGTGATCAAAAGTGTGTTTACATGGATTTACAATGCTCAAACAAAAAACTTGATGTGTCCAATGGAACCAACACTGTCAAAAACCCCCATCTAGGTTCTTTTTTCACCTCATTTGGCCAAAAATTGAGAAAGTTATGCCTATTACAAGTTTTTACCCAATTCCATATATAATCATCCTCCAATTCGGCCCAAACTTGGCTTAAGCACCCCAAACCTGGAACTAGCGTGCAAATTTGACGTATCGTCTTGCTCAATGGGAAAAATTATATGATAGTTAAATAGCCCACTAAGCCCTAGTTCCGAAAATTTCAGTCATATGGTTGTAGATAGGATTGAGTTATATGCCTTTATTCTAAGGTCATGCGCTAATTTCACATCCCTATTCCACTGCATTATGGTCGCATGGGTGGACGTGTGCCTGTCATTGGTCCCTAAGGGCTGGCCCCCTCCGCACCCATGCTCTTGGTTCTGTGAAGGGTCATGTGACCCGGGGGCTAGCTCTTAGGGTTGGCCCCTTTCCATATCTCTCCCTGCGGTTCTGTATTGAGCTCTTGGTGTATGGTTTTATGGTTTGGCTAGACCATGGGGTTGGGGTTAAGCCTGGCCCTTAGTCCTGCCCCTTGGTTCCGAGGGTGTAGTTACGCCCTAGCCCCAATCCTCCAATGTGGAAAACATAAACTTAAAATACAAGTTGAGAGATATAAGGGTTAAGTAACATTGCATGGTGTATTGGTCACCACTCTTGGGAGGCCACATAGCTGCCTCCAGTTGGCCCATGTGAACCTATTACACAGTCAACAACCCATAAATTAATTTAAAAAATGGAATCCCGATGCTGGGCATGGAATCCCCCCAAGGCATGTTTTGGGGCTTAAAGCCCAAGTTTTGACCGAATTTTGTTGTAAAGCTTCACGAATTGCGGGCGCGGGGCACGAATGTAGGATAGAGTCATAGTGTTGTTTGCCCTAGTCTTGGAATGTAATGTTGGCCCACCCATGGTCCACGAACCATGGGATTGTATAAATAGAGCGAGGCTCTAAGTTGTAATAGACATAATTGGATGATGAATAGATAATGAATGCAAGAGCAACTCTAAGTGTGTAAGTGTGTTCTGGGTCGTAGAGTAGGAGAAGGCTCTGTAGCTGAGTGCGTAGAGGCCTAGTATTCTGCAGCTGAGTGCACGGACCCCTACAGCGAAGTGCGCAGGGCAGATTCAAATCTATAACCGAGAAAGGAAATAATAAAGAGAAGTTTGATTCTAATTCTATGTATCTGTTCTTGGGTTAATTATTGACTGTTATTATTTGCAATTATATGGTTTATTTACTACGTGCATCTATATGAATGGTTTATGATGTTAAATGTAACTTAAAGCACTTAACTAACTAATATTGGAAAGTATAAGTAATATCTTGGGTAATAGCATAGCACATAACAGCCTTAGGGTAAGAGCTGTGTGAAGTTCGAATATCAGGTAGTGAGGTATGGAAAAGTGCGTGAGGCAAGATGCACGTAGGGTAGAACCTCACACTAGTTGACCTCATAAGATATCTCCAGGGTGTGGAAACCTGGTTCTAGCACCCTCCTATACTACTTTGGATGAGACCTCAGTTCGCGCACCGTGGACTGTTGCCGAAAGGGCCAGTAGGACAGGGATTTGTTTGGCTAATTAACTCTGAACCTGGGTCAGGCCCCAACAAGCCAACAAATGGTTACGTTGCCAGGACTGGGATTTGCCTAAGAGATGTTTGATGTCAAAACAGTATAATCCAACAAATAAAGGAATTGAAAATTGGTTGGACCGGAAGATTCATGAGTTCACGACGTAGGAAAACAAGAATCCGTGCTTATCAAAAGAAAAGTGGTTAGACCGCTACTTATATATGGAAATCCACGAAATTTTCTTTGCATCCTTCTCCATTGAGGTTTATGAGTGGATCGTGAAGTTAACGGACAGCGAAGGAAGGAATAGACTTGATAAACCGATTGTGTGGACTCTAGAAGTAGTGCGTAGGCTAGAAGCATCAGAGGATAGAATCATGTGCGCTGTTGATCATTAGCTGATAGAATTATAGGAGGATTTATCACTGAGTTCATGGTAGATACTTCGGTCAGCTATAGTGAGGCAGAATGATGCTTCCTCAAAGGACCGCGAGGTAAGTACGTTAGATGTTTGAACACTTGGATTAAAATACTACTATGTGAAAAGCGGGTAATGCAAATAAATTAGTGTTTAGGGCTACACGAAGCGGGAAAATCTACAGGAATGAGGGTAGCACAGAACTAGAAACTAGCCCCTTGATTTCACCTCTGTGAGAGAGCGAGGAAGAGCTCGCGAAGGTCTCACCAAGAAGTGTGATCAATTTGTTAAGGCAGTGAAACCCGCACACACCAGTCCCACCTACACCACCGCTAGTCTCACCATTTTCAACCCCATCTTCACCCACACCACCTCTGCCACCACCATAGTTCAATATGGCCAGTGCAATGAAATTTCTAGTATTAAGGGGAGTAGGGAATGAAGACTCGGACCAGTTTTGGTTCGTAGTGAAAGTTGTATGGGAAGTGTAGGGAGTCACAGATGAAAATATAAGGAAGGAAACACTAGTCAGCACTCTACAGGATTGTGCACTGACTTGGTACATTAAACATTCTGCTAACAACCCGAATGCAGGGATTGCAGTTATCCAAGTAGCACTGGTCAAAGAATTTAGCAGATCGAAGTCAGAGGTGTAGCAAATCATTGGGTTCAAGGAAATCACGATGTTACCAGGTGAAACCCCGTGGGACTTAGACCAGAGACTCAAATGCAAAATTCGCGAAGCCAACATGACACTAACAGATGGGCTACACCTCACATGGTTTGTAGCGTCGTTAACACTGCACCTACAGAACGCACTGACACAACAAAATTTGACTATGTAGGCTAAGGCCTTGGAAGTCGCAATGAGATTGCACGAAACCTCGATGTAAGATACTAACCTGGGAGTTCAACAGATCCACGTGCAGCTGCAGAAATTGTGTCTGGAAATGCAAAGTTTGAAACAAGACAGGATAGCTTGCCGAGAAGCGCGCGAGGAGGTATGGTGTGTAAAGTGTAAGGGCCAGGGACATGATAAGGACCACTATCCTGCGTTCGCGAATTACCTGGTGGGATGAGGGCCAATGCCACTAAGACCGGAGGCACAAGTAGGACCAAGGGTGGCACCTACATTATGGTGTGTGATTTGTTAGATAGGAGGGAAGCATTCTACAGATAACTGCCATCTATTATAGAAGTATATGCATACCTCCCAACAATTATTCTGTAATTTTTGTAGATCAATAGGTCACGATGAGTGCACCTATGGGAGCTATGAATTGATGATGGATCAGACTCCTTCCTACAGAGTTCATACCAAAACACAGGCCCTTGATCAAAATGCAAGGATGGCGTGCACTGGATTTTAGTGGCACGGATGAGGTTGAGGTGGAATGGGACTAGGAAGAGGTTGAGGAGAGTTAATATGTTACAACTGCAGAGGGCCAAGGCATTATGTCTACGATTGCACAAATCCAACACAGCTCTATTTTGTGTATTGCACAATGTTTGACCATGAGGAGAAGGATTGTCCCACCCTGATAGCAAGGCTGCACGATACGGGAACACTCCAACCTCCTCTAGCACAGAATCTACAGATGATGAGGTATGAGCCGTGTGAAGAGGATCCAAATGTGAATATCATGCTCCAAAGTGGTATTACGACAGGTAATGACAAAGGGAAGCGCCCAAAGAAAGTACCTAGGTTCGCAAGGCTCCAACGAAAGAACCAAAATTTTATTAAGAGTGTGCTAAGGAGACATTCATGGAAGCCAAGAAGAGCTTTGCGGAGGCCTCCACTTCAGGAAGTAAATATAGGTTGGAGCCTGAAATGGACCCATCCATGCTTACTACATTCTTAGAGACCTGTATGAAGCTGCTGGACGACAACAAGGTTGTGAAAGGATTGCAAGAACTCATCACTAGATTTGCTGGGACTGTGCTAGGAGAATCGCGCATAGTCCGAAAGCTTGGGAAGCACACAACGTGAACAAGAAGGGAAATGAGATTGACTACACAGATAGGGGAATATGAAATGGATCAAGTGATTCTGGATCTAGGGTCGGACGCGAACGTCCTACCAAAGTAGACATGGGAACACATGGGTAGGCCTCCTCTGCAATGGTCACCTATCCAGTTAAGAATGGCGAATCAGCAAAAGATCATACCAATGGGGAGATTGCTGGGAATTATAATCGATATTTAAGGAGAAAGCGCGTTGGTAGATTTCAAAGTGATAGAGATTGTGGATGACAACAATCCATACCCCGTGCTCTTGGGAATAGATTGGGCCACTGAGATGAACAGAGTGATAAATCTGAAATAGCACAATATGATCTTTGAGAAAAAATCACTGTGTGTATTAGTACCTCTAGACCTAGTAGAAGGATCACGCTACATAGAACCAGTGCGTGACTATGATAGTGAAGACGATTTGGACTGCATCTACCAGATAGCCACATGAGAGCAGGATTGGGTAAACCCAACTGCGGATGGCCAAGTCTCTTGGGAGCACGATATCTCGTACACTTCGAACTCTGATGAAGAGATGGAACAATGGCAGAATCGGTTACACGAAGTAACTACACTCAATTGTAACATGATGATGAGGTCGCTGCGTTGCATCATGACTGAAGTCAGAAATCTGCCGACATATGATGGGTTGTGTGAGGTAGATGACTTCTTGACCCAATTTGAAAAATAAGTACCCGAGCCATAACGTTTCAACTCACTAAAGTGGGCACTGTGCGCTACACCCGCACAGTGGTGGGGTGCGCACCGACAAAGTTTCAAGGATTGGTACAAATGGAGAAGGATGATGCGCACACAGTTTTGGAAGCTACCAAGGCTTCTTGAAGGTGAAATTATAGTACAAACCAGACTATGCTCCCACTTTTCCAAGTGGATACAAGAATTTTGTAGGCAAGGGCAGGTAAGGCAATGGAGTGAACACCCCTCCGATTGGAACTAAGGAGTATGGAAAGACCCACTGCGTTGGAAGAAATCCATGTAGAAACCATTATCAAAGTATGCGAAGCACTGAACAAGGTCTACGACATGGAACGAACTGGCTGGGACCTGCATGTACCAACGGTTCCGTGGGCTTATAGGCCTGCACACAAAAACCTGACGGCGCATGCACGACCAAGACTGGAATATGAGGCAACCACGAGAGCCCCCATGGAGCAACAACTACCTAGTCCACGCAAGACTGTAGCTATGACAACCTGTGGTGCTTTGAAGGAAGGGATCGTGTGGCTAAAGGAACCTGAATGCGTAGGATTTGAGGAAAAAGTCTAGTGGGGAAATCTTAGGCTCCAAGAACTTGAGAAGGAAAGGGTGTGGTTAAGGAAGAAGAGTGCACTAATGGAGGTAGAAGTTAAGAAACTGGAAAATGAGATAAAGAAAGATTTTCTTGACAAGAAGGCCGGAGTACCAAAATAGGGTGCGCATGATCCCGCTGATAGGTTTAAGGACTGTCGACACAAATTGGTCAGCTTGATGCCTTGGCTTGGACCACATATCACTAAGCGAATCAACTACAGTAGCACATTGCCGATGGTAAAGTGCACGCTGCTGTCTATAACAATGAAAGGTGTGTATTTCCCTGGTAAAGTGATAGATGCCGAGGCAAATGGTTACACAGGTGGTGCACCTACCTGACTAGTCGAGGGAAGTAAAGTTTTAGCGCTACAGGCAGTTGAAAGGGAGTGCGGGACTATAAATTATTTTGCCCGAAGACTGCACGATGAGGGAGCTGCATGCAGAAGCATTGTGTCAGACGGTTCGCGACCACGCATAGGGGGTTGCGCTACTGCGTGGGTTGGTGAAAATGTAACAGTTGAAGTCACTATTCATGATGGGATGCTCGACTTGAGGCCAAATGGAGCTAATGGCAGGCATTTAAGATGTGGCTTATGGGAAAGATTTGGGAAAATCTGCCACAAAAGGAGCATTAATGAACTGGATTGGGGGGGGACAGTCGAATTTGAATTCAAAAGATGCTACAAATTATGAAGGGCTACCCAACAAAAAAAACAATTAGTCATTTGTGGATTGAGCTACTGAGCAGAGCCTTGTTTGAGTTGCATCAAGAATTGATTGGGCTCATAGGTTCATGAGTGCTAGATTTCAAGATAGACATAATGGCCACCTCTGAAGAAATTCTAGTTACCATAACACTAACCACTGAAGAAGCCGCATAGACCCTAACTGTGGGGGATACACCAGAGGGCACCGGTACAATGGTGGAAATCTTGAAATCATTGCGTACGCCAAGACCCAAGAAAGACAAGCAAGCAATGGTTCTCATCAGCATGTCCTCGCGGAACCGGTTGTGCACTCAGTTAACCATGGAAGAGGAGGGAAAAGTGGTTACCGTGGAAACAGATGAAGAAGAAATATACCTAGAAGAGCTCATGGTGACAGAAGAAGAGGATGAAGGTATGGAGGTGGATACTCAGCCTCCGCACACTGCAATGAAACTACCCACCTGTGTTCCCCCACAAAAAGGAAAGGTGAAAGTACCCAAGGACCCAGACGAGACTAAGAGCTTGCTCCAGACTCCGCTCCTCTTGGATGGTATCATATTTGAAGGTACGCACTTGGGTTGCATGCCGAGTCTGAAATTCGAAGACTAGGACCTCGCTGACCACAAGAAGTTCCCTCATATTGCGACTAGTAACCTCATGAAGTAGAACACCGTGGGGGGGGGGGGGTGACAGCATTAGAACCACGGAAATGGTTGCATGGAGTGGAAAAGGCTGGGCTACTAAACCTACTCTGGGTGCTGCATTTACACTGCGGCCCAATCATGATTTTTGTCATCAGACAGTTGCTATTCCTGGTGCATGATGGTTGTATATGGCTAGAGGAGTCCATCCCCATCACAAAAGATTTGATCCATCGTGTCTCCTGACTCCCGTGCAAAGGGGAGAACCCCACAGCGATATCAGAGGGAAAGGGTAGTGATTTGGCCATTGCGAAGTACCAACTGGAGAAGAAGAAAAGGGGCTACGCCATTTCTAGCATCAAGGACAAAGCAATACGTGTGGCAACCCAAATCCTGGCAGGGAAAGTTATGCACAAGTGTCGCGCAGATGAGGTACTTGCGTCGGTGATCGCACTAGCCAAGCAGTGCATGGAGGGGGTCCAATTTAACTAGTTTGAATTCCTCTACATAGATTTTTTAGAAAATTGCCGTGAAGCCCAAGAATAGGGGAAAACGTTCCACTATGCATGGTTGTTGCTGTTCATAGTGCTTGTAACGATGGAATTACCGGAGGATAGTCAATTCCTAGTAATTGACAAAGAGTTACCGGAGGCCGCAAAGTACGCTTCGCTTGGGCCCACGAAGAATGCTGAAAGGGTTTGCAATTGCAAGATCTTCTAGGTGCTCATGGAGATGAACCTTAGGACATGGATCAACCGTAAGCCGCGATTGTCACCCACAGTCTACAATAGTCTTTAGGGCTTCGTAGAACTTAAGGCAAACATGCATAAAATCTGTATCAGGGTGCGGAAGGACTTGATGAAGCAGTGGACAAAGTTACCCTTTGTAGCCATGGATGATGCAATTTTCAATGTCCTGGAGGCATGGTCGCTAGAGTGGCATGCTCCCGACTTCACAAAAATAGAAAATTTGGTAGCCCAAAGGAGGAAAGAGGAGACCAAGCCACGCATCGTGTAGTTGGCTGAAAAAAGAACACAGGAGGTAGCAACAATGGAAGTACGGGCAGTGCGCGACACGGCCTAGGCAGCAGCTGAATAAGAGAAGGTCACAACAGCAGCAGCAATGCAGGAGGTAGCTATGAAGGTAGGCACGACCCAGACAACATAGGGCCATGAAGCAAAGGAAGCAGCGACCATAGAGGAAGGCACGGACCCACCAACTATGTCAACATAGCTGAAGCACTAGCACCCAAAAGAGAGGGTAGGGCCGCGAAAGAAGAGCAAGTCTTCAAAATTGTCCATTGACCCAATCACCTTAACCAACAGAGATTTGCATGACATCGGCGAGACAGTACACGATCACCTCTGAGGCTCTCCAAAATTTCATGCAGGAGAACCAGATTGTGTTGGGGGCCCTCAAAGTGCATACAAGAATTACAGGTGTGCCCCCCTCAGGTTGGTACCCACTTGACCAACCTTGCAGCAGAGTAGATGTTGCGCGCACAAATGACGAACACCATTGTACTACCGGAAGGGGAACTAGTACCAACAAATGTTGCTGACAGACCTTCGGTTAGGGCACTGAAAGGTCTCGGTCTAAATCTAGTTACACTCCCACGCGAGACCTTATATGAGCTGCACACTCCAAGTTCTTAGTGAACAAAAGATAAACATGGAACAAATTAGCGTGCAGCATGATGACTTGGTATCACAAAATCAACAATTGGTACAGGTGATAGACGATGCTTGCAGAAGCGTCTTGGAGCTGGCCATACCAGTGGAAGCGCAAATCCATAGGTTGGCAGCAGGGGTCCGCGAGGCGAAGGAAGAAACAAAAAAGGTTCAGCTGGAGCTGAACCTTTAGATTGCTGAGCTGTGGTTAAAGGTGCATCCATCCACTCCTCCAGAAGTTAGAGAACAATGTGCTAGTGCTATCACAACGGGATTAGAGGAAAATGAACGTGCAGTGTAAGACTACATCCGTATGTTGGAAGAATCACTTAGGGTCCTCACAACTCTACAGGAGGAACCCAACATCCAATGCTTGGAAACTGAGGTGCATGAACTCCAGCAGCAATATTACAGTGTCCAAGGTATTGCGCAGACATTGGTCCTGACTTAAAGGCTTGCGAGGATGCAGCAGGCCAAGGCATTGAAAGAATAGGTGGACGAGGCATGGCAGAAGGAAGCAGTGTTAAAGCGCACGTCCAACCTTGGATCGACGAGGCCTTCACCATCATGGTAGATATCGAAGGAAATCTCGCACATATGCAAGGGATGTACACATTGAGGTAGATGACCTCTCCTAACACAGAGGCTTTAGAAGAATGAATGCAACAGGTTCAAAAAACAGCAGCTCAGTGCGATGTGGACCTCCGAGCAACTCAAGGACAGTTGGCGGGACTCGATGCAAAGATCGTCGCGCCGACAGAGTGACTTGAGGGTGAGTCACAATGTTTGTGTTGGGGGCCTTTTGGGCATGGAATCCCCCAAGGCATGTTTTGGTTCTTAGAGCCCATGTTTTGATCGAATTTTGTTGTAAAGCTCCCCGAATTTCAGGCGCGAGGCGTGAAAGTAAGATAGAGTCATAGGGTTGTTTGTGCTAGTCGGAATGTAATGTCAGCCTACCCATGGTCCGTGGACCATGGGATTGTATAAATAGAGCGAGGCTCTAAGTTGTAATAGACATAATTGGATGATGAGTAGATAATGAAGGCAAGAGCGAGTCTAAGTGCATAAGTGTGTTCTGGGTCGTAGAGTAGGAAAAGGCTTTGTAGCTGAGTGCATAGAGGCCTAGTAGTCTGTAGTTGAGTGTGCAGATCCCTACAGCTGAGTGCATAGGGCGAAGTCGAGTCTGTTACCGAGAAAGGAAATAATAAAGAGAAGTTTGATTCTAATTCTGTGTATCTGTTCTTGGGTTAATTCTTGACTGTTATTATTTGCAATTATATGGTTTATTTATTGCACGCATCTGTATGAATAGTTTACATTGTTAAATGTAACTTAAAGCACTCAACTAACTAATATTGGAAAGTATAACTAAGATCTTGGGTAATAGCATAGTGCATAACAACCTCGAGGTAAGAGCTGCGTGAAGGTCGAATATCAGGTAACTAGGTATGGAAAAGTGCGTGAGGCGAGCTGCGCATAGGGTCAAACCTCAGACCAGTTGACCTCATAAGACATCTCCAGGGTGTGGAAACCTGGTTCTAGCACCCTCCCATACTACTTCGGGTGAGACCTCAATCTACACACCACAAACTGTTGCCGAAAGGGCCAGTAGTATCGAGATTTGTTTGGCTAATTAACTTTGAACCTGGGTCAAGCCCCAACAAGCCAACACCCGAGCCAATGAAAATCCAACATTCATGAACTAATCATAAGGAGACACTTGTCAAACTGTCAATGGCCCATCAACATATAGTCAACTTGTCCAGTCATATTCCTAGTCAGCGTACAGACTGTTGGCTGCGTGTACCTACAACTTGAACTTTAAAAAAATTAGATGTTTGGAAAATTGATTAGAACGCAATATAGAGAGCATACTATATCGATTTTGAATGAAACGAGTTGCATTGGATTCAAATCACCAAGATCTATCCAATCGTACATGTTTTGAGATTTTTTGAGCAGTGAACTGATCCATTGGATTAATAATCCAGGAGGTCGACTTATGCCCACACTATTTTCCAGAATATGTGTTGAAGTTATTAGAGGTGCTAGCTAAATTGGACTTCTTTCCACACCAACGAGAGCCTCAACTAGTTTGGCCTCTTCCAAAAGTTGCTCGAGCCATGATACAACGCTGATGACACAAATAAAACGAACTGAAACCCCCAAATTGATACCTAGAATGCCGACCTGAAATTAGCCAAAACCCTAGAGAAGAGTGCTACTGAGGGTTGCACCAGAGAGAACCTGTCAAGGTAATCGATGGTGAGAACCAAAACCCATACAAAACCCAATGGTGGCCCCAGTTGCAGCCCTAGAGCCTTACAAAAAATGTGTCCCAATTTTCAGAACCATGAGTCCAACAACAATCAAACATGAGGAGGGAAGAATAACCATCCAAACCATTATTTTGTAGAAACTTGAGAATATTCAGGCCATAGCCACAAAATACCAGAGGATAACCATGGTTGGGGTGTCTGTGACGAAACTAGATAAGCCATAAGTGGCCTATCGGCCTAATCAACAGAGCACCCATACGATCCAACAAAACTCCATAGAGCACATACATGGGAATAAAGAAAATAAGACAGCCTTCAAGAAATTTAGAGACAACCATACCCACTTCAAGAGAATACATTTCCAAACCCATTTTATACAAATCATATCCCTTCTCCCATGAAACCCGCAGATAAGAAGAGTGCGTCATGATAGAGAGATACGCTAGAAGACTGAGCACATACCAAGACCGATGACCTAAACCCACGGTTAATGAACTAGAGCCCCACAAATTTTCGTCACATAAGTCTGTTGTAGGTTGTAGGGATGCTCAATTAAAAACTTATGCCAAGAAAAAACACAAATAAAAAACTTACCAAATTGAACACTGAAAAGGTTGGGAGAATGCCGCATTAAACCAATCTTGCCAGCTTCATAAGATACATTGATTGCTTTCAGATGTGCTATCACCGCTCCATGTGATACGAGCATGTGGAGGGTGGCAACAAATTTCCTTGGGATCTAAGAGATATCCATCATATCATGTTGTTACCACTATTAAATCGCTCGCACCCCAATCGGGGAAAGACAATAAAAATAATTTAAAAATAATAAAATAATAATAATTTAAAATAATAATTATAATAATAATTCATTTAAAAATATATGAAAAACTTTCAATCAACATAATAGAAAGTTGGTATTTAATAAAGTCAACATACAATGCAAAAATATTAAATATCATACTTTTGATACTTTAATGTGATTATGATAGTGACACGGTTCTAAGGAATTATATTTCTATACATGACAGATAGATGTCACTGGCACAACAAAAAGGTAGACTAAAAGGTGAGGTGAGGTGAACTGATTCAAAAGGAGAGCCTATTGGCGTAATTATATTATAATTATAATTATGATTATATTTTAATAATTATAATTATGTTTATATTTTAAATTAAATCAGAGGTGAAAATCACAGAACCAATAGCTTGATTGAGGAAAATGAAAATTACCACAGATGCACAAATCCCTATTTGTAAGACCTTATAACATCCTCAACAACACAAAGATGTGCAACCGTATGCCATAAATCCCTATTTGTCGAACCTGATAACATCTTGAACAACACAAAGATGCGCAACCCCCTGCCAAGCGAGCCAGGGTAGATATATGGAAAATTCGCTCATTTCCAGGCAAGTGTTTATAAAAAAATTCAGAGAAGAATGCATATTTCTATTATCTCTAGACTCTACCTATCTAGTGATCAAATGTGCCAATGCCATTTAGAGTGGTAGGCAGTGAAAATCACATTACTACTAATATTGATTATGGATCTCAATGCTAGGTTGAATATAGGGTCATATCTCTACTTATCCAGTCATAAAAAAATTATAAAAAAGATTATAAGAATCTTTACTTACACAAAAGACAATTATTCATATAATAATAAAGCTAGAAATATAAAGTGCATTTAAAAAAATATGATTCACTTGAAATCACCCAATGTATAACCCATGATTCACATGGGATTGCATGTTGAATTAGGGTTTGAAAACATGACTCCATAACAACTTGCATGTTTAATAATAGTCCTAACACATGCAGTTTCAAAAATTTTAACATAGCATAAAAAAGCAACACCCTAACTGTATCAAATCCAAAAACCTTTGACTTAGGAGCAAGTTTCATTTTGAACAACATGAGCTAATAATACGTGTACATGTTTCTTCACTAAACCCAAACGATCGTAATATTCCAATAAATCAAATTTGATATTGAAAGAGTTCCCACATTGAACGATATCATTGACCACAATATTTTGTGCAAATTGTAGGTTACCCTCTTCCGAAATTGAAGTAAAAGAGAAATTACTTGGTGTATTCAACATCTATGGAGAGTAGAGAACATAAATGGTCATTTACAATGAAAAATTAGAGGAGATGGAGACGAAAAAGTGTAAGGTTCCTTTACAGTAATGGTTTTTCATGTAAAGCCTACTAAACAGACCAAACTCGACAATATTTTCTTGAAAAAAAAAAAAAAAAAAAACAAACAAACAAACAAAATTATGAAAAACAAAATAAAAAAAAATATCATGAAAACAAACCATTATAAAATAAATAATATGAAAATAAAACTTCACCAATAATGAAAATTTTCAATAAAATATATCTGCAAACTATTGCCCATTATTTTTCATTTGGCCTTACATCAATTGACGTGGTTGCATCTTTATTTTCATTAGCATAAAAATTATGTAAAATGGGCGTCTACTATTTTTTATTTGTGCACATGCACAAGTTTATTTAATTTTATTTGGTCACTGTGATGTCGATTATGACAAGGTTTTTAAAGAGCTAGGGTGAGTTTAGGCAGGGGTCAACTTTAATGTTTGATGGAAGAATGATATTCTCATTGGTTTGGATAGTTTAAATCTTTGAAGGTGGTTCCCATTTTTTGAATACTCACTGGATAGTTTAACTCCCGCAATAAGGCTCCCATCATCAACCCCTCCCATGAGATTTGAACCGATGACCTGATAGGACTAAACCCCACACAACCAATTAGTAGACACCTCATAATTATTTATCTTCTTATTTTATAGTAATATATATATATATATATATATATATATATATATATATATATATATATATATATATATATATATATATATATATATATATATATATATATATATATATATATATAGCTTGAGTGTGCTTAATGGTTAAGAGCATGTGTTCCCTCTTAAGAGGTCATAGCTTCAAAGCTAGAGGGGATAGAGCATCCATGCCTTCATAGACTTAACAATGAAATCATTGCATAGAGGTGGGTCCTTTGTCCCACAAACATAGGGATCTCATACACCAATTTGGTGTATGGCTTGGAAAATCTCGATTTTTAATGTGATCTCTTAAATTTAATATTAGAGTAAATTTAGGGTTGTTGAATAATTAAGGGCACAACCTAATTATGAAAATATGAGGTGATAAAACTATTATGCAGTCAATTTCCACAGGTAAGAAGCCATGAGCATGTTCCAATTCTCATCCAAAACACTCCCGCAAAACCCCTGATGTTGAATTTCATATCTCCACCTATCCAGTCATTCATTGTGGTAAATAATGACAATGATGTTACTATAGTTATTGATCATGGAATTAGATTGGCCAAACATATAATGTATCTCAATTTTTGGTTGATTATAGGGTCAATTCTTTACATATATAGTCATCAAACAGGCCAATGACATTCGATGTGGTAGACAGTGACAATCACACCACTGTTGTTATTAATTATGGCGTTACACTGACTAGGCTTGTAATGGATCTCAATGTTAAGTTAATATAACATCATATCTCTATATATCCAATGATAATTTTTTTTTATAAAAATGCTAATATAGAGAAGTAATCATGACAATTTTTATTTATACAAAAGATGATTAATTGTACAATAATAAAGCTAGAAAATAAATATGTTGTAATCAAGGATTGTATTTTGAAGTAGATTATATGTACTACAAGTTTTGTCTAATTTTGGGGATTTTTTGGAAGGTATTCACCTCCAAAGACTTATATATGCTTAGTATCAGTTGTATTTCTCTTCGGAGAATAATTCTAGTTCATAAGTTTGCAAATGATATTGAAGATGGAAGAACATCATAATATAACTCTCAATGTAAAAATTTAGAATTAATATAAATATTCTCATCACTTTATATATATAGAAAAACAATTGAAAAATAACTTATTAAAATTTATATGAAAAAAATTATTTTATGCATTTCACACAATTTTTTTCAAATTTTATTAAACTCTTTATATAAATAATAAATACTATAATTTGAATTCCAACTTTTCTCTTAGCACATAAAATATTGCCTTCTTTTTTTCTACGTTGGGCATTAGTGAGGTTACATCATGGTCATGTCTAAGAATAACACCTGAATAGGAAGCGGGGAGGCAGAATTCAACTGGTGACTCAACATCTAGGAGTGCCTTAATAACACACATGATCCCATCTATCCAAGACCTCATGGACAAAATATCACCTTCCTACTAAACCTTTTAGATGTCATATAAATTATAAATAACAGAAATAGAAAATGAATGCGAAATTTGGGTATATATATATATATATATATATATATATATATATATATATATATATATATATATATCTATATATATATATATGTGTATATATATATATATATATATATATATATATATATATATATATATATATATATGTATGTCTATATATATATAGATATATATATACATACACATATATATGTGTAGATATATATATGTGTATATATGTGTGTGTGTGTGTGTGTGTATATATGGCAAGAACATGGTGAATCATCAATGTTATGCCTCTTATTATCCCTGGAATATTTTTCCCCTTTTAGTAATTGGTTGATATATTTGTTATATTTTTAAGTAAATAAATACAAAATGTGTTGTATAAAATAACATGTTTTTTTTTTTTTTTTTAATTATTTTTATGTTAAAAATATTGTGATAGATTTAATAATTATAATGGTAGTGGACAAAGTCAATCACATCTTATGAGAAACAATTCCATTTATAAAGTCCACTACTAAATGAATTGTTGCTTAGTACCTGTCTCTTTTTTTCCCCTAAGGAAAAATCGTATTTTTCATTGATATTAGGAAAATTACATGTTTTACAGTTGTGTAGCATATGTTGTAAGGTAGGGTGACTCGCCCATAAAAAAATATCAAAGTACAAAAATGCTCCCGCTAGGAGTACAATTATAGTTCTGTCAATATATACATTAAGTAAATAGTAAATATGTATTGATAGATAAGCAAAAAATAACCCATAAAATCAAGCCCATCGGGCCATTAAGCTCTATAGTCCATATATGGTCTATGATAGTATTGGTAGTGTTCACCGTCCCTCTATTCCTGAATCATCCATGTACCTCTAGGCCGGATCACAGCTTCCTTGGATAGCTGATCGAAAATCTAGTTGCGTTCCCTATATATATGACAACAAACAAAGGATTCAAAATGTTCTAAGTCTTTGGGCCTCATCCAGAATGTACCTCAGTGAGAAAGCATGACAGTTAGAAATATTGTTGATCCAGTTGATTATGATCTTTGATTCCCCAAAAAAAATAATATATCTACACTACTTTTCTAATGCAAATTGAAGTAGATGTTCGAGAGTAATAAGCTTGACAAAATTATTTGTTCCCATTCCCAGCCCCATTTGAATTTTGAAGAAATGTGAATCTGATGGGTATAGGATAACTCCTCCCCCATAAGCCCCTTCTTGTGTAGACCCGTTGAAATATGCCAAAGGTTAATTTTTGTTGATGGTTTTAGGGATAACAGGCCTAGAAGAAGGAGATGTATCATCATCAAGAATAAGATAATAAGTGGCCAATACTCAGGAAGAGATTAGATGCAAGTTTGATAGATGATTTGAGAAAATGATCTGGTTCCCGGCTAACCAGATAGCCCAACAAATGAGGGTAGGTATGTTCCTGGCTTTGTTCAGATTGGTCGATGCCTACCAGGAGTTCCATCCTTCCAAGAAAGAATTTCCCTGCCATCAGATGGGCATATGGGTGGTAGATAGGATCGAGTGCCATAGTTCCAATGTGGATGGGTAGTGTAGAAAATGGTGGTCTTTAGATTCTGTGTTGTTCCTGCATAAGCAACACCAAGATGGCCCATGGAGGGTTCATTTCGAGAGATTTTCCCTGGTGGGGGCCTTGTTCCTAAGTACAATCCACATGAAAAGTCCTGATCGAGGTGGAACCTTCAATTTCCATAGCTAACTCCATCACTTCTCCAAAACTGGTTGTTGATGGTCCATGAAGATGCTGAGGTATCCTTCCTTGGGAGAACACTTCCCCTCTTTTACCAATGCCCAAATCAGTTCATGTTCGCCATTGATAATCCTGATATGTGATTCAAAGGGAGCATTTATATAAATTCCCCAATTTTGATTCCATATTTTGGGGAGGTTTAATCGGTGAGCAGATTTCCAGGCTTGTTGGAAGAGGGTGGTATTCTGTGGATCCGATATATGGTATAGATGCGAGATGCCCGAGTTGGTGAGGTGAAATTAATTCTCGAGGGAGCTTGTATGAGTTGCCACTTCCTATCCAAGGATCCAAGCGAATTCACATAGAAGAGCCAAAATATTCTCCAGGTAATCCCTTCCCAAATGTGTGGAAGTCAGTTGAGGATTGCTTTCCAAATATTAGATATAACTATTATGTTCCATGTGGGGTGCCTGATCCAATCCAATGTGTTGAGAGGATGAATGTATTTTTTGGAGACAACCTTCGACCATAAATTGCAAGTGGTGAGTAGTTGCCACCCCAATTTAGCAGCCAGTGCAATTGAGAAGCGTGATAGACTTTTAATTCCCCATTCTCCCTACTTCTTGGGAAGTTCTATCAGTTCCCATTGGGCCCAAGCAAATATCCCACCTTCCTGTTTACCTTTCCAAAGGAATCTGCAACATATATTTTGTATTCTGGTGAGTATGCCTCCATGGATCCATGCTAGGGACATCCAGTAGACAGGTGTGGCCTCCAGAACAAATTTTATGAGGATCATTCGACCTACTCTAGATAAATATTTGTGATGCCAAATGCAGAGTCTTCGCTCAATATTGGCAACCAACCATAGCTAATCAACAATTCTATAGTGGTGTGGTTTTAGCTGGTATCTAAGACATTTTAGTCCATCTTCAAGGGTGTGTAGAGTGAAGGGAAACATGTGGGGTGCAAATTGAATTTCATGAGGAGAACAACCTGATGTAGTGATGGTAGACTTATTGATGTTAATCTCCATGCTCAATGCAATACTGAGTATTATCATGATAGAATGCATCCTGATTAGATCCCCAATACCTCCATTAAGGAAGAGCAGGACATCATCTACAAAAAAACAAGTAAATGAGTAAGTATGTAGTTATTGGAGATATTAATTCCCTATATTTGGCCCAACCTGTTTTCTTCCAAGATGAGCCTGCTTAGACCCTCCATAATCAATATAAAAATTAGTGGGGAGAGGGGGAATCCTTGTCTGAGTCCCCTTTCTGAGTGGAAATAAGGTGAAGACAAACCATTTATGAGACCACTGAAAGATACTTTTTTTTTTATACAACACATAATCCAATTGATGAAATCCAGAGGAAAACCTAAATGAGTTAAAACAATTCTTAGATATAATGCTAGCCCCATTAAATGATTTTGAGAGATCTACGTTGAGTATCATAACTTTCAATTTTTTTGACTTGATGGAATGCAATACCTCCTAGGCTATACCAATGGCTTCATGTATCTGACGATCCTGAAGGAATGCAAATTGTTCAAAAGTGATGTGTGAGGATAAAATGGGGAGGAGGCAGTTTGCAATGATTTTGGAAATGATTTTGTATATGCAGTTGCATAGTGAGATTGATTGAAAATCATTGAAGGAGTCTGGGTTATCAGATTTTGGGATGAGAGAAATGAATGTGGAGTTGAAAGCCTCGTACATGAACCTTGCAGTGCAACAATCTTCAATTATTTTGAGGAGATCCTTACCAAGGACATCAAAGAATGTAGTATAGAACTATACATGCTAGCCATCTGGTCTACGACTCTTGTCCTTCTTGAACCATTTCAGAGTAGATTCAAGCTCCCCCATCAATATAGGCTTATTAAGGTCCTCAACATCCTCCTGATCCACAAATCGGGGGAAAAGAAGGAATCCCTAATGATTTTAACAAGGGATGCATTGGGGGGGCTTGTAGAGGTTCCTGAAGTGAGTGGTACTGAGAGAGGCCAAATGATGAAAGGAATGTACCCGGATACCCTGCTCATTTGTCATTTTCCAAATGGTGTTGATTGCTTTGTGCCCATTGGAAAATTTATGATAGAACTTAGTGTTATCATCTCCTTCTTGTAGCTAAATAGCTCGACTCTAGTGCCTCTATGATTCTTCTCTATCCTTAAGAATCTTATCCTTTTGAGTGACAAGGGATGTGAGATGTTCCTTGTGTTATTCAGACATATATCCACACCCATGTTCGTCTTCCATATTATTAATATATGTCTCAATGTTTCTTAGGATTTCATCATCACACTGTTTCTTATTATGAGCCCATCTCATGTTGAGGCATTTTAGGTTGATTAAATTGTGAGAAAACCCTTCTGATAAATTATCTCCCGCACTAGGTGGATGGGCCTTCCAATAGTCTAAGACAAGGTTGATGTAGTTTTGGTCCTTTAACCATGTAGCATTGAATGTGAATGGTGATTTGGGCTTTTTGGCTCATCCATTGAGATCAAGGTAAATGGGCGAGTGATCAAACAATCCACCCGAACAAACCCACTGACGGTAGATGCATCCTTGTCCTACCAATCGTTCTTTAATGAGGAAACAATCTAATCTCCGAGCCAACATTGCATCCTCAATCCTTTTATTTCTCCAGGTGCATTGAAGCCAAGCTAAGGGGATATCAATTAATTTGTGATCCTCTTGCATGGACTCGAAATAGAAATATAGAGAGTCAATCTGTGCGTTAGGTCCCCATGATTCTGAATAACCAATAGAGAAATTAAGATCACCTCCTAGAATAAGGTTTTCCACTAGGAGGAGTTTGGTTTTGACTAACTGATCCTAGAAAGGGACATGGTTTTGATAGGGACCATAAACATTGATCATTCTAATTTCATTGCCTAGCTCGGTGTGAAAAATCCGCTCTAATAAATCCAATTCCCCCCCGAAATATTGATTAATTTGATCATCCTAGGGTTATAACTCAGTGCCATTCCCCCAGATCTCTGATTTAAATCCAAAGCATGGAAATTCCATCCAGGTATCATAGCTTCAAGTAAATGAGTGATGGGCTGGGCTAAATCCAGAGTGTCCTAAAGGAAGATAACATCCACTCATTCAATGTCCAAGAGCCTCCAGAAAGCTAGTTTTTTAGCAAACTAGCTAACCCTCTGCAGTTGAAAGAGAGAAACTTCATGAGGGGGAGGACACCAGGGTGTTATGTGCACAACGAAACTGGTCAATGGTGAGTTGACGGCTTGCGATGACATCCATGCCAACCTGTATCTTGGACTTGGATATTGAAGAAGTTCTTCCCCGAGGAGGTTTTGGGGGAATGGAGGGGGACAATAAACAGAATCCAGAGGCAAGGATTGATTGAGGGAATGAAGATTGTAGGAGTGTGAATGCTTCACAGAGACGGTGGTGGATGAGTGATCAATGAAGGAGGTTGACTCCGGGAAGGAGGGAGGGGTACAAGAGATATTCGGAGGGGAGGGATTCAAAGGGAAAGCTAAGGAGTGAGAGGATAGAGCATTGTGAAAATGAAATGTTGCCTAGAAGTTTCAAATGAAGATACACAAGAAGAAATGGAATAAACAAAGGAACAAGGATTATAATTGTGTGATTGTGTTTTCCGGATTCATCGCATCTGTTGATTTTGTACATCGACGTTTCGAACCAACCCCTGTGGCTCATCATCAGGATCAGAATGCTGTGAAGAAGTCAGAGAAGGGTGAGGATGAATAAATACATGTTGAGATGGGAGGAGTGAAAAGCCGACAAGATTGGGATTAAGGATAGGATTATTTTATTTATTTATTTATTTATGTTTTGGATTGAGTTAATTTTAATTGGTGCAAATGAAGACATAATAAAAATTAGAACAAATAAAGACAAAATAAAAATTAGAATAAATTCTAAATTAAAATTAACTCAATCCAAAATATAAATAAATAAATAAATAAAATAATCCTATCCTTAATCCTAATCTTGTCGGCTTTTCACTCCTCCCATCTCAACATGTATTTATTCATCCTCACCCTTCTCTGACTTCTTCACAGCATTCTGATCCTGATGATGAACCACAGGGGTTGGTTCGAAACGTCGATGTACAAAATCAACAGATGCGATGAATCCGGAAAACACAATCACACAGAATACAAATTGCAGAAGTCTCAAATCCATGAAGGATTATAATTACCTGAAGAGAGCGTAGCCACCCAAGCCCTGGTCATGGGAGGTGAGGGAGACTGAGTGGGAGCATTGCTGCGCTTCTTTAGAGTCACTTTGGCAGCCTTGTTTAGAGTGGTACTGGTGGTTGTCAGATGATCAGGAGCCTCCGTGCCTATGACTGGGTCCTCCGTTTGGTGCTCCGATGCTGAGGATTTCTTATTCATAGGGCATTCATTATATAAGTTCCCAACCTTGTGACAATGTATACAATGGAATGGAACACCTTCATAATCAAGAATCTGAGTGCGCGTGTAGTGCTTCCAGTGCAGGGTGATATGTTCCTCTAAACCTTCCCTGGTGTTGAGGTGTACTAGAATCCGCGCCAAGGACATATTGCTTGAAGATAGATATGAGTTTTCATGCACCAGATTGGCGCCTAGGGCATTCCCGATACGGTGAAAGATGTCCTCATACTAGAAGTCAAGGGGTAAACCAAGGAGTCTTAGCCATTAAGGCCCTGCTCCAAGCTTCTCCCTCTCTGGATTGAACAAAGGGCTCCATCTCTTTAGCAAGACCAGGGTATGCTCTATGTGTGAAAATTTTGATAAGATCCAGGTGGGGTAGTTAGCCGTCACAAAATGAAGGGAAAGCCAGCCTCAAGTAAGAGATTGAACAGATGGGAGGTCAGTCAGAATGTAACCCCAAGTCTCTATAGTCAACTGTTTCAGTTTGGCCATTGAGTAGGCCCGTCCATGAATGCGGCCAACTAAAACTTTGTCTGTTGTATCAATCAGGTCTCCCATATTGATGTATTCACCGAAACAAAGGGAAATGTCTTGGTATTTGGCCATCACACACTTAATCTTCTTGCCTTGATTATGAATCTTGTCACTATAGGTGCTTCGAGGGGATCCTAAAGGGGGTATATGTTCATCAAGATGGTGCTCAGATGTGGTTGCCTCTATACCGGATGGTATCCCTTCAAAGAAACCAGAAGTGGGTGGCGCCGAAACATGGGAGTGTGACAAACTGGTGGGCTAGTCGGGGTGGCTATCTTCAAGAGAATAGGAGAGAATATGGGTCGAAATGCCAGCTAGAGGGTTCAACGAATAACCCAAGGGATAAATGGAGGGGTCTAGGCTAATGTAGGTGGCCATGAAATGTAGGGTTTCTGGCGAAGGAGGATGGGTAATGGAAACTAACCATGAGAGGGGATCGTCAGGCAAGGGTTCGGTTGGATAAGAGGTTCCCAGATCATAATGCGAGGGAAAGGTAACTGCCTGGGGGAAAATGTCAAAGGAGAGGGAAAGATGAGAAAATGACACATACAGTATCCGGGGGAGGAGAAGATGTCTAGATGGAGGGATCCTTCGAGTAGTTGACCTAGTCTAGCTCCATGTCTGTAGCCGAGAGTAACAAAAAATTCACACTAGTTCCCAAATACACCACGAGAAGTCATTATGCTTGAGGGTCGCTACATACAGAAACTAAATAGATAAAAGGGAAACCTCGGGTGTCGCTGAAGGTAACAACTAACGATGATGGGAGGAAAATAGATGCGTGACCGTGACAATCGATGCAGGTGGAGCAATACAAACCCTAATCCTAACCCGCTTCAAGTTGCAGTCAGGTCTTCAGTGGAGCTCCATCTCATACACCAACCACTGTCAACCTAGTACTTGCCTCTCATTAATAGATAACAAAGGTCATTGTTACTATGAATTCCAAGGTATTTAAACAAAAAAATTAGGCTATAAATAAAAGAATAATAATTTCATAATAATATGAACTTTTGAAAATATAACATTTGGAAAAATTGTTAACATTGCGAAAATATGCAAAAGATTAACCCATATGTAACTTTCACTAGCCATGAAATCAGGTGAACTACTTTTGTCATGTTTTTCACAAGTCTTATTGGTCTTATTGTAGGTTTTTGAAAGACCTTTTACTTAAATTTTTGTCCAGTACTATTGATCTTCTTGTAAATTTTTTAAACTTTGTTTAGTTACATTTTTGTGTCGTCTCTTTAAGAGGTACTACTTAAGAATTCATAGTCTTTTTGTAAGTTTTTGAAAATCCTTCTATTTAAGTTGTTGAAAGGTTCTTTAATTGTTTTTTTGCTAAATCTTGACTGATGTCTTACGCTAGAATATTTTTTCTTTCTAAGATTTTCAATAGGATTAGAATCCTTCATAAAGTTATTTTTGTTTAAGCCAAGCTAATTCATCTTTTTGGCATTTTTCTAGCAATTGTGATGACCACATAGGATCTCAAAAAGGTAAAAGATTATAATTTATAAAGAATGTTGAGTGACCTCTAGTTTTTGAACAATTTATCTTTAAATTTTAAAATAGTAGAACAATTGCAAAATAATTAGTTTTTGGCTGAAGATTATGTATTGGATTTTGAAAAACAATCTTTAAAGTTGATATTTAAAATTTGAAAATGGAAATAGTTTATCTTTAAATCTAACTTCTTATTATATTTAAATAATTTTATAGTTTGTAATTTTTATTTGTTTTAATAAAAAAAATATTTTCATTTGAAAAAATAATTAAAAAAGTTAATCTACAAAATAATACAAATAGAAAATATTTATTAATAATTTAATTAAAAATAAAATAAAATAATAAAACAACAATTTCATTCGAAAGAAAATAAAATAATAAAACAATTATTAAAAAACTTTTTTGTAAGCTTGGTAGGACCTTTATTTTCATTAACATAAAAAATAGGTAGATTACATCGATATGCTGAGTGGTTAGGTGCCCTCAACTAGCCCAGTGCGAAACCAGGTGTGTTGGCCACCTAACGACATGATAAGCCATCCAAAATCAAAATAGAATAAGTCTATTCATCCATGCCAAAAAATTATGATTGTCCTTAAACTACCTAACATCTAAATATTTGTATACATACTAAAGGTACTGAAAATATAAAAACTGTTGCATATACTAATAAGTAAAAGAGAAGTGATATGTCAGACTACTCATCATCTGCTGAGTCAACTAGAGCCGGATCCTTGACACTTGACCTAGGGAGTTCGGATTGCGAAATGCATTGGATATGCCTTTCAATATGACTAAGGTGGCCGCTTTGCTATTGTAGCTAAAATTTGATTTGCTGAAAATAGTTGCTATACTCTAGCAGAGCCTGAGCATTTGTGGCCAATCTTGGGAGAATATGCTCTAGGGCTTTAACCAGGATGCCTTTTAACAACCAATACAAGTGCACCGTCTTCTTATACTAGGAAACCTAACCCTAAGAATTCCCCAAATTAGGAACCATCATTTGCCAATCATCTAAGTCAAGGTCTAGCAATCTCGTTATCTCCTTTAACTCTGCTTCCCATTTAGCAATGAGTTGACAAACTTGGGCCATGCCTACGTGATACGTTGTAGCTGCCTCTTCAATAATTGATCTATAATTAAAAGCTTGAAGATTTGAAAAAACTACAAGTAAAATTTATAAGCATTTTAGGCAATGGATCAATTCACTAAACACATAAACAAGTGATTCTTAACCAAAATTTATGGACAAACAGAGACACATAACCATATATGAAACACATAACACAGAAGATGATAAAGGAATTCACCCCTCTCCTAGGATACATCTTCGAATCCAGTTTCAGATGCAGGTCATCCTTCACTAAGTGCTCAAAAGTATGTTTACATGGATTTACAATGCTCAAATAGAAAAAATGATGTCTCCAATGGATCCATAACTATCAAAAACCCCCATCTCGGTTGTTTCTGCATCTCATTTGGCCAAAGCTTGAGAAAGTTATCCCTGTTACAAGTTTTGGCTCGAGTCCACAACTAATCATCCTATAATTCGGCCCAACCCAGCTTGAGCGCCTCAAACCGAGAAATGACGCCCAAATCTGGCCTACAATCACACCCGATGAGTGATTTGTAGGATATTTAAACTTCCCATTTACCCTTAGTTCCAAAAATTTCGGTCATATGGTTGTGCATAGGACCAAGTTATAGGCCTTTATTCTTGGGTCGTGGGCTAAAGTAGCACCTCTTTTCCGATGTAGTATGGTTTCATTGGTGCACATGTGCCCAACACATGTCCCTTAGGGGCTGGCCTTGTCCATGCCTGCTCTCTTGGTTATGTGAAGGGTCATTTGACCTGGGGTTGGCTCTTATGGCTAGCCCCTTTCCATATCTTCACCTGTGATTTTGTATTGAGCTCGCAGTGTATGGTTTTATGGTTTGGATAGACCACGACGCTAGGGCTAAGCCTGGCCCTTAGTCCTGCTGCTTGGTTTTCAGGGTGTCGGGACCAGGACTAGGGCTTAGCCATGACCCCAATCATCCAATGTGGAAAATATAAACTTCAAATACAAGCTGAGATGTATAAGGATTAAGTAAAATTGCATGGCATTTTGGTTAAGTGGCTTGGTGCTTAATGTTTGGTCGAGAGTTCGATTTCGATGGGATCCTTGACCTCCATACAAAATTTTAGACCACCCTTGGGAGGCCACGTGGCAACCTCTGGTTGGCCCACATGGCCCTCCCCAATTGCTCCTGCATTACATAGTCAACAACCCATAAATTAATAAAAAAAATTGAATCCTCAGCCCATGAAAATCTAACATTCACGAACCGATCATAAGGAGACACTTGTAAAAATGTCATTGGCCCGTAAACATATAGTCACTTTGTCCAGTCATATGCCCAGTCAGTATACATACTGCTGATTGGATGTACCTGCCACTTCAACTTTTAAAATTTTAGTTGTTTGGAAAATCGATCAGAACACGATGTTGGGAGCATATGATAATGGTTTTGAGTGAATAGAGTTGCACTGGATTCATATAACCAAGATATATCAAATCATATAGGTTTCGATCATTTTTTAGCACTTTGAATTTTAAGCACTAAACTGATCCCTTGGATCACTCCTCCCCATTGGAAGTTTTTGGATCTCGAGAATACTATTTTCACTCAACAAATAGATGAGGGTACAATTCCCTCACCCTTCCAACCTCAATCCATTTAGATTTTCTTGTATTTTTGCCTTTGAGACCAACACAAAGGTACTCCACATTCCCTCATTTTGAAGTTCTTGTCCTTCTGTCAAGGATGGTATCATGTTACAATTCTTCAAGAAATTCTAGCGAGAAATCATCTATTGAAGGAATTTGAACATGCTATCCTTGATCATCAATCAAAGGAGACTCATGTAATCTCAAATTCTCAACATTAATAGCTGCATACATTTGCGTATAAGGAGGTAAATCCAAATGCAAGGCATTATTTCCAATCTTTTCTAGAATTGTAAAAGGTCCATAGCTTATTGGTTTCAACTTTTTACCTTATCCTTTAAGCCTCTCTTTGCTAATGTAAAGCCAAACTTCATCTCCAACTTTGAAACCGTGGTCAGCATGATACTTATCATGCCTTGTCTTGTACTTGGTTTGGCTCTTTTCCAATTATTTTTGAACCATTTGATGCACAAATTGAACTTGCTCAGTGAACCACTTGGCCTTATCAATGTCACTACGACCATTAGTAGCAACATCCTTCCCAAAGATAAAATATAAAGGATTTTTTTGTAAGTAACCAAAGCATTCCTCAAATGGAGATGTTTGAGTCAATGTATGCTTTTCCTGGTTATAAGCATGTTGAATGTAGTGTAAGTGTTCATCCCAAAGCTTGGGATGTTTGCTGCAATAACCACGAAGAAGATGTACTACCGTTCTGTTCACCACTTTTGTCTGACCATTGGCTTGTGGATGGACTATTGTTCTCTTTTTCAACTTGGTGTCCATGAGTCCCCATAAGCTTGACCAAAAGTTCCCAACAAATTGAGAATATAAATTAGAAATAACGGATTTGGGAAATTACCCATACATGTTGAAAGAACATTTGTGCATTATGTTCAGCTGTAACCTACTTCTTACAAGGCATCAAAATACACTTCTTTCTCAAATGATCCACCACCACATAAATATAATCATGATTTTTTTAGACATGGCAGTCCTCCGACAAATTCCATAGAAACACTTTCCCAAGGATGGGAAGGAACTGGAAGACGAGTATACAATCCTAAATTTCTATTGCTATGCTTACTTGTAGCACATAAAGAACATCCTCTTACATATTGTGATACACTTTCATTCATTCCAGGCCATTATAATTACCTTTTTAATTGTGCTACCTTCTTTCCTACAACGAAATGGCCAGCAATAAGAGAAGTATGCACTTCCCTTATGATGTTGACTCTTTCACCCTATGGAATGCATAGCTTTCCAAGATGATACAAATTTTATCATGCACATGGTAATTCAATTCTCTACTTGGTTGCCTTGATACAAAGTATCATATACATCTTTAAAGTCATCATCTAAAAGATATTGTTCAACATAGCTCCGATGCATGATAGAATTATGCTTAAGAATAACGGAAGCACTAACAATTGGTCTAGAAATTATTCCAACGACTTGTTATAAATACCTTTCTTATACCTTATCACCAAGTGGAATTGCTTCAAGAAACCCATCAAGATGAAGTTCCTCACTTGTTGTAGCTTAGTTTGTGATTACAAGTATTACAATGGTTGATGATCACTATGAATGATAGTTTCCTTTCCCATCAAACAATATTTCCACTTTTTCACACTTTTCATACAATTCCTTGTCATAAGTAGGATAGTTAACTACTGCACCATTAAAATTTTCAGAAATGTAACATATGGGATTACCATTTTGCATCAAGGTCGGTCCCATGGCATAGTCACTTGCATCTGTTTATATCTCAAATGGTTGTCTTAAATCAGGAAGTGCAAGAACTAGAGTTGTACTGATTCTCTCCTTCAATGCATCAAAATATTTTTGTTACTTGCCTCCCCATTGAAAAACCTGCTTAATGCTTGTCAAGGCATCTAATGGAGCTCCAATTGAAGAAACGTTAGCAATAAACTTTCTCCAATATTGGGCAGCTCCCAAAAAGCTTCTAACCTCAGTTACATTATTAGGCTTGGGCCAATCTACAATGAATTTGACCTTTGAGGGATCTATCTTCAATTCACCCCCTCCAACAATATGTCCCAAATAAACTAATGAGGTATTTCCAAACTCACATTTAGACATCTTTAAAATTATTTTTTCTTTCTTCAAGACATCTAAGACCTATTTCACATGCCTAAAATGTTCTTCACAAGACTTGCTAAATATTAATATGTCATCTAAGTAGACGATTAAAAAATCATCAAGAAAAGGCCTTAATATGTCATTCATAACTCGCACGAGCATTGCAAAAGCATTACAAAGCCCAAATGGCATAACCAACCATTCAAGCAAATATTTCTTCATTTTGAAGGTAGTCTTCCATGTGTCTCCTTCAACAATACTAATATGATGATAACCACTTCTCTATTCCAACTTAGTGAAATACACAACATCTTTCAATTGATCAAGCAAATCATCAATTCGAGGAAGAGGGTAACTATTCTTTACCATTATCTTGTTAAAGGCTCTAAAATCTACACATATGCACCATGTACCATCTTTCTTTGGTACTAACACAATTGGTGACCTACATGGTGATGTTCTTGGTTTGATAACCTGTTTGTCAAGCAAATATTGTATTTATCTTTTAATCCTACATTCTCCATAATTGACATCCTATACATGCCAATGTTTGGAAGATGAAAATCTTGCTGCGATTGGATCTCATGTTGGATACCTCTTTTAGGAAGCAATCCTTTGGGCTCCTAAAACATCTCATCATATGTGTTAACAACCTCGTATGAATCATATTCTAACTTTGCATCACATCATTAGAAAGCTTCATTTTCTACATTCTCTTTGGGTTTGATCATCAAGAGTACAAATTTATTACTAGCATTGACTAACCTCTTCCTTTTTCCAACATTCACAAGTGACACATTCAACTTCTTCTTATGTGATCTAACAATGTACTCAACTCCATTTTTAAACAGGTGATATTTTTTCTCATGGCGATGAAAGATGGCTCTCTATCATATAGATACGGGATTACCAAAACAAACTTGTACCTTGAGAAGAAAAATCTATGCCCAAAATCAAAGCCCTTTTCCTAAATTCTTAAGTATAGTTTTGAACATTTTTCCCCTTATCTTGTCTAAAGTTTTTTGAATCCATAATAGATTTCTGCATGTATGGTAATGGATAAAATGACCTTCTTATTGCAACAACAAAATCATTCCAAGAGGATAAAACATTAGCATGTTTCTTCATGTCATCTTGAGTTTTGGCTTCCTAACAAATAAGTGCTACACCTTCCAATCTAAGAGAAGCAAGCTGAATCTTGGTTTCATCATCTTTGATTCTTTGTATCTTGCAATACACTTCAATCTGACGAACCCATTTATCCAATTTATCAACATTTACCTCTCCATAATATATAGGAAATTCAAACTTCATATCAAGTTTAAGAAAAGGAGTTTTACCATGTCCCTTTGGAGAATTTGGAGGTGTTTGTGAAAGGGTAGAAGAAGTAGAAGATGAGGATGAGGATGTAGGTGAATGTGGTGGTTTTTCATCATTTCCTCCATTCCATTTTGGAGGCTTGTGTCCTTTTCCTCCATCTCCTTTTGGAGGTTTGAGCTCTCTCTATACAATCTTGAATTTCTTTCTTCATAAAGAGCCTTAACCATTTTAGACATCTCAAAGAATGATTTTCTGAAATTTTTCTCATCTTTAGACATCCCTTCAGGACCTTCTTCATGTGCCATAACTATTGAAGCTTGAGGTGTATTTGTTCTCCTTGAAATAATTTATGATATTGGCTCCACAAGTTCTCGTTCTCCTTTTTTAAGCTTCAACCTTGTAAGCTTCACAATAACCCGTGCTCTGATACCAAAATGATCTATAATTGAAAACTTGAAGATTTGAACAAATTGCAAGTAAAATTTATATGTGTTTTATGCAATGGACCAATTAACTAAATGCATAAATAAGTGATTCTTAACTAAATTTTATAGCTAAACAGGGACAAATAACCATGTCTAAAACACATAACACAAAACATGATAAAGGAGTTCACCCCTCTCGTGGGCTACATCTCCTGGTCCATGTTCCAATGTTGGGCCTCTTTCATTAATGCTCAAAAGTGTGTTTACATGGATTTACAATGCTCCAATAGAAAAACTAACGTCTCCAATGGACCCAACACTATTAAAAACCCCCATCTGGGTTCTTTTTGCACCTCATTTGGCCCAAAAGTGAGAAAGTTATGCTTGTTACAAGTTTTTACTGAATTCCATAACTAATCATCCTCCAATTTAGCCCAAACTTGGCTTGAGCGCCCCAAACCCATAACCGGCGTGTAAATCCCACCTAAAATCCTCCCCGATGGGAAAAATTATATGAGAGTTAAACTGCCCACAAACACCCAGTTTCAAAAATTTCGGTCATATGGTTATGCATAGGACCAAATTATAGGCCTTTATTATGGGGTCGTGGGATAAATTTGCATCCCTTTTCTGGTATGGTCACATGGGTGCACATTTACCTAGGGTTGGTCCCCTAGGGTCTCGCCCCCTCTGTGCCTGCACTCCTGGTTCTGTGAAGGGTCATGTGACCTAGGGGCTGGCACGTAGGGTTAGCCCCTTTCCATATCTCTGCCTGCAGTTCTATATTGAGCTCCCGGTGTATGGTTTTATGGTTTGGCTAGACCACAGTGCTGGGGCTAAGCTTGGCCTTTAGTCCCGCCCCCTTGTTCCAAGGGTGCGGGGAACAAGGCAGGGGCTTAGCCCAAACCCCAATCCTCAAATGCGGAAAACATAAACTTCAAATACATGTCGAAAGGTATAAGGTTAAGTAACATTGCATGATGTGTTGGTTAAGTGGCTTGGTGGTTGATGCTTGGTCAAGAGTTCGATTTCGATGGGTTGCTCGCCTTCCATACAAAATTTTAGACCACTCTTGGGAGGCCATGTGGCTACCTCTGATTGGCCCATGTGGCCCTCCCTCATTCATCATCCATTACACAATCAACAACCCATAAATTAATAAAAAAAATGGAATCCTCAGCGAATGAAAATACAACATTCATGAACCAATCATAAGGAGACACTTGTCAAAATGTCATTGCCCCATCAAAATACAATCATCTTGTCTAGTCATATTCCCAGTCAACATATAGATTGTTGACTCAGTGTCCCTGCAACTTCATGTTTTAAAATTTTAGATGTTTGGAAAATCGATTAGAACACAATATCAAGAGCATACTATATCAATTTTGAGTGAAATGAGTAGCATTGGATTCAGATCACCGAGATCTATCTAATCATACAAGTTTTGAGAAGTTTTTAGCATTTTGAATTTTGAGCAATAAATTGTTGTATTAGATCAATAATTCGGGAGGTGGACTTGCATCCACGGGATTTTCCAAAATATGTGCTAGGGTTGTTAGAGGTACTAGTCAAATTTGCCTTCTTTTTGTGCCCACAAGGGCCTCGAATGGTCTGGCCTCATCCAGAAGCCGCTCGGGCCATGATGCAACACTGATGACATAAATAAAACAAACTGAAACCCCCAAATTGATACCCAGAATGCCGACTAGGAATGAACCACAACCTAGGAGAAGAGTGTTGCTGGGGGTCACACCTGAGAGAACCTGTGAAGATAATCAATGGTGAGAATGACAACCCGTACAAAACCCAATCATGGCCCCAATTGCAGCCCCAGAGCCTTACAAATAAGGCATCCCAATTTTTAGAACCATGAGTCCAATAACAATCAAACCTGTGGAGGGAAGAATGACCATCAAAAGCAATTTTTTGCAGAAACCTGAGAATATCCGGGCCATAGCCACAAAATTCTAGAGGATAACCATGGTTGGGGTGTCTATGACTGAACTAGAGAGACCATAAGCAGCCCGTCGACCTAATCAACAGAGCACCCATACGAGCCAATAAAACTCCATAGAGCACAAACATGGGAATAAAGAAAACAAGACAACCTTCAAGCAATTCAAAGATGACCATACCCACTTCAAAATAATACATTTCCAAACCCATTTTATACAAATCATATCCCTTCTCCCATGAAACCCATAGTCAAGAAGAGCACGCCATAACAAAGAAATAAGTTAGAAGACTAAGCACATACCTGAGACCGATGACCTGAGCCCATGGTGAATGAACTTGAGCCTCACAAATTTCCATCACATAAGTCTGTCATAGTTTGCAAGGATGCTCAATTCCAGACTTATGCCAACCACAAACAAAAAATGAAAACTTACCAAATTTAACATCGAAAAGGTTGGGAGCATGTCACGTTAAACCAACCTTGCCGCCTTCATAAGATACGTTAATTGATTTCAGACGTGTTGTCACTAATCCATGTGATACGAGCATATGGAGGACAACAACAAGTCACCTTGAGATCCGAGAGATATCCATCATACTATATTGTTACCACTATTAAATTGTTCACACCCCAATTAGAGAAAAAAAAAATAAAAAATAATAATAATAATAATAATTTATATGGAAAAATTTCAATCAATATAATAAAAGGTAGGTATTTAATAAAATCATCATACAATGTAAAATATTAGATATCATACTTTTGATACTTTAATGTGATTATTATAGTGACATGATTCTAAGGAATTATATTTCTATATATGAAAAACATATTACACAAACAACTATTTTCGTGTTGAGCGTATATGAACTTTTTAAGATAGATAGTGAAATAATAATAGATAGATTTTAAAGATTTTTTATTTTATTTTACAATATATCTTTTATATCTGATAATTGTAAATTAAACCTTATAAATGTTATTCAATTAACAATTTAGACGAATGAAAAATAGAAATTTTGAATTTCAAAAATTTTAAAAATATTTTAATTTGTCAGAAAAATTATTATTTTAATATAGTAATTTTTTAAAACTTGAGATTGTTTGAAAATTTGAAAGATTGAAAAGGTTTAATATTTTTAACCAAAAACTAATCACAATATAACTTAACTTTATAAAAAAAAGTATTTTTTAACTTGAAAAAATAATAAATTAAATTTATTTTATATATTAGGGAATATAACAATTTTATTTAAACATATTCTATAAATATATGTCTCATTAATACAAATGATAGTTAAAGAGTTATACTTTTTATTGTTTTAGGTATTATTAAATATGTGATAAATACTAAAATTTTATATTAAAATGAATATATATTAATAAAAATATATAATTAAATTGTGAATATATTTATTATTTTTTCCAAAGTATATTATATTATATAATGTAGTATTTATGTCATCTAATTGGAAGTTAATTGAATGTGAAAAAAAATAATAAGATATATAAATAAAATTAAGTCTAATTTAAAAATGCAATTATAGATAATGGTCATATTAAAATTTTTATATGTGAGAAGATAATATACCATAAATATCATTTAGCACTTGCATGACAATTTAATTCACCACATAATAGAGCCAACAACCATTGTTTGGATCTCTATGTAGGGAATCTATACACTCCATAGAAAATTTGTGGCCTATTAGGTGGTAGACCCAACACCCACTTATGGCTATCTTGCAAAAGATGGATACACTAACTACTCCCCAAATTCTAATCCCAAATCCAATCCCCAATGCCATTGATGACATCACATCATCTAGATGTTTTAGCCATCCCACCTTAATATGGGCACTGCTACTATTATTGTGAGTTTTTCCCCTTGGGTTTTCATTTTCATTACATGAATCTAAAGGACACCCATATAAACATTTATTCCTTTGAAATCATGTTGCTTTTGAATGTGGAAAATTGTGTTCCTATGGGGATTGGCCCACAAAGGTTATTACATGAAACTTCCATAACAACCAAATTACATGGTTTAGAGAGCTCTTCTAGAATTTGTTCACTCAATTTTTTCTTTCTCAAGTATAACTACTCCAAAGTATATATGTTACTGAGAGATGCAGTTATTAGCCCTTCCATTTGGTTGCCAAATAAATTTAGAAATCACAAGCTACTCAAAGTTCCTATGCTTGCAGGTATTTGTCTTATAAGATCATTGTTGGAAAAATCAAACATCTTGTATTTCCTTGACATGTATGATAGAGTATATTCATTTCCTTTGATGTAAACTGGCATTTCTTCACCTCCATCACCATCAGGTAATGAATTGTTTACAAATCCTCCAAGGCTTTCAAAATTTAATGGCATTTTTCTAGTGAATTTATTGTTATAGAAATCTAAGATAGACAATTGGCTGAAATTTGATACCCATTCTAGAATGTTACCATGGAAATTATTATACCCAAAGTTTAAAAATTCCAAGCCAACAAAAAAAGTCAAGTAGTAAGGAAGTTTCCCTATCAATTTATTTCTCCTCAAATCCAATAACTTAATCTCAGTGCAATTACCCAAAGCTATTGAGAGAAATGATTAGTGTGAGCAGAAAAATATCTTAAGGAAATACAATTGCCAATAGCCTTAGGGATTAATCCTTTAAAGTTATTCTTTGGTTAATCTAAAAATTTAAGGTAAACTAAACCACTTATACTATTGGGTATAATGAAAAAAATACTATTGTTATATACATATAAAACATTTAGTTTGCCCATGCTATGTGGAAGAGGTCCAATTAAACGATTGTTTGATAAATAAAGACATATCAATGACATATTGGCTTCCAAGATACTAGGACTTCCACCTATACAGTCATTATTGTCTAGGGCCAAAAGATATAACAAAGTATAATTGAATAGTGTGAGAGGGATGTTGCCACTTAGTGAGTTGTTGAATAAGTAAATACAAGTTACACTTTCCATCAAACCTATTACTAAAGGGATTAGACCACCTAATTTGTTTCCCATACTTGATAATTCTTGGAGTGAAATGTAGTTTCTAAGCAAATCTAGCATGCTTCCACTTATACCATTGTCATTGAAGTGAAGTGTTAACAACCTTACCAAGAAACCCATTTCTAATGGGTTTGGACCACTCAAATTGTTCTTGTCAATATCCAGTTTTGTAAGTGAAGTGTAGTTACCTCGAGAAGATGGGATGCTTCCACTCAGAGCATTTCCATCCAACCAAAGAGATTCCAACTAGACCAGACGACTAATGTTTGGTGCATTTTGACCACTCAAAGCATTGTCGTATGACAAGAGAGATTCTAACTGGACCATATGACCCAATTCTATTGGGACTAGACCTCTCAAATCATTGTCTCCAATATCTAATGTTTGAATATGTGTACAATTACACAATTCCCTTGGAATAGAACCATCCAACACATTATTACTAAGTGAAATCATTTGTAGTGCTTTCAACTACCCAAAGTCAAGTGGAATTCTTCCACTAAAATCTTTTTCGGAAAGATCTAAATGCAACAATAGAGAGAGGTTGCCAATAGATGGGGCTGTTAAACACACATTCATCTATATTATTACGAATCGTTTCAAATAATTATGTACATAGTGTACATATAAATACATAATGAAATCGTTGATTCAGTTTCCTAAGTTTCTTGGACTCCAATGGCTACTCAACATAACACACACTAACCCAAGCTATATGCTCGAGGATTAGGTGTCTAACATTCACCCCTTAATTCGAAGGGCTATATGAAATTCCAAAAATGAGAGTTAAAAATTCATTACATCCGATTGTTGAATAAGCTTTCTAGTGGTTTGTAAGAGAAAACCACAAACAATACAAATATGTGGGAAAACTCAAGGTCTCAACCAATGATGGTTAAGGATGGCCATCAACTGAGGAACTATCATGTTAGAAAATTATATATTACAGAGCAATGGAACACATAAATAATTGTAGAAATATAAACACAGAAAACACATAAAACAAGAGAGACGCAGATATACGTGGTTCACCAAGTTTGGGCTACATCCACGGAGAAACAACCAGTCCTTCTTTTTATATTATCCAGCAAACTGAAGAAATACAACCTAAAGCAGATCCGCTGTAACTCCCTCTTTGCTCTCAATCTCCTATCTCTTCCTCACTAAGAATACAGATATACATAGACGCAATACAATTCCCTCATATATAGCGAGGGGTTTCCTTCTAGGGCAAAAAACCCTAAATTAAACATAACTTCTATTGTCAGATCTCCACCTAATGAATGGGCCATATTGACTATGAAATTACAACATCTTACAAGGCAATTTTACATCTATTCTTAGCTTCAGGGGCGCTGTCCCAGATCTGCTTTCTAGGGGGGTCCCAAAGGTGGCAGTCACCCCCCCGGACCCCCCTTGCAGCGAATATTTTATGGGCAGTGTTGCCACTCCATTATGAACTGGGGTCCAATGCGGTGATACCTTTGAATACATAAGATAATCAGGCTCCACACCCAACAATCTCCCACTTGGAGACTGATTATAGAAACTCCACCGCTGCTTCATTTTTTGGATAAAGAATCCACTTTGGACCTGCCCATTTCTCATCTTCTTCATCATACTTGAAGACCAATTAAAACCGAGCAGATTCTTAGTTTCTCCCTGGTTACAACTTTTGTTAACATATCTGCAGGATTCTGGCTAGTGTGTATCTTTTCCAGCTTCAACTATCCATCTTCCAACGCTAACCGTATGAAATGGTACTTGAGTTGTATACGTTTAGTCTTGGAATGAAATGTAGAGTTCTTTGCAAGATGTATGGCACTTTGGCTGTCACTGTATAACTTGCCCAACTCCTGCTTCTTACCCAATTCATCCAGAAACCTTTGTAACCAAATCATTTCTTTACTAGCCTATGTAGCATCAACATACTCTACTTCTATTGTTGAGAGTGCAAGAACAATTTGCAGTTTTGAGACCCAACTGGCAGATGTTCCACCTACAATAAACACATACCCTGTTGTGCTTCTCCTGTTATCTCTATCATCCACCATATCTGCAACAACATATCCCTGTAGAGAAATGTTTGAACCACCAAAGCATAATGCATGATTTGTGGTACCTCTCAAATACCTGAGAATCCACTTCACCACCATCCAATGTTCTTTTCCTGGATTGTTCATGTACTTGCTTACAACTCCCAATGTATGTGCAATATAAGGGCTTGTGCAGACCATTGCATACATTAAGCTTCCAATTGTTGATGCATATGGAACTTTAGACATATGAGCCATTTCTTCCTGAGTCTTGGGACATTCCTCCTTACTTAATTTGAAATGGCTAGTCAAAGGTATACTAACTAGTTTTGCATTCTGCATATTAAACCTTTTCAACACCTTTTCTATGTACTCACTTTGAGACAATGTTAGTTTGCGATTCTTCCTGTCTCTAGTTATTCTCATACCAAGGATTTGTTTTGCAGCACCCAATCCTTCATTGCAAATGAGTTTGCCAATTTTCTTTTGAGCACATTTATTTCCTGCATGTTAGAACTTGCAAGAAGCATGTCATCTACATACAATAACAATATAATATAGCTGCCATAATTTTTCCTTTTGAGATAAACACAATGATCAGAGTGACATCTAGTATAGCCTTGTTCAGACATAACTTGTCAAATTTTAGATACCACTGCCTTGGAGCCTGTTTTAAGCCATACAAGCTCTTCTTCAACTTGCACACTAGTTTCTCCTTCCCTTTTACCTGATATCCTTGTGGCTGCTGCATATATATATCTTCCTCCAAGTCCCCATGGAGAAAGGTTGTCTTTACATCTAAATGCTCAAGATGAAAATCTTCAGCTGCTACTAGACTTAAAATAGTTCTGATTGAAGTCATTTTAATAACATGAGAAAATATCTCATCAAAGTCTATACCCTTTTTCTGTGCAAACCTTTTCACCACAAGTCTAGCTTTAAACCTTTTTCTACCTCCATCTTCTTCCTTCAACTTGTAATCCCATTTATTCTGCAATGTTGATTTTCCTACAGGTAACCTGACTAAGTCCCAAGTCTGGTTATGTGCTAAGGAGTCCATCTCTTCTTTCATGGCTTGCTCCCACTTCTTCCTGGTTTCTACCTATACTGCTTCTTCATAGCATTTTGGTTCACTAGAATCAGTCAACAATACATAATATAATGAACGAGAGTATCGTTCAAAGGGTCTATTTATCCTGGTAGATCTTCTAACACCACTTTTAGGTGTTTAAGGTGCTTGTTGCTGTTGTGGTTTT
Organism: Pinus tabuliformis; assembly: GCA_031772625.1. Lineage (NCBI taxonomy): Eukaryota > Viridiplantae > Streptophyta > Pinopsida > Pinales > Pinaceae > Pinus > Pinus tabuliformis. Next base: position 1,006,431,752 of record CM062811.1, read on the forward strand.
TGTTCTGGCTATTGATCATTATGATTTTCAAGCACCATCACTTTTTTTGTGATCTTGTCAAGCACTGTGTATTCTCTATTTTATTTTTCCTGTTTCTTTCCATGCAGCCAATCCTTATACAAAACCTTTTCATTGAATATGACATCTATGCTCCTAATGATTTTGTGTTTTTCATAATCATAAAAGCGATAACCAAAATCATTAACACCATATCCAATAAAGGTACATTTCTTTGATTTTTCCTCAAGCTTTGTTCTATTTTCTTTATTAATGTGGGCAAAGGATTCACAACCAAAAGTATTTAAAAAAGAGTAGTTTACCTTTTTACCTATCCATGCCTCCTCTGGAATACCAACATCCAAGGAACTTGAAGGCCTTCTGATTATTAGATAAACAATAGTATCTACAACATCTACCCGAAATTGTAAAGGCAATCTTGCATGCAATCTCATGTACCTTGCACGCTCCATGATTGTCCTGTTCATCCTTTCTCACACACCGTTTTCTTGTGGTGTTCCTGGAACTGTCTTCTCTCTGTGAATTCCATTCTCTGAACAGTACCTATCAAACTATTTGATGCAATATTCACCTCCATTGTCTGATCTAAGACACTTCAACCTTTTTCCTGTCTCATTTTCAACCAAAGCTTTCCATTTCTTGAAAGTATCAAAAACATTAGATTTATTTCGAATACAATAAATCTAGGTTTTTCTAGTTGCATCATCAATAAAAGTAACATAATAACGAGAGCCACCAAGAGATGATACCTGAGCAGGTCCCCATACATCGATATGCACAAGCTTTAATTTTTCACTCTTCTTTTCTTTCCCAACTCTAAGGAATTTGACTCTCTTATGTTTTCCATAAACACAATTCTCACAGAATTTTAAATCAGCATGCTTCAAACCTAGCAACAAATTTCTTGAGTGAAGAATTTGCATCCCCTTCTCACTCACGTGCCTGAGCCTATGATGCCACAATTCCATATCTTCTCCTGTAGAGGTGAAAGAATTAACAGAATTAGAAATACCATTGCATAAATACAATGTACCAACCTTTCCTCCTTTCGCTATTACCAGGGATCCTTTAGTGACATTCCAGGTTCTCTCCGTGAAAGTAGTTACGTAACCTTCACCTCCCAACTACCCTATTGAAATCAAATTTTTCTTCAGATCTAGAACATACTTTACCTCCTTCAATAGCCACTGATTTCCATTTTGTTGTTTTATGAAAACTGTACCCATTCAAATGATTTTACAGGGTTTATCATCACCCAATCGAACCTATCCAAAATCTCCTTGAACATAATCATAAAAATGTTTCCTGTCAGGTGTGGCATGGAATGATGCCCCTAAATCTACCACCCAGGCATCAATAATATTTTCTAATGAAAGAATCAAAGCATCTTGCAACACATCACCTGTTACATTCACTTCATGATTAGTTTCTTGCTGCACGTCTCATTCTTTTCCCTTTCAAGACTTGCAGTCTTTCTTCAGGTGTCCTTTCTTCCCACATTTCTAGCACACTATCCCCGATCTAGACTTGGATCTTCCTTTTCTTGACTTACTGCGATATCCACGACTCTTTCCATTTTTCTTCCCCTAGTCTCTACAGTCAAAGCATTACCTGATGTCTCACTAGAGCTTTTCTGTTGCAATTCCTCGCTAAGGATTGCATCGACAACATCGTCAAACTTTAAAGTACTAGATCCAGAGACAGAGTTACTAATGGCCATAACTAAACCATTCAAAATTTATGGAAATGAGCACATAAATAACAAAGCCCTAACTTCATTATCAAAATTTACCCCTACAAAACTTAACTAACTGGTAACTGTATTAAATTCATTTAAATGATCAGCAACAGATCCACCTTTTGACATCTTCATATTAAATAAACGCTTCATAAGAAATACCTTATTTGAGGGTGAGGGTTTTTCATATAGTTTGGCCAAGGTCGACATTAAATCCTCTGTTGTCGTTTCTTTTGAAATATTAAATGCTACTGACGCCACTAGGCACAACTGTATTGTTCCAAGTGCTTTTCTATTGAGAATATACCATTCTGTGTCTATCATACTCGTCAGCGTCTTTGTCTTTCCACTCAATGGTTTGTACAGATCTCTCTGGTACAAATAATCTTCCATCTACATCTTCCACAGCTAGTAGTTTTGGCTGTTAAAATTTTCGACCCTAAACCTACCATCTTCCGCCATTGCTCCCACTCGAACCAGGAACCCTTTTCTCCTGCGAGTTTATCAACCAAATAGACCTTCGGCTCTCATACCAGTTGTTAGAAAATTATATATTACAGAGAAATGGAACACATAAAATATTGCAGAAATATAAACACAGAAAATGCATAAAACAAGAGAGACACAGATATACGTGGTTCACCTAGTTTGGGCTACGTCCATGGAGAAACAACCAGTCCTTCTTTTTATATTATCCAGCAAACTAAAGAGATACAACCTACAGTAGATCAGCTGTAACTCCCTCTTCACTCTCAATCTCGTCTCTCTTCCTAACTAAGAATACAGATATACATAGATGCAATACATTTCCCTCTTATATAGTGAGGGGTTGCCTTCTAGGGCAAAAAACCCTAAATTAAACATAAATTCTACCGTCAGATCTCTGACTAATGAACAACCCAGATTGACCCATGGACCCCCCCTGCAGCGAATATTTTATGGGCAGCATTGCCACCCCATTACAAACTGGGGTCCAATGCGGTGATCCATTTGAATACAAAAGATAATCAGGCTCCACACCCAACATATCATAATAGTTCCTCAAACAAATAAACTCTGGAGCAATTCCTAATCTGATAGCTTATGCTAGTGAAAGTGCTCCTTCACAAATCTCAACATGCAAAAAACATGCAATCATTATCTCATGGAGCATAAATCAAAATATCTTTGTCTTCAAATATGAATCTCATTTATGAACTTGGACTCTAGATTGTAGCAATACAACCCTAATTATCACTGACTTAGGCTCACTTGATAAATCTTTGAACCTTGTTGACAGTGTTGGACCCGCCAACAAAGGGGATCTCCTCGATACGAAGTCCCAACTAGACCTCACACCATTTGGTGTAGGAGACCCATCCATTATGAAATTCTGGTTGCCATATACTTATAGATTTGCCTTGGCTCAAGCTATCAGCACATGAGAGTGTTACGCTGGTATTTATGAATAATAAGGTAAATGTGCTTGGTGAGTGCGTAATGTAACTGTGTCAAGGTTCTCTTACTACAAAGGAGAAGAGTAAAGCGAGCCTCTAATTGAGAGGTAGTAGTACCACCCAGGAAGAGACACATGCGAAACAAAAAGGTTTGTCTAGCACCCAGCGAAATATTCCATAGCGGATGCGATAGTCATTAAAACAGAGGTGAAGGGGACAACACGTACACCGCCCAATGGAGTAGTCCATAGGAATGTGATTTTCATTGTAACCAGAAAACAAAGATGGTCCGTTGAGTATCCCATGGAGTCGTCCACAAGGATGTGACAACGGTGATAGCCAATACACAAAGGTAGTCTGTCTAGTATTCTGCAGAGTAGTCCAAAGGGATGAGACATTGGTGATAAGCAATACAACACATCTTCAACAATGTAAGTACTAAAACAACCAAAGTAGTTCAACTATCTTAGTACAGGTTAAACAAACATGTATTACAAATGTTTAAACAATAGCCTTACAAACATATGCAAAACATGCGTGAAAATGTGCTAGCCTTAACAACCTTCTTAATTAAGTAAAAGTGCCAAGACACATTTGTACACCATACGTCACTAGTCCTAGTAGTGGGACATTGGAGCCACTCACTCCTCAAAGAACATACTATAGACTCTCAAGGCTATGTGGGAGGATCCAAGGTGAAAAATTCCTTGCTCATACAATGGTTGGGGTATATGTAGCCAAGGGTGATGCTTGACCCTTATGACTCTTGGATAACCCTCATGACTATTCAACATCCCATGCCTTTTAAACTAGCATGAATCTTCAAATTATTGTGTGTTTCCATTGAAATTCAATTTATATTACATTCAGTTACAATGGATATGGCCCATAATGGTGTTGTGGCCAAGATAGCTCATGACACAACTCAACATGACATTACTGGCATGTAATGGCTAATTGTGGCGTCCATGTCAAGCTGCTGCTTTGCTGAGTGATGGATGTACTCTTGATGTGCTTCATCTTCTCCTCCACATGACATAGTGTTGTGGGGTCTTCAATAGTCTTGGTCTTGCATGATGGTTTAGTGAATATGTTCCTTTCACTTGTTTCTTGATGTTCTTGGTACGTTTGTCCAGCTACAAGAAAGTCTTCTAGTATGTACACTCCTTCTTCATCATGTTCGTCTTCTCACCATGATCGATCAGTGTAATTGTTCCTGCAGTTCACTCATGATGGGATGACATCAAATCCAAAACCTCTTAGTCTAGCATGATGCATTATTTTCCGTGTTCAGGTGACAGGGAGGGAGTACAAGTCACTAAGACAACGCAAAATGAAGCTCAAGGTAGAATGAGGAATTATGGGATGACATCCTGCATAGTCGGGAAAAACTGCGCAGTGACCACTAGGAGGAAGAATTATGCAGTAAAAGTCATCAATGTTAGCTGCAATGTGGGACCCTAAGGTGGGACAACTCAGCATAGTTTCCAGAGGGAAGACAGAGCAGGGTTGCAAAGGGACAACTAGATAGTCTTACACAAGTTCCAAAGGGAAGACAGAGTAGGGATGCAGAGGGACTGTTGGAAAATTCTGTGTAGTTTCTAGAGGGAAGAAAAAGTGGGGCTACAGATGGACTTCTGGGTAGTTATGTTCAATTTCTAGAGGGAAGACATAGCAGGGCTACAAAGTGACCTACTAAGCATGACTTTGCAATTTTTGGTAACAATGCAGGACAAGGCAGTAGAGGACCAATTGGGCATGTCTGCACAATTTTGGAGAATAGTGTAGAACCAAGTCTCAAAGCATTGTAGGCTCTCGATAGGCAAGAAGGAAACATGATGACCATGCTTGATGAATGCACAGTTCATTTTGGTCATGGAGACTGTCTCTGCGCAATTCTGGGAGGCATACAAGTTGCTCACCTCCGAGATTGCGTAGTGCAGCTGACTTGGAGGACAATATCAAGCAATACATAATTCCATGTAGTAGAGCATGGTCACTACAGGCTAAGACTACACAGTGTAGCTTAGTAGGGGTTCAGTGGAAGAGGGTTTTCTAGTCAGACAATTTTTTAGGAAAATGGCTATGTGTTGAAAGCAAGTGAACTTGTGCAGAATTTACATTGTGATCATACATTTAGCATATTTGATGATGAGACAACATAGACCACCATGACAACAAGACAAAACATGCCCTCGATGAGACTATTTTAGAGATGAGAGCGACAAGTGTGACACTAGTGATAGACCTTCGGATGACTGTGACGACATTTGCGCGACAATGCTTACAACTTTTTGTGTGAGTACGACAGGTGTTCACATAGTGAAGATAACCTAAACACACAAAGACAAGCCTTCAAAATCACTAGAACAAGATCACAAGTGAACTGAAAATGAGATTTAAGATAATTAAAAAGGTATTACAGACCTATGTGCATGGATTAGTCTATGTCATTATGTGCAATGGATCGATAAGATTGAGAAATGCACAGACAATGAAGCAGCACACAAACATAATAGATAAAACATGACATAATAAATTTAATAAGGAGTTCACCCAATACTCTTGGGCTACATCTCCCGGTCCAGCCTCCAGTGGTGGCCTCTCTATTATGTCTTCAACCAAAGTTTTGTTTACAACAGTGAGCTCAATTTGAGTCTCACACACAAACAAATTACAATAACAAGAGTTTCACTTGAATCCCTCAAGCTTCCTCTGAGTACACAAACTCCCACATAGCTCTCAATATGCTCCAAACTCTGTCTTGCATTTAGTTTTTGAACACTGCCTCCTTGTTTTCTCTCTGTCTGTGGCTTTCAAAGCCAACCGCACTACCTATTCATTTCATATCCTCGGCTCTCAGCCTCCTCGACCTCTTGCCTGCTTCGAATTGCTCTTACAACGTTATGAAATCATCACTTAATGCCCCAAAGGGGAGGTGGCCACCATTTCCATAACGTAAGAGCCTCGTGCCTCTGGAACCTTTGGAATTACCGCACTCGGTTTCCATAATGGGAATGCACTCTAACAGAGAATTTTGCCAAAACATGATATTTCAGACTTCAAAAGTCCTTCAATTCACTTCATTTCCCTATCGATTCCGTCTATCAGTCGATGTTGCTTATCACAATGGCTCTATCCCTCTATTTCATAAATACATTTAAAATCATGAGAATGCATTGGAAAAGGCTCTTCCCTAGACTTGAAATCATATGTAATAGCCTTAAGGTACCCTTTCAGGTTCGGCTTATCGCATCAGTTCTCTCCCCTTTTGCATTTAGTTTAACAAATGAAACTGTGAAAATACATTAAAACATGGTGTTTGGCGAACTTCAAAATCCCTGCAATCTATCTCATAATCTCATTGGGTTTGTTCATTGGATCGCATATGTGTATATATGCGTACCACGGCTCCTATTTATTTGTTGAAAGCGATCTGGAGATGCAGCATGGGCCATCAATCTATGCCCTTGATCGATGGTCCTCACTGACCCTGCCAATTGCTATCGCATAGCTTATAAGTTCCCCACCAATTGCAGTCACAACTCTTATGTGGGCTTTTCCAATAGCCACCGTTGATGGCGATCCATTGATCACATTCGCAAGACTCATGTGGATCCCTTCGATCTTTGCTGAAGGTCACCGTTGATTGCGATTACCGATCCAATTTGGACCGTTGATCAGCCAGATTGGACGGTTACTATGCATCACTTATTCATCATGTCTTTTTATTGATTTCACGGGTTTTTGGCCTCCCGATAGTGTTTCTCTGCCCCACTAAGGGTGTCCTTCTTTCGCTGTTTTCAATCCTTTAAGGTATTTTTGGCTTTGGCATGATTTTTAATAGATTCATGAAGACTTAGACGACATTCTTGGATCCATTTGGATCATTCCTTCCCACTGAAAAAGGCTTTTGGACCACCAAAAGTTGGTTTTCAAGCATAAATAAAGTGAGGATATTGATGCCTCACTTGTCCAATCTCTATCCATTTTTCACTTTTGAGTTTTGAGCCTTTGAGTCCAATCCTTAGGTACTCAATATCTCCTCTACACGTTGTCCTCACCTTCTTATCTAGAACTGTATCTTCCTGTAGCTCATTGAGGTATTCAGGCAATAGATCATCAATGGAAGGCAATTGACTTTGCTCTTCAGGATCTTCAATTAATGAAGGTTCAAACAGTCTTAAATTTTTTGCATTTACCCCTGAATAGATGTGCATGTATGTTGGCAGATCATGGCAGAAAGAATTCTCACCAATTTTCTCAAGTACCTTAAAAGGCCCATACCTTATTGGCTTCAGCTTCTTTCCTTCACCTTCCATTCTGTCCTTGCTGATATACAACCATACTTGATCGCCAACTTGGAAGTTGTGCTCTACTTGGTGTTTATCATGCCTTGCCTTGTATTCGGCTTGGCTCTTTTTCAGTTGTTCCTGCATTGCCTGACGAATCTATTGGATATGTTCAATGAATTTGGTTGCTTTATCCACAACACTATGTCCAGGAACTGCTATATATTTTTCAAAGACAAAATCCAAGGGAGACCTTGGTATAAAACCAAAACAAGTCTCAAAAGGAGATCTCTATGTAGAAGAATGCTTAGCACAGTTGTAAGCATGTTGCACATAACATAAATGTTCATCCCAAAACTTGGTATGCTTGCTGCATTTACCCCTAAGCAACTGGATCACTGTCCTGTTGACTACCTTTATTTGGCCATCTGTTTGTGGATGAAAGGCTGTGCTTTTCTTTAGGCTGGTGTCCATTAATTCCCATAGACTTGACCAAAACTTCCCAACAAATCGGGAGTCTCGATCAGATACTATGGAAGTGGGTAACCCAAAATGCACCCAGACATGTTGAAAGAACAATTTCGCTATCTGTTCAGCTATAATCTACTTATTACAAGGTATTAAAATACACATTTTGTTGAACCTGTTGACAATAACATACAAATAGTCATGACCTTTTCTAGATTTTGGCAATCCCCCAACAAAGTCCATGGAAACACTTTCCCAAGGATGGGAGGGAACTAGTAATGGAGTGTAAAAGCCTAGTTTTCTATTGCTGGGTTTTCTTTTAGCACACATAGTACACCCTCTTACATATCTAGAAATTGTTTCATGCATTCTTGGCCAATAGCAGTATCTTTGTAGTTGTTCACTGTTTTACTTACACCAAAATGACCTGATATCAGGGAAGTATGTGCCTCCCTAATTATGTTAATTCTCTCTGTCTGTGGAAAGCATACCTTCCCCAAAAGATACAAGAGTCATTCCTTAATATAGTAATCCAATTCTTCTACCTTTTTGCCATTACTTAAAGCTGCATATACATATTTAAAGTCTATATCTTGAGGATATTGTTCAATGTAACTTTCATGCATTACTGAGTTATACTTAAGTATAGTAGAAGCATTTATAATTGGTCTGGACAACATATCTGCAACTTTATTGTGTATGCCCTTTTTATATTTGATGACTAAATGAAAATGTTGTAGGAAACCCATCCACCTATAGTGTCTTGATTGCTTCAATTTAGTTTGTGAGTGTAAATATTAAAGTGGTTGATGACAATGTGTATAACTATTTCTTTTCCCATTAAGTAATGTTTCCACTTTTTCACACTTTGGACTAATGCACACAATTATTTATCATATGGAGGATAATTAACTACTACAGAATTAAAAGTCTCAGAATGGTAGCATATGGGTTTACCATGTTGCATCAACACTGCTCCCATGGCATAATCACCGGCATCTGTTTCGATCTCAAATGGTTGTTGAAGATTTGGCAATGTTAGTACTGGTGCTGTACTAATTTTTTCTTTCAAGGTGTCGAAGGCTTTCTGCTGTTTTCCTCCCCACTGAAACACCTTGTTCAATCCTGGAAATGCATGTAGAGGAGTTACAATTAAGGAAAAGTTAGCAATAAACTTTCTCCAATATTGGCTGCCCCTAGGAAGCTCCTAACTTCAGTAGCAGACTTGGGTTTAGGCCAGTTTATAATGAATACAACCTTAGAGGGATCTATCTTCAGTTCACCATCCCCTATAATATGACCCAAATAATTCAAAGATGTTTTACCAAATTCACATTTTGATAATTTAACATAGAGATTTTCCTCTTTCAAAACATCTAGAGTCTACTTCACATGCTTTAAATGTTCTTCCCATGTTTTACAGAATACAAGAATGTCACCCAAATATACAATTACAAAATCATCAATAAAATGTTTGAGTACATCATTCATTACTCTCATGAAAGTGGCAAGAGCATTACTTAAGCCAAAAGGCATAACTAGCCATTCATACAACCCTTGCTTTGTTTTGAAAGTAGTCTTCCATGCATCTTACTCTGCTACTCTGACCTGATGGTAAACACTACATAGGTCCAACTTGGAAAAGTAAACAGCCTCTTTCAGGTGATCCAAAATATCATCAATTTGAGGAAGGGGATAACAATTCGTGATCGTTATTTTATTCAGTGCTCGGTAATCGATGCACATCCTCCACGAACCGTCCTTATTTCTCACCAACACTATTGGAGATCCGCATGGTGATGTGCTTGGCCTTATGAACCCTTTCTCGAGCAGCTCCTGTACCTGCTTCTTGATTTCTGCATTCTCTAAAGCAAATAACCTGTACATTCCAATGTTAGGCAATGGAGCATCTTGCTGCAAATTAATATCATGTACAATTTCCCTTTTGGGTGGCAGACCTTTAGGTTCTTGAAATAAGATATCATATTCTAAAACATCTCTTTCTAAATTAGCTTGTTGTTTAGCATCACAACCTTCAAATACATTGGTTTCATCAGGTTTCTTTTCCTTTACAACCATTAGTAAAAATTTCTTGCATGAATTTACAATTCTTTTCATCTGCCCTAAGTTTATGAGAGCATAATTATTCTTGAGTTTATGAGCTCTTACAATATATTCAATTCCATATTTAACAAGTTGATACTTATTTTTAGCTCTATAGAATATGTCTTTTCTATCATACAAGTAAGGACTTCCTAAAACAATTCCTCATATATCCAAGGGAACAATATCTAACTTGACCTCATCCACAAATGCTGACCCAAAAGAAAACCTAAGTTTACATTGTCTAGTCACTTGTAGTTTTGCTTTATCACATACCCAACCTAATGGATATGGCTTCTTGTGAGGTGTGGTTAGCAGTCCCAATTTCTTTACAATTGCTTCAGAAATTAAGTTTACTTGTGAGCCACTATCAAACAAAGTATCAATCTTTTGATGCTTGGAAATAACTCTAATATGAAAAATATCATGTCTTCTTCTATCATTTTCTTCACTATCAATAGTTTGGGCATAATTACTAGAAGATGCTTTAGAATTTTTGCCTTGTATACCTGTGGCTGCGATTGTTATTTCATCACCTGAGTCTAACCCAAAATCTGTTTGTATGGCAACAACAGTCTTCTTTTTCCTACCATCGAACTTCTTAGGTTTCAACTCCAGATGCAAAGACCAACAATGCTCTTCATCATGTCCATCCTTCTTGCAGTGAGTGCATGATGGTTTGTTCTTTTGTATGGTATTTGCCTTCCTCTCTTTCCATTTTTGCTTCCTCTTTTCCTTTTTTTTGCTTGCAGTGGGTTTTGATGATCCCCCAATCTCTGGGTTCACATTCTTGCCTCTAGCCTCTAGATGGGTAGCCTGAACAGAAACCTCATCTATGCTAGTAGGGTCAAACATGAGAATGGTATGTCTCAAACAACTATGTAGACCACCTATATACTTCACCAAAGTTTCAGGTGAGTCTAAAGAAATGCCTATAATCAAAGCTCTTTTTCTAAATTCTTGAGTGTAGCTTTGTACACTTTTCCCTTTTAATTGGCGAAGAGTTTGCCAGCTCATCATAGCTTGCTGCATATAAGCTAGTGGATAGAATTGTTTTTTAATTTCAGAAACAAATTCACTCTAGACAGAAAGAATTTTACCATGCTTCTTTAAGTCAGCTTATGTCCTGCCTTCCCACCATACCAAGGTAGTTCCTACAAGGCATAGGCTGGCCAGCTGAATTTTACTCTTGTCTAAGTCAATATTTTGCACCCTGCAATACACATCAATCTGCCTAATCCAGTTGTCTAACTTTTCTGCATTTAATTCTCCATCATAGATTGGCAAATCAAATTTAACATATAATTTAATCAAAGATGTTTTCTTCTTTTTATTTTTAGGGCTGTCAGGAGGTGTGGGTAGAGGAACCTCTTTTCCTTTCCCTTTGCCTTCAGAATGGGCATCTATAAGAGATTCTTCTATTCCTTTGTCTTGTTTGGAAGTAGAAGAATCTTCACTTTTACCTTTCTTAAATTCTCGGTACATTTCCTCTACCATGGCTCTCATGGTGATGAAGTTTTCCATGAACTGAGAGTTTGATTCCAAGGGAATTTCTTCTATCATTTTCCTCTTAGGATAGACTCTATCAATTTCTGGGTTAGTTTCAACCAATCCTCCTTCTCCTAATTTAAGCTTTGATCTAGTTAGCATCCACTAATTAGTCTAGCACAAGCTTGTCTAACCTTAGCAACCTAAAGCTCTGATACCACTTAATCTGAAAGTGAGATGTAAGATAATTAATAAGGTATTATAGACCTATGTGCATAGATTAGTCTATGTCATTATATGCAATGGATCGATAAGATTTCAAAATGCATAGACAATGAAGCAACAAACAAACATAATAGATAACACATGACACAATAAATTTAATAAGGAGTTCACCCAATACTCCTGGGCTACATCTCTTGGTCCAACTTTCAGTGGTGGCCTCTCTATTATGTCTTCAAGCAGAGTTTTGTTTACAATAGTGAGCTCAATTTGAGTCTCACACACAAACAGATTACAATAACAAGAGCTTCACTTGAATCCCTCAAGCTTCTTCTGAGTACACAGAGTCCCACATAGCTCTCAATCTGCTCTAAACTCTGTCTCACATTTGCTTTTTGAGCACTACCTGCCTGTTTTCTCTCTGTCTATGGCTTTTAAAGCCAACCACACTGCCTGTTCATTTCATATCTTCAGCTCTCAGTCTCCTTGACCTCTTGCCCGCTTCGAATCCCTCTTACAGCGTTATGCAATCATCACTTAACGCCCCAAAGGGGAGGTGGTCACCATTTCCGTAACGTAAGAGCCTCACGCCTCTGTAACCTTTGGAACTTTCGCGCTCCATTTCCACAGTAGGAATGCACTCTAATAGAGAATTTCACCAAAACATGATATGTCAGACTTCAAAATTCCTTCAATACACTTCATTTCCCTATCAGGTCTGCCTATCGGTCGTTATCGCTTATCGCAATGGCTCTGTCCCTCTATTTCATAAATACATTTAAAATTGCGAGAATGCATTGGAAAAGGCTCTTCCCTGGAATTGAAATCATATGTAATAGCCTTAAGGTACCCTTTCGGGTTCGGCTTATCGCATCGACACTCTCCCCTTTCGCATTTCGTTTAACAAATGAAACTACAAAAATACATTAAAACATGGTGTTTGGCGGACTTCAAATTCCCTGCAATCTGGCTCATAATCTCATCGGGTCCATCCATCAGATCACATATATGTATATACACATACCCCCACTCCTGTGGATCTACCGATTGCGATCTGGCGATGCAGCGTGGGCCATCGATCTGCGCGCTTGATCGACGATCCTTGTTGACCCCGCCAATCGCTATTGCATCACTTATAAGTTCCCCACCAATCGCAGTCGAAACTCTTATGTGGGCTTTGCCGATAGCGCCAATACCCACTGCCAATGGCAATCCACTGATCGTAGTCGAAAGACTCATGTGGATCTCGCTGATCTCTGCCAAAGGTCACCACCGATTGCGATTACCGATACAATCTGGACCATTGATCGGCCAGATCGGATGGTTACTATGCATCACTTATTCCACATGTCTTTTTATTGATTTCACGGGTTTTGGGCTTCCCAATAGTGTTTCTCCACCCCACTAAGGGTGTCCCTCTTTCGTTGTTTTCGATCCTTTAAGGGATTTTTGGCTTTGGCATGTTTTTAATAGATTCATGAAGACTTAGAGGGCATTCTTGGATCCATTTGGATCAACAAGAATGACAAAGAAATCAACATGTTGAAAGAAGACCGTTGGTGAAACAAGCAAAAGGTTAAAAATACTTCACAGGAGGTGAGCTCGAGTGTTTACAACCATCAAAGGAAAAATCAAGGAGGGCTCCTAAATTTGGATGCAAGCCAAAATTTTGGAGGGTGTTACAGCCAGTAAAACCTTGATGACACACTTGTTGAATACCAGCTTCTCTATTTTGGTTCATTTTCAGCATAGGTACTTGGCCTTTCGGGGAGTATTGTTCATTGTGCAAATCACTTCAACTTCCTCACATACCCCATGGACAGACATGTTTCACCTTGTACCGACTCAGTTGAACACAAAACAAAATTAAGACAGATCACAGTGTTTCCAATCGGGAAGGGAAATTTGGCTCATGAGCTTAATATTTCCCAAGTATAGTTTTTCATCTCTGGTGTTCATCTATTGCTAGCAGGCCTAGATAGTACCCCGGTGGAGTTGCCTACTTCACCTCTCTGTGCAGCAAGCCTTTCTCTTCTTTCGCCTTTGTTATTTTTGAAAGAGGATTGTGCATAGCCACTTATTTATTTTTTGGGGTAGAAGAGGGATCTCAACTTATTGAGAGCATAAGAGGTTGTTCCTTGAAAGAAGAATGTAAATACTTCTTATTCATCTTTTCTCATTTAGATTTCCCCCTTCTCCATTTCTACTGGTTGGATAAGCTTGAACACATAGAGCAGAAAGCTGAGTATAGGCATGTTCCCAAACTGGACACAGGTTCATGGTTTTCCTGAAACTTTCCTTATAGACGAATCATATTTCCATCAAGGGTTCATCGGCCAATAGTTACAACCAAGCACAAATAATATGAATACAAGACTGGCCAAGCGCTGCAGTGTCACAAGGCACTCTGAACTTCAGACACATACCCATTCATAAACTAGAACACAGTGTAGGCACAAAATTTATTCGTGTAGTGAAAAAAAAGGAAAACTCAACATGAAAAGGAAAAACAAGATGAGAGGAAAGGAGTACACAACAAACAAACAAAACTATAAGGCAAGAAAATAGAAGGCCAAAGAAAATAGGATGTAAAAACATAATATGAAAACCATGATGGACTACAAGTGCAATATGAGTGCAAAGAAGGGAAAACTGATATGCAACTAATCCTACTCCTATCCTAACAGCCACAGGGTCGGGGTTATGTGAAATGACATTTCGAGTGAAGCCACCATAGTTGCTCCCAACCGGCATCCACAAAGATACAAATTATTAAAATAGATAAAAAGTAGTGTGAAATAGAAAATACAAAAAATTGAAGAAACTACACACAGAAATGAAGGTATTTCCTGTGGGTAGAAAGACGTGTCATAACCACCCAATACACATGCTTACCTCTTTGACGGATACCCTTTCTACAGAAACCTTAGAATATTTTTGCGGATGTGTCCTCATATGCACCGAGCTTCTCAAAAAGGGTGAGGAAGGACTGGAACTTGTTTCCTAAAACATTGTCTGCCAAGTAAGATTGTTCCAGCTATTCAACGATTGGATCATAAAATTCATGATCGTTGTTTGGAAAGCCTCGTGATCTTTGAAAAGATGGATTTTTGATTTGACAAATGGGATCATTATTGGAATCTCATAAGGAATCATCCTCAAAAGTCATGACAAGACAATGAGGACCTGCCATAACCATCAGCGCGGGTTGAAGTGCCTGATTTTCTAGATAGAAATATGAACAGAGAGATGTTAAACAATGAATATTAGAGAGCACAAAGAAACTCTTATTGGATGTGTTGATGGGAAAATTATAAGCTGAGTGACAGTCAACCAAGATAGAGGAGTGATCAGATAAGTTGGATGAGACGTCAAATTCCCATTTTGAAATGAACAAAGAAAAAATCATTTGAACAATCTTGCGAATGCTCTGAACAATGGAACCAAGTTCGCTGTTATCTAGACATGACGAACCACCTTCCTGCAACTGGTGAAAAACTGCACATGCATCATGGTAATTACAAGAATTTAAAAGGGATGTCAACATTTTGAATGCATGAAACGAGTTGGGGAGAGGAACTTTATTCATGTGATAGCTTGTGTGTGCATCATCATAGAGGGGGATTGTTGGTGTGATGAGTGGGCAAATTTGTAATACAAGATTCACAAGAAGATTGAGGAATTGATCGTGAGAGGGAAAATTCGATAAGTATGATTGCAGGAAAAGGCAGTGTTTGAAATGATCAACTTCACAATTCCATGATTTCATGGGAGATAAACATTCCCAATCGGAGTTTGATTGAAGGTGTTATCACAAAATCGTGTACTAAGGGCTGCTACTTAGCAAGATCTCATGCAACTATTTCAAACCAGGCTTTAGACTAAGGCTTAGCCTCCTTAGTCAGAGAGGGCTCTCTCACAGATTTTTGATATGGATTGATAACAAGAAAAGATGGCTAACTCTTCAAACAGTACATGAAAATAAGCTGGTTGGAACAACAAAATAACACTTCTTCCATTGGGCTCATGGAGTCAAACACCTCTGCAGTAAACTATTAACTACTCAATCATGGAAGCCAAGGCATATAATGTTTAAACACTCAGAACATTTCTCAAAAAGAACCTCAACTCATAAACATACACAGGAAGTCTGAGCACTAGGTGAATTCAGGGTGATTGCATGTCTATTGAGCTGTAAAACAGAAAGGATAATGACAAAACCACATATATTCTGAGCCTTTGAACACAAGATGAATCTTGGGAAGAAAAAGTAATCTTTCTATTACTGTCAAAAGTCTTTTACATTAGCCAATATAAAAACTCTTTTTTTTTCATAAATCTCCAACCCCCATTACATCAGAGTTTTCACTATATATAGGAAAAC
Organism: Pinus tabuliformis; assembly: GCA_031772625.1. Taxonomy (NCBI): domain Eukaryota; kingdom Viridiplantae; phylum Streptophyta; class Pinopsida; order Pinales; family Pinaceae; genus Pinus; species Pinus tabuliformis. The sequence goes on from CM062811.1 coordinate 1,006,447,901, forward strand.
AAACTAAACTACTTTGAGTCTCCTCCTCCAGCATGAGGGGAGCTCGATGACCTATCATTAACTACCCTTATCTATTTTCAAACAAACTCATTAAATACATAAAGTATTGAGCTGTAATTACAAAGAGTCCTAATCACACTAAAACTCTAACTTCATCTCCTCGTATGCCTGATTCCTTTCTTGATCTTTGACAGCTGTCTTTTGTTGGTTAGGCTCAAGATGATTGAGCTACAGATGCAAGGAACGCTGACTTTGGATACCTGTTAGCGCTGATGGATCATTTATCATCAGGATCAAAACACCTATTTTTAAGGTCCCTATCTCCTACCATCCTCCGAAAATGTAGCAGCATGTTCCCAACTCTTTAATAACTCAAAGTATGGAACGCTGCTACCAAACACCATGTCTCCAGATGAGCTATAGGCTGTATTGATGTACAGGTGTCTCTCTTCTAACATTCCCGGTCAAACTGTTTATTCTGCATTGAAAACATCACCTACAGCAGTTTCGTAGCGCGCTACGAAACTGCTGTGTGATTTAAAAAACACAGTATTCTTCCTTGCCTTTAAAAAATTCACTATGCATAGTTGATGCTTTGGACAAGGTTATGAGAACAACCTGTAAAAGAGCATGGTTAATAGCCTCAACCTTTCTTTAGGATTCATCTATTCTTCCTTTAGTGCAGTCTCACAGCCACACTCTGTACTGTCTTCATTTTCTGTCTTCATAGATCTGTTCTTTGTAATCTCCATCTTTCTTACAAAAGTGACGGTTATTATTGACAAGATTTTCCTTTGGCTAGTGCTTAAATACAATGAAGACACTACTATCAAAAACAACTCGAAGGCAGAAATATCCTTATCATCGAAAATTCTGCTTCATGCACATGGATTTCATTGTCCATCTCTCCTGGATGTATAATAAAAATTGATTTTCTGGCATCATCTTGAAAAGTTGACCAGCCAATGTTCTTAACAACAGAACACGAGCTCAGATGCTGAGGGTCCCCTATATTTCTTGAATCCATCCATTGTGCCATAGCTGGTCTCATACTATCATAATGAATGGCAGCATCCGCTAGAACAGAATTGTTTAAAGCAGTAGGCATAAGGCCTCTGACATAAGAACCATTCGGAGGCATTAAATAAGAATTAAAACCAGGTCTGCTACCAAAGAAATTGTTGTTTCCAAACTGAATGTTATTGACATAGGATCCATGTATTCCCAAATCTTCTAACACTGGCATAATTTCCTCTGTTGGAGGAACCTCTGAAGGAAATGGCCAATATTGACTCTCTGGATAAGGTACGTGTTGATAAATAAAGCCTGGATGTTGAAATTGATGACCATAAAAAATATTATCTGTGTTGAATGTTGGAATCGACGTCCATCCAGGGCTGTAAAAGGTCTGAGGAGGATAACCGCCATCGATTGATGGATAAAACAAAGGAGAAACCTCATGTTGAAAAACTGGTAGATGATATCCAATGTCATTTACAAATGCAGAATGCTGATATCCATCAGTCTCTGGTACATATGTGAACAAATCCATCTTTTGGCAAGCCGCACAGTTGGCCCATAAACTAGATACAAGCCCTGTAATCCATTCTTTCGTATAGCTGAGTAACTATTTCAAATGTAAAGCCAGAAAGGTCATTCCACAAGTCATCAATTGCGCCCTCCGTTCCCAATATAACAGGCATTCAATCATGAAGCCACACCAAGGCCTTAGAGGAACGTGTAGTCAAAATAGTAAATGTAAAGAATACTCCTCCTTCAGAATCTTGCCATGTGTCATAAAGAGCTGCAAAGACAAGGGGTTTTTTTATCCTGAAAATGTATATAGAATGGTTTCTTTTTCGCTCCATCCTTTTTCCACTCGTAGAAACCTTCAACTGACACAAGGCAATGACAACTTGGAACAAGTAGGCGAAAAGAAGCCTTCTCATAAACCGATTCTGATCGAGCATTGGTTTCAAAAAGGACCACGATTTTGAGACTTGGGTATGAAACAGAGTTTTGA